>OX467089.1:16783344-17983344 GCA_950106755.1 Climacium dendroides
GATCTTTGCGGGTCCGGCATCATGCTTGGCTTAGATTAAGACTCCCGTATCTGTGATTCTCGAGTCGCCCCAATTCCGACAGTGATTAGTCCTACTTATATGCACAAGGGTTCTCTAAAGCCGAGTTATATCATTTTGGGTCCCGAAGTCGGAGGCCTTCAGAATAGGTTAGTCAAAACCATGCATGGCTCTCTGACCGCGGCCCTTGTCTCGGTCCCAAGACGTTCTCTATAGGTCCGGCATCATGCCTGAACAGGACTCTCATATCTGTGATTCTCGAGTCACCCCACTTCCGACAGTGATATTCTTGCTTATGAACACAAAGGTTCTTTGTAAGCCGAGATATGGCATTTTGGGTCCTGAAGTCGAAGGCCTTCGGATTAGATTAGTTAGAACCATGCATGGCACCGTCATCTGGACACCTATCTTGGTCCCGAGACGTCCTCTGCGGGTCTAATGCCATGCATGGATATCATGGTAGTCGCAATTTTCTCCCCTTTGATGCTTTACGCAATTTCCTCCCCTTCATGCTTTTCGCATAGTCAAGTCCTTATAAATACTATCCCAAACCCAAAAGGATTTTAAAACCCAATCATCTAAGCATGGATCATCAGTTATAGACAGTCTTGGCATTATTTTTATCCTGCATAGTGATTATCCCTGAGTATGGTATGATATTGATGGCACTCACATTGGTATGAATCTTACAAGTACAACTGCATCACATTATGAATAGATAATTGCATTGAAGTAAATTTGTCTTGATTTGTTGGGATGAATGATTGTCTTTGTTATGCCCGGATTCTACTTATTTCCATCTCCAGGTTGAAATTCATGAGAGTGTTGTTGAAGTTGAAAACGTTCTAGATCCTACTCCTGCGGCCATGGAGATTGTAATGGCAGATATAGATGCCGACATTTGATTCCGAGAGAAGCAACCAAGGGTACCATACGATCTTCAAAATCTGATTCTGGAACTTCAGGAGGGAGTAGATGACCTTTACAGTTTGGGGCTGACAGATACTTCAGAGTCCTGTTGTACGTCTGTTGGGTCTGGGGACCAGGATCTTATATTTGCTGATGATGTGTCATTCAGGCTTACTACTCTAGAGGATATCATTTTATATTGATTTGGAAGATACATTGTGTTCACTAGAGAGTGCGGTTTGTGGACATGTGATTGATGATGTAACGTTTATAAATTACTCGTTCTATTATATTCAAAATGTCGGACTCCATTCTAAATCACTATGATTGAAAATCCTGTTGTCAATTACTAATTTACATTACAAGATACCTCTCATTGCATTTGTATATAAAATGTATATGACATTTGCAACTCCATTGTCTTGTTCAATCTGCAGGAGCCTGCATCCCAGAAATCTCCATCAAGAGCATTGTCTATGACTGCTAGGGCTCATGCACCTACAGGTGACAGGGAGGATGACGAGGGTGAAGCTGAGGAGATATCAATTTCAGGGGTTCAGCCGTACTACATGGAAGATGAAATTCGAAAATCGCAGACGATGGACATTGTGTCCATCATTCATAGCTTGAGATTGACATCCAGTGACTAGTCAAGACTGAAGATACCTTTATGTCGTCTAGTTCCAATGCCCATGGTATGGCCCACACTCTCGTGCGATTTGATGTTGTTGGAGAACCAATTTAGTCGAGGATACGAGGAGGGCGCAAGAGTCTTCTATGTCTCAATATCGAATGAGGCAGGTGAGATGGCAGTATTTACCGATGTTGAGAAGAAAGAATGGAGACCTACATGGAATGTAGTGAATGATGAGTTTAACGAGAAGCTTGAGCAGACTGTCCTGAAGCATTTGGTGGACTACAAGTTTTTTGTCTGCGATGGGAATCATAGACGAATCACCTGGATGAATCACATTGAGCGCCTCCACAGAGCAAATCGCGATTGGCACATTTGTGTGGACTCAATAGTCCTAGACACAAGGCATCGGATTGGAGTTGCAATGCAGGCAATGCACGATATTAACAAATGAGTATACACCAACCTCATTGTTATCGTTCGCAGTCATCTATCAAAATAATTTTCTTCAACAATGCTCTATTTTCTGGAGTTATTCCTCAGGTTAATCTTAATTTTTTATTTATTGCAGACATACCGAGAACTCACATGTCAAAACCAACGTGGTTCATACACTCTACCACGTCCAGAAGTATGGGGTACTTGAGCTTGAGAAATTTCATGAAATGCTGAGTCCTGAAGAGAAGGCAAAATGTCAACAGAATACACGAAAGTCGTGGTATTCTATGCCCTTGGATGTCTTCACATCATTTATTTTTAAGGTATGAATGTGATTAGTAACATGAACTCATATTCAAATTTCATGAAGCACTCAAACTTAGTATCATGCATTCAATTGATATCAATTGTGGAGTCCTCTATGTTTGTTCAGCAAGAGATAGCCACAATTGTTGATGCGGCAGTCCGAAAGTATCATGACACTCTTGAAGATGAGGTTACAAGAGAGGGAGTTGTCCATGCTATGAGGGCATCGATTAAGGATTCCACAGAGAAGCTATACAAGAAGCTCTCAAAAATTGTAGCCGTTGCAAATCCGGCATTGGGACCTGACTGGTTGAAAGAGGTATTTTCATAGAACCATTGGTTTTGTTCTTCATCCTTTTGTCTCTTCTTTAGTGACGATGCCTTTTTATTTCTGGATGCAGATAGAGCGACATTGGAGCCTTTTTGCTGTTCCTGAGTTGACTCTAGAGAAGTTACAGTTGATTGCAACAGCAAACGTCTCTCCGAACTTAAAAGTCAGGTGGCTCAAGTGGATGAATGCTTCCGGTCCCTCTCGTGAGGCCCGCCGATTTCCACCTCGTCCTGTGAATGAGGAGAGGTTGACTCAATTTCTTGCTAGAGCGTGCTGGTATGCTGGGGTAAGAGTTATATCTCATGATTTCATTATTGAAATTAATACATTACTATTTTACATTTTGTGTTGCACAACTTAGTCTCAATGTGTTTACATTTACTTTTTCAGATCGAGGAGTCAACCAACGACATGTTTGACTCAATCATTCGGGCTGACAATATTCCAAACAGTATGAGCATTCCAAGCGAACCAATGACATTGCTTGAGTACATTGAGAGCTGGCGGATGAAGCTTTGGGATATTGCTTTCACTGGTGTTTTCAAGGGTATTGACCCCTTCAAGAAGTCAAACAATTTCAAGGAATTCAGAGGGTCGGCGTTGGTTGTCAAGCGTGTGATTTACAGGTGTTTTTCATTGTCTAGAACATCTTGTGGCATTTTAATTCATTGGGACAATCATGTTGTAATCATATTTGGAGGGTCCAATGCACTATCCTTGTGCCTTCATTCTTTCCTCTTATGAATATGTTGCAAACGTTCTCGCATTCCTTAGATGAAGTGGGACATGATTTAGCCCTAGTATTTCTTTCCCTCTCACCCTCTACACTATTGTAGAAGTAGAGGCTGGACTTCATTCTCATATGACATAGTTGCAGGTAGTTAGGTTCATTCATTTTCATACATTTCAAGGTCAGCGTGACTTAGTTTATTGTACTGTCACTTATTCTTATATAGGTAGTTGACTAATTCTGCATTGAACGCAGGTATTTCAAGTTTGAGCTATACAACAAGAAGGCAATTGCGAAGGCAGATTTACCATCGTTTTTGACTACTTGGTTAGATCGGTCTTCTCCGGACTGCATGTTTTCTCCCATGCAATTGACGAAGTGGACAAGTCCACATCTACAAGCGTGTCCTTGGTATATAGAATGCATCTTTGGGACTACTCCGCTAGAGGAGGAGGCTCTATTCCAGACCTTGAAGGATGCTGCTATTGTTGATGCTGAGTTCGATGAGTTTGCTCATCTTGATCTAGAGATGCGAGCAAGATGCATCCAAAGGCGAGAGGTCTCTGATAGAAAAAAGCTAGAGAAGCTTGAAGAATCACAGAGGAAGACCGACGACATCAGGAAGAAGCGACAGGCAACCCAATCTGAGAAGGCCCAAGAGAAGGGGAAAAAGAAGGGTACCAAGAGGAAGGCCGAAACTCCTAACCCCGAACCAGCTACAAGTACAGCTGAGGTGAAAGAAGGGTCCTCAGGGTTTTCGCTTACTCAAGAGCGCTTGGTCCACGGGCTTACTCCGTCATCTCACTACCCTATGCATGATGTAGACGAGTGCATATTGAACCTATCACTGTCCGCTTTACCAAGTGAGAAGAAAGCATTTGATGACATGAATGCGTTCCTTGCAATGGTACATTTCAAGCAAGCCCTACATTCATATATTTTTCGCTTTCTTGTAATCATTCACATACTAGTGCAATTTCATCAACTCCCTTTTGAAGTTCTATGTGCCTATACTATGTTTGTAATTATCCCTCATATTTTCCTACAGCATTCGAGTGACAAACAACGCTTCTTCAATGGAGTCCTGAAGCGTAAGGCTGCAGTGGACTTGGTCATTGTGGGTGTTCCTGAAGGCCTTCATATTCCTACACTCTCGACTCTTCCTGCACCTATACCAAAGTGGAACGTATTTGCAGATGATTGGTTAGTGCCAATCTTTGACTTTGCCGAAGCATACCTCCATGACTATGGAGGTATTCTAGTAATATATCCAGCCCTCTCTCGTGCCCATAGAAGCCAACTTCTTGGTTGTTGCCAAGGATACAAATTCAAGATACTTCGGACATGGTTCGGCATGAACCGCCTTCACCTAATGTCTCCAGCAGACAATACTAAGACGGTAATGTACTGACCCACATCTATGTGTGCTTGAATGATTTCCTGCAATAGTGTTTAATCCTCACTTCTTGGTTGTTGCAGACTATGCGGTTCTCCATATCTCTCATTGTAAAAGAGAACGAACCGAAGTCCGAGGATAACTACCCCTTCCAATACGTGGAATCCCACGGTGCTGTGGGTATTAATGTGGGTAAGGATGACATTCTGCAGAATTTCTGCAACAAGAATGACGTGACCATGAATGGAGATATACCATGGCAGGGACCTCGAGAGAAATCTCGGGAATTCATGCAGATGCTTGTGGAAGCATGCAACAAACCAGGGGACGTTGTGGTCGACTGCACAGCCGCTACAGGTACTTTGGCATTAACTTACCACTGTTAGGATCATCAATTTCAGCACTCGGTTGTTTTCCCTTCGTCCTCCTCCTTATACTTATTTCATATTTTCAGGTGCAACCATCCAAGCTTGCCGTGCCACACTGCGACATATTCTTGCATTCGAGGAGGATAAGGCTATATTTGCTGCACTTATTGCTCCAATTATACGCACGGTCATCGGTCCCAGCCCTAAACCACCTGAACCAGCTGATGTACCAATTGATTTGGATGAGGACGAAGTCCCCGTTCAAGCTATTGTGAAGACTACTAGATTCCGTAAGTAAGTCATCCTGTGACTTTTTTCCTCTTCGCATGATGAAATACGTCAGTTTCTAACCGTCTGACTTACATGTGGATAACTTGGTTTTCCAGACAAGCCCACGGCGTAATAACAATGGCAAATGTCCCTTTCTTTTCTCATCCTCAATTCTTTCCTAGTCCACCGAAGCCATTTACCCTCCCCGTGTATGCTGATGCATTGGCTCACGAATTTGCTGCCCTGAATCCTAGACCACGAGCTAGGGCCCACCTAGTTGACCCCCGTGCTCTTAACTTTATAGATGAATTCGCAGTACAATCAGATTCACAGACATTAGATAGTGAGGGCAGTTCGATCTCTGCGAAGTATGTATGAACTGATCATGTAGGGTTCTTGGTGTTTTCAACACATGGTTATAAAACTTACAATTCCATGCCTTTTTCGTTTTCTCTTCGTATGGCTTCTTACAGGTGAAGTTGGAATCTACTTACATGCAGTATGCTTTTCTTCATGTTTAGGCAAGTCACTTGCTGTATCTTGGGAGACCATGTGTGCTGCTGCAATTACTGAATCTCCTTTTCACTTGTGTCTAAACTAAAGTTTCTATCCACTGTAACTATGTTTGATTAATAATTACTACATGTTTATGTTGCTAGAAATATCCAATCCATATGTCATTTCATATGACATTTACATTCATTTGCAAAATGAACAAAATGGCATGTTTTTATTCTACAATATTGGCAATTAATTAATTTAGATTACCGCAATGTTGAAATTGACAGAGGAATAAAGTTTCAATCTAAACTTGAATTCCGTTTTCTGCGGGGGTTTCCACAATTGCTAGGTGCCATAGTAAACCCTTGCAAACTACAGAACTCTTCAGCAACCCTTCTCCTTGTATCATGCCCTACATTTCATGACCACCCTTCCCAACTACCAACTTGTTCCAAGCACTCATGAACCGTTGTTATATTCTGTAAGAGTCTACGTATATGTTGTAGTTCGACAAATCCAATCTGAAATGCTATTTCTAATCTCTAATGCCACGGTGGCCGGACCCTAAACACTTCCACGGTCATAGGGGAAGTTATTCCCACAGAAAAAGAATCTTCAATTTCTCTTGCATCATTTGAGATTGAATGAGATTATTTTTCTACAATACATCCTTTATACTCCATTTCATCTAATATGTTTTCTTAATAATTCTTTTTTATCTCTATTTCATCCATTCTTTTCATCCATTCTTCCTTATACTTCTTCCATCCTAAACCCTTTTATCACCTTTTCCCATCCTTCCCTTCATCTATTTCTACTATCAACTCCATCTTATTTTACCCTAAAAATTTAACAGTTCTCAACTCATCCTTCATCCATTTATCACTAGCTTTCATCCAACTTTTATTCAAGTTCTTCAAATTTTTTCCTACCTTTTAAAAAGAGAAGCTCACTAGTCACCCTAATCGACTATACACACTATTACCAGCATTATCCATTTTTCACCTACTTTTTCATCCACTTCTCAAAATTTCATCCAACTTATGACATTGTTCATCCACTTTTTCATCCACCCTAAACCCTCATCCACTTTTTCGTCTACTCTTTCATCCCCTTTTCAAATACTTCATCGAATACATATACCAAGATTTCTTTTTCAAAATTTTGAAATCCATGCTCCACGCTCTATATTCTACGCTCTGCGCTCTATGCTCCTGCTCTACGCTCGCATATCAGTATTCCCCATTTCAACACTATGGTGGATGTGGATGTGGGTGTAGATTGGCAAAGTAAGCAATGGTGAGTTGACCAAAATTGGAAGTGTCAAGCAAAGTCCACAACCATTAGTGATGATCATGTCTTAAGGAGTATCAGAGTTAGGCACATGACCTTCTTTATCCATGACAACGGTTTCCTATTGTCCTTATCCAAGACAAACTTCTAAGCAAGTAGCTTTATTATTTTGAGGAGGGTGCACGGATGTAGAGCCTTGAGGTTGTTGACTCTTGCAATGTCTAAGTGCATTGTTTGCCAGCGATTGGTGAATGCTTGCCTTCACGTTGGGCAACAAAGTTGCAGACAACATTTCTTTTGAGGTACCACAGTCAGCACTGCATTCTTTGTGATTTTCAAAAGCTACAAGGATGTGCAATTGCATGAAGAGGGTAGAGCTGGTAGCGATGCGGTGTACTAAAATCCAGTGATTTTTTGAGCATGTGTACGTCACTTTTAGTGGCAGTGACTGCAATTGTAGAGGTGCCAACAACCTAGCGTCACCATTGAGGTGTAATGACCCAATTGTCTGCAGAGATGACGGTCCACTTTCTGCAAAGCAATATTCAGCCTTTGTATAGGAGTGTAAGATGTAAGTGGTGTTGTTCTTTCAGCATGTTCAGGGATATGGAATCGCTCTTTCAGATCCCAAGCTCACGCTTCCATTTCAAGGTGTGCACCACATGTCTTCAAGAATGATTTTCAAGCAAATAAGGTAAACTCTACCATTACGAAGATACAAACTCCCAAGACAAAGTAGGTGATCAATACTTGGTGATATGGAAGAAGACACGTGCCTAGCGTGAAGATATAAATTGCAATCGTGAACAAGTGACCACAAACTATGTTGGTGGAGTAAGATCGTTGTTGCATGAAAGCGGAGGTTTAGAATGTCAAGTCGGTAACGTTTGCTACTTGGTTGACTGCAAAGGATAAGAAGTTTGAGGCAATGCACATGTTGTTTTGAAGTTACTGTTGTTGCATGTGTCTAAGTGCTGGTTCCATTTGAGGCCCTTCAAAAAAGATCAAGCACACGATGAAAGGTTACCAAACTATAAGTGTTTGCTGGCTTGCAACACATGCAGTATCTCTTTGCAATGTCTTCACGAAGTACAAGGTTAGCAACAACTTGGGAATGTTGATGACTCTGTGAATAAGTTGTTTATAGGGGTATAGAGAAAGAAAGATACATGTGCACGTGGAGAAGCATACTTAGAGAGATTTAGAAAGCAAGTCGTGGAAGAAAAAACGAGAGTCAATAGCATGGAATGAATGCAATTGGGGAGGGCGTCACTCATACACCGCTTCAGAACATGGGCGTACATGATGAATGCTCAAACATGGCTCTTGCGACTATGGAAGGTGAAAACTTCCATGCATCTTGCACATAGAAGCGCAGCTTAGCAATGGTGAATAAGTTGTTCATGGTTAGCATTTTGGTTGCAAAGCTAGGTAGTGCTTCAGTGTCGTACTAGGAGGCCGAGATTGTGGAACACGCTTTTTCTGAAATGCAGCTTCTGGTCGTCATGTCGTGAAATGGAATGTGTTCTTTAGTGACGGAAGGCCTCACAACTAAAGGTCAATTCTTTTTTATCTGGCAACAAGAAGCTAAGAAGTGACATTTTATTACACACAAGAAGTGAATGGACAACCAGAGATCAACAATCAAGTACCTTTGTCATGCCTTATGTGAATGTCAAGCAGGAGGTACTACTTCATAAACAATTCCAAATTTGGGGATAATATTTGTCGAACTAAATTTATCGGAGGATTTTGTGTAGGTTAGCTGAGGCCCTAGTTGTTGTAGTAGATACAATCGGCATTGGGCAGGTGCCCCTAATTTTGCTAGTCCTCTAAGGTGATGTGGTGTGAAGGAAAGATGACGTAACAATCATAATAGTAGTCGAAGTAGTGCTAGTTTGAAGAGCAGCAAGGGACGGATTCTACTACGCACACGCCTCAGCAACAGTTTTTGTAAAGTGATGAACTGCACGGCAAGGGCATGTGCTATTGCTTTTAGCTTAATCACTGACAATATGTGCGCTTCTATTCGCTACCGTAGCAGATATGCACGCCGTAGGACAAGGCACTCTTTAGATTGGCTTCTACTTATACTAAAGCACTGTTTGAGTAAGCTTCTTCCATCGATTAATTCTTCTGAAAGTATGAAAGTAGAGGCCGCAGCAGACATTGTTGTTGGGCAACAGCTCATACTACTCAAAGGATGTTCAGCACTTTGCGGATGACGTCTGCTTCATTGACAAGATCTGGTATAGCTTCTTCTCTCTTCATAACAGTTAGCCTTTATTGCTATTCTTTTGGAAGTTCTTGATACTGTACATTCCTTTTAAAAAGAAATGGACAATTTGATAGTCACCTTTGCAACTCATGTGTTCCGTGCCCTTCCAATGGATTAGGTAAACGATAGGGGAAATTGCACATGGGAATGAAAGCAGGGTCAACAAAGGATGGAAGTGTGGCCCGAAGTGGTATTCATGTGGCGTAGCATCAACAACCAGTTATACAACACATGTCGTGTCTCCTTATCCAAAGGTACGTGAACCAAAAAACTTCGTGCACAACAAAGTCGTTGTTCTCTTGGAAGAAGTCCACATAAGGGTGGTTCCAAATTAACATGGACATGGCAAGCTCTTTTATTGTAGAATTAGTGACTATATGGTCTTTATGCTGCAAGTAGCAGTAGAAAAAATTAAGTGTTGACGTGCAAATAAGTGCACACTCTTATTATGTGACCTAATCTGAGAAGCTTCTTTGAAATACATCAATCTCATGAGAGATGACCTTAAAGATCTGGCATCGACTTCATTGATTACTATGTATACCTTGTAGCTTGCTAACATGCATGGAATTACTATTTTCCATTTCATGCCTCATATGCTAGAACAAAGTGGTAGAAATTTTCTTTAGCATTACTGTGCATGCTCATGTAAAAAACATTTAGGAGATGATGCTATAGTAGAACACACCCATGCCACTATGATTGGTTGTGATGGTTGTCTACAACATGTTGTTCGACATATGTGCTATTTGAAATACACGTACAACATGTAAGTAATCATGTTCGACTAAGCAAGTGAATGGGAGGAATGGTGTGCAAATGAACACTGCCAATAACACATTCATCAAACAACACTACAAGGAAATGGGGTTGTATACTACAAAAAGTTAATGAACATTTGTCTTTATTGACAAATAGGCTTAGTGACTCGCGATTTTTGTCAATATGTCACTTCATTTTTGACAAGAACCTTTTCGCAAAATTTCTACTCTACCAGTGGCAGCTGAGAAACCCCTGTGAGGCATTCTCATGGTTTGTTGCTTTGCCGCCGAGTGATTGCGATGAGGCCAAGAAGCGTTTGTGACCCTCGATGGTTTGTTGCATCGTTGTTTTTGTGTGCTCCAATACTCCCATTTTTTGTGAGCATGGGGAGCGCAAGTAATTAATTTGCAGATTGATGATATCTTGCCGCGCAATTACTACAGTGCAATTCAAGTAGCAGGTCCTCTAATTCATCTCGTTTTTATTGGCTTAGGAGGAGATTGGGAGTTTCATTGATTTAGCAAGAAGAATTTGAGTCGTCTTACGAACTAGGGTTTAGGCCTTTAATTCATCCCTTTTTTCTTAGCTTAGGAGCAGATTGTTGCGAACTAGGGTTTTGGCCTCTAATTCATCCTGTTTTCCTTGGCTCAGGCCTCAAGAGCGGATTGGGAGTTTCACCAATTGAGCAAGAAGAATTCGAGCTATTTTGCAAACTAGGGTTTAGGCCTCTAATTCATCTTGTTTTTTTGGCTCAGAAGCAGATTGGGAGTTTCACCGATTGAGTAAGAAGAATTTGAGCCGTATCGCGAACTAGGATTTAGTATTTTTGCTTGATAAGATTCTTTCAACTTGCAATTGGGAACTTGTGCTCAGAAAGCGTCCGCGATAGTGATAGCTTAGATGTTGGAAGTGAGAAAATGGCTGACGAGCTGGATGATGGTGAGATAGGATGATCATCTTGCTCTTCGTTGGACATTTCTTCATTTTTCCTTTGTAATGTTGCAACCCCATGTTTTGGTGGGTTGTTTTAGCTTTTCATTGGTTAATAACATGAGGTTTGTATGGCAGATGATACAGAATGGGAGCCATTGAAACACAAAGCAATGCAGTGGAACCAATCAGGAGTTCAACAACTGTGTTGTTACAAGAGCTTTCTGTATACATATTGGAGTGGCCTAAGCTAATAATGAAAGTTACCACAAGTGCGGCTCCTTCTGAGGTATATTACTCCTTGTATATTTGTATTGCCATGATTGTATGCAATATTTGTCAGTGGATTTCATTTTATCCAAGCATTGGAGCTTTACGTAGAGTCTGTGCTTTGTGCATGTAACTAGCATTGGAAGAATATGGGATAATTTACAACTTATTGAGAAATTGATAAATGTGAGGTCTGCAATCTTTCGCTCTATTATTGAGCAAATTCTATGCTTATATCTACATTTTGGATCAAAACTATTTCTGATAAATTAACCCCTGTATGCACGTGTGCACCATAGGGTAGGAGATTGGGCAGCGCGAATAGCAGGGAGGAAGTCAAAGTTGTGTCAAACTGGTAGGGATCGAGACAAGTCAAAAATGCATTCCCAGAGTTGGATTGAGTGATCTGACTGCGTTGGGGATTGGGTTCTGACCCCTATTGCGGTTCATGGATGTGTCATGACCAATTCCAAGAGGTTTTCATTCATATTTCTATATATGTCATTCAAACGATCTAAATTTAATTAGTCTTGTCATTCATATCAAAGGAGAACTATAATTTAGTTTTCACCTAAGTCAGCTACTTGGGATTGTATGCTAATCAATAGGTGTATGTTGGATTCTTGCCCTAGCAATTGATTGATCCCGAAGATGGAGTTGCTCGTCGTGAAGCTGTAGTGGAGGCCAGTTTGCCATCCTAGGGCAGCTTGTCTTGATGCATTTGGCTGCCGAAAGCGTCAGGTATGCGGTTTTGTTTGAAGATTTTCTTTAATGTATTCCGGTTTCAGGATTGGAGGTAGTAGTAGATTCATCACACGTACTGTTTCTTTTCTATTTCATGTGTTTTTGTCCATTAGTTCACTTCAGAGGTCCAATCCGGCATTGTTCTTTGTGATGTTCTTCTTCGCAATAGTTAGTATGAATTGGTTTCTGTAATGCAAGCAGATAGATGGGATTGCCGTCTCAATTGGTGTTGTTGGATTCAGATTGTAGACAACAAATGCAGTGCAAGAGAGAACAATGAAGCTTTTTGCCGGTATGTAGACAAGGTCGTGCACAGGTGAGTGAATGAAGCGGTTGGATGACTTGTGACTTGGGTTGGACTACTGTGGTCATGCTGACCACAACTGTGTCAAAATATGAGGTCTCCTTTGCAGCAATGTTTGATAAAGAGTCTGTCCCATATTTTTATACTTAACCGAATATGAACATGGTTGACCAAAGCCTAAACCCTGGTATTGATGGGAAGAGCGATTTGAATGGTACGAAGTTGCTTATTAATAGAATGTTGGCGTTTATGTACCCAGGATATCTGTGCAATCTCAGTCTTGAGGTCTCTATGGCCTATCTACCCTACTTTATGCCCGCCCTTATCCTCTCACATCCGAGGCTATGGACCAATCCGGTGTTCACCATTTTCATCAGTTTGGAAGAGATCACCTTCGAATTCCAATGCTTCAGGTATGTATCTATGTCCACCGTCACTGAAAGAGTTTGCTTCTCTTGGTGAGAATGCAAAAACGTGACTGACATGGGTAAAGCTTGTTGCGGCGGATTCAGGTGAACTACAGTTGGTTGAAGAACTTTGGAAAGAGTTGTTCGCGGATCCTACGTAGTGGTGGGACAACAAAGTTGACAAGGTATGATTAGATAAAAGTAAGCGGATACAATACTCGACTCACAAGTGACGGGACGTTTCTAGCTTGTACATGGTCATGGGCACTTGTGGGCACTTTGTAAAGCAACAAGTATGAAATTGTGTTGTTTGTTGTCATTGAGTGGAGTGAACACTGCTCAAATCATTGTAGTGCCATCAACAAATATTCCTGGAATATTGATTATTAGATGCAATATGAATACAAGACAATTCTGTAGTTTTGTAGGATTTGATCATGGGTTGTGGTGCCTACAGAGGAATCCTAGATCACCTGACTTTAGGCATAAGGTGACAAGGAAAGCACTTTGGATATATGGCTGGTCAACTCCGCCATGGGTAAAGGCAATGCTCAACTTGACAACTGAAGAGAGAATGCAACCTATTGTTGATTATTGCTCCAAAGATTCTCAAGACAGAACACAAGGAGACAAGTAACTTTAGGAATTGAGTTGGCTACCTTGTCTAGTGACTAAAGTAGGTGCATCTAGAAATATGTGTTTTAGGGTGAGTTTAAAGATTTTAGTGTGTGCAATATGCTTTGTTCTTCTTTTCGGTTATTGGTTGCATTTAAAGTGGAAT
This sequence comes from Climacium dendroides, assembly GCA_950106755.1. Taxonomy (NCBI): domain Eukaryota; kingdom Viridiplantae; phylum Streptophyta; class Bryopsida; order Hypnales; family Climaciaceae; genus Climacium; species Climacium dendroides. The sequence goes on from OX467089.1 coordinate 16,797,015, forward strand.
GATTTGCATTGAATTGTTAGCTATGTGAGAAATATTAAGAATTGAAATGGATGGATGCAAATTTGTGGATGTTGAAATCTGTGAGTAGTGGACATTAGTGGTCTTGCACCCTTTCACTGTATATCAGTGTTCTTCTTTCGAAGGGATTTCTATTGAAGAATCAGGCTATCTGAGGGCTACTAGGGAAGAGGATGCATTGTGCCTAGAACTACAAGTGAGTCAAGGCAGTTTGTACCGGGCGGTGACGGTAGTATGTCCTTGAAAATTGCAACAAGCACGACTGCAGCAATTGGTAATTTGAAGAATGGACTAGAACAAGGCATGGACATCGACTCGTTTATGTATGTTGAAGTTTTGAGACAGTGCTTGAAGGAAGATAACCTTAATGTTAATGTTGCGAAGCAAGTTCATGGCTACATCAACCAGAGTGGAATGGAGCAAAATACATGTGGCAAACAACCTAGTGAACGTGTATATCAGGTGTGGAGAATTGGAGGTTGCTCGTGTCAGCATTGGTGATGTATACTGTGCAATACCATGGAAATAAAGTGGAAACAAGTTATTGTTACAAATTTCAATGCAAATGGAAATGATGAGAAACTAGGGAATTGACAGAGTTTTTGTCAAACATTAGTTCCAATCTACAAAAACATGACAAAATTTTGTCAAAAACATGGTCGAATCAACAGGTCCCCTATGACAAAGCAATTGACAAAATTATGTCAGTTTCTTGTCAATTTGAACACATAATCCCTTATAATGCAAGACCACGCACGAGACACCTTCGACAGTTGAAACGTAATTGTCATCGCTCTTTGTGATGACTTCTTTGACAGCCAATTGTAGGCCATCATGTCACACGCTACCCATCCATCAAATGCATGCTCGCACTCTGTCATGTATTCATCTTCATTTTCGTCAACATCATGCACTTCTAGAGTGCTTGTTCGTCTTGGCACAAGCATATCATTTTTAGTGCTTACTAGAACATTTCAAGTAGCATCGCAGGACTTTCAAATGACAAGGCTCATACACTTTCTCACATTCATAACATGCCCTTGAATAGTCTTTTGAACTGAGCATGCTATTGTCCACTGCCATGCTCAAAAAAACCAAGATGGTGCCAATCGGTTGCACTATCATCTACAAACACACAGCAATGAACGTTGCTCTAATGCTTCCTTGTTTTGACCGGTGTTTGAGAAGTTGTCACAAATAACTTACCTTGCAGTACTCTAATACAGTATTTGACATGAACATCCGTGTTCAACGCGATGCAAAATGTACCCTCCGTGTCTTCCAATGCACATCATGTCTAACACACCACATGTTTACTTTTATTCTCTGATGAAGATAGACATGTCAAAAGATGCAGTCCGAAAAATGCTGGCACAGATACTGCGCTGTCTCTTGAAACAACCATTAGCCATAGAAGACGTCCGCTTTGGTGTCGGCAACACGCACAGTAGCCTTCTAACCGACGGACTTTTCCAATGCCACGTCATCTCGTCAACCTATCCCGTAATAGGTGATGTCCGAAAACGGTCTGCAATGAAAAAAAAAAGTCGAATATACCTACGTGGCATTGACGTGGATGCCAAGGGGCTGCTAGTTGGCGCTCTCAACCGGCCAACTATCAGGCCGTTCATCTTCATGTTTCACTAACAAAACAACATGCTCATGACAATTTTTCCATGTTTTTTACTTGTCGATCTTGACGGATTTTCTTGTGCATGCACAGTTTACATCAATGATATTCCAATGAACATGTAGGCACGTCACTTTTCTCGTTAAAAAAAACAGGGTTTTCTTCTAGTGTTATGAATAAATGGAGTCCACAAAAATGAACATGTGACTCCTTAAGCTTACCTTGCTAAGAGAGAAACGGCAGCCCCCTCTCTATGAAGATCCTAGTTCTAACCTGAATCAGATGTGCACTTCCTATAAGCTATCTAGGTAAGTGCTAGACAAAGACAATGAGCAAAGGGTTGCAAGGACATGGAGTCTCACCTTTCTTACATCCGTGGGAACAAAACACCAAAAAGAGAACAAAACATCTAAGATGATACCATTGTGCTTGGAATTTTCTCACAAGTGATAAATCCTCCAATGCTATCACCTGCACCTAATCTATTCCCTAAGATAGATGTGTGCACACCTCATCTATTTTCTCAAGGTGTAGCTCCTAAAAATGATAATGATATCATTGAGTCACTATCTCAACTTTCATTGGCAGTTGATCCAAATACTCAAGAATTGTCACTTGTTCCTGCAACAACCAATCACCCAAGGTTAGACTAACTAACCTATGTGACATGCAAGAAATCAATCATATCACATTTGTTTTAATTATGTAACAACTCACACTATGACAAAACTGTATGTTCAGGTGGATACGAGATGAAGTTGAGGAAGAAGAAACAATTGACCTCAACAAAGAGATCCCAGTCAAGTATCAAGGTTGGCAATGTGGCAATATAGAAGAAGACAATGAGCTGATCACATCTCCAACAACAGTTTCTTTGCATGAGCTGGTACAATCCCACCATGTATTTTTGATGCTATAGTGCCTGTACTAGCTCCACATTAGAAACCATCACTTTTACAAATCCTAGCAATTCCAACATTTGTTTCTAACAAACCAAGAAAGAAAACTAATGCATTGTATAGTCACAATAAGCTCATTACAAGTGAGTAATTTGCTGCTAAGATCAAAGAGAAGGAAGACAAAGAAGTTGCATTGAAACTAGCCGTACAGGAAAAGAAGAAGGCAAAGCAAGATGAATCTTACAAGAAGAAGCAAGAAAAAGAAGGAAGACATATTGACAACATGGTCAAAAAGTGGATCAAACAAATGGAGAAGAAGGCTGAGTGAAAAATTATGTCAAAAGCAGATTCACACCATATACAATAAAGGTTGATGTAAATAATAGAACAACTAGCCTTGCCTTGGCTAATGATTTGTGATCTTTCTATGTAAGCTTCTCAAGAGATTAAATTGATTAAATGGCCATTTTAGTGCCAAGGTTTAATTGAATATAATCTTTGCACTGATAGTAATCAATCTCTAACCTTGCTTCCTTTGCATTTATCAAGTGTTTGAAATTAGGGTTTATTACATTAATAAAAAATTAGTGAAATATCTTCTTTCTTCATTATTATTGGTGTTATTCCTTCTTCATTATTATTAGTGATATTCCTTCTTCAAAAAATCACTTCAAATCATATCTACCAAAGAAATTTTAACTCAAGAAATTTATGATGCACTCCCCTAAAGTATAAAAAACCATACCTACAACAACAAATATAATCAGTTTGGCAAGCAGATCTCACCTCAAAAATCTCCAATAAGATTGATGGATTTAGCCAATCGTAACCTATCCAAGATAACGAGAGTTTCATGTTATATAATGTAATACCCGGGGGTTGGTTCTCCTTGTAGGTGATCTGCGCTCTAAGGCTAGGATCAAGTAAGCTTATTCAATCTTCACCCGATCGAATTAAACTCACTCGATCTGTTTCAATTAGGGTTAAAGAGACCTCAAAATGTCAATTTCATTAATTGATCAATTAAACACATAATTATCATCTACTGAGGAGAGAATGAAAATTTCAAAGGTGCCAGACTGCTGCACACACATTCATGCACATTTCCAACGCACAATTAGTTTAGTTGAGAAGCTGAAGCCTCCATTGAATGAAGTCAATGGACTCTTCTTGAACTATTCTTCTGTCAAGCTGTAATTGAGTTAATAAGTTATAGAGCTACAGAAGTTGTACAACAAACAAGCTTCCTTTTTAAAAAAAAAAAATAATAGTACCTTTCCACATGAACTACTTTAGCACAAGTATAGCAAAACAGTTGTAGATTCTGCTGAGTCGAGTTCCATCATTGGCTGTGTTTGTGGAGCTTCCACTCTTCACTTCTCATTGTAGCCAGCCGGGCTGTTCTGCTTCCGTCCTAACCGTCGGACAAGACATTCTCCAAAAGAACAAAGACACTGACCGATGGTCAGAGAAGGTTCTATAGCCTACGTAGAAGGTTGAAGAACACTAACCAACAGTTGCAGGAGGTTCTAAGCCTTCCCTTTCTCGACAAACATGCAATTGAAACCACCTCAAACTGCACAAATGAGACCAAAAGGAAATAGCTTTATTCCGTTCAAAGTTGGATCCGCTCCCAAGAAGATGGTGTTTGCACTGCGGAAAACTCATCACCTCTCACAGAGACCCTGCCTGAATGGTGCAACTTGCAAGCCCCTCGTCCCCACCAAAGCAGAATGGCACAAATTCATCTTTCTAATCGACATAGATCCACATAGGTGTCGAAGAGAAGGACCCGAGGAGCTTGACCTAGAAAAAACGCCGCAACATTACAAGGAGGAAAACCTAAAAGCACAGTCTTGAAACCCTTACTAAGCTTGCGGTTTTCATCGAGGTAATAGACAACTTCGTCATCCAAACGGAAAGATCATCCACGCCTTCATGAGAACATTGGGGAATATCTTGGGAACATATAGGGAATGTAGCGGGAACATAAACATATTGTTGAGCGATGTGTCTTCCAGCCACCACACACTGTGAAGGGCTATTGCTATTTTTTCATAAAAATCAAACCTTTCTTCAAAAGATTTGCAATTGCATTAAATTTATATAATCTTATGTCTTGATTTCTTGAACTCTAGACTCTACACTGGACAAGAATTTAGCACATTTAATTTCAAAGAAAACTAATTTCAAATTTGTTAAGAAAAAGTCTTCAAAGTCTCTCTGTGCGGTGATTGGCACATCTACCTTAGTGGAGTTTGGAAAAAACCCAATTGCAATTTGAAAACATTGACAAAAATCCAGTGAACATATCTATAGAAATTTTGTTTAGAGTAAAAAATAAAGAGAAAATAACGGGACTTGGTACTTAAAAAACCATTTCAAAATGAGAATAAAAGGAAAATAGCTGAAAAACTGCACCAAAGTGACGCTCTAAGGCTGAATTTTGAAACTGAGAAGCGGAAGCAATTTCTGCGAACCGTCTTGAGGGGCGGTGAAATCTACACAAAATTCAAAGTTATCTCCTCCAGCGTACTTATCATCAATCTGCCACATGTACAGGTCTGCTACGTGTACAGGTCTAGCCTAGCCCTGATTTCTCCCATCAGAAATGCTAATGTGTGTCTCCCCCCCCCCCCCCCAAAAAAAAAAAACTAACAAAAACTAATAACTAAAATGCAGGAATGTATATATATATATATATATATATATATATATTTATTTGACTACCTTTACAAGGTCAAGAACTATCATGTAAAGTAATTTTATGTATCCAATTGCAACCCGTTTCTAAAATTGACCCCTATAGATTCTTGTCTATAAATGTATTCACGAGATTCTAAGGGTGATTTTTAGGTGTATTTATTTTTAACATTTTGATAATAATAGATTATTCATATATTGTCCAATGAGTGTATGTTAAGAGAATCTAGAATCTTTTTTGGTTCCCAACAAGATTCAATGGAACTTACTAAAATAATTTAATGATAGGAACCGTATTCACATCTTTGTGTAGACAATTTTAGGTGTAGTTACCTCAAGAATGTAAAATCATCTCGAAAATCATTCAAAGGCCTTGCGTGTTTTCAATCTTGTAACATCCTAGTTGCTCAAAAATGGTTGACGGATGGCTTTCAAGATTATCGTAGAATTGAAGAATGCCCCTAGTGGTCCATGAATCAAATCATTTTTGACAAAATACTTTGATGATAGGCCTTGTCCTTTTAGGGTTACCTCCTAAAGTCCAATTGTCTCTTCAAGAGGACAAATGAAAGTTAGGACATGATCTCAATTTTTGGTGCAACCTTTGAAACTTTTTATTAACATATTAGCTTTCTAGGAATATAATTTTTTACTTACATTGGTGCCCAAGAACAAAAATTAGGCCATCTTAGGCACAAATTTCAATTCACCAAATAGCAAAAAGAAATTTACAAAGATTTGAAATACAAAATTTGAAAATTAGTTTTTCATAGATTATACTAGCGGTTGGCACTTGCTATGCTATGCATTCATCACTAGAATTTTATAAGAATTTTTATGTTTTAGATAGAATGGAAAACAAAAATTTCAATAAATCTTCAAATAAAAATGACTAAAATCTTTGTATAATTTTTTTTATAAATAAACATATACTGAAATGTACAATAGAAATTTATTGAATGATGAATAAATAAAACATATGCAATGGTAAATATTATAAAAGATACACATACATTAGAATGCATTAAAAATTTGACTCCATTGTTACTGAAATGGCAATCCAAATTGAAGAATTGAAAAAATAAACTTATAAGTCTCAAAAACTTTGTAAACAACTTAATTGTTGTGGAATCCAAAATTGCTTCAATTGAATAAATTTCTCAAAATCATTTGGTAGTAGCAATAGAAAATTGAAATCATGAAAGCTCAAAGCTCACAAAAGCACAAAATTATAGAAGTGCAAAGAAGTGTAAAGCCAAGAGAAGCAATGGATTTTCTACCTCTATAATATCACCATATTGATTCTCTTGAATATCACCTTCATTGCAACAGCTATATTATTTCTACAATATTATCTTTTGTAAAAAGTGATATTACAGAGGTAATTGTGAACTGCTACTCTATTTCAGTAATATCACATTGTGTGAAAATATGATTTCTACGTATGCATGATTGGAAATATTTTTATAAAATAATTAAAATAATTATTTTAAAGACTTATTAAAATCATTATCATACATTCTATTCAGATATATCAAATTTTTACTAATATGTGATACAATGAATGCGTAGCATAGCAAGCACGAGCCCCTAGTATTAATGATAGCATTTGTGATATTATAGAGGGACTTATGATTTTAATAGTATGATTTTTGTTTATATAGAAATCCTTGGTTTGTTTCGTTTAGATAAGTGATGAGAAAGTCATGAAGCATCTTGTTTTGTAGGCAATCAAAGCATCTTCTTCAAAAAATAACATATTGGATTTGTTTTGAAGCTCAATTTTCACAATTTTTTTAAAAAAAAAGCCTTCAAAATAGCAAACACCAAATCATTTTTTAGTGATGGTATTTGCTATTTGCTATTTTCACAATTTAAAAAAAAATGATGTCTAAAATCTACATGTGTCATAAAGGGCACTTTCACTATTCAAACCGTATAGTCATTGTGAATAAGCACATGAATATTGCCATTTTTATGAAATTCCCCATAAGAATATAAATGACTTGTTAACAATAACTGCATGCACAACAATGACTAGAAAATAATTGGTTTGCAACCATTGCAACCAAGAAATGACTACTACAATCATTGTAAACAAGTCATTTTTACCCTTGTTTTTTATTACACTGAACATGTACATAAACATCCCAATCTTATTCAAAATACCATGTGTTGAGCACTTCCACCAGTTATTGCTTCAAAACCAAGTCTTATTTCACTCTCATTCCGTTATCACCACAGCCACCACTTGGTGGTCTTCTGTGCACACCATTGATCAATATATGATCCATTCTCAATGCAATCCATTCGAGGATGGTGACTAATATAACGACTTGTGCTAATCAATCAGTGGAGGTTGATGCTTCTTCAACTTCTTTTGGGGCGATCAAAGGCAAGGCCTCCAGTGATCCTCCAGGCCCTTGCTTGAAGAAGTCCTTCATTTGGTAATCAGGGTCCTGGTCTGGATCGTGCCTCTGGTCGATGCCAGATTTCACCATTGGCCGGTGCTTCCGAGCAATGTCCAACTCGATGCCGCCTGGCGATAGCAGGTCACCATTCGCGCCGTAAAGTAGACGAATCACTTTGAAGCCGATGGGAAACGAGACACCACTTCCAGAAACCTGGAATACTGTGGTTCCGTCTTCTGCCTTGGACACCTCAACCCCTCCCTTAAGGTTGACAGGAAGAGGTTCTGCACAAGCCACCAGCTTGGATGCATCCACAATTGCTCTTTGAATTTCCTTCGCAGTTTTGGCGACCACGAGCTTTCTGGCGTAGAATATTTCTGTCACCACCCATAGGACGCGGTCCCTGAACAACCCGAATCAAAAGTCAATGGCCATTACAACGACAATGATTATATGCTCCAGGCTCCTGAGCCTGCCTGATGAAGGCATTGAAAGAATCGATACATCATAGGCACGAATTTCCAAGGCTAATCTTGTCACAAAGACTACACATGGACTGCACATGCCTGTAAATAAGAACACTGAATGTTACGGAAGATCTGCAAGAAGAGCAATGCTAGTTATACACCCTTGAATTCGAGAATAATACAGAGGAAATCATCTAATTAACCCTTGGATCATGTAACGACCTTTCAGTCAAGTACACTTGCCCTCAGAAAATGGCGGTTACCTAGGTCCACGTGCATATTTCTCTAGATTTCAAGGAAACGTACAATGTCCGCAAGTATAAAAAAGCTTCAGAGCATGTTGACTTACCAATTTTTCGGCATCAGTGAACTGCTGGGATCAGGCTTCCATCTCCCTCCTTGGACTTGTTCCATCAGAAAGTCCGTCTTGATACGCTTAGATTCGACCGTAGAAGTTTCCGCAGACAGTTTTTTCGACTTGATGTGGTTCATGGAGACAATGCTCCCCAAGGAAGCCAAGATTTTGGAGGAGGAATTCAGAGTAGCGTACACAGGTGCGAGTTCCTCCGACTGGCAGTGACGCCCTCTCCCCATACGTGCTTCCTCTAGATTCTTTTGAACTTCAGCAGATGACGGCTCTGGTCCCCCCAGCCAGGTCAGAGCTCCTTTAAACCCCAATAATGAACCACGATTGAAGATGCCATATCCACCTTCCCTTGTGAACACGTCCAGCAAAGTTAACGATGTGCCACACCAGGGATCTACTGCCACGACCTTGTGAGTCTGGAACAGATATTCGTCCCATGTAGGAACGCCCATCTTCACTCGATCACACACGACCCTCACTTGCACGAGCTCGAGAGCACAGTCCTAAGCAAAAGCCGATCGATCAAACTGACTGGAAAACCAGGCTTCTGGTCTCATATTAACTTGACAGCGCACAGGCTTGCGGTTTGATTAAGAATGTATCAAAAAGGAACAAGAATTGCACAGGTAGACCTCTCAAAAGAACTTGACTTTCGTGGCATGTCCCAAGGACTCACCTAGAAAGTGGACTCAAGTTAATCGCTCACAGATCGCCCAGTTTCCAACTGCAGTAGCTTACTAGAGAATCGTTATAAATCTGGTGATGGCACAACTCTATCCACTGTTACGTGCATGTTTTCAGTATACCACCAAGCCATCGCTAAGGGAGATAGCATTATTTTACGCAGAGTGTCGGGGACTTCACGTGTTCTGTAGTACTTGCGGCGTCAAATGGTACACAGTTCGCGGTACAGTAGAATCATTATTAGTTCGCTAAAGAAAACTTGGAATTCTACACCCTATTGAAGAATGTTATATAATTCCAAGTTTTCTTTAGCGAACTAAGAATCATTCTACTGTACCGCGAATTGTGTACACATGGGGAATTTCATTAAAATGGCAATTATTCTGTGACTTTGGCATTCTCATAGTTCAGACCGGGCGATCTGAACTCTACTAGCGTCCTAGATTTTTTAAACCAATTGGTCTGAAATCTACATCTTTCCTAGATTTGATACATCTAATAGTGGTTTAGAGTTCACAAAAATCTAAGACACTAATAGATTTCAGACCACCCGGTCTGAACTGTGGGAACGACACACTGTGAAAATGGTACATGGAATATCGCTATTTTAATGAAATTCCCCATACACTTGGTATTATAAACCCTTTCTTTCTACAGTAGCACTGTAACACGAGTACATTCCTGTTACGGTAGCACGACTTGGAAAAAGCCTTTTATATACAGCATAAGGGCGGGCTTCCATGTGTAGTAGGGGGGCGAAAGAAAACTTGGAATTATACACCCTATTGAAGAATGTTATATAATTCCAAGTTTTCTTTAGCGAACTAATAATGATTCTACTGCACTGCGAATTGTGTACACGTGAAGTTCATTGGTATTATAAACCCTTTCTTTCTACAGTAGCACTGTAACACGAGTACATTCCTGTGACGGTAGCACGACTTGGAAAAAGCCTTTCATATACAGCATAAGGGCGGGCTTCCATGTGTAGTAGGGGGGCGAAAGAAAACTTGGAATTATACACCCTATTGAAGAATGTTATATAATTCCAAGTTTTCTTTAGTGAACTAATAATGATTCTACTGCACTGCGAATTGTGTACACGTGAAGTTCATTGGTATTATAAACCCTTTCTTTCTACAGTAGCACTGTAACACGAGTACATTCCTGTGACGGTAGCACGACTTCGAAAAAGCCTTTCATATACAGTATAAGAGCGGACTTTCACGTGGAGTAGGGGGCGGTGGAGCCTGCCGATCATCGGTCAAATGGGCATTCCAGAAATTGGATGGGTCCATTTGGCATGATTTGGTCAATGATTTGGTCAATAATGAGTGAGATGTTGTTTCCGGCGTAGTTCTGGCTGATCTTGAATGACAAAGCTTCGAAGTTTTCAAGCCGCATCTCGTTAGATCCTGCTTTGACGCGGTTTCAGTTTACTGTTTGTTAGGATGCGCCATTGTGGACAAGTTAGGAGGAAGGCTGGGTGGGGAGCGAAGATACCCGCAAAGAATCACAATAACCAATTTCACTACTAAAAAAGGGAGAGTTTTTCATTACCACAAACGTTGCTTCATACACTAGGAGAGCAAAGCAAAGTCACCTTCCAAAAGTTGTTCGAAGCTATGCTACAGACGTTGCTCACGTGAAGCAACGCCATGGAACATGCATATTTGCAACGTTTGAACGTTTGTTGTTGTATGAGAACTGTTCTACTCGAGTTCCCTTTACTTTACAATACGGTACTTAAAGTAATTGTCTATTTTGAGCCGCAATTTACCATTCACTGTGGTGAAAGCTAATAACCTTGGTGGAAACTAACAACCTTGTTGTTCGCAGTGGTGGAAACTACTGCATTTATTGTTTGCTAAAATTAGCTGGACATTTGGATTGGATGATTCGGATTTTCCAATTTGCACCGTAGCAGCGTGAAAACGGTACACATAATTGTAAGCTAATCATGTACATATCTATCTAAACAGATCGGAACAAAATTTGTTTCCCATTGTTGACCGACGCAGCATCCTGCTTCAATGAAACAAATCAAGTAGCTTTTAAAACACTGAATGCCATCAAACTTCCTGCCAAAAGAAAAAAGGGTTAAGCCTAAGCATCTCACATAAATTAAATGAGCTTATAATATCTAGGAATTGGGCAATTAAACCGGAATGTAAATCAATTGTCGACACTATCACTGTACCTTGACATACTCTCATTGGAATCCAAACTGGTTTGCAGCTTCATTCGACTTTCGGCGAGGTCTTTTTGGTAGGCTTCGACCTCGTTTCGAAGAAGCTCTGGCACTTGTCTCTCAGCCGCATGTTCGGCTACCAACGCGGTTTGCTGGGGTCGACAAAGACAAGCTTTTGTGAGTGATAGATCAAACCAATAGATTGATAGGACTAGCAAAAATTAGGACTCGAGAGCTTTTCAAAGAGGGTTATCTAGTAGATACCCACCCTCTAGAGAATCTAGCCACATTGCAATTGGCAGAGCTGTCGTTAGAAACTGCCTTAAATGGCACTACAATTGACAGGAAGGTTATTTACTAGTGTTCATGAATAAAAAAGTCCCAACTGTAAAGAATCGTGTAGATATATTGGTCAGAATGAGGAAGGGAGTCGCTATTCACTAAGAGCTAATTGTCGGAGCTTAACTAATATAGACCACGTATAGTAAAATATGCCAGCCATCTAAGTCCCATAAAATGGTACACCATAACCATAAAAAATCCATCTGAAATTGGAAATGAAGGAGCTTCAATAAACAGAAGCGTCTCCGTACCTACGAAGTTGCTCTTGTAGGTGGCGATTCTCCATAGTCAGCCTTAGATGCTCAGGATGATCACATTTGTCCTCGAACACCTGCAACGCTTGGGGTGTGGCAGCACGTTTCTCTGAATCTGTTTCAGAAGGTCCCTCCAGCCGACGCATTTTGTGTTTTCTTGATTCCAGTAGTGAGTTTTGGAAACATGTTTCGTCCTCTTGGTTCTTGACCTGGAACAGAAGGTAACGCTCAGCAGGCAGGATATTGTAGGAAAAATATGAACAAAAAAGTCATGGAAAGAACAGATTCAAAATGTATTGTGACAGCGGTTTATAATGACCATTTCGATGAAGCATATCGTGGAAGTGGAGAAGATTTTCGAATCATTAGATTGAGTGAAGAACATTAGTTAGGTTGGTTTAATAAATATTTTCTTGAATTAATAATAATCTACATATGAACTCCTCAAAACTGCCAAAAAAAATACACGAGGCCTAATACGGGTTTCCACGTCCTTAAAGGTTTAAGTAACAACTAACCATGCGAGTCAGATACTCAATTTTAGCATCAGTTCTTTTCTCTAGAAGCTTCTCTCTCCTTAATGCGTCCGCCAAGAGGGTTTCCATGGCCTTTAACTGAGCTCCCACCAAGTAAACAAAGTCAGTTTCCACCTGAAAATTTGTGAAACGCAAACATCTTGGCACCCTTCAACTATCGGTTAAAGAATTGGTAGGCCGGTAATTACCTTGTGACTCAAAGCAGTCGGGCCCAATACATCTCTGCCAAACTGCAAACTGCAGGAAGGAGCCTTCCGTTGCGCTCCTCAGAGGGTCAAATCCATCTTCTGCACCAGCTATATTGTTTTCAATTGAAGAACTAAGCTCGCCACCATTCATTTCTGACATAAGCTCGCTCGGCATCTTGATATGCTCTGCCTCCTCACACGTGCTAACTCATCCTGCAATGAGAAGGAAAATACAAACACTTCTTAATTCAAAACTCACATCGACATGCGAAGAGAGAGTGCTACACTTTCTTACACATTCATTTTCCATTCCAAAACTATCAATTTGAGAAGGGAAGCACATAAGAATGAAAGAGAGAGCAGCTCCTCACCTTCAATTGCTGAATTTGCTCTTGCAGCTCGAACGTCTCCAGCCGCCTCCTCGTTGATTACAGCTCGATCATTTATTCATACCAGCCGATCAGTTACTGCTGAAGAAATAAGAAAAGCAGTTGACCCAAACTCGTGGCCCAAAAAACCAATAACAGCGAGGTTTGGGTAACGACAGCGTACATTATTCTGAATGAATTTCGCACGTTGTGCTAACTGGAGGGTGCTGAGAGTCCACGCAATTTCCAGCTGAAAAATGGAAAAGACGGGAAGCTATGGTTAAGAGGAATTGAATAATTCATACCCGGTGGAGGAGCTGATGTTGACAATAATGGTGGTTTTCGAGTTGCCTCCAAGAGAATCCTGAGAAACAGCACCATCAGTCAACTTTTTCTACAAGAATTTGCAAGCATTTCTAGGCTGTTCTCTAAGGGAAAGATGAATTATCACCCGAAGGAGGAACGTGACCTTTGAATCTCGGTACGGGACATGCCTTGGTTTCCCATTTGCAATGTCCACCAGCACCATAATGACAAGCCTGCACACAAATTATTGGCTGGTTCAGTTGGTTTCGGTGGAGATTTCATTGAAATACAAAGTTCAGTGGATTCATGGGGAAATATACGAGCTAGAGAGAGAGCTTACCCAAGTGTGGACAACGACTTGTTGATACTGGCCGCTTCACGCAACCGTTTCCCATCAGGGCCCGTGGCTTTCTGTCTCTTCCACAGCGGAGGAAGATTCCAACGTCATTACGCAATTTCCACGTGGTTTCTCTCTCTAGGGTCGCTGGTCACGACACATAAATAACTTCATATGATAAAAGTAAGAAGAAGCACCTTACACGATAGGTGAATGATATATTGGATTAGGGTTAGGGTTTACGGTATTTCTCACGTGGATGGAAACGTACGGTTTCTCTTCGACCAAATCGGAAGTTGATCATAGAATCGCGCTCCCACTGCCATTCAATCTCCGTCATCAGAGATCAGCAAAATGCACCAGTTTTTTCGTAAAAATGCAAACTACACAAGTTTCACATTTGTTAAAATTGCAGAATTACATGTGCACTCTTCGAAGCCTCAATATCCCACTCCATCTGTAACCTTCAATATTACATTCATTGTGCTTCGAATATGAAAATTTAAGATAGAGGAAGAAGAACATCAGCTGTTCACCCATTTCCTAATACATCATTCACCACTGCAGACTCTGTCCAACTGTTGGTCCATCCGGCTTAAATCCAGAAATGATCAACTTCAACAGAGTAGAGGTATAGCTTAGGGCGCTTTCGCACTTGTTGTTAAGGAGTATTAACTATGCAAGTAGAGAGGGCCCCAACTGAATTGACTCGTGATTGTCTTGCCCCATGGATGGATGAGGCGGATGGGGCAACGAGGACCTGTGGCCCCTTCTAGCTTGCTTAGGGCTCACATCAGTTGCTGTGCCTTACTTGGGGTCAATTGTTTTCTTGCTAAATCAATTCTGGTTAGAGCAGCCCATTGTTTAAGTTTGCTTTGCTTCCATACACGAATTGGAAAGGAAAATCCTTCTCTTGTGTAAGAAACATTAAAAAGATGGAAGTGATCATTCACCAATTTCTATTGGCAAGTAAAACAAATTTAACTAAAATCTATATGAATTGATGAACAAGTATTTTCAACATCCCTTGTGCTTGCAAAGGAATGGGAAGCTCCTTATATTCACAAGGGTGGTAGGAGGTAGAGCAAACCATGTGGGATATCTAAATTAGAAGGAGTAGGAGCTCTACCACTCATAGTGAAGTGAAATGTAAGAATTGGATTAAAACTAGGATTTCAAACCGCATTCAGACATAGTAAAACATCTTATTTTTTAAAAAGTTGAACTAAAAAAAAGTTGAAAAATCAATATATGTTTCATCTCCAAAAATCCGTTTGAGATTTCAATACTCCAATCAAAAGTAATGGACAAGTTTTAGAGAGGGATTGGAAAAGGAAACTTCTTTGACAATTCCAAGTACCTTTTCAGAAAGGAAAAAACTATCATCAAAAATTTCATCATCTATAATTTAGAATCACATTTTAAAAATACAATGCTCTAAAGAAATAAGTCTCAAAAAAGGCATTTGGATATTTTGTAATGAATTCAAACTGAATCAATCATTAGAACTTTTGGAATATGGCATATGTATTTTCATGAGGATGCAACTAGGAATTATTTTGAAATGTAAAAATCTAAAATTTTATAATTAAGATTTTTTTTGTAAATGATTAGAAGTGATAAATTATTGCTTTAAGGACAACAAGTTCATATACAAATCTTTGAGATTAAAATTTCAAAATCTACAAGTCTATGAATTATAGAGAAGTTGTAAATAAGTCACAAACCAGGTACATTAGTTGCAAACCAATTGCATACAAATAACTTCCACATAAGCAGCCACATCAAAAAAGTTCATCGATAAACTTTCAAGTATACTGTCGAATGAGAAACAACTTTAAAATTTTTTACAATTGCTTTGCAGCTAGTGCAACTTATCCATTGTGACTGAGGACTCACCTAGTTGCAAACGGCCCATGCGACTACAAAACCAATTGCAAACAGTAATTACAGAACCCCTTGTTTTATTGTAATGATATTAAAAAAATTTAAGCTTAACTTAATAGATGGACAAAAGTATAAGTAATTTTCTAATTTTTTAGTTCTTAAATTCACAAAAACTTCAAAATTCAATATCCTTCATACTGCACATGCAAACACTATGAAACAAAGCCTGTTAACCCCTCCTCATTGAAGACTTTCTAATGGTATCAAAAACATGACTAGAGGTTGCACAATTCAAGAGATCTCACTATAACAAAAAAAAATCACCCAAATAAACAAACAAACAAACAACCTTACTTAAGATATAGATTTGAAGGTGTCCCCACTTCCAAACCAATTCAATTTATAAAATTCGATCTTTTAGAATGGAAATTTATGCCTCTAAATTGAACTATAATGTACATTGTAGCATACACAATCAATACAATTCAAAGATTTTGGAGGCTAAAGTCTTACTAATCAACCTTCTCAACTGATTTTGAATCTAGAATTCAAAATTTAGACTCTTTTCTAGATTTCAAAAATTCATATACTAGTGATTCATAGATTTCATCTATCTAAGAAACTTTACAATTTCATAGAGGATCTACAATCTTTAAAAATATTAGAATTACATAAATACAATAGAAGTCATACTTACAACTTTTATGTATCCAACCTCATGGTACCTTTAACAATCAATATGGGACAATTGCATCTTTTTTTAAATTTAATAAAAATTAGGTGGAAACAACATTAAAAATCAAGGTGTGTCAATGCATTGTAAAATCCAATTTAGACTGCACTCTATAGATTTAGAAAAAATCTATGAAGAGAGGAGAGCTTGCAAGGAGACTTCTAAACTTTGGTGTGATCATGTTGGAGAAATTCATATAACTTCCTTTTGAATTGAAAGGTGCTACCATTTCATGTAAATAAAAAGGCCTATGAGTACCAAAAAATAGACGTTTAGCTATTCTTAAAGTCATCCTTTTCCTAAAGTAATTATTGCTAAGCTACCATTTTGACTAAATTCATTTTATTACTTGCTTACATGCAAGGATTATTCTTGTGACATCTACAAAGTATGATGGATGAGTGGTGATGGCTCCTAGACATGCTCATGCAACAAGTAAGTCTTATCCCTATTGAAAATATGTAGCTATCAAGCTATGGTACAAGCTACCAAAGGAAAAATCTAGTACAAAATGTCAAGATCAATCCAAATCAGTACAACCTTAATACTTTTTTTTTTATAAAAGTGATGGTGAAAGGCTTTTCTTAGGAGAGTGAATTCAAATTTAACATTCAATAACTAAAACTAATGCATTATCCTTCTCACATGAACAACTAAAAGCATAACAACCATTATGTTCAATTCTATACTAAAAATTGGTGGGATATATAAGTGACAAATGGGATGTCAAAGCAACTTTGAGTAAAGACTTCATCTTTTCAATAAGTCCATGTACTACCAAAGCAAGCAAGCAATCATAGGAGACATGTAGTAGACAATCAATACTTAAGACAATCAATATTTGGGACCGTCTTTATGTACATACAACCACAAAAAAAATTCTTTCTAACACGTTAATATATGGCAATAATCTTTCAATCATATCATTTCAAGAAACAAAAATAAATTGAATCATTGTCATAACATCTACTTAGCATGTATAAGCCAACTTCTTTAGAATTCAACATCAAATTCTAATATAACTTTTTTGAGATTATTTGGCTATCTAATCTTGAATTGGATTAGCTCCTAAAGGACCATTGTGTTTAAATGCCCAAAACTACTTCAAAATACTTATTCCCATAGCAAGGTCAAAATCTTCAACAACATTTATTTTTTAACAAAACCAACCAAATGATCTTTTGTTTAATTTGTCAAGTACATTGCCCTCAAATTTTAGAGTGAATACTCCCAAGGATTGCAAGTTCAGTATGCCTAAACTTTAAAATGTAGGCTTTTCTAGTCCTTCCAAAAGGTAAAGTTTTGTCTTTCAACATTTGTAGGAAAAAACGTGTACATCCTACAACTTCTGCATTTTATTCAATAAGTTGGAAAATAGGTTGAAAATATATATTATAGAATTTAACCAAAAATACTTTCATATTCATGTTTTAAGACTATGAAAGTGGAAGGTGCTACTAAATGAAAAATATAATTAATACACTAATAACTTTTGGAAGAATTTTTAAATTATTAATCGCAATGGTAAGAATATTTTAGAAAAAAATTAACATTCTTTATTTTTATTTGAAAATTTTCACAATTGAGAGCAACAGCCAACTTCATATGTTTTTTCTACCTTTTTTGCCTGCAAAATAAAACTCCTCATAACTTTTACCTCATTATTTGGAATTCAATAGTTCAATTTCTTTGAACAAATATCAATCTATACAATTCCAAAAAAATAATTAATTTTTTTAAAGAATATATTTTTTACTACCAAATTACCCAATAAATTTTTTTTTTAAACAAAAAGGTTTGTAATATTTGTAATATTTATTGGAATGACCTGAAATAAAGCTTCAGACGTAGATTATGATGAGAAGCATACATTCTAAATAATTCATGCACTTATTCCAAATTATGAAGTCAATAAAGCCTATCTGAGTTCTTAAAAAGTCCAAAGTGGGCTCTTTGGTCCTTTAGGGTTGGGCTTAAGCATTCTTCCACCCTATACATATACTATTTGTTCTATTATTTATGACACAATAGCAAGCCAAGATACAAAATATAATTTAACTTTTAATAGAATGATAACATTGGATTGAGATTCTTGAGTGCAACAAGGGATCTCTAAAGGTTGTTATTCTAATCACAACACATGTACTAGACCAAGATTAGTTTGCTTCCTAAACTTCAATTTTATTAAGCATAATTCTACTCCCAAACCACTCCTAGTGACACTTAACTATGTTTTCAAATGATATGATAGGAAGCCATTACACAACTTTAACTAAACATGGGGTAGAATCATAATACTTCTTGGATGTCTCTACAAAATGTTATGCGAAAGTGAAGTTATAAAATTGTAGAAGTACAAAATGAGCAATCAAGGCAATTGAAAAAACTCATTGACAATGTCTGGTTGTGAAGACACCAAATCCTCAAAACATGCTGCAGAAAGTGGAAGAGGAACCATCAGTCAAGTGCAAAGAACAAAAACAACACGAAGAAGCAAAGCTTTGGGAGATTGAGCATGTGGTGAATGGAGTCACAAGATATCACTCCTCGAACTAGAAGGTCGGGAAGCTTGTTTCCAAAGCAGATTAAACCAAACTTTGAAATGTGTACACAAATTATAAAATGAAAAAAAAAATGAAAACAACAGCACTAATTGAACGAGTTCTAATGGGTTTCAACACTTTTTCGAACAGAGTTTCTCCACACTAGTTAAGGTTCCTGCATCAACGTCAAGCATTTCTGTATTTTCGGATTTTGTAAAGTAACACCAAGCAGGACATGAATTTGTAGGAAGAGTAGAGTAGTGATTCAACCCTTCTTACTTCAAAAACTGCAACTCAAAATCTTAAGTGATGCAAAATAAAACTTCACATCACTCACAATTGCACAGAATTGCAACACTCACGAAGAGCACAAGTAATTCCATGTAAACAATGAGGAATTTTAGGTTATTTTGAAGTAGTTTTTAGGTTTAACTACATAGAAACACTAGGGGCAGACAAGTAGTTACATCTCCGACTTTCAAACTTCTACAAGTTGTAGAGTGAAAAGAGGAGCCAATAGGTAGCCATTCTATTAGAAGACACCCTTTTGTGTTCACTTGTAGAAGAGGATTGATGATGTAATTTTCCAACACTATTCCCACACAGAGGAAAGGCCTAGCATTGAACCCACTTCAAAAACCATACCCTCAATAGCAAGTTGATGAGAATGAGGCATTGTAACAAGGGTGAAGTACTGTGAAGTTGTAGCACAAAGAGGGTAAAAGCAACTTGTATAGGAGTGGAAAGTGCTTCAATGAAATCTTCTTCACACCCATTCTTTGCCCTTGGAGGAAAAGAACGGCCATTCTCAATCTTCACACAATGAAACTTCCACAAGCTAAGGCACACCAACAAAAGAGTGCCACATCTCCATTCTCTGAAGATTGAGAATGAAGTGAAGAAGGTTTCATTAAAATGCATACAAAATGTATGGATTTCTTATAGCCAACTTATATGCAAATTATAGGTAATTTGAGATTCACAAATTGTCAATTTTAGGGGAGTATACTTTATATCTATTTTCTATAAAAAAATTTCTTTTTTCCAAATAGTATTTTTTCAATACTTGTAAGTAGTCATTGTACGTCGCATTGTACTTACAACGGTACTTTTAGTGACCTATTTATTAGATCAACATTTGAGATTGTTTTGTTTCATAGTATTCCTAGTAATGAGTGCAAAAACACAATTTTGACAAAATGCTTCAAAATTTGGTCGGTCTATCTTACAACCACCCATTCCTATGATCACTCTTATCCATCTTGGTGGCATGGTATTTTGATGCAACTCTACATTTGACCTTGTATTTTTTGTGTTGACTTTGACAATACTACATGTTGAAGACTTTTGATGGCAAGAGCTTGATGCATTGATCTTACTACACCCAAATTCACATTTTTGGTACAATTTTGAAAATCTTTGAATTAAAAATAGTTAAAAAAATCAAGCTAATTTTCATCTTTGAAATTTTTTTTATGATTTTGAGTTTTTTTTTCAAAAATTATGGACAAAATTTAAAGAGAATATTTGAAAACATCAAAGAAAATGTCCCTTTCCAATCTCTCTTTGAAATTTGTCGTTAACCTTTGATTAGAGGTTCAAAATCTCAAAAGGATTTTTGGAAATGAAATATAGCTTGATTTCCATCATTAAATTTAAAGATTTTAAAAGAAATTCTTCTATTTGTCAATGCCTAAATGAGGTTTGAACTTTTACTTTGACCACAATTCTTTGCTTTTGATTTAGCTAGCTATAAGCGGTTGAGCTCCTATTAATCATAATTTACCGCATAATTTTCACATAGAATATTTTATTTCCTACTACCTCCATTTGTCTACAAAGAGCTTGTCTTTACACTTCTAAAAATAAAAAAAGAACTTTTCAAGCTATTAGTCATAATTGCTAAAGTTATTCCCAATGAATTTTACGTTTGAATTGTTCAAATTTTTTGTTAAAGCATTGAAATTTATCTTGGTACTTTAACCTCTAAAGGGCCAAACTATGATATTTGGCAACATCATGATTTTGGGTAGCCCACTATAAATGAATTTTTTATAATTTTTTTCCTTTAGAATTTTCTCACAACATGGGGACAAGGTTTTTCTTTAAGGCCCAACAATTTTCATAACAATTTTCATAATTTGATAGCATGGTTAAAAAATTATTGTATGATATGTAGTTTATTTCCTTAGTAGGACAGTTTAGACAAATGAGAAAAAATCACTTTTTTTAGAAATTATTTTTTTAGATTTATATGTACAGGGAAAGCTTTAAATCTTTCCATTTTGATCTATGAGATGGAAGTTTCAAGGAATTGCCTAGTTTGTAGGCAATTATAGATTCTCTACTCTTACTAAAACTTTTAAGCCATTTATTTATTTGAATTTTCAATATTTTTGAAAAAAATAAAATCACAAGATGTTGATTGTTTATTACAACATTGCAACCATTGGAATTCACATTTTTCAAGTTCATAACTAAATTTCTAACAACTTAGCATTTTGAATTGTCCTCTACTCCTTTCTACTTACTATTCTTTTCCTATATGTTATACAATTCCAAATGATTTAAAATTTTCTGCCATATAGCTAGCCAACCTTGTAGGACCAAAACAAGGATTTTTATCCCTTCAAACACTAGTATCTTGCAATTTGCATAGTAAAAAATTTCTGAAATTTTTTCCACTGATTAGTTATAAATTTTCAGAAACTGATTTTGAAATTTTTTCAAAAACAGTTCTTGCAACAGCCCCAAAATAACCGACAAATGGAATGAATGATCATCTAAGTAGCAAACACCGAACACCACTGAACATGTACGTAATCATCCTAATCTTATTCAAATACCACCATGTGTCGAGCACTTGCATCAATTGTTGCTTCAAAATCAAGTCTTATTTCATTCTCATTCCGTTATCACCACAGCCACCACGTCGTATGTGCACACCATTGATCAATTTACGATCCATTCTAAGTGCAATTCAAGGATGGTGCCTAACCGACTTGTTGTGCTAATCAATCTTTGGAGGCTGATGCTTCTTCTGCTTCTTTTGCGGTGATCATTGGCAAGGCCTCCAGTGATCCTCCAGGCTCTTGCTTGAAGAGGTCCTTCATGTGGTAATCAGGGTGTTTGTTTGAATCGAGCCACTCGTAGATGTCAGCTCGCATCTTTGGCCGGTGATTCCGAGCAATGTCCAACTTGATGCCGCCTGGCGTTAGCAGGTTACCATCCTCGTCGTAAAGTAGACGAATCATTTTGACGCCGATGGGAAACGAGGCACCACTTTCAGAAACCTGGAATACTGTGGTTCCGTCTTCTGCCTTGGACACCTCAACCCCTCCATTAAGGTTGATAGGAAGAGGTGCACAAGCCACCAGCTTGGATGCATCCACAATTGCTCTTTGAATTTCCTCTGCAGTTTTGGCGACCACGAGCTTTCTGAGGTATAATATTTCTGTCACCACCCATAGGACGCGGTCCCTGAACAACCAGAATCAAAAGTCAATGGCCATTACAACGACAATGATTATACACTCCAGGCTCCTTATTCAGTGTTCTTATTCAGTGTTCTTATTTACAGGCATGTGCAGTCCATGAAGGCATTGAAAGAATCGATACACCATACGTACGCATATCCAAGGCTAATCTTGTCACAAAGACTACACATGGACTGCACATGCCTGTAAATAAGAACACTGAATGTTACGGAAGATCTGCAAGAAGAGCAATGCTAGTAATACACCCTTCAATTGGAGAATAATACAGAGGAAGTCATCTAATTAACCCTTGGATCATGTAACGACCTTTCAGTTAAGTACACTTGCCTTCCGAAAACGGCAGTTACCTAGGTCCACGTGCATATTTCTCTAGTTCAAGGAAACGCACAATGTCCGCAAGACAGTGTAAAAATGCTTCAGAGCATGTTGACTTACCAATTTTTCGGCATCAGTGAACTGCTGGGATCAGGCTTCCATCTCCCTCCTTGGACTTGCTCTGCTAGAAAGTCCCGCTTGATACTCTTAGATTCGACTATAGATGTTTCCGCAAACAGGTTTCCCGACTTGGTGCGGTCTCCGCAGACAATGCTCCCCAAGGAAGCCAAGATTTTGGAGGAAGAATTCAGAGTAGCGCAGATAGGTACGAGCTCCTCCGACTGGCAGTGACCCCCTCTCCCCATACGCGCTTCCTCTAGATTTGTTTGAGCTTGAGCAGATGACGGCTCTGGTTCCCCGTCGGAACTTTTCTTGACCAGCCCGGTCATAGGTCCTCTTGGCGCCAGTAATGAACCACGTTTGATGATGCCATACCCACCTTCCCTTGTGAACACGTCCAGCAAATTTAGCGATGTGCCACACCAGGGATCTACTGCCACGACCTTGTGCTTCTGGAACAGATATTCGTCCCATGTAGGAACGCTCATCTTCACTCGATCACGCACGACCCTCACTTGCACGAGCTCGAGAGCACAGTCCTAAGCAAAGCCGATCGATCAAACAGACTGGAAAACCAAGCTTCTGGTCTCAAACAAGGCCTAGGGATCATAAATAGGTACCTATGGCAGAGTTCTTTGGAAATTCATAAGTAATTCATAAATGCTCTAAAAAATATGAAACCACTTGGGTTAGGTTCCAAATCAATTTTTCTTCAAGTGAAAAATGAAGATAAATAATTTCATACATCTAAAGACCATCAAAAAGGCCGACCAGCCCGTAAAGAGTCACTTCATGAGCCCACTACCTTACCTCTACCCATGGCTTGGTGGTGCACTCATGTGTAAGAGATTAAGATGGGTCAATAATGAGTGAGAAGTTGGCACTTGTATTGATTCTGGCTTTCCTTGGATGACAAGGCTTCTGGGTTTTCTGCATACCACCAAGCTTGCCGTGGACGAGTTGATTGTACACAGGGCTCCGAGTTGAATAATTAGTGCGCAGGGGCAAGTACGGGGAGTGGTTGGTGGCCAACTCCAGTCGGGTACAGTTGGAAGGCGCAGGAGTGGAGGAAGCTAATTCCACGGAAGTCATTTTTGGGGGGTGAAAGAAGGCAGATAAAAGTGAAACAAGGTGGTAATTTGTCTACCAAATTTTTTTTACTAGAGAAAAGTTGCGACTTTATAAAAAAAATTGGAGATGAATGATGGCTACTTTAGGTGTTTCTTTATTTTTGGAATTATGAAGTGATTGTCAAAAATGTCAAACATTGGTGGTTTTATTAGCAAGTGATGTGGACAAGTGCTAATTGTGTTTTGTGTAAAAATGGAGATTTGTGTAAAAATGGAATATTGTGGTGAATGTCACTAACAAGGGAGATGAATCCTTCTTGCAAAATGCAAAACAAGTGTTAGTGTTCTGCACAAAAGACAAGCAAGCCACGTTAGATTACAAAGTTAGTATCTTAAAACAAAGTCATACAAGAAAGCAGCCTAGCAACCTCACAGCAGCACCCAAGCTCCACTACCGCAACAATACTCTACAATGTCATAGAAGCAATTGGCCCCAACGGTCTTCAATCTTCAATGTGCAATAATCTTCAATGTACATCATAAATATTTTGTTATGGTGAACATGAACGTCAAACCTTGTAAAACCTCATGAAAACTAAGGATGAAGATTGAATTGGCAATGGCAAAGATTCTAAGAGGATACTAATTTGTTGATTCCCCTTGTCAGCCAACCTTGACATCATTCCTTCAAGAATGAATGGCTTCTGTGTAAGAAAAATTCTATAAAGAAAAGTACTGTTGGCCAAACATGCGCACAACAAGGGGTAGGTGCTTTCCAAGTCTATTTCTATAAGAGGATTTGAAGAACTTGAGATTAAAAAAGACCTCTCATGCTTTACAAATCCAAGTACTAAACAACACTTTATTTTAGCAACTTTAAAGTACTTAGAGATAAGCTTTTACAAGTAGCGTGACTATAAGAGTCTACACCATAGTTTGATCATGTGATTGATGTGTAAAGGCTCACCACAAGCAACGTCATAGCTTGATTTCATAGCCACTTTAAAAAGAATTTGATGTAAGTTCAACTTGAAAGCGTCAAGCATAGTAGGGGGGTATGAGGCTTGCCACCATTGTACAAAAGATGGCCTTTGTTCACAAGTTGAGTTTGACAATAGAATTCTTTCAAAATAGCCAAGTGGTGTGAAGAAGTAGCTTTAGCCCTTTCATGCCTCCAATACTGGGGATAAATTACTTCGAATGCATCTAGGAGTTCTTGTTGTAGAAATCGGCGATCCAACTCATTGCATAGTGACTACACCATGTCTAAACATGGTAGAAATAAAAATCAAGGGTATGAAGAAAATAACAACAATACTATTGGCTTGCTACAAGGCATAGTTGAAAGCCCAACTTATGCTCAAAGCTCACAGACCAAGTTCATTGCCCCAGTTCACAACTTCAATTCATTGGCCAAGCTCATAGCCTTAGCTCACAATCCCAACTCATTGTAAGTGTTTATTTATCCCCCCCTTAAAAAATTCACAAGCACAACCAAACTCTTGTAATTCAAATTTGATTCCTAATGGGCCCCTAATTGCAAAGGTTAGTTTTAAACAACACAAAGTCTTTAAACTGTTGTATTTTTCTAATAAAAGTATCTATAATTTAAATTTAACCTATTTGTGTTATAGTTCGGCTCATGCCATTTTTAAAAACATAAGACTTGTAAGATTTGGAGACTTTTACAATAAATTATGACTAGATGAAGTTTAAGCCTTTAAGAGGCTATCTAAACTTCATTCACCTTTTTCAACACTTTTCCTATTTCAAATATTTATGAAATTTGAACCCTTGCCTTATGCTTCTAACTTCTACTCTTGTTTTAAGTATAGACTTGATTAGATGATTTTCAAATGACTTCATCCATTCTTTGTCCTGAACTTCATCCTCTTACAACTATTGAAGTTTTAGGTATTTCTCAAGGTAGTTTTTGATTCCTCTAAGCTTCTTTTATCTAATGCTACATCTAATTGTTTACTTGGTTGTTTTCAAAAGATTCTAATCTAATGTGTACTTTGTTTCTAAGGTTCAAGATTTATTTTATTAGTTTACTATTTTTAAACTTTTGGAATTGGTTTCTTTTAGATCCTAGTTTTAACTATCCAAATTGCTAAAGAAATTTAAGTTTAAACTTTCTTAGTGAAAGTTATGAGGGGATGAAGTTTAACCACTAATTGGTATTTTAAACTTCATCCATGGTTTTCTACCAATCTACAATTTAAAATTAACTTCCAACTTCACTTTAACCTTAGGATTTTTTTTTTTTTTTTTTTTTTTTTTTTTTAACAAATGAAACAGGTTTCATTGCAAAAGGAACAAAACTGCCTACCATAAGTGACTTGGTAGGGGGACGCAAGAAAAAAAAAGAAAAAAAGATAGGAGAGACAAACTAGACAGATACAAAGCCAATAAAAGCATAGTGAGAGGCTTGACGTAACCTCTAGTTTTTTAATCTATCTAAGTTTCCGTTCTTATTCCTTTTGGATGAAATGGACTAATTTTCATCCACTATGATTCTTAAATTTCATCTACTACTATCTTTCTCAATTTAACTCTAATTCCTAAGTATAATATGTTTTTGGAAACCTTTAAACAAGATCTATAAGATTCTCTATCTAAACTTTGATAAAAACCTAGCCTTGATACTTTGACTTGCACTTCAAGTTTGGCTAAGTGAAGAAATGAGTAATCTTAGAAATTGAATGGAAATTGGAAAAATTTAGTAACACACCTTGGAATTGGCCTCATCTATGAGGTGGTCAAAAAAGCCTTCAAACTCCCTATCATTTGTCATGGTTGATTTCTTTTAGGAATTTTGTTCACCACTTGAAAATGTGGTTTTAATACAAGTTTTGGGAAGTTGGAGCTTTTTTTTTTCTCACCTTCTACTCTCTCCTTTTCTTTCCACACTATTCCCCCTTCATTATTTTATACTAAATGTTGACTTTAGCTTCAACAAAATATTAGCTCCAATTCCCAAACAATAATTGAAAATCTCTAATACCTATTTTCTTATCTATTCTAATTATTGTTTTATCCAACTTCTAATGATCTAAACTACTCTAAAATTTCTACCTAATCTTATCAAGTTCTAAATTTTTCTTCAAACTTCCAATTGTCCCTTCATCTCTTGTATTTGTGAGTTTGATCTTTGATTCCTACTTATTGAGTTGTGAAAAGCTACTAATGCATGAGATGATGGAAAAAATAAGCAAAAATTAGACTGTCATAGACATACTATAACCTTTTAGATATCCCAATAGCATTCTAGAAGCTTGTAGAAACTTCCATAGTATTTTAGAATCTTCTATAGTATTCTAAAAGCTCAAGGGGACACTTAGAGTGTCTATTAAAAACCACGTGCAAACAAAACTTTGGACCCCCTATATACTTTTTGAATTTTAAATAAAATTAAATGAAAAAATATGAATAGATTTTTCTACTTTGAAATTTAATGTTTAAATGATTGATATTTTTATTTGGTAATAATAATTAGTTACAAATTTTTGAAGTAAAAAGATACACTATAGAACTGAAAAATAACTTTCACACCCCTATATTATATAAAAAAATTGTCTAAAAAATGAATAAAAAATTCCTAAAAATAACTTTCTATTGAAAGCTCATTTTGAGTTGAATATTCATGCAATGGTCTTCTAAATGTGTTCTCTAAAAATATTTGAGTTCAAAAAACATGCCATTTTGGTGCATTTTTAACCTCTTTTAGAAATCATTCCATATTTTATTTGAGTTTGAAATTTTGG
This sequence comes from Climacium dendroides, assembly GCA_950106755.1. NCBI lineage: Eukaryota > Viridiplantae > Streptophyta > Bryopsida > Hypnales > Climaciaceae > Climacium > Climacium dendroides. Next base: position 16,824,648 of record OX467089.1, read on the forward strand.
GAGTAGAATCCTATAGTTATTAGTAAACAATGCTCAAAATTGAAGTTAAAATTATAGTTTATTAGAAGCCACTTATTTGCACATGGTTTGTTGTAGTAGAACTAAGTGCACCCTCCAAGTTTGAAAGCTTCTATAGTATTCTAAAAGCTTCTATAGTGTTTTGGAAACTTCCATAGGGTTCCGAAAACATCTATAAGCTTCTATAAAGTTCTAAAAGAATTTCCTACATGATAATATATATAGGAGTCGAGACTGAGGTAGTCCTTAGTCTCAACAACACTTCTTGTGATCTTAGTATTTTGCCTCTAGCTCTAGCCTTGTACTTTTGGAACTTTTGAATCAAATCTTGTTATCCAAAACTTTTTTTGTCTTGTCTTCTATCACTACAAGAAAACTTGTCCGAATTGACAGAAAGTCGTCCGAATTGACAGAAATCAGCCCCTCCTAATTGACAGATTTTTGTTAATTTGGACAATTTTTTGTCAATTCAGACAGTTTTTTGTCCCAATTGATAGAAACTTGTCAAATTTTTGTAGATTAGGAGGGGCTGATTTCTATCAATTAGGACGACTTTCTCTTGTAGTGTATCTTCTATGTCCGTTACATAGACTAGGAGGTGTGATTTTAAGTCCTTTCTCCTTTACTTCCTCTCTCTCCCTACTTCCTTTGTCTATTGAGATTCTTAATTTTCAATTCTATTTCTACTCCAATTCTATAATTCTTATATCCCTTGACTCCTACTTCTATAGGTTTTTCTTAAGTTTTGTGTATGAAACCAAAAATTGGTTCAAATTCCAATTTTTTTCTCTAAGTCCAAAGGCTTGAAGTTGGAAATCGGCTTGGAGCCTAGAGTCAATTTAGATCTTGAGTTGGTTTGGAGCCTGGAGTCATACCCGCTTGTACTTGTATCTGGACGGTACCCGGAAGTCTTGTTGGAGCTGTTGAAGGCTTTGTTGGGGCTTACTAGGACTTGGAATTGGTCAAGGCCTAGAGTTGGTAGAAGTCTGAGTTGGCCTTTCTTGGTTGGGATTTAAACCCAACAAGTATTAACCTTTTTTGTGGAATTTTTTGAATACCAAGAATTGCCTTTTCTAGCACAAAATGTGACAACTAACACATGGACCTTTTGAAAACTAACTCTAGACTTTTGCCATGAAACTTTTAGAGATTAAATTTGGACTCCTAAACTTGCATTTTAGAAACTAAACTTGGTAGACTAGCAAAAATTACCAAATTTCAATTAACACACAATTCTCGTGGACTTTGTCTAAAACTTCAAAGCCAAAGTTTTGCCGTATTTTTGAAAATACTCTAAATTTATTTCAACTTCTAAATACTTAAAGCCAAAGTTTAGTCATATTTTCAGAAACATTCTAAATTTCTCTCTCAAGTCCTAAATACTCAAAGCCAAAGCTTTGTTGTATTTCTAAAAAAAAAACAGTTACACAAAATAATTCCAACAAAGTTAGTTTGTTAAAATCTACATAATACCTTAGAGCAAGGAAGTTAATACCAACACTTGTTAGTTCAATAACATCCACAAACAAGTTAGTAGAATAACATCCAAACTCTACGAAATTTTTCAATTAAAGAATTTCCCACTTATAAATTTAGAATTTACAAACATGGACTAGAAACCCCTTAAGCAGCAACACCAAAGTATGGTGAAGGGTATTTCTAGGATTAGTACAACAACAACACTTCAACTGAAAACGCAACAAAATTAGTGAAAAACAACTTAATACGTGAAAACAAGAGCAAATGTTGAAGGGACACTCTAATGTCCTTCAATTAAAGCTTTAAAAACACCAACAATAGAGCTTGAAATGCTTCAAAAACACAAGAAATTGGCAATTTGGCCCAAAATAGCTAAAATCCAAATAAGCAGATCTAATAATTTAACAAAAATTCAAAATGAACCGAAAAAGAATGGATTGAGAGGAGAATGAGTGCCTTTATATATGTTTTTAAGGATACTCAACCCCCCTCTTTTCCTAAGTAGTAATCTTATCATCTAAGATTTTCATCATAATCTCTAATTTTTGACTTTCGACATTGGTCTTAGACTTTAACTTTTGGAAAGACTCCAAATTACAAACGGATTGCATCATTGGCTTTAGAAGGCCATTTGTAGTCTTAAACAATCCCCATTCCTTTTTTTACACTAAAACCCCATCAAAAGCTAGTGTCAACTTAAACTCCAAAAGCGGTAAAAAAAATTTGGAGGTTGACTTTTTTTGTGGAAAATGACTAGCCTAGGGTCTTAAGTAAGTATGAGGGAGTAAGAAAAGACCTACTTTGGGCCCATTCTAACTTCGTGCACTCCTAATACACCGACCAACTCCACCATAATCTTCTAGCTATTGAAATGTCTTGAAATTTGTTGGAGCGTATTATTAGTATAAAATAATTTAGTCCAATTTTTAGTGAGATTTTACTGCACCTTGGGTAATTTCTATGAATTTTCTATCGTAAATTTTGGCGGTTGACTATTCAAAAGAATATCTTTTCACTACTAGAAAATTCTAGAATTTTTTGTAGAACCTCTTTTGGAATTCTACAAAAGATGTATAAGCTCTTATTTTTACTTTGTACCTTTAAAGAAAAAGAATCAAATCTGCTATTTTTTTAAACTTTTGGTGAGTATGAAATCTTTTGTACAAAGGAGAATCTTGATATATCGGTTTTGTTATTGGATTCTTAGCATAATTCCTACCTAGGACTACCGTACTTATATCATAGATGTCTTCTTTTGGTTCATCTTGAGTTTTCTTCACTTGTAGACTAATAATTGGGTGATTTACTATTTTGTCGATACAATGGAAAAACTAAAATCTCTCTCTAGGATTGATTTGAGGTTCTTACATATGTTTGCTTGAAACAATTTAGCCATGTTCTGTCACATGCAAGGCAAGTTTATCCAATTTGAGGCAATTCTACTAAATGACTATAATATGGACAACTTTTGAGTTTCTACCCTATTTACATGTAGGATTTGGATTACATTTTAGGAAAACAAGATAATTAAGACCAAATACTATAATGACATGTGACGTACCTATTTTGGCTTTACACTCTTTTTAGGGCCTTTTGTATAATAAACTACACTCAAAATACTAACAAACAAACAAACAAAAAAAGTGAGTCCTAGGTGACAAAATGGGTACTCACATTGTGCAAATCCTAAAACCTTGTATACTATAATTCTAAAACCGTGGGGTACCCTAAAGTTCCCTTCATTAGATTTTGAGATAAACCTAATTCTTTACATGGTCAAAAATCCAATGAAATAGTACCTCCAATTTTGTTAAGCAATTTTAATTATTTTTCTAAACCAATGCATGCAAATTGAAATAAAAAATTTGTAGTACATAACATTGGGTGGAAATAAAGGTCTACTAACTTCCCTTGAAAGAAAAATGTAATTTCATTGTATCCTAAAAATAACATTGTCCCTTCTTTGAAGAATTCTTTAGAATTTTGGTTCTTACAATTATAGAGCCTAATATTTTTTCAATTCCCAACATTGTAGAAACAGTAATTTCAATTTCCTATTTTATTCTTAGAACCTTATCTTTAATGAATGTTTGATAATGGATGTGCAAAGCAAGCCAAAAAAAATATGTAGAAGTCGCAAATGTCGTGGACACTTTAAATCCATGGTGATATTAAATTTGGTCCACTAGTGTTTTCAATTTAGAATGTCATGCATTTAAATCCCTAGGCCATTTCTTAATTTTTTTCTAAGCTCACATCACCCATGCTTGACAATGGACATACAAAGTAAGCCAAAAAAAATATGTAGAAGTTGCAAATGCTGTGCAAACTTCAAATCCATGGCCAAATTAGATTTTTCCATTTGTGTTATGAATTTAGAACACCATGCATTTAAATCCCTAAGACACTTTATGTTTTTTTTTTAAACCATGTTAACATTGCTTTGTAGTAGTCATGCAAATGAATCCAAAAATAAAGGTCATTATAAAAATGAAGTACTATTTAGTGGTATGGCAATATTAATCTCTTTTTGAAAGTCATGTGTATAAAATAACTTTTCATTCCCTTTTTTTCTTCCTAAAACAATTTTGTTTGGCATTGAAACATTTCAGATGAGTAGGCTAAAGAAAAAGAAAATAGAATTTAATATTCAAAAAAATATTTGAAATTCGATATTTACATCTTCTATTCTACTTATTTGTTATAAAGTTTGTTCACAAGTTCATTGTCAATCATTTATGATTTTTTTTATAAATACAAAAATGGCCCAATGTGTTTAATGCATAGTGTTGTACATTTGGAACATGAATGGCCTACATTTGGAAGACATGTGGCCGCTTCATCAAAGGAATCTCAACCAATGAATTTCATTTTTCATGAATTCAAGATTCGGAATTGAATGAACATGAGCATGAGTTTTATGTAAATATTAATTTTAGGATTCGCTTATAGGTTTCTTTCTAGTAGAGAGGGTAAAGCCGGCTGAGCCATAGCCCAAGCATTCCTAGGCTAAAGAACTTTGGTTCTCAATGCGCAACATTGAGTTCATTTTTGCATTAGTTATGGTATGCACCTATAATCTAGAACTGAGCCACAATAAAATTAAGCATAGTTACAACTATTAAACATAGTTTAATTCATTAGATCTTTGTTTTCAACTAGAAGAGGATTCAAAAGCATTTTTGCGTGCATTATTTAGACACATTCAACTTATAAGTTATGAATTTAATTTACTATCTTCAAGTTTTTCAATTATAACTCTTGCTAATCCAATTAGACATGAAAACTACAAAATAAAACATTGTAATTTGTGTACTATTTAATGGAACAACATGAAACCTACAAAACATTGTAATTTGTGCACTATTTAATGGAATGACATGAAACAAAGCTTCATACATAGATTACTAGATTATGGGCCGAAACATCCATCTTGGCAAGTTCTAACAAAAATTTCCAAATTATGAAGTCAATATTGCTTGCCCGAGTTTTTAAGAACCTCAAAGTGGGCTTTTTGGTCCTTTGGAGCTTACATTGGACATTTGAAAAGAGGATTAAAAGACTTCAAATCACTTCTCTAGTTTCAACACCCTTATAAATAAATGTTATAATCTACCAATCCATAAATGATATATTTTTTTCTTCTATGATGTTTGACTTGTCAAGTTTGAATTTGTATGGTTACAATAAAACAAAATTATACAAATTATTCAAATGTTGCTTCTTTTTTCAATTGAGACTTTAGAAGAGATTCCTAAAAGCTCAAAAAAGACCTTTGATATTTACAAGTTAGAAAGACCAAGAAAAGGCACCATAGGTTGCGAAGATTGAAAGTTTGCCGTGAATAGTCCCCCTGGTCTCAATCGTCAGATGCGGCAGATATTAAATAGTCCACGCAATTCTAGCCATCAGTTCTAGCAGATAACAAATTGTCCACCAAATTTAGATTGTTTGCCCAAATGAATGCCAAGTAGCCGTCTACTAGGCGGATGTGGAATAGTCCACCCCGCTACGGCCATCGGATTTGGCGGATACTAGATCATCCACCGAATTCTAGCCGTTCGCCTAAATTAACATTGGATAGCCGTCTATTGGTTAGATGTAAAACAATCCACCCCGCTGAAACTATTGGATTTGGCAAACACCAAATCGTCTACCGAATCTAGGCCGTCTACTTAAGCAAACATGGCCATTGGATTTGGCGGATGCCAGATCGTTTGCCAAATCTTGGCCATCCGCCCAAGTGGATGTGGTTCACCTATTTGATGGAGTAGACGACGACAAGTCTACCAAATCTCGATAACCCAATCTGGCGAATATGGTTGCGGACACATAGGTAGACAACTACAGTTGGGGTAGATAGCCACTTCGGATGGGACGAACAATCTATATATACTCCAAATAAAAACACAATTTTGCAAATGTCACAGGACATCTAGGGTTGCATTTGTAGACTCTGGACCTCCAACGTTTTGACAACCCTAATCACAACACATGTATTAATCTAAGATTAGCTTACTTCTTAAACTTCAAATTTATTAAACATAATTTTACTCCTAAACCACTCCTAGTGGCATTTAACTATGTTTTTAATGATACAATAGCAAGCCATAATACAACTTTAGTTAAACATGGGGTAGAATCATAATAACTCATGGATGTTTCTACAAAATGTTATGCTCAAGTAAGTTAGAAAATTGTAGAAATACAAAATGAGCAATTAAGGCAATTGAGAAAACTCATTGACAATGTTTACTTGCGAAGACACCAAATCCTCAAAACATATTGCAAAAAATTTAAGAGGAACCATCAATCAAGTGCAAAGGACAAAAACAACATGAAGAAGCAAAGTTTTCAATTGGGAGATTGAGCATGTGGTGCATGGAGTCACAAGAGATCACTCTTGGAACTGGAAGGTGAAGCTATTTCAAAGGCAAATTAATCCAAACTTAGAAATGTGCACACAAATTATAAAATAAAATAAAAACAATAAAGAAATTGACTAATTGAATTCTAATGGGTTTCAACACTTTTTTTGAACAAAGTTTTTCTCCATACTAGTTAAGATTCTTGCATCAATGCAAAACATTTTTGTATTTTTTGATTTTGTAAAGTTACATCACTTACAATTGTAAAGCATTGCAACACTTAGGAAGAGTATAAGTGATTTCATGTAAACAATGAAATTTTTTGGTTATTTGTAAAGTATTTTTAGGTTTAAAGACATAGAAAAATAGGATTAGTAACACCTTCTCCAGTCTACAAACTTGTACAAAGGATGAGAAGTTGTAGGGTGAAAAGAAGAGCCAATAGGGAGCCATTTTATACAGAGACACCCTTTTGTGTTCACATGTGGAGGATGAGAGAAGGTTTCACCTAATGAAAAGGATTATGATGTAATTATCTAGTGCTTTTCTTATACAAAAGAAAGGCCTAGGATCGATCCTACTTCAAAAACTGCACGTTGTCGTGTTGTGAATTTGTATATATTATAAATTTATACCGATATATTATTATAATGAGATTTTATGATTCGGAGAGAAGAAACTTATTGATGACGCTTCCCGTGGCTTCAAGGTGACGCTTGTAACCGACGGTGAATGATATAAAGAGTTCAACCTTGAATTAGTTTCATCAATTCAAGTTAATCTTCTTGAGCGTGTAGAGTTTGTGATTCATTGTGGAGTTTGATTTCCAAATGTCGAACTGGAGGGTTTTTATGGAGTCGCAAGATCCTGAGTCCCAACCAGAAGTGGAATCGGAGCTTTCTTTATCTCAACTGCCGGATCAACCAATTCAACCAATACCGCGACAAGTTCGTCCATGAGAGGAAGGTGGACCTTCTTGGCCGTTGAAACAACCTCGTGTAGAGCAGCGTTGGCACAGCAATCTTCAAAGAGATGCCCGTACTTTGGTGATTCTGCTTCAAGTTAGTTGTGTTGAACCAGACACTCAAGATGTGACTTTCGAGAGCAGTTTTGAGGGACTTAATGATGAGCAATACTATTGCATGGTTAGGCCGATTAGAGGAAGTCCTGGCCATCAACGTTGGTTGAAAGGGCCAGTGAATCCTTTAACAAAGGCCGAACGTGCAGACTATGTAGCTGCTATCGTCTGGCGCATTTTAAAGTTCTTGCAAATGGAGTAGTGTTCTTCTTCGACTTCAATTTTTACTTTTATTTGTCTTTTATTTTAGTGTAGTTATTATCTCATATTTCATAGTCCATCCATATATTTAAAATCGAAGGGTAGAGGTTTGACCAAGATTTACCTACTAAAATTTAACTTTGGTGGTAGTTTGGGACTTTGGAGGTAGGATGAACCTTCTAGAAGGTCTTGTTGATGACTAATGAAGGTTTTGAGACCCATGGTGATTGTACATGGATTGCCCCCCCCTACTCTAGAGTTTATTTGGTAGGTAGGTCCCATCTTTCCTTTGCCTAGTCGGATTTGTGTGTAGGAAAGAGGAATAAGATACCCATGACTTCGAAGAGTCATAACTTTTGATGTACTTCGAGTTTTGCAATGAAATTTTGAGAGTTTTCTTATGAAGTTCTTGTGCTTCCAAAAAGATCATTCTTGCTTGATTTAGAATTGTGAGTGAAAAGTTATAAGTGAGAGAGTGGAAGGAGGTCCGCTGCCACCCAATTGAAGAGGGGCAGAGATTCGAGCGACCATCGTGACTTGTAGTTTTCACCTTTCTCTTTGAAATTTGGAAGCATTAGAGTAGTCTTCTTTAGCTTTCTATAGATCCATTTCTCAAAGTATTTGAAGCATTTTAGAGAAAGATATGAAAGTTTGGGTGAAGAGAGGTGTAGAACCTTTCTATTTGGAGAGTTTGGGTGAGATTTGCAGGTGGATGCATTTGTTGCATCCTATTTGCTTTCATTTTCTTGCTTAAGTGTCGTTTGGGGAAAAAGATCCAGTGTGGATTTCTTGGTTTTTGTCTTGGTACCTTCCCCTGTGGCGGACTTTGTCCCATTTTGTGTTCATGGATAGACACTTTCAATTTTTAGTTGTACCGTGGTGGTGAGGTCAAGTTAATGGCCGGCGAGACCATTGAGTGTGCACCAAGTGGGCGGTGCTAGTTTTCCCTTGTGGTGAGGCTGGAGTGATGACTAGCAGATCATAAGGTTTAGTGGTGATGCAGGTGCAAGTTGCCCTTATCCTGTAGATAGTTGCAGGTACCCAAGTAGATATCAAAACTACTTGGAAATGTTTGTATTTCAGACTTTGGGCTGGGTGTAGATACCAACGAGGCTTATAAGCCTAATCGGCGTTGGATACTACTAGATGCCTCGGGTCTTGAGTACAAACATGGTTATTAGTTTAGATTGATCTGTGTTTTTGAGATCAAAATTGAATTTAGGACACCTTACTTCTTTCTCCTTCTAATCTCTTCATTCTCAGTTGCAGCCAGATACCTCGCGTATTTCTGAAATAGACCCCTCTCACCCCAACAACGTATAATAGTACATCGATGAGATTGAGGCACTCTAGGAATAAGAATGAGGTATTGTAGCAATTTTATGAATGCAACACATGGAATGTGAAATTGCAGCACAAAGAAGGTGAAAGTGCCCCCTTAGAACAATGAAAAGTACTTCAACAAAAAAAATTTCATGCCCATTTTCACTATAAGAAAACGGCAGTTTTTTGGACGTTGAAAAAAACATGAAGTGATGTCTAGTACAACAAGGACTATATTTGAATCAGTGTGACCAAAAATCCATCTATTTCAATGTGGGAAAAACTAGGTCTTGTTTTCCCCAAAACATGCAAAATCACAATTTGTTTTTAGAAAACGTTACCTACAATGGGTTTTGAAAGCAATTGTAAGTGCACCACGTGAAGGGCAAAAGTGCGCGGGAAATGCCACAGAGGCAATTTTTCATCCAAAAGCATTTTGATGTGGAGGATGACGTAGAACCCAAAAAATGATGATGTGGACAAAATGTAGGATGACATGGCCATCGTGGGACACTAAAGTTGGCATTTAGGGGCTCTTCCATCATATCGTGGATGACATCATAATTATATAATATGACATTGTTGTCAAGGACACCTTCTTCAACGTTGTAGTGTTCTATAAAAGATACAAAGAGTATAGGTGTGCTTCATGAGTGCTTAGATTTGTCAAGTGAAACGTCATCCAGAACAACCACTCTACACATTGCAATTGAATTCATGTTTTTCTAGGTGTTATAGTAGACATGGTTGTTGTTTAGACGGAGTTTTATGTTTAAGATGATGTTCTATCAGAGGCAACATGAAACGTGATGGAAACGAGGGAACTTCTATATAAACATGTATAACAACACATGTGGGAACAATCCTACCATCGTAGATTGCAAAGACAATGTCTACCATTATGTTTCTTCAGGGTAAAAGAAGGCAGATGTAAAACATAGTTGTGGTAGTATCTATGTTGTTATTGACATCAAGAAACACATTGTTCACCACAAGATATAGTGCTACACAAAGACATGGATGGGACTCAAAGGACAAGAGTATGCTACTAGTAACATGGGAGATTACATTCCAAATAAGATGTTAAAGTGTTGCACAATAACATCACCATGGACTCGAAGGGCACAAAGATGATAACATTTGGGAAGAGTCACTAGCCACTGAAACATGCCATTGAAAAAAGCATTGACAACTGAAGTTTACATTGGTCCATCCAACAAGTATGCATATAATAGGTCATCAATGAAAGAAAAAAGTCCTGAAGTCTATGCACTTCAAAATCTACCCAAAATGATGGAAAGAAAAGGCGAATTACATCATGCTTGACATTACAATAGATGTCTCTTATAACAATAGACGGCATTTGTAGAAATTGATGCATTGCCACAATGTTGCTACATGTCCACTGATGTTGTGCTACAACGCTGCTATACACTTGTCACTTTTTCTTCAGCGCCTCTTGCTTCTTCCCATTTGTTGTTTGCAATACAACATTGACACAATCATTTAAAAGCACCCTCACCCAAAGAATGTCAGAAAGCATGCATGTAATTCATTTGGAACTTTCAAACAAGCTTACAGAATCAAGTAAAACAATTGACATCGATAGCATCTTCTATATGGTTTATCATAGCTCAAAAGGGCAAGAACAACTTGAGGGGGTTTAGAGACTGTTGGAGCCTTTGTAGCTGCAACTTTGGGAAGGTTGACTTTACTCACGATCTTTGCTCCCTTCACAAGCTTCAGATGGTTCACAACTCTATGAGTGCGTATAAAAGACTCCGTGGGCAGTTGAATCTCCTCTTGCATTACATTTTCTTAGCTAGGTCATTGAGTGCTTCAATGTATTTGCTACATGCAATGTTGAATTGCAACAAGTAACGTCAACGAAGACGTCACATGTGTCAAGGAAATGGCCAACAACAAATACAACCTTAGCATAGGCAGTGATGTCTACATCATATTATTTTGATCAAAGTACTTACCACGAGGTAAATATGGAACAACGCACCATAAGACTAGGATATTCGGTAAGTTTCGAACTATGACAAAGTACTAGGTTCAATTTACCTCCTCTTCCACCAAGTTCTCCATAGGTGCTTTGGTTGCACTGGGGATAGCCGCCATTGCAACCATGGAAGCCATAGTATAGACTTTGTCCCTTTCTTTTTTGCTTTGCTTTTGTTTCTCCTCTTGTACTCTGTCTTCCAAAGGCTGCTTCTGTTTTTTGGTAGTGTCATTGACGACAGCTGTGACAACATCTTGCAATGTCTCCTTGTCATTGCCACATCGGCTAAGACATCATCAACAACGACACCATCGACATGTAATATAGAGGGTGTTGGCAACCCCTCATTTGCCACTGAATTCATCACAGGGGTCAGTTCCGACTTTGTATTCGTATCTGTCCCCTCTAATGTGGTTGATAGTGGCTCCGACATGTACACAATGTCCAAGCACAATGTTGGCTCCAGCAATGGCTCCATAGTCTTTCCCTTTATTGGCCCTCAATGTCCTAGCAGCTTGTGCATCATCTCCTTTAATCATAGGAGGGATGTATTTATAGTTTCACCCAGGCGGGACAAGGCAACCTTGAGATCCATGACATGATTCCTTACGTCTTCAATGTCTCTTCCAAATTCAAGTCGCCCTCTACGTTTTTCGTCCAAAAGACGTTGATATTCTTTGGCCATCTCAGCATCTACTTTGTCGTCCTTGGGTTGGTGATTTAGTAGCATGGTTTGTGCACAATACATGAACGTTAAACAAGATTTGCATAAGTCTTATGAATGCGTGGACTGAGGCATACAACATTACTAACATCTAGAGGAAACCTACATGAACGATTTTATGTCCAAGCACAATTCATACTGTTGACTTAGATGTCTCCCAAAACATGTCATATTTTACAAGACGTCACCAACGACATTGTGGAAGACTAAACGTTGATACAAGTAACATCGCGGCAAACAATGCTGAAACATTTGCGCGCTTGACTTTGAAGATGTACTGCCTTTGGATTGAAGGACTCACTAATTTGCCAACGACGTCCCTTTCAATAGTCTTCATTTGTATTGCATTGGAGCCCTTTGTTTTTGCAATGTTGCACATGTGCTCCAATTTCACTTGAACTGCTTCAGTTGTACGCACTTCACAAAGCTTCTTCTAATAAACAAAGTTTGAGTTTACTAGTATGGGGAGGCCTGCATCTATCTTAGTATTTAGCCTACAACAGACATTGATCAAGGTCTTCATGATTAGAACTTGCATCCATTTCTTTGAGACTCGATCAAATTCCTTGCAAATCTGCCAATCTGCAATAGCAATTCGTTAAGTCAATGATAAAAGCAATTGTGTACCACTCCCTTCTGTCTCACAGTACAACATCCTCATCATAGCCTTTGATTTTTACAATTACTTAATAGTCTTTTAGCCTCCGAGGACGTGGCAAATAGCATTAATTGAAGAGGTTTGTACGTATGTCTATTGTCAATGTTGACATAAACGTCTACTTTCACGTCACATTGTCACTGTAAATGTTGCACACAACATTCTATAGGACGTTTTTTGTTCAACCAAAATGTTACACATGACATATTATACAACAGACAAACATTGGGACGAGAACAGCAAACGTATAAAATGCGAGAGAAGTCGTCAAAATGGGGATCTCTTTGTGAAACCCGCAACAACGCAATTCTTTCAATACCTGTGTACAAACGCAAAAGAAACTACTTCCTTAGGTGCTTTGGCTATCTTTCCCAACCTATAGTGGAATTCAACTCTTTTACGTATTTCTTGACATCATTCTCTAGTGCGGTCCTCATCGGTCCATATGGCTCCCCAGAAGGGTCTAATTCCACAGGTTTCTTCAATACACCAGTTCCTTCTCCCTTCCACTTCTATCCAACTTGCAAGGCCTCTATTTCTTCTTGTGTATCACACTCTAATGACACGTTGCCACCAGCAGCTACATTTGTAGTTTTGGTATCGTATCCACGATTGAGCAAATACAAAGTATAATTAAAACTAATTAAACCTAATTATAGAACATGAAACTAAGAAGACAAGCACGCTTTCAGAAATAGGTTCTCAAATTTAGCATACATCCTTGAATGTTTTTATAGCATGAAGGACTTCTTCGGTAGCCTGTACTCGTAGTGACAGTAGACAACTATTGAAACGTTTTCAGTGACATACGTGACATCACCATAGATATTGAACTATAGTAGAGTGCTTGCAACACGCACATCTAATGACATCTCTAGTAATATGCAATTCACCTTTGTTTCCCACTAAGAACTGGCATGAAAGTTTCAGGGTTCTACTCTTTCCTGTTTAAACTTCTGTAATCGAACATACGTTGTCGTATTGTAAATGCACGCATTATATAAAATATGTATATGTGCATTATATAAATGGATTTTGATATTTATAAAATAGTAAAGAGAATGATATCATTTGAAGTAGTTTCAAGGTGATGCCTTCTTACTGTTGTAATAGGCAACTATAAAGAAAAGGGTTCATTTAAAAGCTTCATCATATTGATGTTTGGGTTTGTTTTTATTTTCATTTAGATTATACTATATCGAATTGAAAGGTTTTTTTGAGTCTCAAGATGAAGAATCTCAACTAGAGCGTGAGTTTGAATTTTCTTTATGGCAACTACCGGATTGACCTTAACTATCACCAAGTCTTTCATTATTGCATGGGCGATCACAAGATGAAGCTAGGCCATCTCGACCACCAAAACAACCTCGCGTAGAGCAACAATGGCACGAGAATCTTCAACTTGATGCTCGAGCATTGATGATCTTGTTACAAGTTGAATGCATTGAACTTGACAACCATGAAATTACATTTGAAGGATGTTTTGAAGGATGTTTTGAAGGATTAAACGACAATCAATATTAATATTACATGGTTAGGCTTATTAAGAGGGGTCGTGGTCATCAACGATGGTTAAAAGGACCAGTCAATACTTTAACTAAAGCAAATCTTGTAAATTATGTCGCTACTACCATCAAACGCATCCTTAAGTTTTTGCAAATGGAATGATATTCTGATTGAAACTCTATTTTTTTATTTTTGTTAAACATATGTTAATTTTTTAATTTTTTATTCCATACTTGAAGTATTTTTCTAAATTAATTTTGTGTGTATAAAGTTATATAAGGGAATAATTCAAATAGTTTGCCTTTTGGTAACTTTAGAGTGATTTATTTTCTTAATAGGGACATGATATTGATTTTAGGGTCAAATTTCATGACCAATAGGTGTTGAGGAAGCCACATGATTAAAGTATGGGTTGAAATCCACTTGACTTGTATAGTTTAAGTAGAAGATAAGGTAGAGGAAAAAGGAGCCACTATTCATTATCTCTCTCGTTGTTGCTTATAAGGCCTGAATGTTTAAGGGGCCATAGTGTGTTGTATTTTGAAATTTTGAAATTAAATTTTAAGAAATTTTGTATTACGGTGTTGTATTTTCAAAATGACTTTACTTTCTTGATTTGAAATTTGCAATCAAAAGTTGTGCTAGTTTAAGTGAAAAGAGGTCTCTTGCCTCTTATGAAGAGGAGTTAAGACTTCGACCAACCATAAAAGACAAACATATTTTTTGTTTGCAATGAAACTTAAAAGAAGCATAGAAAAGTTTATCAGATTTCTAAAAAGATATCATTCATTCTATTTGGAGTTTATATGATTGAGTTCTGAGTGTTGAAGTGAAGGAGGGTTTGTTACCCTTATTTTAAGAGGCTGAAACTTTAGGCGGCAATAGATATTAGACAAAGTGCTTGAATGAGTTGAAAGTTAGAAAAAGTGTGGAAAATTGTATTAGATTTCTAAAAAGCTATTATTCATTCCATTTGGAGTTGTGAAGCAATAGTGGCATTCATTCAAAGTTCAGTTTTGGAGTTGGAGTAAAGATTTGAAGTAAAGATTTGAAGTTGGAGGAGAACTTGTGTGTTGTGGCTTGTGGTTTGTCTTTCATTATAAGTCTTGGTTGTTGTGAGCGACTTAGGTTAAATCAAAGCTTAGCTTCATTTTGTGTCATGGCAACAAAGTGGAGTTAATGGCCTACATAGTCGAATCTTGTTTGTTCTCACGGTAAAAGCTAAAGCCTCATTAGAACTAGTCACTAGGAATTTGAAATTTAGGAGCCAATTCTCTGGACGGTTCAATACGTGGTCTGGCCGTTCCGTTTTACCCATCCGAGGCCTGTGGATTCTTATCACCTATCTTAATCCTTAAACCTATTTAGAACCACCAATAGGATAGGCCAACGAGAAGCAGTTTGAAGTATTGAAGATTTGAAGATTCGATTGAAGATCCTAGCAAACCATTTCTTGTTGCAACTAGAATTCCCGTGATTTCTTGAAGCAAACCTCTCTCAACTCTCAACCTTAAACTTCATCTCTTTCAAAGTAATTTTAATTTGACATCCAAAATTAAATTAGACTTCGTCCAAACATAATTTATGGAGTTTTTGTTGGATTTCAAAGTATAATATAACTTTGGAAAGCTACGAAAATTCTCTACATGATTTTAAATTCTAATTTTGCTTTTCCAATGGTTCTAATGGTCTGACTTAATCCCTACCTATGGTCCTAATGGCAAATGAAAATTGAAATCCTAATTATAATTAAAAGTGTGCGTTTAAGCACTAACCTTGACGTGATTGATCTTGTCCTCCTCATAGAATGTTCCAACCATCTCGCCTTACTTGTACGCTTCTTCCATATTGTTCTTCTTGTAAGTCTTGGTTTCGATTTTTGGTAATTGGATTTAGAGAATTTGTTTTCTTGTGCCCCTTGGTTCCACCGTTACTTCTTTTCTAAGTATTTTTTTTCTTTAGTTTCTTTTCCTTTCAAAGTCAAGCTCATAAAACTCTATTCTAATCTAAATTCCACTATTTGATAAAAACTTCAAAGTCAATTAAATGCTTTGTTTTTTCAAAGTCAAATTATAAAGCCTATTCTAGTATAATGTTCTACTATTTTTTCTAGAGATTTCAAAGTCAAACACTCCTAATTGAAATTCCTAACCTTCTTTAACTACTAACCAAACTTAGCTAATGCATGAAAGTCAATGGATTCTTTCCATTTGTTTCTTTTCGACTAAATATGCCTATGTCACCAAAGTCAACGATTCCCCTCATCACTAATACTCTTTATCTTTTACTTTTTAAGACTTTAAGCACTAAGGTTGCCTCTCAATCATATGAACTTTAGATTAGTTGTACGAAACTTTGGAGAGACTGGGTGTTTGAGCCTATAGAAAGTTTCAAATTCAAAACAACAAGTTTGGAAGAATCACTGAGTCGGAGGGCTAGTAACTAGTTCGGTTGCAACAGGCTAAGTTGGAGAGGGAGAGAGGTCAGCTAGGGGCTTGGTCAACTCCATTTGACTTGATATTTTTTTTATTAGATGCTCTTACTTGAATGGTTGATCTCCTCTGATCTGGCTTGGTCTCAGCTTTGTCTAGTTCCTTTGTTACCTAGCTTGGTCTCAACTCTGTCTTGGCTTGAACTTCCTCTTAATTTGATTTCTTGGGTAGGACAAGGATCCTTCCTCCAATTGAATGTGAATTTAAAGAAAATCAATTAGACAAGGATTTTCTCCTCTATCAGGGTGTTAAATGAGACCAAACCAGACCACATACAGTCAACTACTCTTCTTGTTTTATATTTTTCTCAATTAATTTAAATCTGGATTGCAAGCAAGAGATTCAGAGTGAAAAGGATTGAATCAAGATAATTTAGAAATCAGTGCATCATTTAGAAAGATAAATGAAAAAAATTGGAACCTAGTTCTGATATCCTCCCAGTTATCAAATCAAATGATGTATGTGGGATAGTCCAGTTTGAGCATGGAAGAAGCCATCTGGTCTGCTCTTCTCTTGTTGAGCGTCTCATTAACTTGCCAAACCAACTGCCTGGGTCAATCTGACTGTTGACGAGGCCGGGTCAATCTAATTGTTGATAGATCAGGTCAAGTTGGCTGAGATCTGTGAATAGGCCCTCGCTGGTTGAATCAAGCCTTAACTGGGCACCAAAACACACACAAAAAATTTTAATTGGTCGTTGCTTAGCCACACCTTGGGGTCCTTTTGGACCCCTTAAACCAAAACTAAATTGGAATTACTAGGGGCAAAACTCCACTGTCTTGGGGTATTCCCCAAAAATTCTTATAAAAAACACACAAAAGTTGTAATTATTATCTTTGGATAAATTCAGCGGAGGAGCAAAGTTTTGCCATCCAAATTGTTTTCCACACTTGATGCAAGCAAATGATTAGTATAAGATGATAGCTTTGCCGTAGGAGTTAGTAGCAAGACATAAACTTAAAAATCCCACACCCACTCAAGTCCCAAGGACCCACTTTAAAACCACGACTTCCATGTCTAGATTTCATGGGGATTTTCTACAACAATATGTTGTGAAATCCCACATGAAAAAGCTCAATGGGAGAAGAGTAGTGTGTCTTGATAGAAAATTAAATTCCAAGAACATGCAATAGAGTTTGGAGGGAGATTTTCATCTACCCTTGGGGAGAAATCCTCACTACAAATGCTCTAAGTTGAGACCTTCCACAACAACCAAAGATTAGTGCAAGCAATTCCAAAGATTCCACAATAACAAAGCTCAAAGCAAAAGTATCCCAATGACCTTCAAATCAAGCAAGAAAATTAAAAAAGACAATGAAAAACAACAAGAATTTATCAAAAGCAAAGGAAACAAAAGTCGAACAAAAGAGTTTTGGTTAGAAATACCAAAATTTTGAAGGCATGGCCACGAAGAGCGCAAATGCAAATGCAAATGCAAGAATGGGATGCAAAGGGAGTTGGTGGGTGGCCTTTTATACGTTTCCAAGGCCCCCCATTTACCCCCATTTACCCCCAATTACTCTAAAACTACCTATGTAACTAAAAATCACAAAAAATCAACTATTACTACGCCTATTTCTACCCTACTGTTGGTCATTCTATAACTTTTGAAGAAAAGTTCCAATTGAGAAACAAATTGCGTCGATGGCTTCAAAAGCCCCAAATTAGTCTAGATGATCTCCAAACCCCCGACTTCCCAACCACAACCTTCACAAAAGGTAGCGTTTTTAAACCTAGTGAAAAGGTGAAAAACTAACTTTTGGACTTTTAAGTCTTTTCCAATTCTAATTGGCCAAGGTTGTTTGGAAGATTCAAGAATGTAAGAAAAGAGTCCAAAAAGTCTTAATTTGGATTTCGTATGATTGTGATTTGTTTGGCATTTTGTGGAATGTTTTGAAATTTCATTGGAATTTGGTGGCGCCACCGGTTGGGTAGCTATCAATGTTGGAATGTCGCGAAACTTGATTAGGCACTTATTTAGACTAAAACACACACTTCTAATTTTAGTGGGATTTTAACATTACCAAAGGAATTTCTATAATATTTTTCAACCTTGGTAAAACAGTTGAATTCTCATGGAGTCAAGTTTTGCAATTTGAAAAATTACAAAACTTTTTGAATAGATTCTAGGAAGCCCCAAGATCCTTTGTGCAAAGCTTTTAGTTCAACTTGCACTTTGTAGAAGAGATAAAATTTTACCTCCTGTTGATTTGAATTCCTTTGATTTAAAAGAATCTTGATGAGCCGACTTCACCATTACGATCCTGGCATGTCTTTATATTAAAAACACTTCTCTTTGTCTATTAATCACATTTTCCAGCATCCGTGCTTAAGTGACTTTTTGTCAAAGTTTGGGACTTGGATGGGAATCTCTATGAGATTCACCAAAAGAGGTTCTAGGAACACCTAAGAAGAAAGTTGACATCCTACACCGCCAACTTCTGTTAATTGTACCACGTCACTTCATTATAAAGGTACCACGTTCCACTCATATAGCATTTAGGTGTCTTCTATTTGGTTTGCCAGTAGGACTTAATTCTTAATTGACATCCTAAACATTGTTTTGTAACATTGGAAAATGTATTTGGAAGGTTTTAAAGCTCTCCCATAATTCTAGGAGATTAATCCCATATGAATATGGAATTTCTCCAAGTACATTGCAAACACTTATTTTCTACCTTTTTGCTAATAATTAAAGGTATAATTAAGTTTTTTAAAAAAAAGTTCAAGACCCAAGTGACAATCTCAGGGCTCACAAGAGGACTCAAGTGAATACCACTGAAATGGTTGAAATTGAAGGCTACAAATAAAAGAGAATTTGGATCAAATAGAAGCAAGCCATGGTTTAATTTGGACCATGAAACTCACCAAGAGCTCCTCCTTCAACCCACAAGAATGGTGCTTGGTAGCCATAGCCACAACCCCAGAGTTTATCTTTTACAACTACACAACACAAATTGGGTGCAAGATCGAGCTTGAGACTAGTATGTCTTAACCCCGAAAGTCCCAAGGCCAATTTTGTATCAAAACCACTTTAAACTACCACTTCTGCTACGTTCACCTACAAAATAAATTTAAAAAATCTAACTATAGGATCTTGTTCTACACTTGTCTTAGATCATGTGATAATTTTTTTTGTGATTTTTGACCATACAGATTGAAAGATATTAGCATTCAAAGTGAAAGAAATGAATTTCTTTCAAGAAGTTGCTATGATTGCCCGCAAAACAAGAAGTTCCATAACTTTCTCATCTCTAATCCATATGGAATGAATCAAAGCTTCCCATTTACGAAAAATATAATCTACAAGAAAAAAATATTAAAATTTTTATTTCAATTTTTTTGTGGATTTTTTTGGCTACCCAATCTCCCCCATTTTGAGGTTATTGTGACATAACTTTTGCTCCCGGGCACCGATGAAATAAAAATCATATTTATCTTATGAAAAAGTTTCAAAAGGTTTCAATAAAAATTGAGATTATAGGAACCTGCCGAAATCCATTTTGTCCCCCGTAGGGACAATGGGACTTTATGGGTTAAAATAGCACTCAGACAGGTTGTTGGAGAAGTTCAATCACTTGGGCTTTTCCAAGTGAAGAATGCAAAGTGACAACCACTTTCATGTGGAATACCTGAAGAGAAAACAACCAAAATGCAATAGGTTTTTTAGGTTTGGCTAGCCAGTTTTGGTAAACTTCAAATATACAGCAAAAGTATCAGGATGAATTTCATGGGGGAGTGCAAGTGTTGCAGTACAAGTCTCATGGAGACCTTTGAGCATTGTTTGTTATTAGGATGCAAATGTGCAAAGGATGGCTGTTTGGGAGGCCTTGCATCTCAAATTGCAAGCTTCCTAGCAAGAAATGATTTCAAGAATTAAACCAGGTCAACATGGACGTGCACAAGAATTACGAGCCTAGTAAGGACAACTCTAATTGGAGTGGATGCCTTTAGGATTGCTACCACATGGTGTATTTTGTGCGCTACAAATAAAATTATGTTTTGACAAGAATCACTCAATGTTAATGAGGCATATCACCTTGCCTTGCAAGACATGGTGTACAGTTGGGTACTAAAAGCTTACAAACTTCATTTTTATCCATTCAAAGATTTGTACATAATATAAAATAAATAGGTGTTTTTCATCTTGCATAATTTTCATACAATTCTTACCCAATTCTAGTGAAGCATACCAAATTTCAGTTTCAAAAATGCAAAATTTCATTTTTTGTGAATTTTTGAAGTCAATTTTTGTACTTTCATATAATATTTTATTGAAAACAATTGATGGTGAATTTTCTTAATTTGATTGCATGGATATGTAGAAAACATCCACACGCACATCTTTTATATTAAAATACAACTTGTTAAGTAACAAAAATATGATCAATGAAGAGTTCAATGAAAAGTATTGTATGACCAAACTTTGAAGAAATGGATATTCCTAGATTTTAACTAGGTTTTGGCAAAATAATTGTACCATCATGTTGAAATGTACAAAATTAGTTACAATTTGAGGGTCAAATGCCAAAATTTAGTTAAAATATAGAGATATCCATTTCTTCAAAGTTTGGTCATATAATACTTTTCATTGAACTCTTCATTGATCATATTTTTGTTACTTAACAAGTTGTATTTTAATATAAAAGATGTGCATATGGATGTTTTTTACGTATGCATGCAATCGAATTAAAAACATTCACCACCAATTGTTTTCAATAAAATATTATTTAAAATCATAAAAATTGGCTTCCAAAATTCACCAAAAATAAAATTTTGCTTAATTGAAACAAAATTTTGGTATGCTGGATTGGGACTGCATGAGGATGCAGTGAAAATTATGCTTACCAAAAAAATACCAATTCTAATCCACATTGTAAAATAAATTTCAATGGTTGAAAAGGCAACTTGTAAGCTTTTAGTACCCAAGTGTACATTGGCATAAGAAGCCATGTCAAGCTGACCACCTCTGGCTTCAAGGGCAATTATAATAAGTATTAGGCTTAATGCGTTATTTTCTTATTTACTTGGTATAAACACCAAGTTAGAAGAACATGTTCCTGGTAACTTAAGCATTTTAGCATGTATGATGTAGAAAATTTGTTGAGACACTAAGCTCAATATGTGCAAACATAAGGATGAGAAAGTATGAAAAAAAATCTCCAATAATGAATATTTAATTCAATATAAACTTGGATTTTTTATTGGAATCCATTCTGGTGTCATAGACTCACCTATTGGAACCTCTCCTTGAGCAAGGAAAGAAGATAGATGAATGGACAAGAAGGTACAAATCAAGAATCTTTTTCAATAAACAATGCTAGGTCAACCTAAAAAGCCACAATAGGGGGGTTGTTTGAAATAGGTACTTCTCCTTATTTTACTCAGGGGATGCAAGTACTACCAAATGGAAATTTACCCTAACGCTTAGTTGTGGGATTTAGACCAAACCACTTTGGATGGATGACTGGGCCCATCCCCTATATTGTATGTATTTTTTTTACTTTGTACAATAGAGGTAGGAGATCCTGAAACATTTTAATTAGGTTAAAAAACATTTTCTAATGCAAAGATACACATTGCTTTCTTCAATGTACCAATTGTATTCATCATTGTATTTACAGTACAAACATATTGAGGAATGGACTTTTTTAACCTTTGATGGACAGTTAAAAATCCTTTGCAGCCATATAATATGTTATGAATTCGGTGGTATTTGATCAAAAAAACATTGGCCAAATACTTTTCAATACAATACAAAGTACATTAATGATCACGATAGTAGGCAAATAACAATGTATCGCAATTCACATATTAAACCACAATTGAAGAGTTATAAAGCTAAATACGGGTCATACAAAGGACCCCCAGGTGCCTTTCAAAAGAACTAAAGCCCTTTACACTTTTCACTTCAAAATCCATAACTAATCCATGTAGGCCCCATAATAAATATGAATCGACTTGGATTACATGCCAAATCCATTTGTTTTCCATGAAAAAATTCCCAAAAATATTTCAAAAGTCAAACTCTTTGAAATTGCAAATCAGTTGGTAGAAGGTCACTTTTATGGAAAGAAAACCCCCCTCCTCTTCTACATCTTGGGTTGCCAACTTATCAATCAAAGCAATGGACAGCGAGTGGTGAGTGAAAGAAAGATGGGCATCACTGTTGCTCAGTTGACATTAATTAAAGCAAATGGTCAGCCGAGTTCCATCAAATTGCTCCATCATTCTTCCAGGCATTCCATGTGCCCACTGAACTGATCAGTTGGTAGAAGGTAGCTTTTATGAATGAAAAACAAAAACAAAAACCTCCTCCTCTTCGGCCAACTTATCAATCAAAGCAATGGTTGGCAGTGGTGAGTGAAAGAAAGATGGGCATCACTGTTGCTCAGTTGACATTAATTAAAGCAAATGGTCAGCCCAGTTCCATCAAATTGCTCCATCATTCTTCCATGTGCCCACTGAACTGAATCACCAAATGAATGATGGAATTCCACCATCAAGCAACTGAATTTGGGTAGCTTCAAAACAAAGCTCCCTTCACCTCACCATCCCCCAGCCAAGCATGGCATGAAAATTTCTCTTCTGAATTATTTTGTGGCATGAAAATTATCAAGCAATTCGAGGATGCCTGTGTCAAAGTGAATCAACTGAGGCTTGTGTACAATATTTAATATTTATCATTTGGGAAAATGGCTTTTATTAAGGTGGGTACCTCCAAAACTGCCACTAATTGGTACTGTGCCTAATTACTGTTAATAGAATGCTCAAATTTTCATATTTCTTTATTGACAAGTGAAAAGAGGTTCCAATGCATCTAGAACAAGACATTTTGATAATGTAAGGTAGAGGTATCCATTTCCGAGTAGGTACCCATGTGCAACCTGTAGGGTGCTTTGATTTCTAGCAAGGCTAGGTTGAATTTCAACCCAAGCCTTGGAATGCATTCCAACTAATAAGGTCATGAGACATGTTCCAAAGTGGTGAGCATGAAAGCAAGTAATGAGCAAGAAAGTAATTTGGCTAAGATTGGAATTTGAAGCATTTGTGATTGTTTATGGGTCTAAAGCACTTTTTGCCTCCAAAACTTAATAGTAATTTCAATTCAAGTAATAAAATTACGAATTTTTTTTGCCATCTCCATCGTTTCTATCAATGCACCTCTGAAATTATTTGTTTTGCCTTGCAATACTCCAAACCATGTCCAGAATTGCTTATTTGATTGATTATGGGTACCTTCACCTTATACAAAAGCTATGAAAGAACAAAACTTGATTCTGAAAGTGTTTCTTTCACATAGATATATAAGTGACTTTGAAGATGTATGTAGAATGAATTAGCAGTTTAGGGTCAATGACACATTTGGTGATGTCCACCATAGTTAACATGATTGAAGAGTGAGTGGATTTATAACATTATTTACCAATGAGGCAATGGGCTCTTTTACATGTTTGAAAAGGGGACTCCTATAGTGAACAAAATTGTCTTATTGGTGGCTCCTCAAACAACTCTAATTCTTGTATTAACTAAAACATCCCTCCTAAACATCTAGTGAAGCATAAATACCTTTTCAATATGGGAATAGAAGATCATTACTTGGTTAAACAATGTTATAATTATTGTCTACACAACTTGTTTTGTAAACCAACCAACATTAACAATAGTTAGCAGTGGAGCAAGTGGTGTGTTGTTGAATGCTTTAGATCCTAGAAGAGTCCAAAGTGGTCACTGGAAGTAAGCATTGAAATATATAATTTAAAATAATGTGAAATTTGTTTTGATTTAGAACTACATACAAACTAGTCGGATGTTAAAAATCTTGACATCACATCAAATGGTTCATGAATTTTTGCATTTCTAAAGTTTGGAAGATCTCTAGATATTCCAATTTGCACCAATAATATACTAATAATACACTAATACAACACAATCAATATGCCAATATATGCTCTTATATTACTACATATCAAAAATGTATGTACATACAATTTGCATGTTATTTTTTTGAAGATTATAAAGTTGGTGTATAGCTATTAGGATTGCCTTTCTTATCTTGAATTAAGTACACAACTTAGTATTAGAGGAAGGAGTGCTATTATATGAGCTTAGGATCATGAGCAAATGAGCCTAAAAGACTATACACCTATGTTATAGGTGTCTATATTATACAAACCTTCAATGATTATGGGATACCTATATTGTAGGTGTTATGTCATAAGTACCTTCAATGGTTGTAAGATATCTACTTATATATATGTTCAAGGCTCATATACACACATTTCTATGCTCACATGCTAGCATCATTGATCTTTACACTATACATTTTGAATAGTTGCATAGATGAGTGGCTCAAAAGTAGCACTTGTGGCCTCACTACAAGTTACTAAAATCAAAGGTTATTCCTTTTGATGGCTATTACATTGAAAATAAATTTAAAACAAAGGGTGCCTGACCTTTAATCTTCTAAAATAACAAACAATAGGGGGAAAAAAAATCAAAATAATAATAATTACTTATTAAAAAAACATCTTCAGAATTTGACCTTTATTTTAACTATTTATAAGACCCTAATTCTATATTAAGAAAAGTTCTTATGATATAGAATATATTTTCTTGAAGCAAATCCTTTAGAGCCTTTATAACAAAGTCACTTAAAAACATTTAAATATATCTATATTTTCAAAAAAGTCCATATATAATGTTTGGTTCAACTGGGATAAGTTCATATACTACACTTCAAAAATCCCATATTTCTATTAAATATTGAAGGTTCTTAAACCAACTACGTAAACATTTTTATAATCAAGTTGTTAAGTATTTGGGGCAAGACAAACCATTTGTGAAAACAGTCTTTGTAATGCTAACACTTTTTGAAAACATCTTTTGTAACTTGTTTATTGAGACACTCATCTATGCATCTACCCTATAATTACATCTTGTTATGTATACAAATGAAAATTTTCAAAAGCAAGTTAGAAGGTTACTATATTCTAAATTATTTTGCAATATGAAGAGGTCAAATAAACTAGCAATACACTAGGCATTTTGTGATGATTTATTGTACATTGAAGAAAGGGAGAATCTAAATTGTGAAGGCAAGAAATAGTTGTACTATTATGCAAAATGTATTGCACTTCCAATTCAAATGCAAGAATAACTTTTGGGGAATGGAATTAATGTATTTAAAATGAATTCTAGAATTGTGATATACAAATTCAAGTTTAGTCAATATTTTTTTTAAATTTCAAAAAACTTTGTATATTATTCAAAAGTTAATCTTTTTTTATACATATATGTTGTTTAGATAGTTCTCAGTACTATGAAGTATCTTGATAATGTTCTTCTATTAGGATTACAATTGTATATTGAGGGATTTCTAAAAGATAAATTATTGTTTTCCACATAGGTGCAAAAAAAGGTCTCTTGCATATACATTCCTAAACACTCAAAAAGTTTTTTCCATAATTTCATTGGTTGCATTTCATCTCCATAAAGGTTTAGATATTATAAAGAGAAAGATAGCAAATTTTTTTCATTCTATTTGGACTATCAACGTGTGTTTTGAAAATTATCATTTTGCCTTCAATCCAAGCATCTTTTTGAAAAATATCTTGTTTATAGATTTTATTTATGAGTTCAATTTTGAAATTTTTTAAAAGATAAAAGGTCTACAAGGTCAAGATTGATGCCTAGAAAGTTTCATTGTTAGGTTTGATGTATTTCAATTTCATATTAGAGTTATTAATGATTTAGTTTTTTTCCCATCTTGCACCTATTTCTACTTAACAATTTTTTAAAGAATGAAAATCAGGTCTTTTTTTTCTCCTTTAGACAACTCACTTCATTAATATAAATTTTTTAAAATTGTAATCAAAAGTTTAAAAACTTTTAAATTAAAACAACTCAAAGTCTTAAAGTGTACTATGGAAAAGAAAAAAAATCCTATTATTTTTCACTTTGAATACTAATATCTTGAAATTTACATTGTCAAAGTTTTCAAGTATATTATATACATAATGATTGGTTTGGATTGTTGGAATTATTAAATTTCTTACAAATATTTTACATAAAGGCAAATGTGAGAAACAAGGAGAGAAATTAAAATTATATAGTTTTTGACAAAGCATGAATATGCTATGAATTTTTGAAGTACGTTACCCAATTGACCCCAAAGAATATCCAAAGTACCCCCAAAGCAACAAAAATTGTATTCATAATGGTCATCTTAAATAACATTGTTTACCAATGACGCAAGGGGGGACTTTAGTAGCCTTGAAAAGGAGATCCTTACAATGAACACAATTGTCTTGTATGGCTCCTAAGCCAACCCTAATGTTTGGTCCCTCCCATGTATCTAGCAAAGTATAATACCTTTTTTCAAATGGAAAGGAGGATTTCTAGTTATACCACATTATGTTATTTACCTAAAGCAATCATAATATTTCTAATATGGCCACAATATGAAGGCCTAAAAAATTGTCTTCATGTGATGAATTTATACTAAAAGGGTGGAATATCCTATTGCAATCACTAATCACTTTTTACTTTACCATTGTCATCCAAGACATTGATTTGTAGCCACTAACTCAATCTAAACTTAAAACCCAAATCTTATTTACTATGAAAAGAGTGCCATGGATTGATGTAAGACTTTGATGGATCTATCATTCTGTAGGTGTCCATGACAGGTCTTTGTTCCTCTGATGGACTAAGGTAGGAGGTTTAGTCTAAAATGGTCCATGCCCTAAAATGGCTCACCTCCTTAAATGTACACTATTTCTATATGTTGCTTTTTCATAGCCTTTAGCAATGTATAGACAATGTACATTCTAGGAGGTGAGCCATTTTAGAGCCTTGTGTCATTTCAACTTCAAAATTTTGTATCTACTTCCACAAACATTAGAAAAAAATGAGGCCACGGGAGAGCTGCTAATGTGGGGGTGGTGGAATGATTTAGAGTTCCAGCCTGTTGATTGCTCGTGCATGTTTGAGTTAGCACTACTTGTGCTAGCACAACTTTGGAAAATCTAGAAATCTATGTATAGATATCCTAGTTGGACAGAATTTTTGACCTTTTGGTGTGAATATTTGGAGGATTTTTGTATAATTTTGAATGTTTGTTCTCCAATTGGGTGCTTATGTGTATGTTTTTATCTAATTGGATTGCGGGTTTTGTGTTTATTTTAAGTCTATTTTTCCAATTTGGTATGTGAGTATTAAGACAGTCAATTAATTGCTACTGAGTTGGTTTATGGAAGGTGGATGGATGAAGATCCGAATTGGATGTAAGTTGAACGGAGTGTCAGATTTCCTATTAGGTGGTGTTTTCACTATCTAAATTCCAAGTTGGGAATGCTGGGTGGTTGAAAATCAAGTGGAAGTTTGAGTTGGGAAGTACGTCTGAATGGGTGAGAATTTCAATTTGGTGGGTGTTGAAGATGGTTTGGATTCCAAGTCAGAAGTTCACATGCCTAGTTGGAATCAGTTGTATTTATTTTGTCTGGTTAAGAGTGTGTGAGGCATGGGCAGCTATTCCAAGTAGGTGATATTTGGGGAGTCCAGTCGGATTGAAGTTAATGTCCAAGTTGGAATTACAATTTCTAATCAGAGGTGCGACAGTTTGGGAGGAACAGTTACTGCGTTCCAAATTGGTTTTGTCTAACTACTTGGTTTTGCCTATTTGGGTTGCTTTCTTCCTCATTTGTGATGACCGTCTATGAGAGAGTCCAGTCGTGTCCCAGCCAAGTAGGTGCTGTGTATTTCTGTTTTCTTGTGTGTGTTTTACCAAGTGGGTGATGCTTGGTTGTGTGTGTGAGTCTTAATCAGGGGTTGAGTATGTCAACATGGATGTTCAATATTTTTGGTTCCAAGTCAGAGAAGTTGCGCAGGTTGAGGAGATGATCAGATTGGGTGGAGTTGGTTTTCTGTTGGAAGTCTATGCAGGATGGTGAGGGTCACTGTAAGGAGCTGATTTCCAATTTGGAGAAGTATAGTGGTAGTTTATTAAGTGTTAAGTGATGGGAATTGGACCCAATTCGGAGTTGAAAAGTATATGGGTGATATGAGCCCAAATAGATCGTAGTTGCGAGTTCAATTCGGGAAATGGAATGAAGTTTGATTTGGAAGGATCAATCAGAGAGTTAGATTTGCTGGGATAACAAATAGGAGATCCAAATTGGAATGTTGAAGTGAAATGAAGCGAAAGCAGCAAGATAAACTACTAAGGAAATATTATTTTGTTTAACGGTGATATGCTCATCAATTCGGCTTAATGAAATTTATAATTCAAGCGAATTGGTGTCTATTGTGCCGAATGGAAATGTTTGTTTAATTTGAAATCTTTGTATGATTGTATGTGTGTGGTTCCAATTTGGAAATTGGAGTAAGTGCTAAATTGGCCAAGTTGGAAGTCTGGTTATCGTTTGATTGGTATTTTAAAAGTCCGATTTGGGTGCACAACAAGTCTGTGTGTTGTGAGTTTAATTCCAATTAGGTGCTGAGTTTTGGGAGTACAGTGATATTAAAATATTAGTTCCAAATTGGTAGAGAAAACTGCTCAATAATTGATGATTTAAGAGAATATGATTACAGAAGTGGGAAACATAAAATTGTTGAGAGAAATAAATCCAAGTTGGATGTTGTGAACCATAATATTGGTTCATCTGTAAGATCATTGAAAATATAAAAACTATGTGTAAGATTTGAAGTTCAAAGGTGTTAATACATTAGATCAAACTATAATCATTAGTTAAAAGACTTTTAGTACATAGGACAAGAAACTAGATCAAAATTTCAATCCAAAAATATTTAAAAAGATAAAAAATACAAAAAGGAATTGAAAACAAGGATTAGAAGTTGAAAATGGACCTAAATATAAATAAAAAACCAACAAAAAAGAAAAAATATGAAAAGCACAAAAGAAGTTATCAAACTTAAAACTACTATGAGAAAACTAACATAGTGGTAGAAACTTTAATTTAGGCAATTAGTAATGATTTAATGAAATTTCAGTAAATTAGCTTGGATGAAAGTGATTAGGAGTGTTAGCTAGTTAGTTAGTTGGAGGAAAAGGTCGAATTAGGATTAGGAGCTCTCTCTCTCCACTCTCTCTTGTGTGTTTTTTGGGATGTGCATGTTTTTGGGGTGTGGGTGTGAAATTGTGAAGAAGAAAGTTAGAAATGGAAGAGCATTAGGGTGGGGATTGAGGGTAGAGTAATTAGTCGTGTAAGATTTCACCTTGAGAGGTAAAATGGGTGAAAAGAGGAGTGGTGTAAGGTTAGATGGGAAATTGGAAGAGAAAACATGAAGGAGAATTAGGGTTTTGGAGCCTTCCACCAAACTGCCATCTTTGAAGAGCTACAAAGGCCGTACAATAACTTTGATGGGGCCACAAATTGTAGGGGAGGGGCGCATTCAAGTTAGCTTTCCATGAAGACAATTTTCATACAATTTGAAGCAAATTTGAAGAAATGGCGACTGCTTTTGTGAGGAGAGGTCTATTGTTGCGGCGAATGGACAACACCGACTTTGGCGAGACACTTTGGACAATTGAGGAACGGGATGGAGCTGAATTTTGTGGAGGATAAGGAGAATCAAGTTAGCTTTCCAAAAAGTCAAAACTCAAGCCAATTGGAGATGGTGTGAAGAAATAGTGACTGTTTTTGTGAGAAGAGGTCTACTGCTGCGGCGAATGGATAGCACCGACTTTGGCGAGCCACTTTGGATGATTAAAGAACGGGATGGAGCTGAATTTTGGGGAGGACAAGGATGATCAAGTTAGCTTTCCAAAAAGTCAAAACTTAAGCCAATTGGAGATAGTGTGAAGAAATGGTGACTGTTTTGTGAAGGCTGGTTTGTTGCCTCTAGAAGGGGGAACAATTGGAGGTTTGGATGGGTTTTTTCCTTCTCAATTGTTCGATGGAGTGAATTTGTGAATTGTTTTTAAAAGTAATAGCTTCTTCTGTTCGATCAGAGGAAGAGCTACTGGATTCTTCTGAAGACAACCTCGACCTAGAGGACGACGAAACTCTGGTTGACAAGAGGACGAAGAAGAAAAAGACAACGTCGGGCCAATGTACGCTAGTGCACATCGCACCACCAATGCGTCCTCCTCCAGGAATTCAATCCACGCAACTGAACCTCATGTGGGTGCCAGGACACTACATGCCAGTGCAGTTGCAATCCTAGGTTGCATGGACTTCAGCACCAGTAATCCCAAAGGTGTGGGCTAGACAGAACACAAGTGCCCTTGAAGAAGACAATAAGGATCGCGGTGGTCGAAGGAAGCAGAAGTTTGATTATGATCTCGCTAGTCGCCAACGTGCCCTAGCGGGAGTGAAGCCGAACCGAGTGGAAGTGTTACCGAGCGGTTTAGTAGATACCACATGTGACGGGAAGAACGCTTGGAACGAAGTTTTACGCGACCTCGTCCCAAAATGCCTAGACTTAAGTGTAGTGGACTGGTCCAAGCATGAGCTACACATGCTGAAAAAGCTCAGAGCTGCCTTGGACAATGAGTTCGAGTACTTGGGCAATGCACTCAATATGGTGGGATTTAGGTTGCTGTGTCTAAGTACCTGAAGGCAAAAAGATGTCGCCTGAAGACTCGATTTTTGAAGGGAATTAATAGTCCTCTTCTTCATGTTGACAAACAGGAGTAGGACCGCCTGAAGGAGTATTGGAACATGGACAAGCAGAAAGAAAAGGTGCGGAAGATGGCTGTTGCACGGCAGAGTGTGAAGAATCTGTCGTTGGTGGGGAGGAGAGGAAAATCCGGCTGCGCGTCCTCAACGGTGAGTGTCTAATATCTTTGTTCAATTTTGTTATTTAATTGTGAAATGCAAGCATGTGTATGGTTGTGGGTAAGCTCCATGATTTCTATCCCTATGCTCAGTGGACTAAGATGAAATGCAACTGTGTGTAATGTTGACAGGGAGGGGGGCCCGATACAAGCAGTGGCATGATGGAAGATGGCGACGGGAGTCTTTCCTGTGCACAGCCAAGAATGGCAAGGAATGTGAGTTTCCCTTCCGGTTCAGAGGTACAGTCTCTTGGTCGTATGTGTACATCATGAATGATTTGCAACATCACATTTCTTTTATGTTCCAAATGCATGATAGTTGGCATTAGTAGATGTCATCTGGAACATAACCTCGTCCTTTGACCTTGTTTTGGTATAGGGTGCAATTGCATTGTTGTACTTCTTGAGTCGCATTCCAGTCATATTGAAGTTGGCTTCAGTCATATTTGAGTCACTTAGTCATGCGAGAGTCATTTCAGAGTCATGGTTATAGGAAAAAGAAGAGTTCTAAGGACAAGTCGGGGCTTCATTTTCGTTCCATTTTTTTTATGGCTTTTGCTTTTTTTTCAATCCTTTCGCGACACAAAGGAGTTGTCCTTCCCCGTCTCTTTTGGGTACAAGGTATAGGATGTACCTCCATCAATGATATATACAATAGAAAACGAACTGAGTCGTAACTAAAGAATTTGTGTGTGTGCCTCCATACCCAAGACTCACGTACTTCAATTTTTTATTTTCATGGTGGTCAGTATAGTATAATGAATGCCACAACTTCAAGTGAACAACCTCATATTGTGAGTATGTACGTTCAGCAGTGCCTGTTTGTATTCCCTTTGTTTTCTCGATAGTGACGTGCAACTCCACATCATCAAAATACTCTGCCAATTGGTAATGCCCACTCCTCATGGTGCACCGTGATTTGTGTTACTTGAAGTCACTTGGAATGATTCTCCCTTGTTCGCAGTTGTAGCTTAGTCATTTCCTAGTCACTACACGGTGTCGGTCATATTTTAGGTCTTCGACTTAACTTGGGGTCTTCTAACCTCATTGTTCTGAACATGTCTACGACTAGATGGGGGGGACAGGAGACTCAAGTCGTTGGGAGGCCATGGAATTATGGAGGAAGGACGTTGACGTGAAACTCCAAGAATTTGTAGCGAATTCGTCAACCACTTCTGTGGCCATAGCTGAATTGCGTTCAATGTTCTCCACTTTCATGCGGAATTCAGCACATGGGGATGAATGGAGTCCCACCGAAAGTGGTGCACCGGGAAAGAGAACAAGGACTTTTGCAAAACTACGGAAGAAAATGGGCAGTCGGGTGACTGCAGCGCGTGCTGACATCACCTTATCTGACGATGAATTTCCGTTGGACCCTACTGAAGTCATAAGGGGGATTCCACCTGAAGCCCAAGTGCTGCAGACTAAACGCATGCCCAAAGAGTGGAAGGTGGAAGAACGGGTTGTCAATGAGTCAGTGACTAACAAATTGTTGGTCTCTGAAACGCAGGTAGACCCACAGCCAGTTATGATGGACTAGCCGGAGTCTGTCGTGGAGGTTGCCGCACCATCTGTGCCTCCGATGGCAGCTCCGGCTACACCAGTAGGCTTGCACTCGCAAGCAACCGCTGCGAGCTTGGTTATGATGGACGAAGGGCATGAGGAAATCTCAACAGTTAATCCGCAGGTGGTTGTGGGTGAGGATGCTGCCGGGGGAGAGTGTGAGCCGGGTACGCCTGACAGTGGAGGGCCTTCATCGGCAAACAACGCCGACGTGGCAGGGGAAGCAAAGGAAGAGGACGGTAATGCCGAAATCATAACTTGTCAGGCAGAGAGAGCCACAACCGATGTGGTGGAGGCAACTGGGGAGAGGGCAAAGTTAGAGGAAGCCGCCGTTGGAGCCCCATTGCCATCACCGAAGAAGCCTAGTAAATCGCCGAAGTTGCTATTGAAGGTATTTACCCCGCCTGACGTTTGTTCATTAACGTCGAGTGCGGTGAGACCTTCCGGTACTTCTTGCCGCATGCCTGAATACAAAGGTTGTGGCCATTCCCTGAAATTGTCAACGAATCCATGTCACAAATGCTACACAGACGCCATGTTGGACATGCATATGAGTTTTTGGACATTCTGGAAGGTTAGGGGATTAGCTACCCACGAGCTTGGACATGTGAAAGTGCCCCTCACCTTCCTTTGATCTTCTTTTCTGATTACAAAATTGTATGTGTGCAGGGAAAGGGACAGAAGCGGGACACCCGACCAAGGACTACCTCGATGGCAGTCAAAAAAGCTCCCCTTTCGTCCTCGAAATCTGTAAGTTCAGCCTTCTAACTCGTCCTCTGTAGTTCCAGGGTTGTGTCACGATGTTCTGTGGATGTCGGCTCTCCTATCATGATTTGCAAGCGGTTTCCAAATAACCTTCTCGTCCATAGTGGTATCATGGAATTGTTGGGGCACCATTTCATGAAGGTCAATTCAAGGTGAGAGTGGGTCATTTCGTTGTAGTTGGTTGGGGGCGCCTCAAATTACTCGTACAGAGTGTATGGTACCCGTGCCATGTCGAAGTGAATGCTTGAAGTGGCTTTGTCCACTATGCTATATGCACTCGGTCAGGACATTGTAGTCACAAGGAAGTAACGAAGAAGTCCTTTTTCGCAACAAGTAAAAGAGAACTCATTTCCCAGTCCCATTGCAGTCACGTCCAAGACAGATGCAAGTCAGCCTACAGTAGGACGGTATGTGGAATAACTTTAAAGTATTAGTTGCGTCAATCCTTCATGCATTATTTCTAATCGGTAGCCTTCTTGCAGTATCGTTGGGGAGACGAAGTATTTCTACTGAATCCGCGAGTGCACAAGCAAAAAGTGGCGATGGGTAAGATCAGTGGATTACCGAGTAAACACAAGTACCACCATTAGGACATTCCCAAAACGTGGTTCAAAGTGGACGTCCGTGATGTTTTTGCGGGTGAAGTGGCACTCATGTTTCCTAACGCCCAAAGTGACCAAGAAGTTGTCAATGATGTCAAAGGGTCGTGTACCTTATGGAACCAAAAGTACCTAAAGTTGACAATGTGAGGTGGCCCTGCTCACTCTGTTTTTTGACATTGCATATAGGCTTGTAGTTTTGTGTTTTGTGATCTCCCATCATAAACGGAGTTTTCTTAATGCACTTTTTATTTCCAATGAAGGCTTGTTTGTTATTTTGGGCCCCTTCCCTATTGCATGTGTGGATGTTGGAATGCATGAGGTCTGCTTTCGTAAGCTTGCCATGTCGCCTGTCATGGCTTTGTTTGCATTCACCGTAGGAGAGTGCTACAGTGTTAATGGCTACATAGGCACTTGTAGAGTCTTTTGGCAGTCATTCTGGGTTTAGTCATTTTAGGTCACTGGCAGCGAGTGGAGTAGGAATAACTTGGTAAGAACCCCAAAATGACTCCCTCTGTTGCCACACATTGCAATTGATGACTCACAAATAACTCTAACGGAACTTACAAACGACTCGTAAATCAACTTCGTGAGCACAGGGATATTTGTCACTTCCCTATGTTAACTGCAAAACAACTCCACAGTGACTCCCACAGAAATCGATACATCGCCACGTGTTAGCAACCAATAAGTTTTCCATACACACAGAATGATTCTAAAATAACTCACCTTGAACTTATAAATGACTAATGCAAAATACCACACAAACCATACCGAGCACTTTTTGTGATTGCAGAATGACTTTGAAACATGTACGGAGGGTGCTGACGTGTCAATGCATGAGCCACTTGCCAATGACTTCATGGTGACTAAAGAATGACTTTGAAAATGCTGACGTCATGCTGCTTTTCAGAAATTTTGGAGTGGAACGGGCAATTGCCTACACTTTCTCACCCAATTGCCCGAATATAACAAGTGCCACGTAGACCCTCTCATCCGCTTTTTCATCCAAGCCTCATCGGGATGGTGCTAATACACTGCTAGTCACTGCAGTCACACACTTGTCCACAATGACTCTGGGGCCCCGAGTCATTTACCAGTTGAAAATGTACTAAATGATTGTTGTGGAGTCATTTATCGCAATCATTTATTCATTGTTTTTTTGTAGTGTTTCTATGATTTTGTGCTTTTGTAAGCTTTGAGCTTTCATGATTTCAATTTTCTATTGCTACTACCAAATGATTTTGAGAAATTTATTCAATTGAAGTGATTTTAGATTCCACAACAATGAAGTTGTTTACAAAGTTTTTGAGATTTTAAAGTTTTTCTTTTCAATTCTTCAATATGAGTTGCCATTTTTTGTATCAATGGAGTCAAATTTCTAATGCATTCTAATGTATGTGTATCTTTTACCGCATTCATCATTGCATGTATGTCATTCATCATTCATTAAATTTCTATTGTTTATATCAAGATATGCTTATTTATGAAAAAATTATATTAGGATTTTGGTAATTTTTATCTGAAGATTTATCAAAATCCTTGCTTTTCATTCTATCTAATACATAAGAATTTGTAATGAAATTCTAATGGTAAATGCGTAGCATAGCAAGCGCCAATTGCTAGTATATGTATAAAAATATACAAACTAAACCACATTTTCCTATTACAAATGAACATATGTATTGAATCTCTCTTGGATAGAATCCTCTTGTGCAGAAACTTAGCCACTGTACAGTTATGCCATGTCTATCTTGGTTGGTAAAATGAAGGAGAACCCAAATTTATTAAAAAACAACCTTGAAAGAAGAGTAGAAAAAATCCCATGAAACCACATTACTTTGAGGTATCTATTTACCAATGACTACTCCAATAACAAGCACCTTTGCAAATATGTCCTTGGCAATCGGAACAAACTTGATTTGTTCTCTTGCCACACACTAGACATTGTCTTCTCTTATTCCCCATACTTTTCACTCCATATGTTGTTGGTACATGTGGCAAGAATGAGGAGTACCCTTCCGTCTGCCTAGCCCAATTAGTGGTCAATTCCTTCGCCAACTACATTATAAAATCTAGATGAGTCATGGGCTCTTCAAATAATAAGAAACTAATATCGCTATGTAATATCCAAGCATTACATATAGTTGTATCCAACAAGTAAAACAATAATCTATGCCACCACTTATGACTTCTAATAAGGCAAGAATAAATGCCTCAAAGTTCATCTATTGTGTCAACCCCCCTCATGTTCTCAGTGTATTGTAAATGCATGGGACGTGTTACTACTTTTTTTTTTTCCTCTTATTCTTCGGTATACAAATTGTCTTTGTCTTAGTGGTGAAATGGGTTCCACATGTGTAGACAAGAGGATCATTGCATTTCTATCCTTCCACACCGTGCAATATATCTTCCCTTCTTCATGCATGCAATAGTCTATCCAACCATAATTTTGTTTCTTGGTGTTTCTTTTTGCATACAAGGCCTTAAGAACATATTTTCTATTAGCTCGCAAGGTGCCTATTGCCATAATGCCGGCTTCCCATAAATCAAGGAATAATGGGACAGATGTGAAAAAGTTGTCTGTAGTACTATAGTGTGGCCTCGCCCTCCTAAATCTTTCAATAAATGCTTCACCACATGTTAACCTTGTAGCCCTTCACCTTTGCCACTACGTGAGAGATGGCTATCCTCTAATATGTCTTCTTCTTGACTACCATCACTTCCCATATCCATGGTTGTCATATCGGACGGAATCTCACTGTTCATGGACAGAATCGGACCGATTAGGGTTGACCGGTTGTGAACTTCAGAGGTTTATAACTTTTGCAAAAATACTTCAAATTGGGCAAATGAGATGTTTTAGGTATCTACATTTTGATAAGGCATCGGCAGCTACCTATACGTTTAGGCCAAAATGGATAGGCTTATTTGGCATATATTGACAAATAGGGTTGTACTTTCCTTTGTGCATTATCATACTCTCATTCACAATTAGCTATTGATAAGGTGACCACATGGCCTTAAACCTATCACATACTTCGTTCACCATCCATTGGATTTTGTGAAGTTTATCATGTGTTGGGCTCCTCCTATCTCTAGCATGTTCCTAATGATAAGCTCAAACTGATCTCTCTTCATAATTTGGGTTGTAGTGTAACAATGGAAGAATCCTTCTGCTATTGACCAATATAGGTGTTGGTTAGGGAGTTTTTTTAATTCCCATATATAAACAAATAGAAAAATAAGCTTGTAATTCGCCAAGAGCCAATGGGGTCCAATGCAATTTCCCACGAGTTCTTCCATCATTATGGATTACTTCTGAAGCATACAAATTTGTCTCCTGGACAATTTTCCTTTGAAGTTTTTCTGACCAAAACTTTTTAAATAACCCAATAACGGATGGTAGACGTCCATATGGATGTCTGCATTTTGGAGACGGTCCCATGAAAGACAGAGGATTATATTGGTAATGTGGAATACTTGGTAATTGAGGTTCAACATACAATTACAGTTTGAATTAGTTCCCGTACATATTTCAAACATCCATTTTTAGCAAAATAGTCCCATGTAGCATTCATAGAATTCATTTTAATTTTCATCCAAACAAGTGTTTAGCATAGATTAACCTCTTTATAGATCCACACTTTTGTAGAATAATTCTTAAAAAAATATGAATTGCATTCCCCTACTCTCTTCAAAATTATCCCACAAATATTGAAACTCCCTATTAAAAAAGATTACATCCTTGCCTCTTTATTTATTTTTGTTTTAGAATTATATTATTTAGAATTTCTAAGGTACAAAAAATAAATGGACTTTTTTAATTCACCTAAATCAAATTTTAGGGAGCTAAATGAAAATTGTCCAATAAATGCAAACTAGTTTGCATTTTAGATTTTTACATTTCAAACAAATTTCTAATTGTTTGCATCATTGTAGAAATACGTTTGCCAAAATCAAAGAGTTGCATTGATTGATTCAATTTGAATTCATTACAAAACATTCAAATGCATTAGTTGAAATGTATTTCTTTAGAGCATTGTATTGCTAACATGTGATTCTAAATTGTAGGAGATGAAATATTTGAAAGATACTTGAAAATGTCAAAAAAAGATTTATTTTCAATCCCCCTCTAAAATTTTGTTCATAACTTTGGTTTAATGTTTGAAATCTCAAACGGAGTTTCGGAG
Source organism: Climacium dendroides (assembly GCA_950106755.1). Taxonomy (NCBI): domain Eukaryota; kingdom Viridiplantae; phylum Streptophyta; class Bryopsida; order Hypnales; family Climaciaceae; genus Climacium; species Climacium dendroides. The sequence continues at coordinate 16,862,926 of OX467089.1, forward strand.
ATGAAAGATATGTTGGTTTTTCAACTTTTTTTAGTTGAAAGTTTTTTTAAATAAGATGTTTTACTATGCCTAAATGAGGTCTGAAATTTTAGTTTTTAACACAACTTCTAAATTCCACTACACTGAGGAGCTCCTCTTCAATCTTTGTAATTTAGATATCCCACATGGGTTGCCTCTAGCTCCTACCACCCCTTGTGAATATAAGGAGCTTCTCATTCCCTCTCACATTCAAGGAAAATTGAAAGTGCATGTTCATCAATCTGTGTTGATGCCGAGGTTAAGAAGGGCAGTCAACTACAGGAGAACCCATTTGGCCGTGGCCGGCCATTTTCTTCTGCTCCGCGTGCCTGCCGTGGCCATGCTCTTAGATCATTGCTGTAGGAGGTACTGTTGAAGTAGTTGTCGGCTGAGGAGGGGTGACGGTGTCATATGCAGGTTCGGAGGATGATTTTCGACCTCTGTGTGCTTGCGAGGGTTTTCGTGACTCCCTTGCCTTTGATGTTCTTCACTTCTCTGTTGTTTTGAGTTATGCTTTGGTAATTGAAAACGTTAGACCGCTCCCTTGCAAACATCTTGGTCCTCTCCATTATCGTATCTTAGTGTCAAGAATTTTAGCTTTGTTACAGAATCGATTCTCTCTTTCACAACGTGAGTTAGTGTCCATTGTTCCAAGTCGTCTTCAGAGGGTGGTATGGTTTCTATCAGGGTTTTCCTTTGTACCCTCACAACCTCTGGACAACTAGAGGAAGGACTACATCTACTGTTTTGGGTGAAAGAGTTTTGCTGTGCAAGGAGTCTCACCTTCCTGTTCTTCGTTTGTCTGAGTGCAGGACTTGCAATGCTTGTTGGGACAGCATCGACGCCTGACCACTCTGAATCGAGGAAGTTGAGAAAGTCAGTCGTGCTCCCGTATTGGGCCCTCCTGCTACCCCTGTTCCAACGTCAACTGTTGGTCGTTCGTTCTCTCTGGGTACAGTTGAACTACTTGCAACATCTTGTGGACCTGCTCGAAGTCCTTGACCATTGCGGCTGAAGAAGAACAGGTGGCTTGCTACTGAGGTCTGCGACGAGCTAGAAGACTCTTTTTCATCGTCGGTGTTGTGCTCCACTGTAGGAAACGGGCAAATGTGTTCCAATGCGTTGTATACTTCTTCTGAAAAACCTTGAGGATGACCTTTTGGCCTTCTTTAAGACCAGCCAAGCAGTTTGGAGCCCCAGATGCACCACAACCACCTCAAGTATGGTTGCGATGTATCAAAAAGTGCACTTCTGACTCTTTTCAGTCTAGGAAGACTGAGGAGGTAACTCTCATCTAGCATCCCTATCAAGTACTGGACTTGCCATTTCTTTGCCTGTTGTTTGGTTATGAGGTGTGTTACTACATTATCTACCTCTCTTTCACATCTTTCACACCACTGAGGAGAGGGAGGAGGAGGGAGGAAGAAGAGGTAGTATGGAATTGGATTGCTTTTTTCTTCTTGGCTTAGGCATGGTGCTCACTTCCCTATTGCTAAGTGCTCGTCAAATTGCGATGCTTCAACTCTCCTTTGTTCACAAGCATTGTTTGTTTGGCTAGTACTTTCGTTAGTATTGAGAACTTTTGGAAGTTGTTTACTGGCTTGAAGTGTTCTTTTCTCTGATAACAGCTTGGTTGTTCGGCATTGTAGGATGGGACCTTTCAGCTGCACGGTGCCATATTCATGTGCCAGTTATAGTAACGTGAATTTATGAGTCATCCAAAAGCCACAAAATGGCCTCGTCGTCGTTTCTGGGTTAATGGCCAATAGGAATTTAATTTAATTTCAAGAGTGTGAGGGATGACTCCATCATCATGTCCACTACCCCATTCCAAATGAGCTCATAAGGTAGACACACACTCTGCCTGTTTCCCAACTGACGCGGTTTCAGTTTACTGTTTGTTAGGATGCGCCATTGTGGTCAAGTTAGGAGGAAGGCGGGGTGGGGACGAGGATACCCGCAAATAATCACAACAACCGCAATCTTAGACTAACTTAGCCACTTTAACTTGCCAGTATCGATAGAGACCACACTCTTGTCAACCAATCTCTGCCCATTTTAAATCCATAGTTTGATGTATTTGTAACGTGCATATGTCACTGCTGAAGAAGTTCGAAAGAGAGTACGTGCGGTTGAGATTTGCTTGTGAGGAGCGCAGCGACGCGGCTATCAGTGTGGCTACTGCTGCCTTGCCTGTCAGCAACAATAGAAATGAAGTCCTTTCCCGTTATCGAAATGAAGACGAGGGCCCCTCCCGCTATCGAAATAAAGGAAGCGTTTTTCGATCTACAATGTAATGTGAGTGAAAAAGGGTCCTCTCACGGTATCCACAGTCCTGATCGCTTCTGAATGCCCGCAGTTTCCGTCTTCCACTTTGTTTGTCCACCTTATGCGAGTGACGCATAATTTATCAGTGGCATTTTCCCTTTCGAATTGGTAGACGCCGTCCTTCAGGCGTTCAAATTATGTGTGCAGGATAACTGATGCTGATGATACTAGTTGCGACTGAGTCGATTTGTTGCCTCACTTCTCGTGCAGGTGGATCCAAATGTGGAGGAGCTGAAGCGTCGCCTTGACTCCCTTCAGTCCCTTGAGTTGTCGTGGCCCTCGGTTTTGACTGCTGAAAAGAATGAGCTTGTGACAAACATTGCTCAATCGATAGTTGCAGAAAACGAAAAGCATTGGGAGGCTGCTTCTCATCAGTTGAAGATCTGTTTCGGGATATTGATTACCCACCGAAGTTCAATACCCCAGGAACTGATGCTATGGCTTGCAAAGCGGATCTGTGTGCCTTTGGCGTTCATCTCCCAATTCAGGTCTCGAAGCACTGATTTTCACGTGAGAGAAGAGGATTTGAAAACAGCTTTCGTAGCATTGCATTTTATGTGTCAGATCCATATGGAATACGATCATGGAGAAAAAGGGCCCGATATTGAGCAAGTGGAGTTTAAAATACTAGCGCATGTTATGGAGCTCTCTGTTTCGTGTGAGTATGCCAAGCTTTGTGGCCAGACTGATCGGAGTGGGCTGCGGTATGAGTTGGACTCGAGCTCTAAAATGTATAAGGCATTCAACTGGTTGTCAACACAACATGATCTGAAGGCCCGTTGTTGCGAGTACCTGTGTGTTCAATATTATAAGGTCCGGGAATTAGGCATTGTCTATGGCTGGCTCGACGACTGGAAAACATCCATAGAATGCATCGATGATGAGAGAAAAAAACTGTTGCAGAAGCGAGACTATGTGATTCAGGAAGCTATGCTGTTTGCTGAACATGGGACTGATAAAAAAAAAGCCCAGGGGTGGATCAGAGACCTGGAAAAGCTAATTCACGACGGTGAGGATGGAGAAGGACATTATTTTCCTTATTCATACTTACATTATACTTACATTATTTTCCTGATCGGACATATTCGCTCAAAGTTTCTACCAGATGATCACAAGGCTCTTCAATCTGCCGAGGAAAAGATGAGTCGTCATCCGCTTGGGAAGATGTCAGATCTAGAGAAGAAATTGCAGAGAGCTCTTGAATCCGCTTGGTATGTCGCGTCTTCCCTCCCAATCACAGAGGTTTGAGTTTTGCTAGCAAATTGGAATCTAAATGTTGCAAACATGATCCAGGCTTTGTTGCATTTTCTCCACCTAGCAATCTGTTTGAGTTCGGCTTGAGGTCCTAGCTTGAAATCTTCTGTACGTTGAGTCCTGTTAAAGCACGGAGTTGGGCACTCAAAACACGTTGCATTAGTATTTGACATCTTTCTTGATGTGCAGAGATGAAGCTGCAATTGTGTATTTGGAAATGATTATTGAAGGGTTGCAGAGCGAGGCTCACCCATTTTTTCGTGAAATGAACTTGTCCAGATGCCTTTTTTATCAAGGTCTATGCCACACGAACCTGTATGGCCAAAAGGAGTTCAAGTTCTATATTGAAAATAAGTCCAGTAGTTCCCACCAGAGTTCAACCAGCTTTTCTAGTACTTCACTGAAGTTGTGCGCTCATTACTGTTGGGTTCCTGATTGTCAACACGACAAGCATTGCCCACAGAAAGACGATGAGGACGAGGACGAGGAGGATGAGGAGTTAGCTGCCCTGGGTCACCATGATCTTGAAAGTCCAACCGAATTTTACACAAGGCGCAACATAGAATCCTGTGGAGACATGCTCAGCCATCTGGATAAGGCAGAAGAGTTATTTAGTAAAGCTCTTGAGTACGCAATGAAGGGCGAAGCAAGTGTTTCTTATGTTGCAAACGTGCAGTCTGCCCTGGCTCTTACCTATCTCCTGAAAGGATCCATTCAGAGGGACCAACCCTTGGAGTTGGATTCCCTGCAACTTTTAGAACAAATTATGCCTGAGTGTATGAATTCCCTAAACCACAATGGTGAGGTGCCCATGTTCTATGATTGCTGAAATTTTATGTGCTACAATCATGATGTAGAATCACAAGTGATGGAACCACTAGAACACTTGCATGACAGATGCAGGGAGTGAGCTGTTTTAATTTCAATCAGCCTAGAATCTAGATTGAAACGTGATAATGTAGAATTCTAAATGCTGCCGTTTCTCAAGCAGGTACATCACCTACTGAAGCATTTAAATTGTCGCACTTTCATTATCAACAATGCTCACAGATGATCACGAAGCATTTAGATTCGCTCAAGTGCCATGATGAGATGTGGGTTGATGAAATCGAGAAACAGAAAAAATTATGTTCCGACGTGCAGAAATTGGTCCACTGGAAAGCGGCTTTCCAGACGACACTGAACACAAGGCTGTCAAAGTTGAAGAATTTCTCTACAGAAGAGGTGGCACAGCGTGAATATGAATAGCCGGAAAATCTACGAAATGGAATCGTTGAAAGGGGGCGAGCACGCTTTCTGGAGCGACAATTAGTTCAAAGGGAGCAACAAGCAGAGGTTTTTCCTGAGTCAAGGAATAAAGATTTATCAGTATTTTACTTAAATGATCAGGTAATCATGACAGAAAGAAAGTATAGCTTGGTCAGCTCCAACAGAGGATAGCAGGTCCCTCATTTGCAAAATTAAAGAATTTGTTGAGCATGTACATAGCTTTGATGAATCTTCTTTGCCTATCTCTGCAAGCTTTGCTCCTTTTTTTGGACCAGTTAAAGTATTTGGGTTTTTGGAAATGACTTCCTGATTATGGAACCGGCTTGTTTCTTTCCCATTGGTAGGTGGCATGGAACGTCATCAGATCGAGCGTTGATGCTTGTGGCGAAGGTGCTGTTGTTTTGGAGTATTTTCTTGATGATATCGGTTATTCTCCGAATATAATAGGAAGCGTGCACGGAGTCCATATGGTGAGTTACAATATGCTTACGGCTATTGCATTGTCTTTATGCTAATCCACGCTGTCTAGATAGATTGCTGTGGCAAAGATGAGATGTTGCTGGTTTCTTCCTGCTCAATGTTTTCGAATCTTATACCGTAGAATATTTGAGTTCAACGTTGAAGTATTGATTGAATTTGGCAGTAAGCCCCGACCTAAGCAATAGACATCATACAACTCAAACTATCAAAAGGAGTTTACATGTGAAGCTACGCACCTGCGTGTACGAGCCTAGTATGGTTATTAGATTATTTATTGTACTTGAAGATCAATCATGTTTGATGTGAGGTTGCTCTAGGAAAGTGACAGGATCATGGAACCGTGTCTATGGGAAAAAGTCAAAGGGCATCCAATGGAGCTGCAATCCCTAATCGAGCATTTGAACAAGGCTATGGATCCTGAAAGCCAGCCGTGGACCCAGTCAGAATATAACGAAGAAGAAGTTAGAAAGGACCTCGAGAAATTGTATACATTACTGATTCCACCCATGGTGGCAGACCTTCTTGAACGAATGATTCATATTGATCACAAGTTGGTGATTTGCCCTAGTGAGGTAATTAACTATTTCATGTGCATGGGCAGCCGTCACGGGCGTCATGACGTTTGCAACATTTAGTTGGTATGTGTTTTATATCTGGTAGAGTGTGACTAAGTCTCATGATATTCTCTGATGCCATGTTCTGTTTTTACGAAATTCATATGCATGCGCGGAGCAGCTGTTTACAAATGTCCCATTTGCTGCTCTTCGAAATCCTGCTGAGCCATGCGTTAACAAAGGGTATATGTTTCAAAGTCACACCATCTCCATTACACGATCCACACGGGTTCTCAAGCACAATATGGAGAGGTACACGGCTCTTCAGGAAATGAAGTTGATGGAGGGCAAAGGAGCCTGTGTAGCCATTGGAGATCCGTACTATAGAAATGAGGACCGCCGGTTGGAGCAATCTGGAGCAGAGGTTGAGGTCATCGCATCGTTGTTTCCCAACAGATGCGAGGTGCTCAAGTACCGGGATGCCACTGTTGCAAATCTTTTGGAGAGCGCAAGGCTGCCGAGCGAGAGGTCCAGCTCCCAGGCTTTCGTTCACATTGCGGCCCACTGTGAATCGGACGATGCCGACAAAAAGCAAGGAATCCTGTGTCTCGCTGAACAGGAGCGCACTGATATGCCTTTAAGTTGTTCAACGCCACCCGTCAATTCTGATGGTATACTTTCTGCAGAGAACGTTGTCAAGAGTAAAATTCACTGGCGGTCACGCATGATCGTGCATGCGGCTCCGGAAAAGGAGAGGTGCGTTTGGAATTTAATTTGATTCAATCTGGAATTATTGAAATCATAATAGATAACTCTCAATATTCTTCGATTGTGCGTAAGCTTGTATTTTCAGTCCGTAAAAATTCCTGATCTAGATCTTGCATTGGAGCCCAATCTCATGTAACTTTTGGTCACTGATTTCATGGAATCTAACTTGGAAATGTCCGATCCTTCCCTGGATCGTGTGGTAGATCAAAGCCGAGGGCGTGCTTAACCTCTCCCGCGCTTTCATGCTGGCTGGAGTTCCTTGCACGGTAGTGTCCCTGTGGAAAGTTGAGGATGATTCCACCGCTCAGCTCATGAGACTCTTCTACCAACGCATGTTACAAGGGTTGGATGTGGCGACTGCTCTGCGATCCACAATGCAGGAGTTGTTGGACGATAATTTCAGTATCAGGCAATGGGCTCCTTTCATGGTGTGCGGTCTTCCCACCGTTTGCCTACCTGATGAATTACTTTCGAAGGATGCTGGGATGGGGCTTCTGCGACGGGAGAAGAGATGATTGACTCGAAGAGGTGCGTCACTACTTTATAATATCGTATTAACTTAGTTGCTCGGTTGGCCTTCAAGTCGACAGGGTAACTGAGGTGCGCGCATGTAATCCAATGGTGAGCTTAGTGATGTGATCTCTGGAAGCATGCGATTGTGAGTCGTACTGATGCGATGCTAATTATGTGTTTCGTGTTTGACTATGTACATAAATTATTTGTTGAAGGTATTCGGATAGTGTTCTTCCTTTGAAGAAAAGTTTGAAGCTGTTGAAGGCCGAAAAAAATCCGTTCGGTGCCTCTCATTGTTAGCTGAGTGCGAGGAGAGTAATTATCGAGTAGCCGAGCTGAAAGAACAGGAATGCCGTTATTATTCTATTCTGGATTGTAATCTGAAGTATGTAACAATGCCCCGCCGTTGAAAAGTTGAAAAGTCTATTTGAATTTCATCTGGAAGAATTCGTTTCATATTTCAAGTTTCCAATCAAAAGCTATACACAAAATTTAGAGAGGATGTTTGAAGATGTAAAAAATATGTCCCGTGGAACCCCTCTTTGAAATTTGTTCATAATTTTTGATTGAAAGCTTCAAATATCAATCAAATTTTTGGAGATGAAATTTAAATATATTTTCAAAATTTTTTTAGTTCAAAAGTTTTTGAAATTATTTATTTTACTGTAATTAAATGAGGTTTGAAATTTTACTTCAAATAGAGTTTTTGCTTTAATTTGGCTTAAAGCAGCTGAGCACCTACTCACTTTAATTTATTTATCTGATGTTGTTTACTTCATCTCCTAGCATCGCATATATATATAATTTTTCTTCTTATTCCCTAAATACAAATCATGAAAGGTGTTCAAAACACATTAAGAAAATTGAAGCATTTGTACGGGGAATTCCATTAAAATGATGATATTTTGCATGTCATTTACACGAGTCAAGAGCACATAAAACAGCGTTTCTTGTCATATCAAGTTATCAACCTCATAGATGTGTCAATTTTGTCCCCAATAAGTTCAAAGTGCAACACAATTGTCATGTTTTTTGACCTCATGCTATCTTTTTATGAATTTCTTCCATTTTGCAATGCCCTTTTGTGCCGTCTTCATGGAATAATCGTCATTTTAATGAAATTCCCCATTAGTTTCAATGAGTAGAATACTAATTTCATGAAATTTTTAATCTTAAATATTGATTTTGTTTCTAACCTAAATGAATGCATTGTTATTTTAGTAACCCATTTTGTAATTAAACTGAACTGCAATTTTGTCCTAGGTACCTAAGGGAGTGAGCTTTAATTTTCTAGCAATTTGCAACACGTGGATTGTTGGGTACTAATGGATGTGGAATATTCTACATCATTTTGTCTAAGGGAAGGCAATCCTTCTCACTACTATTGAATGTTATGTGAGGTTTTAAATGATTCTCAATAAGTAGTAGTTATAACATCAAGAAATGAGATGTCCATTCTATATTGGTTGGAGAATGTTTTTTAATGTTTTCTCCTTGGTTATCAATCAGATCATTTACGTTCAGTTTAATTGATTGTGAGAAAAGAGTCGGATGGAGAATTTTGTTAAAATGGTGGTATTCCATGTTTTGATTTCAGACCGCAGATCTGAATTGTAGAAAAGCCATCTACAAAAGGTATATATTTTGAAAAATCTATGACTTGTACACATTTCAGAGCGCCAGGTCTAATCTGTAAAAATTGCCAAAGTTGCGAAGTGGCGCCATTTCAATGAAATTCCCCGTACGGAGGAATGTGATACTGTACGTATGCGTCTTGCACTGTTCTACTCATTTGAAAGTTGAAACTGCAGATTCTATAATGGAGATAATTAGTCTTCTCGTGAATCTCGTCTTATCCGGTGAAGAAATCATGAATTGATCGAATGAATGCTGGCTTCTGAACTGGCTAAACTGGAACTCAACCCTTTTAAATTACAGTATGTTGGTCGATGGTCTACTACGGTACCCCTCTGTAGCAGACAGCAGGCCCTCTGAACTTGGAACCCCACATGATGGCTCTTACCATTCGAGACCTTATTCAAGAATAATTATGACCTGATCCTACATGTTCCTCCTCATCAAACTGAAGTCGCATCTGCAATGCTCGCAAAATCATCTACACGACAGCAAGCTTGGTGCTACTTGGACATGTGCAAGCATCTTCTAGCTATATCAACGAGGAAGAGATCCGCGGTGAGGGAGTATAATTAATTATTCTTAAGATCAGTGTTCGTATGGGATGAGCTTTGGCCCAAGAAACGCATGCTCAAACCCCTCGATGGTCTCATGTGGTTCTTCGAGCACGTTGCGCTTGAATGTGGAATTTCATTAAAATGGCGATATTTCATGTGTCATTTTCAGTGTGCCATTCCCACAGTTCCGACCGGGCGGTCTGAAATCTATTAGCGTACTAGATTTCAGACCGCCCGATCTGAATTGTGGGATGTCAAAGTCACAGAATATTCGCCAGTTTAATGAAGTTCCCCATTCGAATGCTCTTAGTGTCGTCCTCACCTGCGTTAAATTGAGTTGCGAATCCTCTTCGCTCTATGTTTACTGTGTGTCGTAATTAGCTGTTCACAACTCTTCGACGATGGCTCTGCTTCAAGGCGATGCAGCCTTAACTTGCACGCGCGGGCCGGACGCGTCGCCTAGCTAGCTAAGTTATATCGATCAGAACTGCCAACACATGAGCAGGTGTATACAGTGACTTCAAAAACTGAGTCTATGTCGTGATCATTTTCATTGCATGCACCGTATGTTCAATTTGAGTGGACAAAATCCAAAAGACCAAACATGAACCTTGTAGTACATTTCATACACTACAATTCACAATAAATTTGAAGCAAAAAGCAATTATGGTTTGGAAGTAAATGAATTCCAAAACTAACCATCCCATAGACTCAGTTTTTGAGGTAGGTTTCATAATCACTCCAAAAATTGTTTAGGCTTTTGTTTTGAACGTAGATGACTTCAATATTTTATAGCATGTTGTTGTACATCATTTAAGACCCACTCTCATTGAATTTTTAAAAATTTGAAATATGTATGCATCAAAAGTACTATTTAAAGAAGAAAATGTAGATAATTTTACTTTGAATGGAATTTGAAATTTTTTTTGGAATCAAAGACTTAGGATATCAATTATAGTCATAGATGACCAATGGGTTGCAATTTGAGTTGTTGTTGCATGTATTTTGAGTAGATTTGAACATATTTGTTGTAATACACAATAAACACAAATCATTTTAATTTTAATTTAGCAACCAAAACAATTATTTGTACCCCATATTTTCAATTTGAACACATTAGATTGTTGCAAGGGTTGTATATAGTACATTTATGTGAAATGCAAGTGATTTGATGAGGCAAAAAAAACAATAATATGAAACCAACTCTCTTTTTCATCAGAGTGTGCATCACTCTGAGATGTTGTGTGCCCTTAGCTTAGCAGCCTGGTGTACTCTGACGCCAGCATGGTGTAGAGTGTGTATGACAGATATATTTTGATATAATATATGCTCGTTCGGCTTACGCTTATTTTTAGCTGCTGTGTCGATTGACTCTGAGGATCGTGTCAGTCTTGTATAAGTGTGTTTATATTGTGCTTTGCCTATTCAATAACTTCCTGATTATGGAACCGGCTTGTTTCTTTCCCATTGATAGGTGGCATGGAACGTCATCAGATCGAGCGTTGATACTTGTGGCGAAGGTGCTGTTTTTTTGGAGTATTTTCTTGATGATATCGGTTATTCTCCGAATATTATAGGAAGCGGGCACGGAGTCCGTATGGTGAGTTACAATATGCTTACGGCTATTGCATTGTCTTCATGCTAATCCACGCTGTCTAGATTGATCACTCTGTCAAAGGTGAGGTTTTTTCCTGCTCAATATTTTCGAATCTTATACCGTAGAATATTTGAGTTCAACGTTGAAGTATTGATTGAATTTGGCAGTAAGCCCCGACCTAAGCAACAGACATCATACTACATAATCTATCAAAAGGAGTTTACATGTGAAGCTACGCACCTGCGTGTACGAGCCTAGTATGGTTATTAGATTATTTATTGTACTTGAAGATCAATCATATCTGATGTGAGGTTGCTCTAGGAAAGTGACAGGATCATGGAACCGTGTCTAAGGGAAGAACTCAAAGGGGAACCAATGGCGCTGCAATCCCTAATCGAGCGTTTGAACAAGGCTATGGATCCTGAAAGCCAGCCCGGGAGCCGGTCAGAATATAACGAAAAAGAAGTTAGAGAGGTCCTCGAGGATTTGTATAGATTACTGATTCCACCCATGGTGGCAGACCTTGAAAGAATGAATCATATTGATCACAAGTTGGTGATTCGCCCTAGTGAGGTAATTAACTATTTCGTATGCATGGGCAGTTGTCACGGGAGTCATGACGTTTGCAACATTTAGTTGGTATGTACTTTATATCTGTTTAATTGATTGAAGGATCAGTTTGAGTTGTAAGATTCAATTTGTTGTTTCTAATCAATATGAGTTTAGTTCAGTAGTGAATTCGTTTGAAACAAATAGTCCTCTGCCCAGCTCTCATTCTTCACGATGTGGAGTTCATTTTTCACACTCACATGTAGGTTCCCACTCATGTCGTTTGAGCAGGAACCTGTCGGTGGATTAGCTCAGAGTGTCACTAAGTCTCATGATATTCTCTGATGCCATGTTCTGTTTTTACGAAATTCATATGCATGTGTGAAGCAGGTGTTTACGAAGGTGCCATTTGCTGCTCTTCGAAATCCTGCTGAGCCATGCGTCAACCAAGGGTATATGTTTCAAAGTCACACCATCTCCATTACACCATCCATACGGGTTCTCAAGTACAATATGGAGAGGTACACGGCTCTTCAGAAAATGAAGTTGATAGAGGGCGAAGGAGCCTGTGTAGCCATGGGAGACCCGTGCTATAGAAATGAAGACCGCCGGTTGGAGCAATCTGGAGCAGAGGTTGAGGCCATCGCATCGTTGTTTCCCAACAGATGCGAGGTGCTCAAGTACCGGGATGCCACTGTTGCAAATCTTTTGGAGAGCGCAAGGCTGCCGAGCGAGAGGTCCAGCTCCCAGGCTTTCGTTCACATTGCGGCCCACTGTGAATCGGACGATGCCGACAAAAAGCAAGGAATCCTGTGTCTCGCTGAACAGGAGCGCACTGATATGCCTTTAAGTTGTTCAACGCCACCCGTCAATTCTGATGGTATACTTTCTGCAGAGAACGTTGTCAAGAGTAAAATTCACTGGCGGTCACGCATGATCGTGCATGCGGCTCCGGAAAAGGAGAGGTGCGTTTGGAATTTAATTTGATTCAATCTGGAATTATTGAAATCATAATAGATAACTCTCAATATTCTTCGATTGTGCGTAAGCTTGTATTTTCAGTCCGTAAAAATTCCTGATCTAGATCTTGCATTGGAGCCCAATCTCATGTAACTTTTGGTCACTGATTTCATGGAATCTAACTTGGAAATATCCGATCCTTCCCTGGAATGTGTGGTAGATCAAAGCCGAGGGCGTGCTTAACCTCGCCCGCGCATTCATGGTGGCTGGAGTTCCTTGCTCGGTAGTGTCCCTGTGGAAAGTTGAGGATGATTCCACCGCTCAGCTCATGAGACTCTTCTACCAACGCATGTTACAAGGGTTGGATGTGGCGACTGCTCTGCGATCCACAATGCAGGAGATGTTGGACAATGATTTCAACATCAGGCAATGGGCTCCTTTCATGGTGTGGGGTCTTCCCACCGTTTGCCTACCTGATGAATTACTTTCGAAGGATGCAGGGATGGGGCTTCTGCGACGGGGAGAAGAGATGATTGACTCGAAGAGGTGCATCACTACTTTCATAATATCGTATTAACTTAGTTGCTCGGTTGGCCTTCAAGTCGACAGGGTAACTGAGGTGCGCGCATGTAATCCATTGGTGAGCTTAGTGATGTGATCTCTGGAAGCATGCGATTGTGAGTCGTACTGATGCGATGCTAATTATGTGTTTCGTGTTTGACTATGTACATAAATTATTTCTTGAAGGTATTCGGATGCTATTCTTCCTTTGAGGAAAAGTTTGAAGCTGTTGAAGGCCGAAGCAAATCCTCCCACTGAAGTTCTTGTTCGGTGCCTCTCATTTTTAGCTGACTGCGAGGAGAGGAATTATCGAATAGCCGAGCGGAAAGAACGGGAATGCCATTATTATTCTTTTCTGGATTGTAATCCGAAGTACGTAACAGTGCCCTGCCGTGATGAGTTTAAGGCAGATCAATATCGGCATCTAACTTCTGCAATCGGGTATCTCGATGAGGCTCTTCAATATGCAGGAAATGATGATTAAGCTGAGCGTTCTGAATCTCTAAACTCCGAATTGGATGTGTGGAAGGTAATCAAGCTGACACAGAATATTGTCTCCACTCTCTATTTCTTTGATATTATCTTCGAAGTTCCTCACGAACCAACACTGGTGAAAATTAAGTCGTGTGCCTTATAATTCGTAAGATCTGTGACCGTTGATCCCCAGTTCTATTCCCCGTCCAACTTAGTAGGAGTAGCTAGTAGTTGTCTGGAGTATTAACCACCGGGTTAACCACCCGTGGTTGCTGCTTGCATTCAGATGCATTGGACACTGTTTCCGAGTAGTGGCATCGATGTTGTGGTGGAATATGATCTCACTTCGCTTGATCCGTCTCCACACCAGAACTTGCATTTTTGTGTTAGGTCTCAGGTAATCCTTCATCATATTGTTCATCATTGCTGGCATGAGGCATGGTATTATAGGATTCTCTTCCATGTGACAGATATTGCTGTTCACACTGAATAGAGTCACTCACTTGCTGTGCTGCGTGTTGAATACATAAAATAAATTTATAACCATAAAATTATTTTGCTGGTCTCGTAATTGAAGCTGATGGCCATCTTCAACACAGTGCGCTTCCTGAATTTGAGGCTAATTTTTCTGATGATCAGGTCCACCTGCCCCGGTTTTTGACAAGGAAGGTAGACGACCTGCATCGGTTGAAAACTGCTTCCCGAACTGCTTCGATGATGTTTGCTGACAGCGATTTCGATTATCGGAGCTTCTTGTCGGTGCTCGAATATCTTCATGAGATTCTTATCAAGCCTCTTCTGGAGGACTCATTGATCAGTGACACGGTCCATCAAACGCTGGTGCTCATTCCCTGTACGGTGAGGATTTAAAACCATCAACGTGCTCTTGGTTTGGAGTCCCGAATAATATGTTTCTTTTAATTTAGAAAAGAATGATCACAAACGCTTTTATGGTGAATTTCATTAAAATGGCGGTGATTCTTTGCGATTTTCCATACTCCGTGTGCCATTTTAATGGAATGTCGTGTCAACTTTGACATATTCAGTGTCATTTTAATGGAATGTAGTGCCATTCTACACGAATACCGCCATTTTAACGAAATTCACCATTTGTTCATAGGAACTTGGATGTCCATCACCTGGGACTTCTTCTGGACAGATTAAGTCCTTGTGAGGAATGTGAAAATCATCTCTGACTAGCAGTACTGTGTCGGTGATGGTTTTCTGGTGCTTCACATTTGTGTCAAGCAGCACAGCAAGTCAGTACACCTGATTGAACTGGTAGTGTTTGTCTCCAGTTCCTTGAAGGAGTCCCGTTTGCGCTACTTCGAGACGGTGCACAACCTGATGGAGAGGGATACCTCATTCAGACCCACACCGTCTCCTCAGTGCCTTCACCCTTTTTACAGATGTACTGCAACTTTCAAGTTTTGTACCACCAATTACTGCCTCCGATGCATGCCGGACGACTCGGACGCCAGCCTCGTCCTTTGCAACCCCGCTAGGTCTGAGGAAGAGATGGAGACGGGTGACTCAGGACCAGCATTTGCCGTTGCTTCACTATTTCCATACCACTTCGGAGCATTATATGTCGCTGACTCCACTGTTGACTCGCTTCAGATATGGGCAAGCCTGCCAATCTCGTATTCTGAGGAGTATTGCCAAGCTTTTTTCCACATGGAGGTCGAGATTGGTGAAGGATTTGCTGAGGAGATTGAGAAATGTGGCCCTAGCCGATGGAGTGCGCGCTTCGCGGTCGTGAGAGCGTGCCCATCGGCCAACTGGCAGGTTGATCTCCTCGTTTTGTATCGTAGACCTACCTTTTTAATGACGGTGGACTTCTATACAGTTCGAACGTGTCAACTGCCCAGGTGTCAAATCTATTTTCTCCAAAATTCCATGGGCAATTAATTTGTTGTCGGATGATGAACTAATGGATTGTTCTGATTGGCCCTTCATATCCTCAGATTCAGAAGGAGGTTGCGATACGCCTGGTGGAACAAATTCTGCGCCACGGGATTCCATGTGTGGTCATGTCAAACTATCCTGTAAACAATGTCTCAGCGGATGTGTTCTTTAAACATCTTTACACAAAGCTCAAGAGCGGGGAAAGTGTGGGCGCGGCTGTTCGCCACTCTATGCTTGAGATGAAGAACGTCGAGAGATTTGATTTCGACCACTGGGCTTCATTTTCAGTATTTGGTGATCCGACTGTACGTCTCCCTGAGAAAATGCTTGAGAACCGTAGAGAAACTCGATTCAACAGTGATTTCCCCATCTCTTTTATCGCGTACGGGAACATCTAGGGATGGGTGAGGATCGGATATTCCCTGACAATAGAAGGAAGAGATCTTGGAGCGAGATTGCCTCTTAAGTCACCTCATTGTAGCTACGAATGCCGGATGAAAGGGAAGCTCTTCTTCAGTCCTGAAACATTAAACGAGCTAGACAAGGAGGTTTTAATATTGATTTTTTGGAAATTTCGAACATATTGTCGTGTGATGTGAGTGTGAAAGTTTCTTTCAGATGAAATAGAAGTTACAGACGGGTTTTGGACTGCACTGTAAGGTTTCAGAGGATTCTCAATAAGCAGCAATAGTTATAACATCAGGAAATGAGATGTCAGTTCTGTCCTGGCTGGAGAATGTTTTTTAATTTTAAAGCTTATCACACCCTTGAGTGATTTACAAACCCTCATTGTCTTTCATTTCCCAACATGTGAACATGGTAAGGTTTCTGCCGTACGCGACTACGCGTCTTGCACTGCTCTACTCATTGAAAGTTGAAACTGCAGATTTTGTTATGGAGATAATTCTTCTCGTGAATCTCGTCTTATCCGGTGAAGAAATTATGAATTGATCTAATGAATGCTGGCTTCTCAAGTCGCTCAACAGGATCTCAACCCTTTTAAATTACAGTATGTTAGTCGTTGGTCTAGCTACCGTGCCCCCTCCCCCCCTTTAGCAGACAGCAGGCCCTCCGAACTTCGAACCCCCACATGATGGCTCTCACCATCGAGACTGTATTCAAGAATAATTATGACCTGATCCTACATGTTCCTCATCATCAAACTGAAGTCGCATCTGCAATGCTCGAAAAATCATCTACACGGCAGCAAGCTTGGTGCTTCTTGGACATGTGCACACACCTTCTAAATCAACGCGGAAGAGACCTGCCTGAGGGAGTATAATTATTCATAAGACCAGTGTTCATATATAGAGGATGAGCTATGGGCCAAGAAACGTATGCCCAAACCCCTCGATCGTCTCATGTGGTTCTCCGAGCGCGCTGCGCTTGAGTGCTCTAATTAGTCTCGTCCTCACCTGCGTTAAATTGAGTTGCGAATCCTCTTCGCTCTATGTTTACTCTGTCTCGTAATTACCAGCTCACAACTCTTCGACGACGGCTGTGCTTCGAGGCGATGCAGCCTTAACTTGCACGCGCGGGGCGGGCGCGTCGCCTAGATAGCTAGCTAAGTTATATCGATCAGAACTGCCAACACATGAGCAAGTGTATATGTGCGCCAACTTCCTGCTCCAATCGATTGATCTAGAACTATAAGTATTATATTGATATCTGGAGAGGCCCTGCAGCGTCTGTACGTCGTCTTGCTGTGATTAGATTAGCAGACGTGACGTAATCTTGTCAGAGCTTCAAGGATTGGGAAGGCTCTGAAACTGGTTTGCGAGCACCCTACCGCTTCGTTCAGTCTCGTTTTTTACTGGTTTTATTTTCAGAAGGGGGGGGGAGGTATATCCTTTTTTCTACGGGTTTTTTTTTTTCTTTTTTTTAATATTTTTCAGTGTCACTAGTGTGCCCTATGCCAGGGTGTTGTTTTGTTTCATTTATTTACGGCAGTGCAGAAAGCGATAATCACTGGAAGGATGAAGCTATTTATATCCATAGAAATGGATGAAACTTGTAATATGTGGATGAAATTTCATTTATTCATTAAAAAAATGTTCATTCATTCATAATACAGCATTACAATCCCAAGATTTGGTAGCAAAGTAACATTTTCATCCACTAAAAAACAAGTTTATTTTGCCAAATGTTTTCTATAAAAAAAAATCATCACTTTTCAACAAAAGCTCACTAAAAAAAAGACCGTGGCCCATGCAATTGTCACAATCGATAGAAAAGTAGTTTTCTAATTCTTCTAATTCAAAAGAACTTCAAAATTCAAAAATTTTAACACCCTAGGTTCAATCACCACAAAACAAAGCCCATACACCCTTCTTCATTGAGGGTTTTCCAAATTCCAACCATACAAAGAATGCAACTAAAGGACTCATGGTTTAAGAAATCTCAACAGAACAAACAAAACAATACAAACAATCTAACTTAAAGTGTGGGCTAGTTTGCCCTGTGCCATTGCCACAATCATAAGAAAAATTAATCCACAAAAAAAGCTTTCCTAACCCGCTAAAATGTGGCAATAATCTTTCCATCATTTCATTTCAAGGAACAAAAATAAATTGAATCATCACCATAACATCCACTTTAGCTTGTGTAAGCCAACCTCCTTGGAATTCAACATCAAATTCTGATATAACTTGCTTGAGATTACTTGGCTATCTAATCTTGAATTGGATTAAGTCTTAAAAATCATCATGTTTAGAGGCCTAAAATTGCTTTAAAATATTTTTCTCTAGAACAAGGTCAAAATCTTCATAAATATTTATTTTTTAATTAAATCAACCGTATAATTTTTTGGTTAACTTGTTCAAGTACATTGTCCCAAAATTTTACAATGAATACTCTCACCAATTGCAAGTTCAATGTGCCTAATTAAACTTCAAAATGTAGGCTTTTCTAGTCCTTCCAAAAGATGAAGTTTTGTTTTTCAACATTTGTAGGAAAAAACATGTACATCCTATAACTTATGCATTTTAGTCAATAAGTTAAAAAATGGGTTGAAAATATATATTACAAACTTTAACCAAAAAGACTTTCATATTCATTTTTTTTTAAATTGTAAATTGGAAGGTGCTACTATGTGAAAGATATAACTAATATGCTAATAACTTTTGGAAGAATTATTAAATTATTAATCCCAATGGTAATAATGTTCTAGTAAACAATTAATATCCTCTGTGTTTATTTGAAAATTTTCAAAAATTAGAGCAAAAGACACATATGTTTTCCGTACCTTTATTGCCCGCAAAATAAAATTCCTCATAACTTTTACCTCAATAGCAATATAAAATTCTTCATAACTTTTACCTCATTATTTGGAATTCAATGGTTCAATTTCTTTTGAATAGATATCAATCTATACAATTTCAAAAAAATAATTAATATTTTTTTAGAATATATTTCTTCCTGTCTAATTTGATAATGAATTTTCTTTTAACTTATAAACTTTGCAATATTTATTGAAGTGATATGAAGTAAAGCTTCATGTGTAGATTATGATGAGAAGCATCCATTCTAAAAAATTCATGCACTTATTCCAAATTATGAAGTCAATAAAGCCCATCCAAGTTTTTAAAAGCCCAAAGTTGGCTCCTCGGTCCTTTAGGGTTGGACTTAAGCATTCTTCTACCCTATACATATACTATTTGTTCTATTATTTATGAAACAATAGCAAGCCAAGATACAAAATATAATTAAACATTAGATAGAATGATAACAATGAATTTTGATTTTTGAGTGCAACAAGGGGGCTCTAAAAATTGCTATTCTAATCACAACACATATACTAGTTCAAGATTAGTTTGCTTCCTAAACTTCAATTTTATTAAACAAAATTCTACTCCCAAACCACTCCTAGTGACACTTAACTATGTTTTTAATGATATGATAGCAATCCATAACACAACTCTAACTAAACATGGGGTAGAATCATAATAATTCTTGCATGTCTCTACAAAATATTATGCTCAAGTGAAGTTAGAAAATTGTAGAAATACAAAATGAGCAATCAAGGCAATTGCGAAAACTCGCTGACAATGGCTGCTTGTGAAGACTCCAAATCCTCAAAACATGCTGCAGAAAGTGGAAGAGGAACCATCAGTCAAGTGCAAAGAACAAAATCAATACAAAGCAAAGCTTTCTATTGGGAGATTGAGCATTTGGTGATTGGAGTCACAAGAGATCACTCCTGGAACTGGAAGGCCGTGAAGCCTGTATGTAGGGCAGATTAAACCAAACTTAGAAATGTGCACACGAATTATAAAATTTTAAAAAAATGAAAACAACTGTATTAAAAAAACTGATTGAACGAGTTCTAATGGATATCAACACTTTTTTTAACAAAGTTTTTCTCCACACTAGTTAAGGTTCTTGCATCAACGTCAAGCATTTCTGTATTTTCTGATTTTGTATTGGTACATTGAGCATGCATGAATGAATTTGTAAGAAGAGTAGTCACCCATTCTTACTTCAAAAATTGCAACTTGAAAAAGCTCAAGTGATGCAAAATAAAACCTCACATCACTCACAATTGCACAAAATCGCAACACTCAGGAAGAGCACAAGTAATTCCATGTAAACAATGAGGAATTTTAGGCTATTCATGAAGAAGTTTTTTAGGTTTAATTGCATAGAAACATTAGGGGTAGTCTCATCTCCGATCTCCAAACTTGTACAAAGGATGAGAAGTTGTGGAGTGAAAAGAGGAGCCAATAGGGAGCCGTTCTACAAGAAAACACCCTTTTGTATTCACTTGCAAAGGAGGATTGATGATGTAATTTTCTAACACTTTTCCCACACAAAGGAAAGGCCTAGCATCAATCCCACTTCAGAAATTGTATCCTCACTAATAAGTCGATGAGAATGAAGCATTGTAGGAACAAGGGTGAGGTACTATAGCAATTTTGTGAATGCAGCACACGGAACATGAAGAAGTTGTTAGCACAAAGAGGGTGCAAGCAACTTGTGAAGCAATGGAAAGTGCTTGAGTAAAATCTTTCTCACCCCCATTCTTTACCTTTGGAGGAGAAGCATGGCCATTCTCAATCTTCATAAAATGGGACCTCTACAAGCCAAGGCGTATCAACAAGAAAGCACCACATCCCCATTCTTTAAAGATTGAGAAAAGAGTGAAGAAGGTGTGACTACCCCAATTGAAAACATCAAAAGAAAGTGAAGTTCAATCACGATTTACTGTGCCCATACGGGCTACAGCTAGGAGTTTGTTGGAATTTGAGCACCGAAGAAGAATGGGTGAAGTGCATCTTTGGGGATCCACCTTCAGTTGCAGGACAATATGATCTGCCCCTTCGCAGTGCAGAAAGCCTGCAGTTTCATGCACGGGACTGCGGCTTCTCTCCATCACTTGCTCTCACTTCAGTCAGTTTGCGAATTGGAATCTCCAGTTGCTTCCATCGTCCATTGCAAACAGCTCTGTCTGTCACATTCTTTTTTTAATTACAATATTGAATTCTGAAATAGCTAATCAATGATCAAATTAGTCTTTGATTGCTCACCAACAGAGCAACCAAAACTCAATCGTTGTTTTTTCATATGTACAATGGGATTGGAAATTCTACCAACTAAGTACAAGATTGAAGTACTCTGCAAAACGAACCAAACAAATACAAGTATCAGGCATGAACGGCTTACAAACTGAATGCTCCGATCGTTGTTTCCATTGCAAATCATAATTATTATCAACCAAAAGTTATCTCTTATTTTTTGGGGATTTCATTATGACCTTACGTATTTTCTAGGATTGTACCATAGTTGGTTGTAGTAGGCTTCCAAGAAGACCAACCCATGCAATCTAATAAATCCTGAAACGATACATGTAGCATCTAAGAGACTATGTGTATAGGAGTGCAAGCTATTTTTCTTACTTTGCACTTTCAAAAAATGACACACATTAGTAATTACCTTGCTTTCAATAAGGTATACAACACCTTTCACTCGATAGGGATTCTTGGTATTCTAATGACACCGTTGGGTTCTAGGATCATTGTTCTGTAGTCGAAATTGCCTCATAGTTTTGGTCATAGGCTTTGTGCCTTCTTGAGGTTGGACTTTTATACATGCAAAAATGACTCATTTACTTAGTATATCCCATAAATCATCAAGATTTCCTAATTTAGGATCTATTGGGAGCATGCTAATCTTCAAGATGACCCATGGGCACTTAGGTAATTCTATGGCCACTTAGGTAATTTGTTGCATGCACAAGGCTGTTTGTTTGTTATAATTGTTGTTTGAGTAAGTATATTGCTAATTTGATCAGGACCTGGGTTGGCTACCTTTGAGTACTACTTATACTGTAAGATTTCCAATGAAGTATTTTATGCCCCAAAGACCATTTTGGAGTTTTGTAAGTGCAACTCACCTTTTGAGTTGACATATTTACACAAGATTTTTCTACACTTAAAAGATTATTTTTGTTGCATAAGTGAAAAATAAAGAAATTATAAGCCTCTATTGACTACTTTGGGGCTCACAGCTTCCACCAAAGCCAATGACGCCATCCAAGTCATTTCATAACCATGTACACCATCCAAGTTATTTACCAATTACAAGAGAACACCTTGAGAAGCACAAAGTTCAAAAGAAGTAGCATTTTAAACTTGTCCATCAGAGCAAGGGACAGTTGAGGAGCAGGATGTGCAAAATTTTTGCATTTATGGAGGACTCAGGTGATCACCAATGAAATGGTCAGAACGGAACTGAAGGCCACCAAAAAAAATTTCCTATCAAACAGAAGCCATAGCCACAACCCCAGAGCTTCTCTTTTACAACTATACAACACAAATTGGGTGCAAGATCAAGCTTGAGACTAGTATGCCTTAGACTAACACTCAGACAGGTTGTTGGAGAAGTTCAATCACTTGGGCTTTTCCAAGTGAAGAATGCAAAGTGGAAACCACTTTCATGTGGGATATCTGAAGAGAAAACAACCAAAATGCAACAGTTTTTTTTTTCTTGGCAAGCCAGTTTTGGTGAACTTCAAAGAACTTATGCAACAAGAGTATCACGAGGGCAAGTGTTGTGGTACAAGTCTCATGGGGACCTTGAAGCATTGTGTGTTATGAGGATGCAAATATGCAAGGTGGGTATGGAGAAAGGATGGCTGGTGTTTGGGAGGCCTTGCATCTCAAATCACAAGCCTTGTAGCGAGAAATGATTTCAAAAATTAAACTAGGTCAGCATGGACACGCACAAGAATTACAAGCCTAGTAAAGGTATGTTCGCACTTGATGTTAAAAGTGTTCTTATTGAGGGTCTTAGGAATGAATTTAGATCTATTTTGGACCAGATCCACATTCCAAACAACGCCTCTAACACCAAGTGTGAACATACCTTAAGGACAACTCTAATTGGAGTGGAATGTCTTTAGAATTCCTACCAAATGGTATGTTCCGTGCACTAGAAATAAAGTTATGTTTTGACAAGAATCACTCAATGTTAATGAGGTGTGTCACCTTGCCTTGTCGGACATGGTGTACAGTTGGGTACTGAATGCTTACAAACTGCGTTTTTTATCCATTCAAAGATTTGTACATAATATAGAATAAATAGGCTTTTTTGTCTTGCATGATTTTCACTCAATTCTTACCCAATATTAATGAAGCATACCAAATTTCAGTTTCAAAAATGCTAAATTCCACTTTTGGTGAATTTTTGAAGTCAATTTTTGTGGTTTTACATAATATTTTATTGAAAACAATTGGTGGTGAATGTTCTTAATTTGATTACATGGATACATAAGGAACATCCATATACATATCTTTCATAATAAAAAAACACCCCCTTAAGTAATAAAAATATGATCAATGAAGAGTTCAATGAAAAGTATTGTATGACCAAACTTTGAAGAAACGGATATCTCTAGATTTTAACTAGATTTTGGCATTTGACTCTCACATTGTAACTAATTTTGTACATTTCAACGTGATGGTACAATTACTTTGCCAAAATCTAGTTAAAATATAAAGATATCTATTTCACAAAGTTTGGACATATGCCACTTCATATTGAATTCTTAATAGATTATATTTTTGTTACTTAAGGTCTTGTTTTTTAATATGAAAGATGTGCTTATGGATGCTCCCTATATATTCATACGATTGAATTAAGAAAATTCACCACCAATTGTTTTCAATAAAATATTATAAAAAAACATGAAATTTGACTTCAAAAATTCACCAAAAATGGAATTCTACTTTATTAAAACTAAAACTTGATATACTTGATTGGGATTGCGCAAGGATGCAATGAAAATTTTGCTTACCAAAAAAATACCAATTATAATCCACATTGTAAAAAGAAAAATTCAATGGTTAGAAAGGCAGTTCGTTAGGTTTCAGTATTTGGCTGTACAGTACCCACCAGGTCTGAACCGTGCAGTCCTTGTTTGTGCTGAAAATCAACAGTGAATTCAGAACTTCAAAATCACACCAGAGGCTCAAAAATTAATGAAATTGCAAACTGTAAATTGTGTTTGGAAGATGAAGAAGCCTAGTTGTGTAATACATTGATTTATTGCGCTGAAAAAGTAAAAAAGTACAACAATAGTGTATTTTGTAGCACAATATCTACCACCTTGTACTACCACCCCCTGCATTAATTATAGCCTTCATTCGGTGAGGCATGCTAGCAATGAGAATCTCAAGAGTCTCCATTGATATGGCTTCCCATGCCCGCTCAATGCTCTTAACCAATTCATCTTTGTTGTTTGGTCTAGTCTCCTTTTGCACAAAGTCTTTTAGAATCATCCACACATTCTCTATGGGATTCAAGTCAGGTGAATTCGCAGGCCATGTAATCTTCTTGATCTTGTGCGCTTCTCGCCATTGTTTTGGTAAAGTACTTCGATGCACTGGGGCACCATCCTCCATGAGATGAAGACTTTGAGGATAATCATGCATGAAGTAAAAGCCACTCAATCGACCCTCATAGACAATGTCTACAAAGTCAACACTTGTTCGTCTATCGGATGGCATGATAACAATAGGGCACTTCTCATAACCTGTAAAAGCACCCCAAATCATGACGGAAGTTCGTCCAGACTTGAAGATGGGTGCTAAGCAATCCGATGAATAACGTTCATGCACTCACCGCCACACTTTAACTTGCCGATAATTCTTGCCTATCTCAAATGAAGACTCATCTGTCCATATGACATTCAACCAATCAGATACAGACCAACTCTCATATTCTCTAGCAAAGGCCAATCGATCAGCCTTATGCTTGTTGTTGAGAAATGGCTTCTTTGCTGCAACACGGTTATGAAATCCTAAACGTTTAATTTCCTTCCTTAACGTGGTTGCACAAACTTGCACACTCATCTTTTCTATGATGGATACAAGCGGAATGCGTCTATTTTGCGTAAGAATGCGTCCCAATTCCCTCCTACCTCGATCAGTCAATTTACAACGTCGATGGACAGCCTTGCAGGTGACCACTGTTCCTTCACTGCAGAATTTATTCAAGACATATTCAACAGTAGTATGCGGTATACCTAACTTTGCTCCAATGCTGCGTTGTGACATGCATGAACGACTCATTCCAACTATGATGCCTTTTTCCTCTACACTCAAACGATGGTCTTCCATTTCTTACAAATCCAAAACACAATCTCACACACCTCTGAATGAAAATGCTAACCAATTGAGATGCAATAAGTACCCTACCACAAGCCCACAACATCACACCAACATATAAAAAACATGAGAATGTTAAGAAGAATGATCAGGTCATTCAAACAATCCTAATGTAAGCATTAGTACCCAAATGAATACTGATTTGAACTCCTCTCATACAAATTCGAGCTTGCAGCTATAAACATCATGCATACAGTGAAATACTAAAATTGTAATTGAATGAAGCACAATGTCAACAGAGTGAACTGAATCTCATTCAAAGCTCTGAATGGAGTGATTCAATCTCATTCAAAGCAATTGTGCTCTAATTCAACTCAAAGAGTGTATACATACCTTCAAAATCTACTCAAAATCTGCTCAAAAGTTATACAACTAAAATGGATGCTGTTCCACACTCAAGAACTTTCAAAATGTAATGCATGCAGAACTACGAATCCATTATGAACCACAACTCATACAATCACCATCTTCCAAAATGAAGTGCATCAATCTACTCACAAGCTTCATTTACACTACAAGAAAAGTACCATATTTGTGACTGCAATATGTGATTGCAGGAAAAATGCGACTACCGCGCGACTAGCACCTCCGTAATTGCACCGGCTCATTTTCTGCACAAGGGCCGAGTCGCGGAGCAGTCGCGCTCGTGACTGCGAGATGAACTGCGGTTTCAGGGGTAACGTTTCATCCGCGACTGCTGTTGGGAGCGATGAAAACGTGCTGATGTGGCACGACAGTCAGCAAGTGGATTGGCACAGTCGACGATGACCCTGTAGTAGTCACAGGGAGTCGCTTGCAGTGACTTCGTATCGACTTTTGCGTGACTTGAAGGACACTATACCGCGACTTGAGGACGACTGGCACGCAATGTAGGATTCTACCAAAGAGAGGGGCCCCAAAGAAAGGATTAGGGATGTCATTCTTTATGCACCTACAAAGGCTGGAGTTCTATGAGGGGCGAAGAGAGATGCTTCAATCACTAAAATACCACATTCATGTAATGCCTATAAAGGGGCCGTGCCTCAGAATTGTGCTGGAGCGAACATTTGAGGGGTCACAATGAAGGGAGGTGGAAGTTGTCCACGAGGCGAAATGGAGACCTCGACTTATAGTGCAAAACCTTCAAAACGGGCCCACATAAAAGGCTCAGAGTCATACATAATACGTGACTTCCATACGACTTCACGTGACTCCATTGTTACTAGGTAATGACTAAGCGACAGTTTGTGCTAGTCGTCTATGGAACTGTGACACTAGTATGCTCCTTGTGCTAATAAATTGTCTTCTACAGACAACTCTATAGCGCCTACTAAGTTCACACTTTGCACTGGTCGAGGAAGTTGCCTGGGTGCTGCTAATCCCACGCTGTCCACTGTGGTGCTAATGAAGGCGTCTGCGGTGTCAACCACTTCCCGCTTTGCTCTTGCTTCTTTGCGTAAGACAACTTTCCAACCTGGTCTATCGACAACATCTGAGAAGAAAACCTGCGTCGCCTGGCTAGCAAAGATGAAGGGCTCCGACAAGCGAGGGAGTTTGTGGCGGAAGTTGACAAGCAAGAAGCCGTCGTCATCTCGGACGTATGTTGGATTCCCACGATTGTCGAATGGCTTCACCCACTCACATCGCAGGAGGATGACTGGCATTTGCAATGCTCCGTAATCCAAGAGCAATATGTCCTGGAGAACACCAACATATGGAACTGATGCAGCCTCATCACTTTCAGCAAGCAGTGAAAACACCGATGCGACGCCGCTGTTGTAGCTCACCATTCGAGTAGATGTGTCATCCTCAACTCGAAACCGGTTACCAAATGCCAACATCCTTGTATATCGAGTGGCCACTCGGGATGGCTTCTTGCTTAACAAGAGGCGATCCATGTCGTCTGGGTTCCGCAGGTTCAACTCAGTTTCATCCACGGTGTTCATAATCCAGTCTGCTAGTGCCGTAGTAGTAGTAGATGGATCTTGCTCAACCGCAGTCTGCCATTTCCTGCACAAAAATACAAAACACACTCACTGGTACGTCTGTAGTTGGTCACGCGAGGTACAATAAAAAGGGGAGAACAGTCAAGCAGTTGACGAACATTGCCAGGGGAGCTGTCACTAGCGTGACTAAAATCTGACTAGAAACAGTTGCGCGGAAGTCGAAAAGTTATGGAGGTGCGACTACTAAGTCACTCAAAAGTGACTAAGAAGTCACTACTGTATCAGTCGTAGGCGACTGTGAGCCAACCATGTGGACCCGAAAGCCATTGCCTAAGAGAGGGAGGGATGCATGAAGGCGGCGGTTTAGATTGTTGCCAAATCTGAAACACTTGCCTGCGGTTTAGGCTGTATGAAGGACTTACGCGTGAAGATCCTCCATAACTGACACGTTTGTTAGCACGTACTGGTGAGCGACATCTCGAAGCTCGGGGTTCATGACATAGGGCCTTCCGGCGCCTTGCAGCACCTCCTCAGCGTCACCATATTCTTCATCTTCGTCCCAAATACGTCTCTGTGTGGGCTCATACCGCTGCAAGTATTCTGTGATGAAACCTAGGCACTCTTCTTTCAAGTAGCCTTCCGCCATACACGCTTCCGGTCGTGCCATGTTCCTCACATGGTTTTTCAAGACCTTCATGTAACGTTCTACCGAATACATCCAACGGGCGCTTACAGGTCCACAAAGGTCAAGTTCCTTCGCAAGATGATAGGGAAGGTGGGTCATTATGTCAAAAAAAGAAGGCGGGAACTCTATCTCCAACAATGCCATGCTCTCCGCAACATCGGCCTCGAATGATGCAAAGTCTGCTGGGTTGTAAACCTTTGTGCACAAGCGCCGGAACACCTTGCACATTCTCATGATAGCGAGACGTGGCCCAAGTTGCATCAGCCCCCTAAGTGCCAATGGCAGCACCTGTTGCATCAACACGTGGTAATCGTGCGACTTCAGGCCGCCAAAGTTCTTTTTGCAAATGCACTTGCCCAGGTCAGAGGAATAGCCGGACGGTGTCTTCAAGGCCTCCAGGCACCTTGCAAACTTATCAAATTCGTGATCTAACATAACATATGCAGCTCGAGGCTTGAGCATCTTCCCTACGTGATGGGGATTTGGCGTCAGCCACAAATGTCTGCGCAAATTCCGCCTCTGCAAATCCCTTCTCACTTTCACGGTATCCTTCTTCCCTGTTATTGTTTTCAAGAAGTTCTTGGACAGATTCATCTCACAATGCATGACATCCAAGGTGTACCGGATCAGAAGCTTCTGCGTAGCCACAAAGAGTGGAGTGGCTTAGTAACAACACTTCATTGTTGACAAGTTCAGCACTTCAGCCAACAGTAGGCATTTATTCCGTATAGAAGATAGAATCCGGGAAATGGAGCCCCCGCTAGCACTAGCAGAAGTCACCGACAAGTGAACGCAAGAATAAAGCGCAACTTCTACACTACTCCGATGTGACTACTGGGACACTGAGACAGTAGCGTGAAAGTCACATATAAGTCGCCTTCATGCCTGAGGGACTTCAGATAGCAGTTGCACTCACCTCCTAGTAGGGCAATCTGTGAAGACTACTCAATCGCTTCACGCCGTGCACCTTTGAAGGGTCCCTGGTTGCACCATCTTTGTGTCCCGCTGCTCTCCAAGCCGCGCAGTTCCTTGCATGCTCTATTTGTTCCTCCACGGTGACTTCACGTGGTTTAGGCCTGGTTTCCATTTTGCCGTCAAAGTGGTCCTTCATTGCAGGCGATCTATACGGATGATCTTCGGGCAACCAACGCCTAGTTCCAGCATACGTCTGCTTGCCCAATTCCACGGAATGCTCGGCACCCAGATCTACACCACACCAAGGACAGGCCGCATATCTTTGATGGAAAAACCCTCCAACTATGCCGTAGCCTGGAAAGTCATGGATAGTCCACAACAGCATGGCCCGCAGCTGAAATGACCTGCAGCCTACATCCTCTGTCACATCGTACGCAGGAATACCTTCCCATAACTGTAGCAACTCATCCACGAGGGGCGCAAGGTACACATCGAAGTTCTCCAACGTCACGGACTCTTTACCGGGAATCAACAAGGCCAAGAGGAGGAAAAACTTCTTTGTAGTCAACCATGGAGGAATATTGTAATTCAACAAAACAACTGGCCACGTGGACCAAGACGACCTATTTTGCTTGAACGGGTTTACTCCATCTGCTGCCAACGCAAAGTGAGTGTTCCGAGGATCATTTTGGAAGTTGGGGTCCACATTCTCGTGGAAGTGCCGCCACGCCTTCGAATCACATGGATGCCGGACAAGGCCGTCCCCGCCCACACGATCACTGCAGTTCTCTACATGCCACACCATTAACTTGGAGATGGTAGGACTCCTGAACATCCGCTTCAGCCGAGGAATGATTGGAAAATGACGCAAGACTTTCAGAGGTAGAGCACGTCGCTCTTCGTCTTTGTAGCGGCGTCCTCCACACTTAGGGCAACGTACAGCTTCCGCATGCTCACCGCGGAAGAGTACGCACCCTTTCTCGCATGCGTGGATGGTGTTGTAAGTGAGACCCAATTTTGCGGTCAAAGCCTTTGCAGCATGGTACGTTTTTGGCAATGTGTTGTTCTGTGGAAGAAGGTGTAGCTGCAAGATACTAAACAACTCATTTGCACAGTGGTTGCTCACTCCGTGAACCGTACAGAGATTCATGAGCAATACTGTGGCTCCAATCTTGCTGGATCTGGCACCTTCATATAAACGCTGCATGGAATCCTCCAATGTTTGGCCATCCGGGTCCACGTCGGCCTCAGCTCCATCAACGGCTGGTATACCCGCCGTAGAAGGGTTGGGGTCGTCCCTGCACTCCTCCTCCTCCGCTGTATCCTCCACGTCGTGATCCTCCCCCCGAAAATCTGCATGGACGGAGTCGGCAATTGCAAACGCATCGGTCACCTCACGACGCACTTGGTCCGCGGCATCTGCAAGTACATCCTCATGCTGCAAAGCTTGTTCGATCATGCCTGCGGTGTCCACATTCGCGTCAACCTGAACCGGTTCTGCCACCACTGGTCCCCAGAATTCGTGCTCCCATTCTTCGTCCGAAGAGTCCCTGGCACCTGAACCTCTCCAAATCCGACAGCTTAGATGTCTGCCATTTCGCAGGAGGTGCTCTTTCACGTTACGAATAAGTAACTTCCTTCCTCCACGGCATTTGTTGCACGGACAAGCCAACCTCTTCAAGTGCTGCTCGGAAGCCCTCCGGAGCTCTCTACTCCACAGCCTATCATCCCGCAGCCGCTGACGCCGACTATCATTGCATGGAAGTCTTGGATCCATAATTGCCACGAGGTTTGCGCCGTCCAAATCCAATAGCTCACCTGTGTTGAATGCATTGGCACAGATATGAAAACCACGTCACGAACAAGTACAGTATGCCGCAAACAAAGACTTATAACTGCGAATGTGGACACCGCCAGCTGAGGCGAACTCCTGTGCAACTTCTGAGTGACTTGGAGATGACTCGGCCATGACTGGGGACAGATTGCCCGCTCATCCTGGCATTGTCAACCAAATTCAAAGGGGAGGGGAGGTACTGGGCATGCGGTCCTCTCTCCATTGCACCCTAAGCATCTGACTTCCACAATTCACATACATGCACATGTCCGTGACTAATGGGATAGCACATGCACTTCAGGTGCGACATGTGAGGAGGAAGACAATGAACATGAAACAAAACAAAGAACCCAAAGCCCTCCCTTTTTTATTTAATAAGAGATTTGAAAAAACTGAGCCACACAGAGATCCTCTTCTTGGCACGAACGTGGAAACATTCCGCTAGATTTGACAGTTTCCTCCACCCCCGTGAAATTCTAACCGATCACAGATATGCCTGTAACTGAGTTCTGGGGGGCGCTGCCTAACTTCGACCTCAATTGGAGGTACCCCGTCAACGCATGAGCACTCAAAGATATGTCTCTAACTGACTTCAGCTTTGGATGGTATTCTTTCATCATTTCTGTGTTCATTTTCAGTGTAATTTGCTTTCAAATCCAAAACCACAAATGCCATTCATGTTCATTAGTACATACGTTGTGTCCTTAGACACCCCTGTCACATGACACTCATAAGATTCAAGAAGCGAATGTGACAACATCGTCAACATGTCGTGGAACAACTGAAGAGGACTTCAGTTCCTGTTCTGGGGTTCAGGGTTTTAGAAGTCACCTTTGAGTCGCAAAGAAGTCACCTTCGAGTCGCCAGGAAGTCATCGTAGCGTTGTAGGCGACTTATCGGTGACTATCGCTAGCTGTCAGGAGGGTTGGGTCCGCAGTCCTACATCCAACACAGGTGTTCTCACTAAGTCTCCGGGTCAGCACACATCCAGTGAATTCATGTATACAGGGTGCTCCTCCCTGAACGGATCTATACACTTCATGAGTCAGAGGTCACCCTTTCAAGTGACGATCATAACAAAATCAACAGCAAATACTGCCCCTAAATCCTTCCTTCAGTCGTGGACAAGTCATTAGTTATTGCAGGACTTCGCAATTGAATGCCCGCCGCCAAATTTGGCACGTCATCAAACCCACTACCTGATGTACCTACTTGTGATAAAAATGCACACTTGCTTCAGGCTTCAAGAATTACACTTAGTGAGGCGGTTTGAACACAAGGGAAGATGAGGCCTTCTGTTTCCAAACTGCAGACGTTGGCATCGACCTTCTTCCTCCGTACAGCTCGTACGCTTGCACTCCTCGCTGCTTCGATCCGAACAATTTGTTTTTTTACCTACACAACCTCAAGCAGGAAGAAAACTGTCTCCCTCAGTGCGGTAGGCAAGAATTGTGGGCGTGGCGCGGCATGGAGTCTCCAGCAGTGGAGAAGGGAGAGTACGAGTTGGCGCGCGACAAGCGTGTGGCAGAAAATCAAGCAAAATTCGGGCCTCTTTTCAACTCGCAACTAGCGCCGTGAGTTTCTTCCTTACCTTGGTTTGTCCTTCAGTTGTCCCTGCATTCGTGGCCGCCATGAATTGGAGACGATTCTGTGTCATCCACGCCGCGTGCTCCACCTCGCCGTCGACCGTGGACTCCAGAAATTGGCGGCGCATCTGAAAGCTGAGACTTGGATGGTTGTCTTTCTAGCCTTGCGTGTGTACTTCTGTGCACAGCCATGGTGCAAACCGTGTGTCTCTGCAGGAGACGCTGTGGTAGGGTTCGCGGTTTATGAGCTTTGGAAAATGCGCCGCCTATATGCATTGGACACTGTGCAGTCGTCTCGGAGTTGTGCTGAAGTCTCAGCGTCTGATGTGTATCTTCTGTGTCACTTCGTGTAAGTGACGAGGGAGTCGTGGGGAAGTAACGTGACAGTGCACTGACTGAGGAATTGCCTTAAATCCCATTCCTCACCATTCGGCCACGTGGAACTAGTGGCAGCGTGGCCAAGGAAGTGCGCAGTCGCATAGGGGAGGCAGGCGTAACCCTAGCGCTTCGTCTTTTTTGCAAGTGATGTTGTCTTTTCCTTGTAGGTGGCTTGTTTTGATTTCCTTTGTGCTTGTGCACCTGCTTCTTGAATTTGGCCATTGTATTGAACAGCCTGTTGAATCCTAAGCCACCTGCGCCGCAAAGTGATCAGGACTCAGGAAAGAAGCGCAACCGTGAGGGTTCAATTCGCCGAGAGAAGGGTCAACAGGTTGTGCGTAGGAGTAGCAGGCAGCGGGGCCTCCGAGGACGGAGCGGGAGGGGGAAGCGTAGTCGTGGAGCGGCGCCCGACGACTCCAGAATGAGTAGCGACCGCAATTCGTCCTCAGAGGCGACTAGGTCCAATGAAGAGGCCATCGCAAGAGGTATGATGCATTTAGCTATAGCTTGTACACATGTAGAGCGACTTTCAAAGTTGGAAGACGCTGCAACAGGTAAAAATTGTCTCCCGCTTTCTTTGAAGGATATTAGGGTTTGGGATTGATCCCGACCACTTTTCTGCATGGCGTTGTGGAGGTAGAAGCACAATCTGAATTGCCCACTCCCACAATGGGGAGTCCTAGAACAGCAACCGCCTATATTTTTCGGGGGGGTCATACGTAATTTTCTGCACAATCTAACGTTATGAACCGGAAGCCCGGGTTTGATTTGTTTTGCGCAGCTGTGGATGCATGGGGTCAATTGTGGGAGAGCTGAGCCTCCACTATAACCCACGTGGGTGCCTCTGCAACTTAGGACATTCCTAGTCTTGCAAAATCGCTCATTCTGTGTTGTGCGACGTTGCAGAGGATGCATTGTTTGACTCCAGTTCCGAGGAGATGGAGGAAGCGGAGCCCCTGGTAGACAGGAGGGCAAAGCGCCACAAACCTAACCCTACCTTCAAGTTACCAAGGAAGCTGCCTGCAAGCAAGCCGACTTCGCGCGCACCCGCAGTAGTTGACGAGTATGAGGATTCAGGGTGGCAGTGGCAGCCTGGGTAGTGGCTACTAAAGCCGGCACCCCCCCGACAACCTACATGGAATACCCATGGACGATCCTCTCAGCAGGTTCGAGGGGAGGCAATGGACCGGCCATCTGAGCACTCAAGTCGGTGGAAGAAGCGAACCGCTTATGAATTCGGGAGAGAAGAGATCACGGAGGGTCCCCCTAAACCAAACTTTGTGGAAGTGCTTGACGGGGGCGAAGTGGATCCTGGCTGCTCCGGGAAGAATGCGTGGGACCTGTCGGTGCGAAATTTTGTTCCAAAAGTATTGGATATGAGCATCCTGGATTGGTCAAAGCACAAGCCTCACACCCTACAGAAGCTGCGAGACCTTTTGGACAATGAATTTGAATATGTTGGGTCACCTTTGAGCATGGCTGCCTTCAGGACGACTGTCACAAGGTTTATGAAGTCGGAGAGGTCTCGTTTGAAAAGCAAGTGGCTATTAAGTGGCTGTCCAGACCCGGAGCACGCTGAAACCCCAGTGCACATTGACCCCGAGCAATGGAAACGCCTAATTGTGTATTGGAACACTCCTGCACAGAAGGAGAAGTCTGCGAAGATGGCAGTAGCACGTCAAGGCGTCAAGGGTCTTAGTGCGGTAGGCAGGACAGGCAAAGCGGGGGTGGAAGCCTCACTGGTGAGGAATATTGTGAAATGAATGTATGCTTACCCTTTTCTGGAAGTTTATGTACTTGTAGCCGCTAGTAATGGACGTCTTCGTTGCCTCATGTTCAATAGCAATGTGCGGTTTTCTTCTGATTGTGTGCAGAGAAGAAGACGGTCCATCAGCCCAACAATTACCGACATTGCAAAAGTCGTGCGGAGCACCAACGTGGATCTTGTAACCCAGAAAGTGGTATGTTACTCATTCCGTTAAATTGCCCCTTTCTATGGGAAGTTTGTATGGTTCTTATGCGAGTTCTGTATTTGGATTACTAATGCTGAAGTGCTCATTACCTTCGACTGTTAGTTAGGTGAATCCGACTTATCCCCTTGTTTGCTGAAGTCATGTGTTGTACTGTGGTTTCCAGTGATTGTGTAGGTGCGTTTAGCCATTCTGAACTTTTTAAGGAAAGAAATGCCGTGACTACTATTGGGAATTAACCATTTCAGTGGATTATTGGTGGCTACTAATCCACTGTCGCTGTAGAGTCGTCTGTCAGTCATTTGGAAGTAATCCCGTTGTCGCATTCTTTTTTGAATGTGAACATGTAATATATGTTGTGTCAATGAGTTCTCTTTCAGTTATGTCTGAGTGTCAATTAAGTGTCAGTCCTCCCCAAGTTTGATGAGTCTCAGTTTAGGGAGATGGAATGTAAGTTTCAGTTCTGGGAGGTTGAGTTTGAATGTGAGTCAATTCCTTGCCTGAGGTATGTCTGATTTCTGTATGAGTTCTGGCCGTACCTATGTTAGGTGTGACTCTGTCCCATGTACTTCTTCTACAGCTCTAAGTCACTTGATTTACTCTGGTTAGCTTGGGACATGTTAGTTGCGTTTAGCCAATGTGAACTACAAGTGGACATATAGTATGAGGAACGTGTAAGTCGGGCACATGCATTGCTTTGTGGACCTTAACCATTCAGGTGTTGCCCTATGAGGGAGTAATCCAGTAGTACCTTAGAATTGGCATGGACTCGCGTCACGGTGCATGGAAGTAACACCTCAGTCGCGACGTAGTCGTATCGCAGTCGTCGTGAAGTAGTGCTTCAGTCGCTTAGAAGTCTATGTGTACTCGCGGAATACTGAACGCATGCTGACTAGTGACTCTATCACGACAGTGAGGGAACTTGCAGTTCGTTAGTTGGGGACCATAAGGTCAGGGTGCGTTTATTTTCATAACGAGGGTGGGGTTGCACAGGATTCTAGTCTGCAACGGCAAATTGACGAATTGAAGAAGGATGTGGACAGAAAATTCGGGCAAATCATGGCGACCATAGAAGAAATGAGGACCATGTTCAAACAATTCATGCGGAAGTCTGACATGGGGGACGATGGCAGCCCGTCCATAACTCACTCCGCGCTGGAGCATCAATCATCCCGTGGTCAGAAAGGAGTCGACGCTCAGGGGGTGCTTCCTGCCGCTTTGACGGGTTTGCCTGGCGCCGAAGCTAACTTGGTGCTGCAGGACGGTGCCTCAGCAGGTCGAAGTAAACCACCTAAACCAGTGATTGAACAAACTGTGACCGCCCGGCATGAAGAAGTGACACTTTCTTCTGAATCTGAGATGTCCCTCAAGGATCCGCCACCCACGCGTGTTGCACCAATCCGCCACCCACGCGTGAAGACAGCCCTTGTTGATACAGTAACAGCCGCCAGTGGAGGAGGGCTTATTGACAAATGTGATTGTGCAGTACTGTCCGTAGCCCAAGATGCTGCAACGGAATTGGAGAAGCCTGTCGAAGATGCCAGTGTGGATGACAAGGTTTATGAATTAGTCACCCTTGCCGCAGATGTTGGAGCCGCAAATGTTGGAGCCGCACATGCTGGACCGCCCACTGTTGTCGTGGCTGGAACCCCTGCTCAAGAGGAGGTTTGCGCTAAGGAGGGTGGAAAGTCTCCTCCGAAACAGCAGCCTGCGGAAGCTGCAGTGCTATCCCCGGGTCCCCCGGATGTACCCTCCGAAGTTCGTGAGGATGGCGCTGACTCCTCCCCAGAGGACTCTGTACCGCTGGTCCGGCCTAATCCCGTGCAGAAGAAAGGGAGGAAGGCGGCAAAGTCTCCAAGCAAGGTAACAGCCCCCTCCGACGTCCTTCATTGCACGTCGAACGAGGCCAGGCTTTCCTTGTCAATTTGTGAACTCGTACGCAGTCGGATCTGTGAGCGGCAGAAATTATTGGTCTTCAATGTTCATGGCACTTTGGTGGACTGCAGTCTGCTTGCAGGGCGAAATCCTAATAGTAGAATCCGTGGGACCACAAAGACGCATGTGAGGAGAGTGGTCATGAGGCCTTGGTTGAAACCCTTTCTCTCTAGATGTTTTCTCCATTTCAATGTAGCCTTCTGGGATAGCAGCAGTGAGTCCTACATGGGTGACGTAGTCCCCACTATGCTTGCCGGTCTCACAGGGCCGTATGAAGTCCCATTGTTTTCTTGGGCTGGTAAGCATTGTGGCGGACCAGAGGGAGAAGACGGGAACCCGGTGTTGGAGGGAAAGAACTTGTCAAAGGTGTACGACAGGTGGCCAGAATTCTCTGCTTTGAATACCGTGATTGTAGATAGCAAAGTCTCTAGAGTAGCTTGCAATCCTTCTGCAAATGTTCTCATCACTGTTCCTTTCTACGTGAAGTGGCTGCGTTTGCTGGCGGACGACAAAGACTACTTGAAATGCTACCTGTGGCCCTTGTTGGAAGCCCTCTCTTCCAGCCCCAACATCCCAAGCTTCCGTACAAAGTATCCCGAAATTGTCACCGACTCTGTGGCCCACATGTTGGACAAACGACGAACTAGCTCTGGCTATGACTTCCTAGACGTTGTCGCAGGTGAGGAGGCGGGCATAGCACATGCCCGCTGTCCACTGGTGTGCTCTACCTGACCTACCATTTTGCTGAATTTTTGATGGGTTTCGTGTGTGTGTGCAGGTCAGGAAGCCATCCACGAGGGCGAAGTCTGCGGCAAACAAGGATGCCAACCCGCTTAGGGTAAGCTCCAATACTTGGAAAATCTCTTGGTAATCCGCTTTTCTTGTTTTTATATTGTCTAAGCGAAATTTCAGTCACGTGCCAGTCGTGCGGCAATTTTGAGTAGAAGAAGCAAGTCATAGTGTAGTTCTTGGCAAGTGACGTGCCACTCACATTCACAGGGGGCGCGTTTGAGAGAAAACGCTGGATTTTGGTAGACATGCCTTGGGACTTTGAAGAACCGATCATGTGGTTTCCTGTGCAGTTCAAGGTCGGCGACGAAGTATTTCTCATGAATCCGAGGGCCGTGAAGCAGAAAGTGGCGTTGGGGACCATCAGTGGTGTGCCAGGTGAACACCAATTCCACGGTCAAGATATCCCAAGGGGGTGGTGGAGGGTAGATGTGCGCCTTGTTTTGCAGGCGGGTGTGTCTCTGATGTTTCCCAACGAAAAAGGAGATCAATATATGATTGAGGACGTCAAGGGTTCAGTCGCAATGTGGGGGGAAAAGAGCTTGAAGTTGGTTGCGTGAGGCCTCCTCTTTGTACTCTCTCCGGCAAGGGAGGCGGGCACATTTACTTTGTGTACAT
Source organism: Climacium dendroides (assembly GCA_950106755.1). Lineage (NCBI taxonomy): Eukaryota > Viridiplantae > Streptophyta > Bryopsida > Hypnales > Climaciaceae > Climacium > Climacium dendroides. The sequence goes on from OX467089.1 coordinate 16,900,651, forward strand.
TGTAGTATATCTTGGAGGATGGAGGTGGTCTATCCGTACCTTAGCAAAACATTTGCCTTCTCAACTCTCCCAAATCACAATTTTCTGTTGTTGAAATCTAATGACTATAATATGAAAGTTCTAGCAACAATTCTGAGTATGAGGTTCTGGTCATGTCTGTGGCACTCAGGTCATCCGTGTTATTACTTTGTTTGTGTTAGCATGTAGAAATTGCCCACTAGTATGCTTGAATGGAGAACGGATTCACAGGCTACGCTAGTACTCTGCAGTCTAGCAATTTGCAGTCACTACTGTATCCTCCACAATAAAATGATTTAACGCAACTGCATAGTAACTTTAACAATACACCATAATCACTACTCAATGACTGATCCGTGACTTCACCAGTCTCCGTTGCCCACCCCTAACTGCCTCGCGACTTCAGTGCAACTTCCTCGCGACTTACCCACGATTGTGAAGTGACTGAAGCGGCACTCACAATACACTTCCAGGACACCATTAAACACCCCTAAACGCCTACTTTATAGTGTGCCACGTGTCAAGTTCCGATTGGCTGTCGAAATCCGTACCATGACTAGAAAGTGACTGCGCCGCGACTGGCACTCCAAGTAACTCCAGCGAATCAGCGCTTGCCATGTCAACGTTCAAACCGCGTGTGTCGGGCACACGCCCTTGTCCACCTCAGCTTCGGGCAGTGGATGTCTCATCCCTTTTGTCATCCCTTCTCCGTCTGCCCTCTGTTGGATGGTGCTAATATAATAGCACCCGTGACTACTATACGACTCAACTAATATGACTGCAGGGCCCGCAGTCGTATATTAGTCACACGACTGGAATACGACTTCTACGCAGTCGTATGTGCCAGTCACAGAAACTCCAACTTTCTTGTAGTGTTATACAAATTTGAGCTCAATTCAAGCAAATCTCTAACCTCCATGTGCATTGATATTTCTTAAAGTTGTGTAGAGATTTTGCCCACCACAGTAACACATGTCTGTATATTTTGATTGATATGAGTATATTTGTGGTATGTCATTAAATGCTTAATGACACCTGTAACTAAACCACTAATCTCACCTAACATCACTAATTACAACCTTTGCATTGAACAGGTGAAAGGGAGAGAGTGGTTCCAAGTTGCAATGAATGCCACTTCAACAGCACGTAGTTTGTCATGTTGCACTATTGTTGTACTTTTTTACTTTTTCAGCGCAATAAATCAATGTATTACACAACTAGGCTTCTTCATCTTCCAAATACAATTTACAGTTTGCAATTTCATTAATTTTTGAGCCTCTGGTGTGATTTTGAAGTTCTGAATTCACTGCTGATTTTCAGCACAAACAAGGACTGCACAGTTCAGACCTGGTGGGTACTGTACATTGGCATAATAAAGGTACGTCCACACTTGGTCTTAGTAGGGTTCTTAGGCAGCAATATTACGTGAAGAATTTACAGCGCATTTGCACCTATGTTGCTTGGTATTCACTGAACCAACGTGGCGCGTGATGTGGCATGAACCAACGTGGCGCGTGATGTGGCATTGAGGTTAGAGCAGTATGAAGACTATTAAATCATCTCCGAACTTTGGTCCACCACTGCCACAATCACTTGTATCTGAAGCTTCCGAATCTCCCAAAAATGTGGATTTCAGGAAGTCTTAGTTGAAGGGACCTCGGATGGGCGATTAGGAAAGACTGATGACTTTCATCCAAAGAGCACCACGGCTTGAATTGAAGAGACACACTCGAATATTGAACTTTAGGATGAATACAAGCTTTTTATGTACATATGGGGTGGTAGCAAGTAAAACAAACCATGTGGGATATTTGAATGAGAATTAGGAGGACCTCAACCGCTCATAGTTAAGTCAAAAGCAAAAGCAAGAATTATGTTTGAAGTAGAATTTCAAACTTCATTTAAGCATAGTAGAATAATTTTTTTCAAAAAACCTTGAACTAATAGACGTTAATTAATCAAGTTAACTTCCATCTCCAAAAATTATTTTGTAATTTTGATCCTCTAATCAAAATTTAGGCACAAAAATTAGAGAGGATGTTTGAAATTGTTCAAGAAAATGTTCCTTTCAACCCTACTCAAAAATTTGATCATAACTTTTGATTGGAGACTCAAAATTACAAAAGGATTTTTGGAGATGGAAGTTAACTTGATTTATCCACTTTATTAATTCAATGTTTTCTGAAAAAATTAATAATACTATGCCTAAATGAGGTATGAAATTCTACTTCAAACATAATTCCTACGTTTTCACAATGAATGGTGAAACTCTCATTTTCAAATTATCCCATAACCTTTGAAGTTTCATGATGGTCAATTGATTTCAATATAAAAATGACATCCCTTCCTAAAACCCACAAATGTCCGAGAAGCAATCCCTTCACTTTGCCATCAATATTTGGGGGGGGAAGATGGTCAAAGGACATTGATATTGAAGTATTCTTCGTATTGCAAAAATGGATGGATGAGGACTCTGGAGAGGAGAAGGTAACTTCTATGAAGGTTGTTGAATGTTATGGTTTCATATCTGAATGCTTGATAAATTCTTTAGAATCAATTTTCACCGAGCCACAATTTTCACTGAGCCACAATTTTCACCTAGCCAACGCAATAATTGTGTCTCCATAAAATATAGGCATGCTGATCTCTGTGCAGAGTATTATCTTTTAAGAACCAATGTTACCAAACGCCAAGTGGGGACATACCTTAAGCTATGTCAAGCTGACCACCTCTGGCTTCAAGGGCAATTATGATAGTATTAGGCTCAATGCATTATTTTATTTTTAAGGTAGAAGAACCTAGTCTTGATAACTTAAGCAATTCAACTTGTATGCTGTGTAAAATTTGTTGAGAAACTAAGTTCAATATGTGCAAATGTAAGGATGAAGAAGTATGAAAAAAATCCAAGAATGAATATTTTATTCAATATAAATTTGAATTTTTTTTATTGGGATCCATTTCAATCTTATAGGCTCACCTTCTCATTGAGGTGCAAGCCATCTATATAAAAAGTGGGATTTACTTAAGAGTTTCATTGAATTAAAGTAGTGTTATTTATTGTTCACTTTAGATTTAGAATGTCGAACTAAAAAAATTTCCGAGTTTCAAGATAAAAAGCCTCAACCGGTTGAATTTTCATTGTTGCAACTACCGAATAAGTCTCTTTTGCCATGGGATCTTGCATCACCACACAAACATTCACGAGATGAAACTAGGCCTTTTCAACCACCAAAACAACCTTGTATAGAGCAGCAATGATATGGGAACCTTCAACGAAATGCTTGAGCATTGGTGATCTTGTTGCAAGTTGGATGTGTTGAACTCAATAGCCATAAAGTAACATTTGAAGGGTGTTTTGAGGGTCTAAATGACGACCGATACTATTGTATGGTCAAGCCTATCAAAAGGAGTTGCGGCCATCAACAATGGTTAAAAAGTTGGTCAATCCTTTAACGAAGGCGAATCATACAGATTATGTTGCTACAACTATCAAACATATTTTCAAATTTTTATAAATGGAATGAAGGTTATCTTAGAACTCTAGTTTTTTTTACCTCAAATAATCATTTGTTTGATGTTAAACCTTATTTCTATTCTTGAAGTACTTTATAAAAATTATGCAGTGTGATTATAGTTGTAGAAGGAAAAGAAGGCAATAGTTTACCTTTTAAATGAACTTTAAACGATTTTCTTTCAAAGAGAAAGATAAAAAAAAAATAGTTGTAGGGCCAAATATGGTGGCTAATAATTGTAAATTAACCTTGTGAGTAAGTTAGAGGCTGATGTTCACTTAATTGTGTGGTTGAATTAGATGATGAATTAAAAGATAAAGTAGACATTATTTATCTTCTCTCTTGTTGTTAGTTAGAAGAAGCCAAATGTTTGAAGGACCATTGTATATAGTGTATGATGAATTTTGAAATAAAAATTTGAGGAGTTGAGTATCATGATGATATGTTTTCAAAAAGCCTTCACTTGCTTGATTTGAAATTGACACTCAAAAATTGTATTAATTTGAATGGAGGAAGGTTTATTGCCTCCTAAAAAAAGGAGCACAGAATTTGAATGACCATAGAAGACAAACTAATTTTTTGATTGCTATGAAACTTAAAGGGACTGTAGAAAATAATGTTAGTTTTTTATTAAGCTATTATTTGTTCAATTTGGAGTTTATATGAATGAATTGTGAGAGTTGGAATAAAAGATAGTTTGCTACCCTCATTTTTAAAGGCCAAACTTTAGTGGCCATAAATGATGGATAGATTATTAAAATGAATTAAAATTTAGAGGAAGAAAAAAAAATTGTATTAACTTTTTAAAAAGTTATCATTAATTTTATTTGAAGTTTTGAAGCAATAGTAGCACTCAATCATCTAAAGTTTAATTTTAGAGGTAAAGTTGAAGACTTGGAATTGGAGTCAAAGGAAGTCTTGTTTGTAGCTTGTAGCTTGTCTTTCATTGTAAACCTTTGTTGTTGTTGGTAGCTTGAGTTAGACCAATGCTTAGCCTCATTTTGTGTCGTGGTGACGAAGTGGGATTAATGGCCCACATAGTCAGGACTTGCTTGTTCTCACATTGAAGTTGAAACCTAATTAGAGCTAATTACTAAGAGTTTGAAAATTTAAGAGCCATTTTCACCAATGGTATTTCACGATATGTCATCGATCCTATCCATTTCATATCCTGTGGTTTTTTATCCCTACTTTGACCTTTGAATCCCATAGAGTCATAACAAGATAGGCCAACAGAGAGCAATGTCACAATAGTATAAAAAAATTGACATTTGAGATTGAAAATTTGTTTACAACGACGTTTTCTTTGTCTATAAATTTATTCTTGATCGTAACCAAACTTCTCGTGATTTCTTGAGGCAAACCTCTTTTTACTTGACACTGTGACGTTTAGTTGTGGGATTTAGACTAAATCACTTTGGATGGATGACTAGTTCCCATCCCCTATATTGTATGTTATTTTCTTTTTTTACTTTGTGCAATAGAGATAGGAGATCCTAAAATATTTTAGGCTCAAAAAATATTTTCTAATGCAAAGATACATATTGCTTTTTTCAATGTACCAATTGTATTCATCATTGTATTTATAGTACAAACATATTGAGGAATGGACGTTTTTAACCTTTGATGGACAGTTAAAAGTCCTTTGTAGCCATATAGTATGTTATGAATTTGGTGGTATTTGATAAAAAAAACATTGGCCAAATACTTTTCAGTACAATACAAAGTACATTAATAATCATAATAGTACATAAATAACAATGTATCACAATTCACATATTAAACCACAATTGAAGAGTTATAAAGCTAAATAAGGGTCATACAAACGAACCCCAAATGCCTTTCAAAAGAACTAAAGCCCTTTACGCTTTTCACTTCAAAATCCATAACTAATCCATGTAGGCCCCATAATAAATATGAATCGACTTGGATTACATGCCAAATCCATTTGTTTTTCATGAAAAAATTCCCAAAAATGTTTCAAGAAGCCAAACTCTTTGAAATTGCAAATCAGTTGGTAGAAGGTCGCTTTTATGGAAAGAAAAAAAAAAAACTCCTCTTCTACATCTTGGGTTGCCAACTTATCAATCAAAGCAATGGTTGGCAAGTGGTGAGCAAAAAGATGGGCATCACTGTTGCTCAGTTGACATTAATTAAAGCAAATGGTCAGACGAGTTCCATCAAATTGCTCCATCATTCTTTCCAGGCCTTCCATGTGCCCACTGAACTGAACCACCAAATGAATGATGGAATTTCACCATGAATTTGGGTAGCTTCAAAACGAAGCTCCCTTCCACCTGACTGTCCCCCAGCCAAGCCTGGCATGAAAAATTCTCTTCTGAATTATTTTGTGGCATGAAAAGTATGAAGGAACTCAAGGAATCCATGTGCACCGCTGCGTCAAAGCGAAGCAACCAAAGTTGTTTTCCCAAGCGAAACAACTGTATGATATTTTAATCGTTTGGGAAAACAACTTTTATTAAAGTGGGTACCTCCAAAACCACCAATAACTATTGCTACCGTGTCTATTAATAGAATGCTCGAATTTTCATATTTCTTCATTGGCAAGTGAAAAGAAGTTCCAATGTGCCAAAGAACAATACATTTGGATATATTGTAAGGTAGAGGCATCCATTTCTTATTAGGTACCTATGTGTAACTTGTAGGGTGCAAGGCTAGGTTCGATTTCAACCCAAGCCTTGGAATGCGTTCTAACTAATAAGGTCGTGAGACATGTCCCAAAGTGGTGAGCATGAAAGCAGGAAGTAGTGAGCAAGAAAGTAGTTTGGCTAAGATTGGAATTAGAAGCATTTGGTGATTGTCTATGGGTGTGAAGCACTTTTTGCCTCCCAAAATTGATAGTAATTTCAGTTCAAGTGATAAAATTACCAATTTTTTTTTTGCAATTCCTGTCATTTCTATTAGTGCACCTCTGAAAATATTTGTTTTGCCTTGCAACACTCCAGACCATGTCTAAAATTGCTTGTTTGATCAATTATGGGTACCTTCACCTTATGCAAAAGTTATAAAGGAAGAAAGTTTGATTCTAAAAATGTTTCTTTTACATAGGTACATGAGTAATTTGGGAGATGTACATAGAGTGAAGATGGTAGTTTAGGATCAATGGCACATTTGGTGATGCCCACCGTAGTTAATGTAATTGAGGAGTGAGTGAGTTTATAACATTGTTCACTGATGAAGTAATGGTCTCTTTTGCATGCTTGAAAAGGGGCCTCCTATGCTGAACAAAAGTGTCTTATTGGTGGCTTCTCAAACAACTCTAATTCTTGAATTAACTAAAACGCCCCTCTTAGACATCTAGTAAAGCATAATTACCTTTCCAACATGGAGAATGAAAGACCATTGCTTGGTTATACAATATTATATTTATTATTTGCACAACTGGTTTCGTAAATGAGAACATTAACAATAGTTAGCAGTGGAGCCGGTATTGTGTCGTTGAATTCTTTAGATCCTAGAAGAGTCAAAAGTGGTCGCTTGAAGTAAACATTGAATTATATAATATTGAACAATGTGAAGTATTTGTTTTAATTTAGAACTGCTAATAGTATACTAATACAACACAATGTATGCCAATATATGCTACTACATTATTATGTATCAAAAGTGTATGTACATACATATATATACACACACATACACACACACACACACACACACACACACACATATATATATATATATATATATCATAAAGTTGGTGTATAGCTAATAGGATTGCATTTCTTATCTTGAAATAAGTACACAATTTAGTATTAAAGGAAGGAATGTTATTATGTGAGCCTAGGATCATGGGCACACAAGCTGAAAAGACTATATACCTATATTTTAAGTGTCTATATTATAGAAACTTTCAATGGTTCTAAAATACCTATATTATAGGTGTTATGTCATAAGCACCTTCAATGATTGTATTATATCTACTTATACATATGCTCAAGGCTCATATACTCACATTTCTATATTTACATGCCAACATCATTGATCTCTACACCATACATATTGGATAGTTGCACAAATGAGTGGCTCAAAGGCAACACTTGTGGCTTCACTATAAGTTACTAAAATCAAAGGTTATTCCCTTTGATGGCTATTACATTGAAAATAAATAGAAAAAATTTCAAAGTGAAGGACAATCCACCTTTAATCTTCTAAAATAACAAACAATAGGAAAAAATAATCAAAATAATAATAATTACTTATTAAAAAAACTTCTTCAAAATTTAACCTTTATTTTAACTACTTATAAGACCCTAATTCTATATTAAGAGAAGTTCTTATGATATAAAATGCATTTTCTTGAAGCAAAACCTTTAGAGACTTTATAACAAAGTCACTCAATTTTTTTTAAATATTTCTATATTCTCAAAAAAGTCCATATGTAATGTTTGGTTCAACTAGGACAAGTCCATATACTACACTTCAAGAATCCTAATATTTTTTTAAATTGAAGGTTCTTAAACCAACTACATCTTTATAATCAAGTTGTTAAGTATTTGGGGTAAAACAAATTATGAAAAGATGTGACCATTTGTGGCCTACAATCTTTGTAATGCTAACACTTTTTGAAAACATTTTTTGTGACTTGTTTATTGAGACACTCATCCATGCATCTACCCTATAATTACATCTTGTTATGTATACAAATGAAAGTTTTCAAAAACAAGTTAGTAGTCTACTTTACTCTAAATCACCTTGTAATATGAAGAGGTCAGGTAAACTTGCAATTTTTGTGATGATTTCTTGTACATTTAAGAGAAGGGGAATCTAAATTGTGAAGGCAAGAAATAATTGTACTATTATGCAAAATGTATTGCGCTTCCAACTCAAGTGTAAGAACAACTTTGGAGGAATGGAATCAATGTATTTAAAATGAATTCTAGAATTGTGGTGTACAATCTCAAGTTTAGTCAATATTTTTTCTAAATTTCAAAAAACTTTGTATACTATTCAAAAGTTACTTTTTTTTAGATATTTGTTGTTTTAGATAGTTCTTAGTACTATAGAGTATCTAAAAAGTATTCCTCTATTAGAATTACAACTGTATATTGAGGGATTTCTAACGGATAAATTCTTGTCTTCCATATAGGTGCAAAGAAGGCTCTCTTGTATGTACATTCCTAGACACTAAATTTTTTTTTTATAATTCCATTGGTTGCATTTCATCTCCATAAAGGTTTAGATATTATAGAGTGAGAAAGATAGAAACTTTTTTTCATTCTATTTGGATTATCAAAGTGAATGCTCTAAAAATTATCATTTTGCCTTCAACCCAAGCATCTTTTAAAAAAAATATCTTGTGTATAGATTTTGTTTATGAATTCAATTTTTTTTAAATTTAAAAGATAAAAGGTCTACAAGGTCAAGATTGTTGCCTAAAAAGTCTCATGGTTAAGATTGATGTATTTCAATTCTATTTTAGAGTTATTAATGATTCAGTTTTTCTTTCCATCTTGCACCTATTTCTACTTAACAATTTTGCAAAGAATGAAAATCAGGTCTTTTTTAATCTCTTTTGGACAACTCAATTCATTAACATAAAAATTATAAAATTGTAATCAAAAGTGCAAAAACTTTTTAAGTTAAAACAACTCAAAGTCTAACAATGTATTGTGGAAAAGAGAGAAAAAATTATATTATTTTTTCACTTTGAATACTAATATCTTGAAATCTACATCGTCAAAGTTTCTCAAATATGCATAATGATTGGTTTGAATTGTTGGCATTGTTAAATTTTTTACAAACACTCTACATAAAGACAAATGTGAGAAATAAGGAGAGAAATTAAAATTACATTTTTTTTTTAAAAAGCATGAATTTGCTATGAATTTTTGAAGTATGTTGACCAATTGACCCAAAAGAATCTCCAAAGTACCCCCAAAACAACAGAAATTGTATCCATAATGGTAATCTTACATAACATTGTTTACCAATGATGCAAAAAGGGACTTTTGGAGCCTTGAAAAGAAGATCCCTACAATGGACACAATTGTCTTTATGGCTCCTAAGCCAACTCCATTGTTTAGTCCTCCCCATGTATCTAGCAAAGCATAATGCCTTCCCCAAATAGGAAGGACCATTTTCTAGTTATACAACATTATGTTATTCACCTAAAGCAATCATAATATTCCTAATATGGCCACAACATGAAGGCCCAAAAAATTGTCTTCATGTGATGAATTTGTACTAAAAAGGTAGAAGTTCATATAACAATCACTAATCACTTCTCACTTCACCGTTGTCATCCAAGACATTGGTTGTGGCCACTAATTCAATCTAAACTTAAAATCCAAATCTCTTTTACTATAAAAAAAAAGTGCTATGGATTGATGCAAGACTTTGATGGGTTCGTCATTCCCTACGTGTCCGTGACGGATCTTTTTTCCGCGGATGGGCTAAGGTAGGAGATTCAATCTAAAATGGCCCATGCCCTAAAATGGCTCACCTCCTTAAATGTACACTATTTGTACATGTTTCTTTTTTCATAGCCTTCAGCAATGTACAGACATTGTACATTTTACAAGGTGAGCCATTTAGAGCCCTATGCCATCTCAATTTCAAAATTTTGTAGCTAATTCCACAAAGCTCCGAAAAATATGAACCAACTTTGGTTAGTTGTCAATTTCATTCATCTTTCAAGGAAAATTTAGTGAAAAATATTTCAAGATGTTTCACCTCCCCCATAATTCAGTTGATGGTCCATTTATGGACCATCCTACCTTAATTTACGTTCATTATCTTCCTTCTGATCAATCAATTTGTAAACAAGTATACTATACTATTAAAAAAAATTAAGAAAATCTTTACTGAATGATATTGGCTGGTACCTAGCCTTTCAGAAATTTCCCAAAAAGATTCCCTGTTCACTTGCAGGCCTGATGAGGTCAGACAAAATGGGTTGATGAGGATATCCTGGCAGGGCAGCACAGCACCCCCAATACAGTAGTGGAACTTTAAAAAGTACTGATTGCACAGACCTGAAAATGCTGATTTAATAGGAATTGAATTTCATTTAAGCAGGAGTGAGGGATGACTCCATCATCATGTCCATCCTGATTTGCGATCTGACTTATGTTGGGGCCAACTTCAAGAGAGGTACATATTTCTCAAAGCTGCGTATTTGTTTGACAAGTCAAACCCAAGTGGAACTATAATTTTCCGATCAAAATTGTAATTTCTGTGAATTTTTGAAGTGGGCAGTCGTGAAATTTACCAAACTGTCTGTAGAGTGGGGTTGAAATTGTCTCATGAACAACCCATTACCGTCTTAACGTGTATCTATTGGGCATTTAAGTTCCCACCAATGATTGATTGACATGTTATCCCTCTTTGGGCATTAATGCACTGAAATTGTCAAGAAAGTGAATGGATATGGGTTTTGGAGTCGACGGAATTGGGACCATAGCGGAGGTAATGGAATTGGGCAAACGATGGAATTGGGTTGTTTTACCTTACCCCATTTCAAATGAGCTTATAAGGTAGACACACACACACAACTTGTTTTTGCTACTGTGCATAGATATTACTAGTAGACCGGTCAAATTTCTGGTTTTTTGGCAAGCAAAAGGGTGGTTCAATGCACCAAAAAACGAAACATTTGGATATCGTATACAAAAGATATTAAGGAACAAAGTTTGGTTCTTAAATAGTTTCTCCTACATAGGTGCATACTTAATTTTGGAGATGTATACCAAGTGAAGATGGTGGTTTATGATCAATGGCACATTTAGGGGGATTCATGACCTCAAAGCATACTTACTAGGCTTGAAGAGTGTATGAACCTCTTAATAAGAGTTCATCCAATTTGAAAAGTGAGCTGGCATTTGTGCTTGAAACTATAAGTTTGTTTTGCAAGCCAATGCGTAACCTAAGAAATAGCCTACTTCAATTGATTGGTGGCCTCTTTCCTGGAAAGGACTTCGAAGGATCGTCCATTATGTTTTTCAAACTAAGCCACTAAGCCCAATGGTGATGTTCTTATAAGATGGGTATTCCTCCAAACTGCCCCTTTTTGCTCTTGTACCTAATTACTATGAAAACGGAGCCCGTTACAATGCAACAACAATGCAATACGACAGGAGCGCAATGAAAAAACGGGATGAGAAAAGTGGGATGAAAGTCTAACCGAAGTGCGATTAGGGTTTTGTATAATGCTAGCAAAGTCACAGTCGCACACTCACAAGAAAGTAAAGACACCAAAGCGATGAAAACAATTGGACGAAATTACTAGATGAAAACGTGACCATTTTCATAACAGCAGAATGTAACAAACTCATAACGGTCTACACTTAATATTATCACAGTGGCCCAGTTTTCATATTTTCTTGTTGGCAAGTGAACTAAAGTTCCAACACACCAAAAAATGCCCACATTTGGATCCCAAATGCAAAAGTTAAAAAGCTCAATGAACTTTTTTTTGGATAGATGTTCTTACTCATTTCTTCCACATAAGTACATATTATTTTTTTGAGATGTACATGTAGTGATGATGTGCGATTTGGAGGTGTACACATCTTATTGATAACAACAAACCACATGACCAATCCTGGCTCCATCCATTGAACCTGAAGGCCGCTACTACCATAAGTGAAGTTATGATAGCTGATTGTGAAGTTCTAAGGCATGACTTGGACATCGTATTCAGCAATCAAAGGAAATTATTGTACTGTACCCCCGTTTGATTGGTGCTTGCTCGAGTGCTGGTGAAGTGGTGATGGATGGAAGGCAAGCCACCTTGGGACTCAAACATACCCATCACAATTTGTTTGTGGCTTCAAATGTACGCTCCATTGGTTTGATGCTTAACGTGTAATGTACACTCGGAATCGCACCGTGCCATCATTGTTATGGGTACATCTCCAAAATCAATATGTATGTATGTGGAAGAAATGGATTTTAGAAAATCTACCAAAAAAAATTCATTGATTGAGTCTTTGTAACTTTTGTATGGGGGATTTGAATGTCAGTGGCGTTCTTTGGTGTGTTGGAACCTTCTTTGACTATACCCCATTGGTTTGATGCTTAAGCTTTAAGGTACACCCGGAATTGTGCCGTGCCTAGATCCACCGTCGTCGTCATCGCTCTGGGTACATCTCCAAAATCAATATGTATGTATGTGGAAGAAATGGTTTTAAAAAAAATCTACCAAAAAAAATTTATTGATTGAGCCTTTGTAACTTTTGTATGGGGATCTGAATGTGGCGTTCTTTGGTATGTTGGAACCTTCTTTGACTACGCTCCATTGGTTTGATGCTTAAGCTTTAAGGTACACCCGGAATTGTGCTGTGCCTAGACCCACTATCATCGTCATCGCTCTGGGTACATCTCCAAAATCAATATGTATGTGTAAGGAAGAAATGGTTTTAGAAAATCTACCAAAAAAAATTCATTGGGTCTTTGTAACTTTTGCATGGGGGATTTGAATGTGGCGTTCTTTGGTGTGTTGGAACCTCCTTTGACTTGCCAACAAGAAAATATGAAAATATGACGAGTTTAAGGGATACTTTATATCTAGAGACTAGGCCATTCTCTTTGAGGCCGATTGCATAAATTTCAGCCTTTTGACCAATCACAAGTGAGGATTTGGGGCCTCTTACATAACAAATTGGCTCGGCCTCTAGGTGACTGTAAAGTGTCTTGATAATAGTAACCAGGCTAAGAGCAAAAGAGGGCAGTTTGGGGGGCAAACCCACCTTACACATCAGAGTTTAGGGTTGGTTTTACAGTCATCCATTGTCAATACATTGAAATTTTATACTTTGTTTTTATATTGCATACAAAAAAACATGCTTGTCAAATAGAATTTAGAATTGTTTTTTAATCTTAAATAAGATTCAACAAATATAAAACAATTTAATTATAGGAATCATGATCAAATACTTTCTTTGATGGTTTCAGGTGTAGCCATTTCTTCATGAGAAATCATTGGTGTAAATTAAACGAAGATTCAAAATCTTATGATGTATAGAGGCTCCAATTTTGTAGCTATAGAAGTTCAAATGGTCTAATTTGTGAAAACGTAGATGGTTTTATTTGTATTTGTTCTAAATTGATTAATAAAAATGAAAATATACACAATACTATAATGGCACTACTGTTCTTATAGATGCATTTTTTTAACTATTATATATTGTCGCACATTTAACACTTATTGATGCCTAGCTAAAAAGTCTATAAACTCTAAAGTAAAAACATTGACTGACATAACTTCCTAATATTGTAGTTGAACTTTTCTTCCATTGATTAAATTTAGAATGAAATTTTGTCAAGCCTAATCTCTAATTCACTTTACAAACTTTAATTTGAAAATTATAAGCTCTATGTAGTAAAGCTAAGGGTGTATACCTTTCAAAGTCTCTTGAAATGTACTTCTAATTAATGATATAAAATCTCTTCCTAACTCAAAGAAGGAAAACACATGATATCTAAGTTTTATTATTTAAGGTTTAAAAATGATAAGAAAAATGTAAAAAACATGAGGAATATACAAAACATAGAATATAAAGGACCAAGAGAGGAAACCACCTCTCTTGGTCCTTCATATTCTATGTTTGGTTTTAAAAAATTTCTAATAGTTTGACAAATAGTCCCCATCACGTTAAAGTGAACAACTCCTAATTATACTTGATGGAGGATATCCATGAAGAAGTCCAAATTTGATGAGAATGAAACAATATTGCACTTTCATAAGTGCAATTCTAAGCAATTACATTAGAAACCATTATTGTGTTGTTTAATCTACAATAAATATGAACTAGAAATACATACAAGATATGATTGACTATCTCTCATCAAAAACATTGGACTACCCAATCAAAATTATAGAACTAGTTTAGTCCACCTAAACTCTTTCTATTTGTGTCGCCTTTGCCTTTGTAGTTTGCATTGCACAATTTAAATTTAAAAACATCAACCATTGGTACAAATGAGGTAAATGTATTCAAACAATGAGTGGTAGAAACATGATAGCTTACTTTACCAAATACAAATGTACAATTGCTCTAATGAGAGCTGAGGTATAAAAACAAAATTGAAACTAGCATAATATTTATAGTATATTGAAACCTCCCTAATTATGCCCTCTCTTTTAACCAAAGCAATTTTGTAATAACATCAAAATCCTTACAAAATGTTTTCGATTCAATATTATTCCATCTATACTTACCCTTTCATGTCCTCCAATTTCCCAAAACGTTTCAATACAAAAGTAATAAACTTTTAAGAATTTCATTGTGAAAAGCGACAAAGTTTTGGATAGGAAAAATTTACAACTACTTCAGTAATGTCCATGTATTGTACATGTCCCATAATATTTTCACATGTGTTCTATATAATCCATGCTTTAATTTAGGATTATTGTTTTGTATTTGCTTTGTTTATTACAGTGAGATCTCCAGAATTGTACATCCCCTAGTTGCATTTTTGATATTGTCAGAAAGCTCTCTATAAAGACAGGTGCATTGCCTTTATTTTGTGGTGTTCTAACTCATGATGAAAAAAAATATTGAATTTGGAAGATTACATGAATTAGAAAACTAAAAAATTACTTTTACTTTTATTTTATTATACTGTGGCAATGGCACAGGGCACACAATTATACCATGAACATTGATTTTCCAATCTGGAGGCAGTGCAATTAGGGAGGATTGGGTGTAACTTACTGGTAAATCTTGGTCCCTTGTTTACCGTCCTGTTGGTCAGCATGGAATCTCCGAGATTGTACTGTAGTAAATAGTAACTTACTGGTGAATGGATAACCCCACATGCAGCAGTCGTCTGCAGTATTTGCAGTTGATGAGATTCCATCAATAAATTACCACAAGTACATATTTGTCTTTATAGTTAATGCATGAAACTGCTCATTCATTGGATGTGGATCCATTTTCAACCCATCAATTTCATAAGTTCAGTTGAGTAAAGTATAAGTTACAGGTGCAATGTTAGCCGGTGGAATTGGGGAAAAGGAACGGTTGCATTTTGAAAATATTGGGAAAAAAAATGGTGAAAAAATTTGTAAAATTTATAATTTGGAGTAAAGAATAGAAAAAAAAAATGGATGCGGTACTTGAAGAAACGGTCCAACATAGGAATTGAAGGAAAATAGCTGGTAAAGCTCAAAAAATATCCTAAATGTTGTATAGGTGGGTATAAATTGAGCAATTAGTTTGTATAGGAGAACAATGATTGGGAAGTTTGAGGAACTATCTTGGTAATTTGACTCCCTCCTTGTAGATTGAGCTAGAGGAGGGGTGGCTCCAAGAACATTAGTTGCATCTTCTACTTATCAAAATTATCATTGGTCATTTTTCTTCAAATTCTCATGGGACACTTTGCAAAGGCTATAAATCTTTCTCTTTCAAAAACATGATGGTTTGAATTAAATTCCAAATTTCATTATATTGGGCAAACATAGATGACGGAGGAAGGATAGGTTGCTACAACCAACTCTAAAGTAATATCCATCCTCAGTCCCCATGATGTTGAAGCACCCCTCAATGATCAACCTTGAAGTGATACGCGCCTTGTCCAAGAATATACCTACCTCCAACAACCTAGGTATTAGCTTTGGATTCAAAATGGCAAGTAGCTAAAATTTGACAATTTCATGAAAGCAAAGGTTGCATATCTACCATTTATTTTTGCATATAGGTTGATTAGGAGTCCTACCAATTTTTTGTTTGATTCTAAATTCTCCATGTTCACACTCCAAAAGTTTATTTTTCTAAGAGGCACTAACTAACAATTAACAAACTCATGGTAGTTCTCCCCAAACATTATCTTTAGGAAAACATAAAGAAATTTTTCCATACACCTATATCAATGTACTGGTATCATTAATCCTAACAATATTTTTCAATTCTTCAAGTATTTATTGGTGGATGTAATGAGGTCTTCTTGAGTTCTATTGTTTTCTAAGAATTCAATTAGCTATGATCAATCCTCACTTACAAAAGACAACCAAACTTGTCCTTCTCAAATTCAATGTGAGTAGAACAAGAAAATGAAAACCTATAGAAGAAATGAGCGAAAACCACAAACAAATTTGCAACAAAGATAGTAAACAAATCAAACCAATGAAAACATATAAATACACGATAGAAGTAAGAGAGATGACACCACCTAATGTGTGTTTTTATCAATGTAGTGAATGTCATCTATGTGACTAATAACAATAATGTCAAACCTACTTGGATTGCATCAAATTTCCTACCTCTACTTCCTTTAGCCATTGCTTCTGGGCACCTACATGTTGTAATTTTGTGATTATGTATTGATTGATTTCCATAGAAATGACATGATATTTGAATTATTCATATTCTAGTTACATTCTACAATGGTTGATTTTTATAGTATTTACAAAGTGATCATTACAAGAGGAAGGTGTGTTTCAAAAATAATTTTAGTAGTATAGTCTTATAATTTATGACCTTTCAAGAGTTTTCTAATAAAATTTTACTAAAAATACATGTATTTCTAATAAATTTTCATTAAAAATCTTGTAAAAGGTCATGATTTATAGGACTATACTTAAAACACCTATTTTTTCTTATAGTAGATGGATATTGTTGAGTGACATGTGAAGGAGTGAGTGCCACATTCTCAACCTCCTCAAAACTCTATTTGAGAATTATTTCATTCCATTTCACCATATCCATATTGTAAACCATAGTTTTGTATGATACAACTATTTCTTAAAACTCAATACATGGCTTTGGTAATGCTCACAAATGTTACAATACAATTATCATTATGCAACAATTTCGTGTTAAAAGTGCACATTCGAAGACAAATCAATTTGTAACCACTCAAAAACCTTTGTACAAGGTCATTGGGTCAAAGGGATGCACGCCCACCAATTTTGCTTTGTAAGGCTTTAAAGAAATGCAAGGAATTTTGATTTTTTTAGAATTTTTTTGCAATGTTTATATATGGTAGTGCATTTGATGAGACTTTCCATCAATGAGCATGCGCTTCTTCTACCAAGCTTTTAGTATGTACATAAAAACAAGTAGCTTAAATTAGTCCAAAACAATGGGTGGCCAAGTAGGATATGTATCAAATCTCTATTGTGCAAGGGCCTAAAGCAAATAAGATTAGGAAATGGGAAATATATTTTGGACTTGATTTCACCAAAATACACAATTGGGGCAAAAAAATGCTTGCAAGGCTTCATTATATGAACAAAAATAAAATATCATTATAGGAAGCATTTGTAAAAATAAAGGTGATATTTGGTAGACATTGTTTTGTTTGCTTTAATTAATGCTTAAAGGTTTTCCAAGACATTTTATGTATTTAGAAAAAGAGAATACCATTTTTTTTACAATGCCATGACTTACTTAAGATCTAATTATATGTATTTGTGAGAATTGAGAAGGATTAATAAGTTTATGAGTATATGCAATAGAAATAGTACGGATGAACTTGATATTCTATGGGAAGATGTACTTAGAATGTATCCCTTTAGATGTCAATTTATAGCCATTTGCATGTCAATTCATAGTCTTCTAGCAATCATGTTCATATATACTTCAATTGTGAATACAAATATGAAACCTTAGAATTCTTTATATTGCCATTTTTTTAAGTTATTGCACTATTAAAGAACCATATAATTCATATATAATACAACAATGTTGGATTCAACTTGTATAAAAAACATGGTATGTTGAATCTAATTTGCATATAACAACAAAGTTGCATTCATTTATTTAAATGTATACAAAGTCAAATGAAAATTCAAAAAACTTTAATCCCCAAAGGTCATGAAATCCTTCAAAACTTGATGCAATGATCATGAAAAAACAGTAGCTAGTTCAAAGTTAGTTGGTGGAAGTGGGAAAAAGACTAATTGCATTTTGAAAACAAAAGGATGCAAAATTGGAACAAAATTGGTAGGGTCAAAAATCAACTGGTGCCCCCCTCCAAATTGGAGGATATTTAACCTACTTCAATTTTTTAACACACACCAGATCTTAACTGCAATTGGATGATATTCAATGACTAATAATCAAGCAAGGCTAAGGTCATACATGGTTGTGGGATAGGATATCAAACTAGGGAGGTCAACAATTCATGTGGTTTTAAGGAATTTAGGTAATAGGATAACATGCATATTGAAAATACTTGAGTAATTCCATGGCTTTGATTGGCAACTTCTATAATGTATTCAATTTATGCTATGAGAATTTATTCAAGCTCTTGTAAAAATTGGCAATTTTTTGACAAGATTGACGATGATAATTTATTTTTGCAGGGATTTATTGGATCAATTATGTGCATCATGAACTTTAGTCTTTGGACAAAAGAATTGAACCTAAAAACACATTATACAATTGTGAAATATAAATTGAACACATTGCTCAATTCAAATAATATTTCAAATATAAGGGCTTTAAGATGTAACAATGGTCCATATTGCAACCTATGCAATTTCTACAATGGCTAATGCTATCCTATACTTTCAATTCCAAAAAATATATTCAAATATTGTAAGAACCATATGTTTAGAAGGAATCATATTAGTTTTCATGCTGGTCATTTATTTGGTTTACATGATCTATATTTATACTACTATAAGTGAAGAGTAAAACTGACACATCTCTACCAGATATGCAATTATTAAAAAAATAAGGTTTGTTCTATGTTGTATGTTAAAATATTTTACATGATTTTTGCTTCTCTTTTCAAAAAAATCTTTAGAAAAATATAATTTCTTCAAATTATGGCACCCAATTTTGAAATTATTTTCTATAACCCCTACCTACATCTACAAAAATATTGACAACTCTTTCCAACATAGAAATCTAAACTGAACTTGCATGTTATCCCTTTCACTCTAATTCCTCCATTCATGTACAACTATGGGACATAAGGGCAAAATCATGATAAGCCAATATGATGGTCCACCTTAAGGTCTTTACATCTATATAATCAATAGTATCCAAAATATAAACACCTCCAACATCACAAAAAAACACTAAATATTGATTACACAATCAAAGCATGAGAGTCTAAAGTCAATTTTGGATACATCCAGAGATAATGCTCTAAATAAACACAACTTATTCATACAATATCTAAATAGTGCATACTGAAGTGTTCTTATATCTTGGTTTAGTAACTATGCTTAATTTAGTAATAATGGGAGACCCTATCTTTTGAGTGGATAGTGAGGGACATGTGCATTTTTATTAATGCATCCCCTTCCTTGTTCACTCAAAAGACCCCCCATTCACTCAAACCCCCCCCTCCACAGTTAAAATTTTTAAATTTATTAATTCCCTTGCCCCACTTTAAAAAATGTATTTGTGATTAAATTTTTCTTACATTTCACCCCCATCCTATTTGTAATTCTGAAAGTTGGAAAGGAGTTGCAAACAATATGGGATATGTGAGCCTGTATCCATATTGTATCTATATCTATACTAGTATCTCATATTCACATCCATATATATCTTTTTTTCAAGATCAACAACAAATGGGGGCCTACACCGGACGGTTGTTGATTTTTTGTGGTGGTGGTGGGACATTTTTTCCCTGAAGGGTGTGTCGCATCTTTTCAAGAGATAGTAATTTTTGATGATTGTAGATGCACATACCTTAGTTTTTCATTTTTTGCATAAAAAAGTTCACTACATGAGATGCTCTACAAAGGTGATGCTAAATAAATTTATTCCTAGCCAATGGACTCTTTTACTTACCTTGGTCTATGCCAATATATATGCCAATCCATCCATTAAATTAGGTTGTTTGTTTTGTTTTGTTTTATTTGTTTGTTATAGTGAAATCTTGATAGTTGTATGTCCTTTGGTAGCATTTTTGGTACATTTGGAAAGCTCTATGCAAGGAAGGGTGCCCATGCTTTGTTTCATGGTGTTTGGACTTACAGTGTAAAAGTTATGGATTTCAAAGTTTTTATGAATTAGAAAATTAGAAAACTACTCTTATTTTTATTGTGGCAATGGCATAGGGTACACTAGTATGCATTAAAGTAGGTTGTTTGTTTTGTTTGTTTGTTATAGTGAGATCTTTAGAACTTTGTGTCATCCGGTCATGTTTATGGTACCATTGAAAAGTTCTATGTAAAGAGGGATGCATGGCCTTTGATTTATGATGTTTTGACACATGGTGTGAAAGTTATGAAATTTTGAGTTATTTTTGGATCTTAAATTATCTTAATTATTATGGATCATGATGAAAACTAGGCCAATAGCATACAATCATACTAGTAGACTCTAAAGGATACTTTACACTTAGAGGTCAAGCCAATTTGTTGTGTGAAAGACCCAAAATTCTCACTTGTCATTAGACAAAAGGTTGAAATTAGTTCCACCTCCTTTGCACCTAGAAATTGGGCAAATTTGATGGAATGATTTTTTTATTAAAAAAAAATTGATTTGACATGGGCTAAGTTTGATTAGATATATACCAAGAATGCAAGGCCAATTCTTGGCTTTGGAGTCAATGTCAAATTTTACTTAAATTTTTTTTATTGTAAATTATTATTATTTTTAAACATATAAAATCCATTGGATTTTGGGCAATTGGCCTTAAGAGGATTGGCTCAACCTTTAGTTGTAAAGCAACCTTGAAAGAGAGAGGGACTAAATTGTTTTTAGGTTTTATTGAATTGTTCTTGCTTCTTGGCTTCTTAGCTTTTGCAAATGAGAGAATTGGCACGTGTTATAATTCTATTCTAACGAGTAGTTGAGGACGGCCTTAAGCCTAAAGGAAGTTGAAATTCTGTACAATCAACCTCAAGGGAAATTGGCACAACCTCTGGGTGTAGAGCTACCTTTAGTTCACGTAGAGTACAAATTGTTGTCATGATTTTTTTTTCATGCACAATTTTTCGCCAATTGGCTACATCCAAATGATGTTGGTTATTTTTTTGGAAAGGAAATTTTCATTTGGGGTGGTGAAATTAGCCAGATTATTGTTGTATTTTGAGACCTACAACCAAATTTTATCTAGGTATCTCCTTGTTTTCATATAGATATCACCAAGTATCATCCAAGTATCACACAAGTATTGAAGAAACACTTGTCTCCTTTTCCAAAATGAAAAAAACAAAACAAAAATCCTAGCTATTGTTGATAATTCTTTGTCCCCCTTGCTTGGTTCTAAAGGGTCAACTTCTCTATTGTAGTGCAACGAGCCTCTTGCAAAGGTCCAACCAAAGTTGAATGTAAAAAAAAAAAGACCCCCCTATTTTGTGCCATATTAATTTCATTGTTAACACCTCTCCCAACTAATTTGGGACCTCTGATTGCCAAAATCAAACTCAGAATTCGAAAAAAAAAGAATCTGCATAACAAATAAAAGGTTCTTGCATTTTCCCTAGGGATAAAACACAAGGGACAAAATCGCCTCTGCAAGACGGAGGCTCGTTGAACGGCCAGGGTGAACTGATCCCCTCATTGTCCCATTTTACCCCTGGGGAAAACGCTGTGGAATTTTTAATTTGCATTCAGATGAATTTTTTTTCAAATTCTGAATTCAGATTTGCAATCAGTGTCCCCAAATTAGCTGGGGGCAGTGTAGAAATATAAAAAATAATGGCAAAAAAAAATAGGGGGCTTCTTTTCACAATTAACCCCTAGCTGGGGCTCCACTGCTCTGAAGCTGCCTGTAGTTTGGATTCCAGCTACTTGCGCCCTTTTCTTTTCTGTCCGTGTGATGGCCAGACCAACAAATCATTTATTCAGGTTCGTGACAAAAGGAGGCTTAAATTTGGCACCCCCCTCTTTTTCTCTTTTCCTATTTCCCTCCCAATTCAGCTTTGGAAATGAATGATTTGTTGACCTGGGACTAAGTTCACTATTTAACTACCCTTGGCAACAACTGAAGGTACTGAGGCCCCAGTGTTCGGAAAAAACCCGGAGGCTAGTTCAAAGTTAGCTGGAGGAATTGGGAAAAAATCTGGTTGCAATCTATAAAAAATAGAGAAAACAACCGGACTCTTTTCTTTGATAAAAACCACGGTTCTATATGAGAACTCAAAGAAATTAACCGGTAAAGCCCTAAAAGTTTCCCCAACATGGTGCAGATCTAATAAGTTAAAAAGTGACGTTAAAGTTATGAGAAGCCATTGCAAGATTGGGCCAAGTCACTTTTGATCAATCATGCCAAGTGATGAGGATGCACTGAACCCCCCTGGCTGGGGTCTCCCAGGTTTAGCAAAATCACGTAATCATTGGGGGCAGATAATATTCTCGTGAATAAACTCTCACTGGCTCTCGCTGGGGCTTGCCTGCCTGTGTAACAACAACAACAACAACAACCAAAAAAAAAAAAAAAAAGTCTCTCCCGGGCTTGTGTTTCAAGGGAAAAAAAATAAAAATAAAATTTGGGCTTCTTTTTACCTTACTTTTACCCAGTGAGTTTCCCTGCTTTCAGCTTGTCCCCTGCTTTTCAATACAAAGGTAATGTGAACGGAAGGTGAGATTGGGCAGAAATTAAATCATTTTTGTAAAAGAGTGTCATATGTCATCTTGGGAATGGTTTGAGGTGATGTGTCCCTTGAGAATTTGATGTGGAAGTTCAATATCGGCACTCAGTGGCCGAATCAGACCTTCACGTACGGGTACTCTGTTGCTAGAAGCGAGCATTTAATCCTTGGAAGGTCCTTGGGGTCCTTCTATACCACCCGTGTTTACCCTTATAACTCTTTGGTTGTGGTTTAGTACATGAATTGCGATACATTGTTATTTATGTACTAATATGATCGTTAATTTACTTTGTGTTAAAAAGTGATTGGTCAATGTTTTTGGTTTATCAAATACCGCCAAATTCACAATATATTACATGGCCACAAAGCTTAGTCTCCCATTTTCATAGGTTCGTATGGATAGAAAGATGTTTATCTCATTTTTCAAGCAAAGAGAAATAAAGTAGGAGGTCTAGAAATTGCCCATTTGAGAGCTGAAACTCAATTTGGTGGAGTTGAAGATTTTTAAAATATTTTTTAGTAGATTTTTCTTGAAAGACAAATGGAATTGGCATTTAATCCAAGTGGTTTCATATTTTTTTGGAACTTCATGGAATTAATTATGAAAATTTGAAGTTGAAATGGCATAGGGCTGTGAAATTGTCCACCTCCTCAAATGTACAATGTTTGTGCATTGATGAAGGCTATGGAAAAGCAACGTGTACAAATAGTATACATTTGAGGAGGTGGGTGATTTTATAATGTGTGCACTTTCAAAACCTTCTACTTTGGATGCAGCATGTAATACAAGTAATTTTATATTTTTTGAAGCATTATTCATTTACTTATGAATTTTCAAAGATTTCTACCATAGGCACCTATTGTTGGATTGTAGGTCTTCAAAAATCCATTCCCTTGTAACTTGTAAAGAGATACAGAAAAATCAAGGAGAATAATTGGCTCTTGCAATCAGTAAATAACACTTTGAAATAATCTACTCAATGGCTAAAGAAGCTAATTTAAGGACCACCTTGTATCCATTTTAGAACTAATTATAGGGTTGATTTGAAGAAGAGGGTTGCTTTTAGAGCAAACTACTTTATTCATTTGGATGGCTAGGGTCTACTTGTAAGAAGAAGAAGCAAAAAAATCTCCAACTTAGTTTTATGAGTTTGTGACTTGACATGATTTAACCCTTAGAAAATGTCGTTCTATAACCATGGGAATCTCTTAAAAATGATTAGATTTTGGAACCAATAGGTGCATTCAACATTTCTATAGTGATTTGGATAAACTTAAATTGACTTTTTGTGGCCACAATGTCCTTACAAGGTTAAGAGTTTGTTTATCATGTGCCCTTTTAAAGATTCAAGGTCTAGTTGTAATTTATACATTAGCAAGCATAATTGGACTAAAGATCATGACATTGTCTAGTACTATCACCTTCAATAAGTTTACACCCTTTTTGGTGTGCATCTCTCTTGCCATTGCCAACTTCACTTAATCATATCAATTTGAATGTTGGAGTTCTTTCCTTGAAACTACTTGCAATTAAGAAATTTTAATCTTTGCAAGAGAATGCACAAGGTTCACTTGGTATGAAAAATCCAACATAGTGGTCAAACTTCCTTGATCTAAAACCCTGAAAAAAATTGTAGAAAAAAATTGAAAGACCACATTTATAATGAATCTATGCTTAAGAATGGGGCAAGGAATAGGGAAGAACTTATTGACTCCATGCAAAGAAAATGGGAAGGGATGTCTATGGATATGCTTGAAGTTCTCCTTTCACCAATGCCTCATAGAATGAATGTTGTAATTTGTACTGAAGGTGGAAGTATTAGATTGTAGACATGTAGAAATATAGAGCCAAATTCTTGTATTCCTTCAAAATTTTCAACATGCAAATGTTTTATATCTTGAAAATAGTCTACTTAATCTTTCTAATACACTTTACAATATTACAATGTTGTGCAATTAGGTTTGAGTAGCACAAGACTTATGTTACAAAAATGCTTTGTGTATAATCTCTTTGTATCCTTAATTCCTAAGTAATCCTAAACCTATTCCCAAATTCATTTTTATCTGCAAATCTCAATCCTAGAATTCCCACGATAACTTAAAATTTAATATAGTTAACATTGACCTAGTATAACTCATAGATAGTAAATCAAAATGGTTTGAAACTTTGTCACTATACAGATTGAGTTGCCAAATATTCACAAATGCAATTTCACTTTGATCCAAGATATTTCCAACTTTGGTGGACAATTCCTTACTACTCTCACTTTCTACCCATGCCTAAAATAACTCAAAAATTGGCATAGTAGCTTTGACCTAGACTAACTCATGTATTGTCTTTTCAAATAATTTCAAATCTATTTGCAATGTAGGTCAATTTATAAAATACTTACATAAGAAATTTCATCTTGATTTAACCCCTAAAGGACCAAGACATATTTTGGTCACAAGTTGTGAAGAACTACTACTTTTTATGGCATTGAGAAAAAAAGTTTAAAAAAAAAATATTTTTCCAAAATTCAATTGTACAAATTTGTAATAGAATACTATGGGAATTTATGGAAAAAAATTTAGAAACTTTCACTATGTGGATTGAAATATTATAATGTTAGAAGTTAGAAGAAAAAAAAAATTTGGCCTTGCTCGACAGCTAGTAGCCTTTAACTCTTCCTAGTGTGAAATTTTTATACGACACATGATTTTTTTGTTTTTAAAATTTGCATTTTGTATCATATAACCTACATACTTGTGAAATTTTAGAAGTGAAGGAAGAGTATTGTGCATGTTGCCTAAAACTGCCCAGGTTGCCTCAAAGATTTAGAGCAATATAACTTTTGATCCAAACAACCAATTGAAAAAAAGATTATATTTCCATATAGGGGGTATGTGCTCACACCATGTGTCTAAATTTGAAGAACATTTGTTATAAAATGACTTTATATGCACCTATCTGAGATCACATGTGTATGTTCAACAATCATTTGGTCTTTTAGGAATCAAGACACTTTCCAATTTTTGTTGATATTTTTTTGTCATTGACTTTCTATCTAGTGATGGCCTTAGCACCCTTGTTTAGTTCTTTTTAATAATAATAAAATCTTCACACTTATAATTTAGTATCCTAAATTCATTCCACAAAATAGTTAGCTCAAATCTAAAAAAGGGAGGATGTTAGTATATGAGTATAGAGTTTATTATTCCATGATCCTAGGAGTCTATATTATAGACACCATTTATGGTTATAGGTACTTATATTGTAGACTCTTTCCATATTATATTGAATTTATGTTATAGGTACATAGACTATAAATACCTTAAAATGGTTGTAGGTATATTCCTACAACTAGGTTCAAGGTTTGTAGGCTCAAATTTCTATATTCATACCCTAGCATTGTTGCCCTAGAAGCTAGTTGTTGGCTAACCTCAACACCTACTTAATTGTACATCAATTACTAACCAATTGATAACCAACCAACAACTAACAAGACTTCCTAACACTCTACATATACTTTAACATAAAAAAGATGCCAACTTTCATGTATAAATAGCCTACATCACAACAACAATTTTTGATTTGGTGGATTTTTGAACTAGTAGCAACAATTTGAAATCTTTAGTTTGCACAAGTTTTAGTTTTGAAATAAAAAGTGTGTAAACTTACTGTAGGTTACTGTACAAGGATGTTTTCACTTGGTGTTACTAGCGGTGTTAGCAAGGTTCTTAGAAACAAATTTAAGTTAGTAACATCTAAAATCATCAAAATAAGGGTTTGAGCATGGCCCCAATCATTAAATTGTAAAAGATTGTTGAATCTTATTTGAAGTAAAAAATGGAATGTAGCTTTTGAATTTCTCAAAATGCATTTATTGCACATTGTATGAATAAATTATGAATGTCCAAAGTGTTGAAATAGATGTCCTCAAATTCTATTGTCATGAATAAAGATTAAACATCTAAGCAATAATTTACAATAGATGGTTTTGGAAGGACATATTTAGGTGTAGTAACCTTACTAGATTGGACCCACTTTGTCAACACTATTCTCTATACAAAGTGCAAACATATAGCTTTATTTTGCCTTTGTTACTAATAAAAATGGTCCCATGTAGATTAATTTTTGCTCAAATGTAAACAAGAGAATTGAAGGTTGATTTCAAATATTATAACATTATAACCTACAATTTGAAAATTTATAACCTTATTCAAAAAAATAAATAAAGTCATGATCTAAAATATGTGCTTTAGAATTTTTAACTCCTAACTGATTGTGTTGTACCATTGGGTCTAAAACAAAACTTAGTGTGTTGTGAAACATGTCTCCTTCCCAAAAATTGAAATTTGCATCAAAAGAGAAAATTTGAGGCATGATGTTTAGAAATTAGTATCATACTACTAAAATCATAAGTCCCTCTGTAATATCACAAATGCTACCATTAATACTAGGGGCTCGTGCTTGCTATGCTACGCATTCATTGTATCACATATTAGTAAAATTTTGATATATTTGAATAGAATGCATGATAATAATTCAATAAGTCTTTAAAATAATTATTTTAATTACTTTATAAAAATATTTTCAATATTTTATAAAAATATTTTCAATCATGCATACATAGAAATCATATTTTCACACAATGTGATATTACAAAAATAGAGTAGTAGTTCACAATCACCTCTATAATATCACTTTTTACAAAGGGTGATATTATAGAAATAATATAGTTGTTGCAATTAAGGTGATATTAAAGAGGATCCCTAGGATGATATTATAGAGGTAGCAAATCCATTGCTTTTCTTGGCTTTATACTTCTTTACACTTCTATGATTTTGTGCTTTTGTGAGCTTTGAGCTTTCATGATTTCAATTTTCTATTGCTACTACCAAATGATTTTGAGAAATTTATTCAATTGAAGCAATTTTGGATTCCACAACAATTAAGTTGTTCACAAAGTTTTTGAGATTTATAAGCTTTTCTTTTCAATTCTTCAATTCGGTTTGTCATTTTTTGTAACAATGGAGACAAATTTCTAATGCAATCTAATGTATGTGTATCTTTTATAGTGTTTACCATTGCATATGTTTCATCATACATTAAATTTCTATTGTATATTTCAATATATGCTTACTTATAAAAAAATTATACAAAGATTTTAGTCATTTTTATTTGAAGATTTATTGAAATTTTTGTTTTGCATTCAATCTAATACATAAAAATTCTTATAAAATTCTAATGATGAATGCATAGCATAGCAAGCGCCAATCGCTAGTCTATGCAAAAAGAATTCCAAAATTCAACATGGATCTTTACCAAAATCAATTTGAAAGCATTCAACTTTGCATATTATGATAGTTTGGGAATTTTGTATAGTATAGATTTTGAAATTACACATTGTTATTGAAAAATACATATGATTTCTGTAGTTCAAAGAATACAAATACATTTCAACTACAAAATCTCAATGTTTAAATTTAAGAAATAATTCTTAAAAACAACGTTGATTATTATCAAAGATAACAATTTTAGAAAATGACAAAAATTAGAACTTTACATTTCAATCTTGTAGTGAAAAATTCTTAAAAAATCACAAATATCTAAAATTTAATCAATTGTAGAGGAAATTATATATTATTTTAATACTAAATATTGGCTAAAGCAATGAAAAATCTAAATATATAGAGATGATTATGGATCATAGATTAAAAGTGTTGAAAATCACCACTAAGTTAAGTTGCACATCTTCATGTTTTGAAGATTAAATTTTTTGAAGTCTATAAGGCTATTTGTGATTTGAAAAGGGGGTGAGAAATATTACCATTTTACAATCATTGCAATTTGTAATAATGTGATGTTAAATGTTACCATTTTACAATCATTGCAATTTATAATAATGTGATGTTAAATGTTATCATTTTACAATCATTGCAATTTGTAATAATGTGATGTTAAACTCAACCTTTTGATCTACTCACACAAAAAGAAATCACTTTCAATATGCTATTCTTGAGTATTTTAGTAAATTTGAAAATTTTCTATTTAAATTATATTTTTTTGAGTGACACAACATTAAATTTGTATATACTCCAACACACAAATTTCTTGAGTTATATTATGGATGTTTATGACTTCCACTTGGAATTTAAGCAAATTATAAATTTTAAACAAGTTTGGTATTGATGCTAGATGCTATAATTCACATTATCAATGCAAACTAATGAATGGTTATCATTTGAAATTTCTTAAATCCATCATGTGACTAAAAGTTTAACCCCTAAAGGACCAGCATGCATTTTTTGGCAACATAGAAATTTGGATTAGGTACATGTGACTAGAGATTTGCATATTTTAGGCTGAAATTTTAATAGAAGGTGGGGATGAGGAATATCTTTCATATGTACCAAATTTCATGACATTTGGAAATATGAATCAAAAGTCATGACCAAATATGTTACTGTTTTCATTCGTTGGATAATATGGGTAGATAAGAAAAAATCATTTTTTTTGAAAAAAAAAAAATTGAAATTGGTTGTCTAGAGTTATATATATATGGAAAGCTTTGAATCATTCTATTTTGATCAATGAGATGAAAGTTATGAATAGTTTTTGTTTGCAGGTAGTTATGGATTCTCTATTCTAAAATAAACTTTGGAGTCTTTATCTTACTCAATTTTCAATATTTTTTGAAAAAAATGAAATCATAGAATGTGGATTGTTTATAATAACATTTCAACCATTGGGATTGGCATTTTTCAATTCCATAATAGAATTCTTAACAATTTTGAATTTTGAATCATTCTCTACTTCTTTCTATTTACTATTTTTTTCCTATATGTTGTACAATTCCAAATGATGTGAAATTTTTCAAGCATGTAGCCAACTTGTTTAGAAAGAAGAAACCAAAGAAACACCACCATTTTGGACATTTTTTCATAGAAAAGTGAGTTTGTAAAGTGCACCTACATTGTTTTTTTGCAAGGCCCCAAAAATGATTTCTATGAATTTAAATGCTTATATCTTGCAATCCATGTGGTGGAAATTTCTGAAATTTTTACCATGTGTTCTCAAGTCAACATACTACAAGTCAACATACTACAAGATCCTACGGTTACATGTGTCCAAAAAAAGTTGTTTTTCCAAAAATTTGGTACTTTTATTAGATGGGGCATTTTTGGAGCATTTTTGGTAAAAATATAGTCAAAGAACTTAAGGGGTTTAAACACATGATCAAATAATTTCCAAGAAATGAATATACATATAGGATTTGAAATCAAATAATTTATAATAAAAATTTCAAAGTAGTCTAGCATAATTTCATTTATTTTACTTCTTACACTTTTTTCACTTTTAAAATGGCAAAATGGAGTCAATTCTGAACCCCAAATATCAAAATTCTGTCACAATTAATGGATGATAATTGTTTAATTACAAATGAAAACACCAAAATCAAATATGTATAAATTACAATATGTAGATGAAAAATAATTTGTATCCTAAAATGGCTTCACAATGGATTCTGTTTTTGCCTAAAATTACTAATCAATACCGCTGCGACTAGGATTCTGGTACTAAGGATTACTTTACACTTGGAAACCAAACAAATACATTTTTTTTCTGGTCCTGTGGGTAAAATTGGACCATTTCTATGCTCTTGACCAATGAATGTGCTCAAATTATGTATTTTCTTAATTGATTGGTCCTAAGAGTGTAAAATAAAGTAGGCTAGAGAGGATTGACCCCCTTATTGCCTTGTCTTTTAACCCTGGAGAAAATACTGAATTTTTTTTAATTTTCCGCCCATCACAAAATTTGGAAATTTTGAATTCATATTTGCAATCAGAGCCCTAAATTAGTTGAGATGTGCAAAGAAATACAAAATTGATGCAGCACAAAATAGGTGGCAATTTTTACATTTACCCTTGAATGGGGTAATAAGGGGGTGAATCCTCCCTGGACTAAGAGTAAAACTGTCCCCCAAACCCCATCTCATTATTACTGCAGTGTGTGTCTCCTCAAAATAATTGACAAAGCCCAAAGCATTTTTTTTTCACCCCTGGAAATCTGCCCGAGCACGGAACCGCGCTGAAAATCCCGGGGAACAAACCGAGCTGCAGTAGGAGTAAAGGAGACGAGATCCAAAAAGGGCAAAGCAAGGGAACTGGGCGGGGAACCACGCGAAGATTCCGTGAGCTCCATGGCGGGAAAATGGTAGTTGGGCCTCCCCCCTCCGTCCACTTTTTCCTCGTTCGTCGTCCCTCCGTCGCTCCATCCTCGTCGTCGTCTTCCTTGCGCTCTCCTCGCGTTCGTTGGGCAGCGAGTGCGCCTTCGACGACTGTTTGTTGCCGGCTCTTTCCCTCCTTTTCTCTTTGCCCGCCATAGCCACCCCCCTGGCTACCGGCCCCGCTTCTGGAGCTTCGACCAGCAGCGAATTGCGCCGAGATTTCAAGCCTCTTATTGCTTGCGACTCGGTCCGATTTGCGGAGGTTCACCGTATCGTTTCTCATCCTATTTTCTCGATCCGTGCCCCTTCCTTCCTTCCCTCTCGCTCCCCAACCTGTCATTCGGGCGGTGTAACTGGAGACTTCAAATAAGTAAACTGCAAGGTGCGTGTGTCACGCTGCACATTCATCCTGCCACCGCTCATTGTCTGCCTTGTGAGGAATTTTCATTTTCCATTATTTTCGTATTCGTCGACGGTAGTCTCAGACTGCAATCGGGTCGTAGCTGCTGGTAGAGTGGTAGGTGTTTGTTTGCCTGCAGCGCCTCGTTTCTTTTGTTCTTTAGTAGTTTTGTGGCGTGGTAAGCGGTGCCGGTGTTTATATATTGGTTTAGTTGCTGGATTAGTGGTGCATTAAGCTTTGTCGGGTTCGGTTTTCAAAGGTCCAAGAGCATTGCAAGTGCTATATGTTGTGGCTTCTTTCTTGAAGTCTGGTGACTTGAAAGAGGCGACAGCTGTGTCAGGTAGTTAGAATCCTCAGCGGAAGGCATTGAAGTTTTTGCTCCATTGAGGTTGATGTTCCTTCTCTTGATTGTTTTCTTTTCGCTTGTTCGTGTTTGTTTCTAGATTCGTTTTCTGTGTTTCTGCAATGCTATGCCTGCGGCACAATCGAGCCTTTCAACGAACTTCTTTTCTGAGAGGAATGTTGGTGTTTGCTTCAAATTAGTGCGAAGTGCAGAGTAACGAATTCTTACGGTGCCTATCGTCCTCATTGCCCTGGGAAACTCGGCTTTCATTACCGCAGATGATCCTCTGTTTCACGTAATCTGTCTTTAACGGAGAAGAAGAAAGGTGCTAGCTAGAGCAGATTCTCTTTGTTTCTTCAAAGAGTTTCACATGTGGAATGGACTTTTAGTGTAGAGGCGTGAAATCTGTGGTAAAACGCTTACTGTACTCGCACCTGGATCTTTGACTCAAATATTTCAAGGAACAATGGAAGGGGATTAGGTGTGGCAGTGAAAGCGTTCAGGAAGACGTATCGACGTTTAGAGGTTGTTATGTGAAGAAATACTACCTTGAGAGCTATGAACGTGCTTGGGAGCTTTCATACGGATGCCACATTGTGAATTATGTTTTGGAATTTTCCTCATCTACGTCTTAATGTCGCACAGTTGTCTCCCTCTCCCATCTTGAGAACTCCGGCATTGGCCTTTAAATTCCACTCTAGTTCTTCGTTTGGAGGATACATTGTCCGCTTGGTGAAGTTTCTGAGGTTTCTCATTGGATTATATGCTTGTTAGCCTCTTTCGGTGCGTGCGTATTCCTTTGACCGCGCTTAACGTAGGCCGTGGAAAGGAAATGCAATCTCCAATAGTCATTCCGGTAGGATATTATTAGTTATTACCGTAGTCCCTCTAGAGATTGAGGGAAGCAACTTGCGGAAGATGTTCGGAATATTCTCCGGCCAAGATTACGAAAGCACGTTGAATTATCACTTGACTCGACGACTAGCGGATTTTCCGATTTCTTCATAGCTGCATACTGGAATTTTCATGAAATTTTCATTTCAATTTGATGTTGAAGAGCTGGCAGTTGAAGATGATGAAGTGGTGCACACTGGCTGCATATTCTCGGTTACCACTTCCAGAAGAAGATAAAAAATTTCGGTGATAGTAATGCGGTGAATCTTGGAGCTTGAATGGTTTTGGCCATTTTTAATTGCATGCAGCGCTATCTGGTTGTGAGTAGAATGTGCGCTTCAGCTGCATTATGTTAATTCAAGAACCACTCTTTCTGGCTCAGTCAGTTTGACGTTATTCTCTACATCGTGACAGGTTCGCACTCGACAATCGACTTATGAGAGCAGAGGAAAATTCTATCTCGGGTCTTGGGAAAGCGAGCGGCTAATTGATTATCATAGTTTCAGTGTTATGAGATTTCGCTTAAATTATTGAAATTATGCGTGAGGGCCATGAGCTGGAAATGGAGTTTGTACCACCTAATCTAAGAGAGATCAAAGTAAGGTCCCCTAGGCAAAGCTCCCTGATGGTGGAGGGTACAAAGCAGACAGGAAGTAACCTTCCTCAGATTATCTGCAAGCAAGAACCCGTAGAAGATAGCGTGGAAAATGGTTACGAGACCCCGACAAAATCTAGTAGAGCTGGGGCAGGAAGCTGGACATCAAATGGTGGCGACATCAAACCAGGGAAGAAAGCCTGGTCACCTGTATATCTTGAGGGATTGGAGGGTCGATTCAGGGAGCACTGCGAGGTACGGTTCAATGTTGTAAACTTCTTTTTGATACTTGTAAAGATTACAGATACTATGGATTTGTAGAGTTCCGGTGATTTGCTCTTGCATCCTTGTTCTTTATAATGTCGCCACTGTAAACCTTTTCTTCGAGATTTCTTACAGCATAGTAGCAGCATGGGTACGTTCTGCAGCTATGAGCTTACTGTTTGGATTTTGATTTGCATTGTGCGACAGGTTGGTCTCTGCTTGGATGACCAGACGTTGAAGCAAGCTTTGCGCTTGTTCAAAGAGAGCAAGTCTTTGCTTATTGCCAATGTTGACAGCATAGGAACTGGCACGGTAAGTCGTTTGATCTACTACAAGCATTTGAGATTTGTTATTCTCTCATCATATGTTTTTTTTGGTATTGTATGGTCGATAAATTATAATAATGCCAAGAAAATAGCTCCCTTGCAAGTTTGGGTCGGCTTTTAGCACCAACAAGAATTGCGGATGTAGAAGTTAATAAATACACATTCAAATGACGAGTGTATGTGCTCACTAGGTGGAGGAGACGGAACGTTTATGGGGTGCCTGCGTCCTGTATGTCGTGAAAACGTTCAGCTGTGGCGCCACTGTTGACGCGGAGAAATCCAAGGGTAACGCTGCGGGTTTCACGTTGTCACAGCTTATGCGGCAAACAAAAATCAGGTACGCGTTCTAATCTCACGTGAATTTATACGTGCTATTGCGGAATATCCCTTCTTTTATATCGTATTTTGTGACATCACCGTTGTCCGTTGCATCTCACCTCTTGCTGTTGGTTTGTCAGTGTGGTGGAATTTTTTAAGGAGCTTCCACATTTTCTTGTGAAAGTAGGACCGATTGTTCAGCACATGTATGGCGATGAGTGGGAGAAGCGGTTGCAGGTTTGTCAAATACGCGTTAGTTCATTAGTTGATATTTTTGTGCAAGTTATTTAGAATCCCAATGTCCTTGTCGGTCATGTTAATGTTGGACTACCTTTGATTGAGTTTCTATATAATTTAATCTGTCGCTTGTGACACACTGAGCCGTTGCTTTATGATTTCGCGCAGGTCAAGGAAGTTCAAGCTAATTTTGTTCATTTGGCAGCGCTTTACACGTAAGCGCGCTCTTGTTATCTTCCTGTGCCAATGCATGATCCTTTTTAGTTGTGAATTGATGCCGAGTCAAGTTACTCAAACTCCACTTCTTTTGGCGGGAATTTTCCAGGCATTATAAGCGTGTCTATCAAGACTTTTTCTTATCACCGGACACTTTTACCAACATTGTCAGCCGCTCGTTATCAGGAGCTAGAGATGGGAACCATGTTTCTATCCATATGCAGTTTGGTTGGATGCTTTTCTTGACGTTGAGGGTGCACATTCTTCAGCAATTCAGTGACTTGGTCACTTGCACCAATGCCCTCTTGGTAGTCATGGTAAGTACCCGAGTTTTTTCAAGATACTGAGAAGGGTGTAGAGACTGTAGCGACTTTGGGTGTCATTGTTCACGAAGTAACATGACTCTGTCTCATGTCTCAGGTTGTCTTGATTCTGCACATGCCACCTGATTTACGGAAGTTCTCACTTCAAGATCCAGTGAGATTTGGTAAGGCTCCAAGTCAAGGTTCTAGCAGCTTCGTACTCCATCATCACTATCATATATGGCGATAGTTCTCGTATATCCTCTTTTGTGGTGTTAGATTTATGATTTAGTTCCAGTCTCCATGTATTCGAAGTAATGCATGTTCATGCTCTTCCAAAACTGTTCGCATGTTCTTGAAATTTTAGCGTTCTGCTCTAATCGTAGTCATGTGGTGAGACAGCCAAGAGGACTCCAGAAGGGGTTGATCTGGTAGCGTCCCTGTGCGCCACCTATTATGCATCGGATGAAGATGTGCTCCGTCTTCTTGAGGAGGCCAACATTACGGTCAGCAATTTATTAGGAAAAACTTTGATGGATTCACAGAAGCATCAATCTGATGAGAATTTCCTGGGAATCAAACCAGGTTTGTATTCAACTTTACTTTCAGTACTTTTGTTATTTCGTTCTTTACAGTCACCTAAAGTCGGTCTGATATTGATGTAGGAAATTCTTTAATTTGTTTTATAGCATCCATCTGTGACATCCATTGATCGGAAGTTTCAGACAACTTCTGGTTAGTTCGCTTTGTGAGTGCTTGTTTCCTTGTCTTAATTACTTCAGCATGTGATCTATATGGTGTTTATAATGATAATGTAGACAATCTCGAAGGTCGGTTGGTCTATTTGTTTGCTTAGTACTAGGCTTTTACAACATATCTGGTTGCGAGCAGATGGACTTGCTTATATGGAGGGACTCATGGACAACAAGTCTATTTCATCTAATTTGCGCGTGTTAGACAAGGACTACGAAGACGCCTATCAGAGCCGAGGGGGGCTTGATGAACGAATGTTCATTAATGGAGATGATAGCTTGTTGGGAACATCGTCAACCGGCTCGCCTCGTTTTGGTGGCTCTAAGGTAATTTGATCAGAGTGTTCCTAATGTGAATGTGAGAAGTTCTGCTTTTTCCCGAATCGTGAGAAAGTGTTTTATTTGCTGGGTAATTTGTTCATCACCTCTGCCCTGGTTCTGGATACTAATTCAGTTATTATGGGCGGAAACACTTGTTCGTCAATACATGTCAGTTTTATAAGTCAATTATTGGTACTTCAGTTCTCATACTGGTTCGTTTGTTCTCCAGCGGAAGTACGACATCATGTCGTCACCTGTGCGGTTTGGGGCTTTCTCAATGGGAGCATCACCATCATCACCAGCTGCCTCGCCCTGGTCATCTCCGGTGAAGCACATGGGGACTCAGGGCTCGTATGGTGCCAAGAGACCCCCATCCACTCCCGTTAGCATCACAATGACAACTGCAAAGTGGTTGCGAACGGTCATATCACCTTTGCCCGCGGAGCCATCTGTAGAGCTGCAGCTGTTTTTCCGCTCATGTGATCGCGACATATCTGCTGATGTCAAGAACAGAGCCCATGTGTTGTTGGAATTGATATTCTCGACGGAGAGGAGTGAAAGCTGGCAGAGTGAAGCTGGGTTTATGGATATTATCTGGGCTGAGCAGCGTAGGCTGGAAGCTATAAAATTGTACTATAAAGTTCTAGGTGCTATGTGTCGATCTGAAGGACAAAGGCTTCATACCAATAACCTGACTGCACTTCTTTCCAATGAACGCTTTCATAGATGCATGATAACATGCTCTGCTGAGCTTGTCCTTGCTACTCATAAAACCGTGACTATGGGCTTCCCTGCAGTTTTGGAGCCCGCTGGTATAACTGCTTTTGATTTAAGTAAAGTGATCGAATACTTTGTTAGGCACGAGGATACTTTACCTCGTGAGCTTAAGCGACATCTAAACACAATAGAGGAAAGGATACTTGAGAGCATGGCGTGGGAGAAAGGATCGTCCATGTACAACTCACTTATTGTTGCGAGACCCTCACTGGTAACTGAGATCAATCGGTTGTGTTTGCTGGCTGAACCAATGCCCGCGTTGGAGAATCTCGGATCTCAAGAACGACCGTCTCCTCATGCTATCCTGGGAACTCCGACATCAGAAGGCCAAGCAGGTACCCACAGTTAACACTTGTTGCTTTACATTCTTTCTAGTGAGTTGAAACGTTTTTTACTACTTTTTAAAAAATATTCGGGTTTTTTTGTGTTTAAAGTATTTTTCTGAATATTTCCCATTTCGTTCCGCTTTCATGATCTTGAGCCAGTACGGGCGTGCTGGAATTCAATTATTCTGGCTGCTGATATTTTATGTTGTTACTGAGGACTTGGTTCAGTTAAGGTGGCTTGTACGTTGCCGACACCGTTAAGTGTATCATCACCGCCTCGAAATGGAGGATCATCAACAGCAGAAGCAGGTTTTCAGTCACCTGTCAAAGATAGACTTTCCGCATTTTCTGCCTTCAGTTCTCCTTTGAGAAATCGTCTTCGGGCCCCACTTCAATCAGCATTTGCCAGGTACAATTTACCAAATTTTTCAAGAATTTGCCTTTAATCATTATTTTTATGTACTTGGAAGTGAGCAGAGTATGCATGTAGAGTATTACTGTCAGGGTTTTGCTGGATGTCTTTTAAAGAAAGAATTTTCTCTAATGGTAGTAGTCAAAGAGACTCACTTGTGACGCTGTTGTTGTCAACGTTGTGTGTTACAGTCCACAGAGACCAAGTCCACTTGGTGGAGGAGAGACATGTGCAGACACAGTTATCAATGTGTTCTTCCAAAAGGTATCGTGCAAGCCTTGGTTGAAAGTAGCACATGAGACTTCGGAGTGTCTGGCTATTTTCTGTTAAGTTTTCCACGCAGTACCCTTGCTAGGCTTGATTAGGACATTCCTGTGGAGTTTCAAAACCTGATGATCTAAGTACTGAAGTCATGACTGACAGAATCACAATCTCTCTAGTTGGTCTTCCTCAAAATTCATAACAACATTTTATGTGAGCAGGCTCTCATGTTGGCAGCAGTTAGGATACGAACCGTATGCGAACGGGTTGGGCAATCACAACAGCTGATTGAACGAGTGTACAAGGTGTTTCAACACGCATTGCATAATGAAACAAACCTTTTTTTCAACCGGCATATAGATCAATTGGTTTTGTGCACTATCTATGGTGTCTGCAAGGTTGGTCTCTTATTTAACCCCATAATTGTTATATTGTGGACGATGTTCAGTTGCTTTGCTTTGCCTCATCTTACCTCTTTTCACTCTTCTGTTGCACAGGTTGCTCTGTTGAGTGCAAAGTTAGCATATACGTTGTTGAGATGACTTAGTCTTGAGAATAATGATGTCGGTAATCCTGCAGGTTAGCAAAGTGGATGTGAAATTTCGTGACATCATCCATCATTATCGATCACAGCCACAATCCAAGCTGAATGTCGTCCGGAATGTCTTTATAGACCAACCTCCTTTGTGTCCTACAGGGGTGTGTATATTTCTCTCTTAGTGAACCTTTCCACTGTCTTTGCAGATGTTTTCCTGCAGGGTTTCTGGCCTAAAGTTTTGGATTTGTTCAGATTGCAATTTAAATAGGAGTTTGCAAGACAGCACTGTAGTTGATTGAGCTATTACATTAATCCGTGTATTCTGCTGATTGACTTCAATTGCGCACGTAACAGAAAACGGGAGGGCTCGAGTCTGGTGATATAATCAAATTTTACAACGACGTATTTGTGCATGCTACCAAAAAATTCTTGGTGCAGCTTGGCTCCAACTTCACCTCGAGTCCAAGGGGAGCTCCTGGCCCTGAAGGAGATGATGGTGAGATGATTGGGTTCTTCAAGCTTGAATTTACAAGCCAAGCAAACCCACTTACATCTCCACATTTCAATCAGGATGTCTAGGATTGCACTGATTTTAGCATAATGATCGCTGAAATTCTTTTTACGGTGTTATTAACCTTGTGTGTGTGCCTGCAGGTGAGGCTCCAGGTTCACCTGTTGCGTCGATTTTCTCAACATTCCCAGACGTCTCTCCGAAAAAAGTTTCAGCTTTGCACAATGTTTTCGTATCCCCTCTCAGATCAAGCAAGGTATGCAAAGATTCTTTTACTTCCTCTTCTCCAATGCCTATCGGTCCTGTGGATGAACGATGTCAATCAAGTTTTACAAGTTACGAAGGATGTGACTTGGAGGATATTTTTGATGCAGGTTGATTTGTTGATGTCTCCACGGACTAGGAGTCTATACGCCTGTGTAGGGGAGAGTACTAAAGAATATCAAAGCCCTTCCAAGGACCTAACTGCTATTAATAATCGATTGAACAAGAGATTTGTCGCGAATGGTAAGGATTTCACTTCCTCTCTTGTGGTTGACCACGATCCTCATCCCAAATTTTTGGACTTTTCTGATTTTGAACTCTTCAGATGTCTCCAAACTGTAGGGAGCTGGTCGAGTTGGTTTTGATGGCGAAGCGCGCTGTGATTGTAGCCGAGGATTCTATTTCACTGAGCGTGTTTTATGTCTTGGCAGGCGATTTGGCCGGCTGGACTTTGAAGAAGCACCCACAGTGATTTGCTTCGGTGTCATCAAATACGCTCCGTTCCTGCAACATTGTATCAAATGCTTCTTCCAGACAATCAGAGAATTCTGAATGAGTTGCCAATTGGGAAATACCGTAGTGGTCCAGGAACCACCATTTGGAGTGTATTCGTGACACTGTAGGTGTACAACATATTTATAGCAGGCAGCACAAGCAAGGTCAAGGTATAGATGAAAAGAGTTTTTTTTTTCTAATTTTTCCATTTATCCCCCTCGTTTTTAGTGATCGTGTCATCCATTGTTATGCCCGCTGTTGCTGCATGCAGGTACCGGAGCAGAAAAATTAGCTGAGGTATAGCCAGTAGTGTGGTTCCTGGCCAGCTCCTGTCGTAGTTCCCCACTTCCCCTTGTGCCATATTAGCTTCACAAATGATGACAAATCTGTTTACACACACCGGGGGGTCCTTGTGTTCCCCTCATTTAATAATGGTCACTCCTCAAGAAGGCATGACCATGTTCTTTGCGAACAGTTCAACGCTCTCGATGAACACGAAGCCTTAGTCCTCCTTAGTGCCATTTAGTTAGCATACATGTAAATACAAAATTTCAAACAGTCATCGTCCCTTTTTCTTTTGACAGTCTTTTCTTCATAGGATGTACTCATTCTCATCATTCATGCCAGGACCACAGGAAAATGTAATTTGGAAGAGTGGGAGGATAAGGCACTATGCTGCTAAGGAGATATTAGGTGCTCAACCGAACAAGGCCTCTGCACCACCCTAGGAACAGAGTCTATGACGGACGCCGCTTTGTAAAGTCCAAGAAACGGCGGTTTGGAATGAATCAAAAGTTTGTACATATTTAACATGGTTCTTTTTTAAACAGACTACATGGAGAAGCTGCCACTTGTTCTTGAACGCCATTTGTGCTTGGCTTGGCCCAGCCTTCAAAACGTTCAGTTTCTCAAACGTGGAGGTGGGGGACCTAGGGGTGATAAAATCACTTCACTAATGTAATTGCATCAAAACGTTTCTCAAAACGTGGAAGTTGGATGATGAAAGTCACCTACCCTAGTGCAAAAACAGCTCCTTCAAATTCCTGACTAAATTTTACACTTTTGCATAGAATGTAAATATGAACATCAGAGTCCATGGTGCAAAAAGAACTTCATATTCTTGCCTAATGTAAACTTTGTAACTTTGTAACTTTGTGAACATTGAAGCCTACAATCCAAACTTCAAGAAATAGTAATGTTTTTGGGTCATTTTGTATACATGGATCTCATTCAAGTAGTGCCTTGAAGACCTAACCTTTTTCTATGTCATTGCAACACAAGTTTTGTGTTTTGGGGGCATTTTGTATACATGGATCTCATTCAAGTAGTGCCTTGAAGACCTAACCTTTTTCTATGTCATTGCAACACAAGTTTTAGAACACAAGTCAAGAATCAGTGCCTTGAAGACCTAACCTTTTTCTATGTCATTGCAACACAAGTTTTGCAATACAAGTCCAGAATGAGATCGTTTTTGAAGACCTAAACTTTTTCTATGTCAATGTCATTGCAACACAAGTCAAGAATGAAATCATTTTTGAAGACCTAAACTTTTTCTATGTCAATGTCATTGCAACACAAGTCAAGAATGATTTTTGAAGACCTAAACTTTTTCTATGTCAATGTCATTGCAACACAAGTCAAGAATGAGATCGTTTTTGAAGACCTAAACTTTTTCTATGTCATTGTAGCACAAGTCAAGGATGAAATCATATAGTTAGAAATCTTTCAATGTCATTGCAACACAAGTCAAGAAGGAGATCATTTTGGGTTGTTTTATATACATGAATCTCATTCATGCAATGCCTTGAAGACCTAAACTTTTTCTATGTCATTGCAATATAAGTCAAGGTTGAGATCATATAGTTAGAACTTTTCCAATGTCATTGCAATACAAATGAAGAATAAGATTGTATGGTTAGAAGTTCTTCAAAATGCATAAAATTTTATTTACATTTCTTTTTGTCTAAGTTGTTGTTTTGGGCCAATTTTGAAAGTATTTTATTATTTTTAGCCAATGCAAAGAACTTTAAGGGATAATGCAAAGTCAAATGGTTAATCCAAAGTGAATTTTTGAAAGTATTTTCCTATTTTTTAGCCAATGCAAAGATCTTTCAAGGCTAATACAAAGTTGAATGGTTAATCCAGAGAGAGTGTATAGAAAAATAGTTGAACAAAAAAATAGTTGTTTCAAATTTGAAAATAAAGGATACAAATTGATCAAAATTCTAAGAAAAATTCTAATTATATCATGAATAGATGCAATAATTGGAATATGTACTTTAAAATTGGTAAAATTTGGAAATTAAAGGAAAATAAAGACGATAAAGTTCAAAA
Source organism: Climacium dendroides (assembly GCA_950106755.1). Classification (NCBI taxonomy): domain Eukaryota; kingdom Viridiplantae; phylum Streptophyta; class Bryopsida; order Hypnales; family Climaciaceae; genus Climacium; species Climacium dendroides. The sequence goes on from OX467089.1 coordinate 16,942,757, forward strand.
AAATTCCAATGTTGCTATTATCTATTTGGATATTTCTATTTTTAAATTTTTTTAAATTTATAGTTTTTATTATAGTATATCCAAAAATTAGATGCTAAAGGATTGTAAAATCTTCTTTCTATTTCCAACAAAAACTATAGTTTTTCTTAATGATAGAAAGTATGTTTAGATGCTTACTCAATCCATTTTGGTTGTATTTACTTGTAAGTGTTAATCCTTTGTATGCCACACATTTGCTCAAATAAACTTAGTTGCCTTCGATTTCAAATAAATATTACAAAAAAATTTAACTACCAACCAATACAAAGTTGATTTTAATTTTAAGACACTTAAAAGATGCTTCTATTAAAATTAAATTATATTTACAAATTTAAACATGATAGGAAAATTAATCATAGAGATGCACAAAAATTATGATGCAACTCATAAAATAATCTAATAATGATTCATTGGGAAGCCTCCTTATACAATTGTATTGTACATAACATTGTATTTTGTATACCAAAAATATTATACTATGAATAATGGGGTACCAATCAAAATGGCATTTTTGCATTCATAGGAAAGGAAATTTCACATCTACCAACTTTGACAGCCTCCCAAGGGCTGAAAAATTGATCTTTGACCATGAAATCTTCAGCACAACATATTCTTTACACATGTTAATTACATGTGTATCAAATTTCAAGGCCAAAAGATTTACACAAAAAATATATTTGAAATCTACCAACATGTATAGTCATGGAAAAAATTTCACTACTACCAACTTTGACACCCTCCCAAGGACTGAAATGTTTTTTTTTCCCCATAAATTTTTTGGCATAAGACCATCTCTATGTTGATTACATGTTTGAAAAATTTCAAGTCCAAAAGATTCACAAAAAAGGATATTCAAAATCTACCAACATGTGAGTTTCTAAGAAACAATTAGGTAAACCATTTCACTACTATTAACTTTGACACCTTCCCTAGGGCTGAATTTTTTTTAAATTGTGAAATTTTTGGCATAAGACCACCGCTATGTTGAATACATGTGTGCAAAATTTGAAGTCCAAAAGATACACAAAAAAAGATATTTGAAATCTAACAACGTGTATGTATTCCATTAACTTCAATCATTGCATGTAACCTAGAGAGTATAGAATGACATAGTTCAAAGAGCTTTATACCATTGATTGCCCTCCACTTTCTTTCAATACTACTACTTGTAACTCATTTAAGTTTCAAGGGGGTGCACTTAGTTCTACTACAACAAACCACTTGTGAATAAGTGGTTTTTAATAAACTATAATTTTAACTTCAAATTTTGAGTATTATTTACTAATAACTATAGAATTCTATTGAAAATATTTCAAACTCAAATAAAATATGGAATGATTTCATGAAGAGGTTAAAAATGCACTGAAATGGCATGTTTTTTTAACTCAAATATTTTTAAAGAACACATTTAAATGACCATTGAATATTGATTTTAATGGTCATTTAAATAACTCTCTATTTTTTTTTTAAATTTGTTCATTTTTTAGACAATTTTTTCTTATATAATATAGGGGTGTGAAAGTTATTTTTCAATTCTACAATGTATCTTTTTACTTCAAAAATGTGTAACTAATTATTATTAATAAATAAAAATATCAATAATTCAAAACATAAACTTTCAAAGTAGGAAAATCTATTCATATTTTTTTCATTTAATTTTATTTAAAATTCAAAAAATAAATAGGGGGTCCAAAGTTTTGTTTGCATGTAGTTTTTAATGGACATTCTAAGTGACCCCCCTAAGGTCTAAGTTTCTAGAGCACGCCTCGCCATGTTGCACAACATCTTTTAGAATCTTCTAGAGGTTCTTAATTGGATTGAGATTTGGAGAGTTTGATGGCCAATTGAGCTTTTCCAAAAGGTTTACTTGTCTTCATTCTTCACAAAGTTTGCTATGATGGATAGGTGTGCCATCTTCCATGAGTAATCCTTGTGAAACTTTACCCATAAAATAAAGCAATTCACTATCATGACCACTTCTACAAAATCCTTAGTAGAACATCAATTTTTAGGCATAAAGGCAAGTTTTGACTTTTGTCCTCTAGCAAATGGGTCCCAAATCATCAAAGAAATCCGTTCATCTTTAAAAGTAGGAACTATACAACTTGATGAATAGCGCTCATATGTAGTTTTCCAAATATGAACTTGTCTAGGATTTTTTTCAATTTAAAAGGTAAATTCATCTGTTCAAACAATACGCTCCCATTCTTTTGCACTCCATCTACAATATTTTTGCGCAAAAGTCAATCATTGAGACATGTGATAAAGTGTCAAAAAATATTTTTTGACTAGAATTCGACTAAAAATGTCACTTCTATGTAAGGCTCTTCAAATAGTATTTCTATACACTTCAGTAGACATATATGGGCAATTTTTGAAAGCAATGAGTGATGAAGAGTTTTTGAATATTGCATACTAACACAAACATCTCTATCACTAAGCTTCTTAACATGACCTCCACTACAAGGTTTGTACTTGTAAGTTCTATCTTCTCTGAAAATCTTTACTAACCTCTGAATTGTTCTAATAGGGACTTTGACAATGGCTACAATGTAAACTCATGTAGTCCTTGCTTCATTCAAACCTATAATGCAAGTACACATTTCATCTAAAATTGCCATCATCCACTCTCTTTCACAATGCTAATTAGATCAAAAAATCTTAGTAACTAGTTCTTATGCACTCACCCAATACCCAATGAGCCTTCACCCATCACCTATCACCCAACCAGCCCTCATGCATTCACCCATCACCTCAAGCAATGATCACATAACATCCATTATGCAACCCTCACTCACTTAATCATCACTTAAGTCTTACTCATGTTCAAAGACCTTCAATCCTTCATTAAGAAAACATTTACTCATCACTTGCATCTGCTCTTCAATCCTTCACACATCACACTCTCTATAATGCTCAATTCAATATGCAAACATTGATGTTCACAGGAAAAAGCTTCTTCATGCATATATGATACACAATTTATAAGCAAGTGGATTCTTTTAGATGAAACAAATTCACACATCTAAATTTAAAATCTATTAGTTTTTTGAGAAGCTTTTATGTTTAAAAATTGAGTTAAATGAATAATATCAATTTGGAAGCATGATGTGTCAAAGATAATTCAACATTTTCACTTTGTCCTTAAAATTATTTCTCATAGTTACACTTGTTGGTAGATTTTGAATATCTTTTTTTGTATGAATCTTTTGACCTTAAAATTTGGCACACTTGTTATCAACATAGAAATGATCTTCTAAAAAAAAATTCATGGTAATTCAACAATTATTCAACCCTAGGAAGGGTGTCAAAGTTGATAGTAGTGAAATGGTTTACCTGAATGTTTCTTAGAAACTCAAATGTTGGTAGATTTTGAATATCCTTTTTTGTGAATCTTTTGGACTTGAAATTTTTCAAACATGTAATCAATGTAGAGATGGTATTATGCCAAAAATTTTATGGGGAAAAAAAAACATTCCAGTCCTTGGGAGGGTGTCAAAGTTGGTAGTAGTGAATTTTTTTTCATGACAGATTTCAAATATATTTTTTTGTGTAAATCTTTTGGCCTTGAAATTTGGCACTCATGTAATTAATACATGTAAAGAATATGTTGTGCTGAAGATTTCATGGTCAAAAATCAAATTTTCAGCCCTTGGGAGGCTATCAAAGTTGGCAAATGTGAAATTTCCTTCCCTATGAATGTAAAAACACCATTTTTGAATATTTATACATATTTTGAGCATGAACATTATTTATGAGAAATAAAAGGTATATATAATCTATTTGGCTATTACTTGTTTTAAGCAATTGAGTATAATTAGATATGAAAGTGGATTTTTTTTAGAACTTTACAATTGCTTTTGCTAGCTAGCTACCTTTTACAATTTTTAAAATATCTTCACTAGTATATTTGTGTGTAATCAAGTATGCAATTGTAAACTAAATCTTTAGGCATATCAATTTTAATAGTTTTTTAAGTTTCACCACTAAGAGTTTGCGCATTATCTTATGTTGTTTTTACATCAAACTTTTTTCCCCGTTAAGGTTGTCAATTTCAAATAAACAATTTATTTGGTGTCCCATAATTTTTGTTCAAGTTTTTTTTTCCGAATTTTTTTCTATGTTGTATGATTTTCAACATTATTTTATGTTTCCTTCCTAAAAGATTAGAATGAGAGTATAAGATTTTATAAATATAATTTTTTTTTAAGAGCTTAGAACTTTTAGATTTATTAGCCTATATATTTAGGAATTCATACATGATTAGAATTTCTCTCTAGATTTGGATTTCTTTGTAGAACAAAATTCTTCATTGATTTGAAAACCCTTGTAAGATGAAAACACTTGAAATTGTCATGTTCCCACTCTTGACGAGTAGACTTTCATTGAAAGGGTCCCTCCAAAAGCAGTTAAACCATTCCCATACTTACATGCGATAGGCAAATAGTTGTTCTTTTAGATTTCAGTATTAGGACCAAGCTATATGATGGTTTCAATGGCCTAAGGGACCACTTTGAAATACATAATAATTATATGTCTTATCCAAAAATAATACTACCTCTATTTTTGAAAAAAACTTATGTTTTTTTTCTGTAAAACAGAAAGAAAATATGGGTCTTTTTAAGAAACAAAGGGAGTATGTTTTTATAAATTTATGATTTTCAATTGCTTATGCTACCAAAAAAAAATTAATTTTCTAGAAAAAGATGTGTCCAACTATTTTAAATTTATTATTTGGGTGTTTTCACCTTAGTTTTATTCTCTGGAATTCATGAACTTGGGATCACTTGGGATCACTTGGGATCACTTGGCTATTGACCAATGAAAATGCTTTGATTTTTTTTCATATTCTTCACTTGGTGATGCCCCCTGTGAGTGATTTCACCGTGAGGCAAAAATCATCCACAAATTTGGGCCGAGAGAAGAGTGTATAAAACCTCTAAACTAAATTCACCTCCAACCAATGGACTCCTACAAGTGATGTGACAAAATGGTGCCTCAATGACACTACTTTGGGAGGGCCAGCTCTTATCTTTTCCTCCCAAACACTCTTTTAACTATTTTTCATCACCAAATTGAGCCATGGATTAAAAGGGGATCCCTCCTAGAGCAAAATCTACCTCAAATGTGCAAATGAAGGCCTAAAATGGCCTAAAATGGATTCATCAAACTAATTCCAACACACCTTCAATAGACCAACACTCCATTTCTCACACATCCCATTGCATTTATCCCTTCCATTTAGTGTTTTCCATGCAATGTTAAGGAATTTTCTTCTCTAACCTTCAAAATGTGCTTTTCATGTCAATCAATTGATCCTTCAAACCCTAATTTTGATTCAATTAGGGCAGCTCTTCTACATGTGCCCCAAACCCTAAAAATTCATTCCCATGCATCCTCCAACATTCAATTTAGCAACACATGCATTCACAAATTCTTCTCATGATTTAATGCAATGAAAATTGCAAGCATTCAATAAGAATTGGGCTTCTTCCTAGGGTAGCAGACCTCCTACTGGAAAAATGTCTGTTGTGAATTCATCTGAGCTCCAAATGGCGCAAGAATGGCCTTTTAGAAAGCTAACCTCCTCATCTTGCTTTCCTCTAAAATTCAGCTCCTTGCGCTTCACCAATTTGCCGCAGTTGCTGTCCAAAGTTGCAGCTCCAAAACCCTGAGATAACAGACCTCCCGCCACAAAATCTATCACCACCACCAAGTTTGAGCTCCAAATTGGGTGACATTGGTCTTGATCAAAAACTGACTTGAAGGCACAGTTCCACTCCAAATTTCAACTCCTAATTCGAAGTCGATTGTCCGTGGCAGCTCGTCAAAGTTGGTTGTCTTTCCAAGTCTTCCAACCTCACTCTTCCTTCTTCCCTCAAGCCAACTTCCCATCTAACCTTGGTAAGTTAGCTTTTTCACTCATCTTCCCTTATGAAATGATGAAACCTACTCGACAAATTGTCCTATCCTTGCTCCCTACTCATTCTATTTCTTAGTGTAGCTAGCACTCCTTGCATTTTCTCTCCCATTCCTCCTCTAAACACACCAAGCACTCAAAAATACAAGAAAAAAAAAGGAAGGAGCTCCTAACCCTAATTCAACCTTTACCCCAACTTCCTAACTAACTAATACTTCTAATCACTTCATCCATCACTAATTTATTGAAAATCCATTAAATCATTACTTATTGCCTAAAGTAGTGTTTCTACCACTAGGTTAGTGTTCTCATAATAGTTTTAAGTTTAATAGCTTCTTTTGTGCTTTTCATATTTCTTCTTTTTTGTTGGTTTTCAATTTATATTTTGATTCATTTTCAACTTCTAATCTTTGTTTCTAATTCTTTTTTGTATTTTTTATCTTTTAAATATTTTTGGTTTGCAATTTTGATCTAGTTTCTTGTCCTATGCACTAAAAGCCTTATAACTAATGGTTATAGTTTACTTTAATGTACTAACATTCTTGAACTTAAAATCTCACACATAGTTTTTACATTTTCAATTATCTTAAAGGTGAACCATTATGGTGGTTCACACACCCTTCTCCTTAGTGTGTCATAGTATTCGAGTTTTACATATAATTCCTTTTTCACTCATACTTATGGCTTTTGTCCCCCTTTCTAAGTTCAACTATTACAATCACAAAATAATTCAATTGGGTCATCAAATGTAGGCCTGAACCTTTTTTATCAATGTAAAAAAAACAACTTTGCGATGAAGTCAATAAAAATACAATGTAGGTCCCAAGCTTTGTATCAAAATCAATAAAAAAAATAATACACACACAATGTAGGCCCCCACCCAAAAGCATCCTAAGTATGATCTATCCTTTTCAACTTGCAAGAGTTAGTACGGTTTTCCATTTCATTTTGGGGAGAACTGTTGATTACTTCATTGCTAGCCAGTGGAATTGGAAAAAAAAACGAGTTGCAATTGGAAAACATTGGAAAAAACTGGTGAAGAAATTTGTAAATTTTGATTTAGAGTAAGAAATACAAAAAAAAAACTCAGTCTATGGAAAATCAATTCAATATGAAAATTCAATGAAAATAGTTGGTAAAATTCAATATTCTGAATATTGTTTGGGGCAGTACAGAGAATGATCCTCATTTGAGCTCATTACATCCCAAATATTGATATAAAAACATATTTACTCATAAAAAAAGTGTGCATTCATCCAAAAAAGAGTGAATCCATCCTCAAAATCTTGTATCTATTGCACCAACTTCATCCAACAAGATTCAAGGAATACATCACCCAAATTTCCCCTTAAAACTTTTTCATCCCTTTCGAACTACTTTTCATTTGCCCCCCCCCCCCCCCCCGCCCCAAGGCATCTCTGCGGATAATCACTGCAAAACTCTACCCTACGTATTGTATACAAATTGTATACAGAACTAAAATCAAAACACTCGCAATCAGTGGGCAGAACAATTTAAAAAACAAAGCAAAACAAAAAAAACTCCCCCCACCCCACCCGCAAGTCCCCCAATTATGCCCCCTGAAATACAAAAAAGATATAAAATAATAATCTTGCCCCCCAATTTGTAAGTTGACCCTCAATTTAGCTCCCGCCTTCCCAATTCCATCAGTAGGGGAGTGAGTTGGAGGCGGTGCAGTAGCACAGTTTAACCGAAATAGAAAAAGCCCAGATTAGAACCTCACTCACTCACTCTAAACCCAAATAAGTTACCCAATTCTAATAACCTCCAAAAACAAATTTTGATTGTACAAATTGGTAAAATAGGTAATATTATATCACCCCTTCCTGGAACTTTTCTTCCGTCAGTCTCTTCGTAATTATCCTTCCTTGAATTTCAACCGGCCTTTTCCAAAATCAAACTGACTTCAAGTTGATTCAATTTGAATTCCTATGAATAAGGAATCAGCCACTTTTGGCAAATGAAACCACCGATAAGGAATTACTGCAACTGTGAACGTGTCAGTCATGGAGGAAGTCGTTACAATAAATTACCACTCTGGGTCCGGAATTTTAAAGGTCCTTATTAATAAAGGCTCCGCCCCTGGAACGGCTCCTTCGGAAGTTAAGTCAAAAGCGAATTAAACTCTAACATGCAGATATTGACGTGGCGAAATATATGCCGTCGATATCGACGACCATCGCTAGAAATCAGCGTCGAGTCGTCGACGATTCCCGGTCCAAATTTGCACTGATCACTTCCCTGATTTTTATTTTTTTTCTTGTTAAGTTAGTGAGGTCTCAAAATTAGTGTCAATAAAAGAATTCTGTTGACGGATGGCGGAATTTAGTAGAGTACGATAGTATTTCAGTACTGTGTAATTTAAAATAGAAGTGACTTCCATGAATAAGTGAATTATTAGAAATAAATCAGAGTTGCAGTAAATAGGATAAAAGTGTGACACGTACCTTTATTTTCACGCTTTTCATGGGGCTTTGGTGACCTTCTGGATAGGGCTTTGACAATGATCAATAATTCTGTAAAATATATGTATCGATACGAAATCATTCTGACGGTCTGTTTGGCTATATGTTCTTTATTTTCTAGGGGATCATAAAGTTTCCAAATTGCTGCAAATTAAAACATCACATGGTCGCTGGTTTCTTTCTCTTGTCCAGCCTCTCGGCTTGGCTGTTGTTTCTTGTTGTTCTGCAATGGATGTCCATTAAAAAAAAAAAAAAAGGAACGAAAAACAAACATCACATGGTTTCTGTCATTTTCGAATATTTTAGATTAAGAAATTAAAATTCTAAACCATAGTTTTAATATACAGCAAGGCACAATATTACTCAAAACTTCTGCTCAATACAGTAATAATGAAATTTAGTGTTACCATACTAATTGATTTGGAAATGCTATAAAACTTTGTTGTTGGAGAAACTGAATGCAGACTAAACCAATCACAAGATGACATGAAACACCTTTTCATAAACTTTGTGTCGATAGGGTATTCTGCCTTTGTACGTGTACATTTACACTTTCCAAAAAAAAATTTACATTGATCGTTTCAACAACAGTAACAACAACAAAATCTTTTCAAAAAAGACCCAAAAATAAGACCTGGGGGGGGAGTCCCCCAAAAGCACTCTCGCACCGATCGGTTTTGCCATTTCGGGCATCAGTCCCAACAGTGCAGAACGAAAGCAAAATCATCCAGTAGGACCGACCTAAGCAAAGATCTAAACTTTCATTTAACTTAGCGCCATTGCTTCTGCAAATCTGCAACACCAGTCTCTGGCCCTTGAGTTGTATCTAACTTATCTCTTTTAAGCCATGGGCTTTCCCCTTTTAATTTGTTTCCCAAAGAACAAAAAACTGGAACACCAGAGCCTAAAAACTCAAGGACCTGGACGCGCGCTGTGAACCTCTGGAAGCTTAAGCCCTCCTGCACTGCACTGCACTGCACTGCGCTGTTGTCGTCAGATCTTCTCTCATGTTCTCCTCACCCTTGCAATCTGACACGCGCTGCTAGCATCGCCAGCGCTTCTTCGTCTTCCCAAACAGATCGATCGACCGATCGATATTGACTGAACGAAGTTAAGTTTTAAGTTAAGCTTATGTTAGAGCTAGCAAACACATGTCGATCTCCGATTCCTTTGACTTTCGCCAAACCTAGCTAGCGAGCTCACCTGGAACGTAACGTAACGCATCCTGGTTCAGTGCGGGTTCCACTCGATCCGTCGATCCGTCCCCATCTAGCTAGAATTGAACTTGTCTGATCGATATACATCCGATCCATGCCATGCACGCAGACTTGCTGTGAGGGTTAAGTAACCTCGTTTTCATTGCATTGTACAACTGTGCTGTGCTGTGCTGTACAGTCGACGTTGACGTGGGAGCCAGATCATGAAGTGTGTGAGCAACTCGGAACATTCGTGTTGCACAACTGGAGGGGCTGACGGAGGACGTGAGTGATCGATCGATCGATCGATCATCGTTCGATCAATTCCAGCTAGTACGGGTTTTAGTGATTTCTTGCAGTGCTGGAGCTTGCTTGCTTGCAATTGCTAGCTAGATATTGAATTAATGGTCCTTTTAATTTGGGATATATTCAGAGGTGTAGTGGTGGCCATGGTGGCGATGGTGTAATGTGTGAATGCGGGAGTTTGGGGTGACTTGCAGACTAGGAGGAGGGAGGTACGTTATTTTCGTTTCTGGTCCCTTGGTTTTCTGGAGCGAAGGCTTCAACACATTCTTGGCTAGTATGTGTTCCAATTCCTCACAACTGCAATAGAGATCTTGTTCGAAACCGAAACGTCATCTTGAGCCAACACTAGGCAGTTTTGCTCCGAGTTTTGAAGTCATTTTCCAAGAGAGAAACAGAGAGAGAAAGAGAACTCGTTCTGATAGTGTCTTCTCGCCTTGCTCCAATTGCATTCGACAATTGTTTCAACTTACTCCATCAAACATCAAGTGGTAACCCCACATTGCAGCCTCTCTCCCCTGTTTCCTAACAGATTTCTGCACAATTTTCGGAAGAGATTGTAAGCCCCGCGCCGTCGTAGTAGAGTTTCGCAATGATTGATTCGAACTTCGACACATTTTAGCCGTGACTGGGGTGATAGCACATTACCGATCTCTCAATCGCGAATCCCCGAGTTCAATAATTTCCCTGCACTATTGTTAGAAATATACTTCTCCATTGGTCGTGACTCGACACGAAGGGGAAGTACGTAGAGTGCGACCGTTTACTTCTGGCCGTGGAGTGAAGGCTCAATGGGGAATTGCCATGCGGTGGATCCCGTGAGTGCGACCGTGGAGCACCCGAGTGGCAAAGTGGAGAAGCTCTACTTCTCTTCGTCTGCCAGGCAGCTCATGCTGCAGCATCCGGGACACTATGTGGCGCTTCTGCCACCGCCGCCTTCAACTGCCAGCGGCGATGGCGTGCTGGGGAATGTTAAGCGGAAGCTCAAGTTGTTGCCGCCGGATGCCATGTTGAATATCGGATCTTGCTACAAACTGGTGTCCTTTGAAGGTGCGTTTTTTGGGGGTGGGGGATGGCTCGCTTTGGTTTGGTGCAGTTCAGTTCAGAGGGCCGGGATTGATTTCACGAAACATGTAAGTTGTGAAATAGTGTGTGTGTGTGTGGGTTGGGAATACTTGAAACGTTGGAAATGGAAGCGAGTGTTGCAAGAGAGAGCCAGTTAAAAGCATCGCTTCTGTTTCTTCAGTTATCAAATCCAAAATTAGTGAGGGAGGGAGGGAGCCGGAGCCATCTTGGAGATGGAGAGTAGTTGCTTGGTTTTCTAGTAACGAAATCCTTTGGAATGACAGACTCATTTAGGAAGAAAGACAAAGCGGGTTTTGACTCTCCTAGCGGTTTTTTTTTTTTTTTTTTTTTTTAAGTGATCAAATCCTTTGGAATGAGAGCCTCGTAAGCTTAGCATGACAGAGCCTCTCATTGTGTAGCTGCTTCTTTTTTAAGAAATCAAGCCCTTTGGAATGAAAACCTTGTTAAGTAGGAAGACAGAAACTGTTGTAGCGTGGTTGCTTGTTTTTTAGGTGATCAAGCACCTTGGAATGAGAGGTTTAGTAGGCAGAATGACAAGCCTTTCATAGCTCAGTTTCTTTTTTTATTTAATTTAGTAACCAAACCGTTTGGAATGAAAGCCCCTTGAGGTAGAAAGACAGGGCCTCTTGTAGCTTAGTTGCTTGTTTTTTCAGTATTAGAAAATCAATACCTTGGAACGAGAGTCTCGTTATGCGGAAAGGCAGGGCCTCTTAAAACGTATCCGCTCGTTTTTGTAGAAATTGAATCCTCAGCAGAAGCTCATTAGGTAGAAATTGAAGACCTCTTTTAGCTTACTGCTTGTTTCCCTAGAAATCAAAACCTCTAGTAATCAATCTTTTTGAAATGGGAGCCTCGTTAGGCAGAATTTCAGAATTCCCAGTCGCCCTGTGGAACATTGGGTGACTGGGTACCCGCTTACACTTGAAGATGCCCTGAAGGGCAAACCCTGATCGAGGCGTTTCCCTCATTCTGGCGTTTCCCTTCCTCATTGTACGTGGCATGCAATGTATGGTTACAGTCGTCACAATCTCTGAATCTTAAAAGCTTTTACAGGTTTTCGATTGTAAGTTATTGGAAACAGCTCCTTACTCTACCGAGGGTTTGGACTGTGGATGAAAAACCGATTATTCTCTATACCAAAGTGTAATTCGCATGTTTGGGTATCAGTCAATCTCCTCAAATAGTTAATGACACTGCCTCGGGGGACATTAGATCGAACTCCCATGTGTGAACAGAACATGGCAACTAACTTATACTAACAAGAATTCTGCAATTAATTACAGACAATAGCATTAGAGAGAGCTCAAGTGTAAATTTGATGTAACTTACGTTACGGGTTTGTAAAACGTTATCTTCTGTGATGGAGTTTGTGTAACAGGAATTTTCGTGGTGCAGATGTTCTGTCAGAGCTTTCTGACAATGGCAGTATCGCTCATCAGACAACCAGGAGGAGAGCTCATTCCGTCACCTCCACCACTCCTAAACATCATCAACGTTCTCCGAATCAAGTAAGCTTGATTCACAGCATAGCATTACGAACGAACTCTATGCAGATCGGCTGTCTTTGGGGAACAATTCAGCCGAGACACGTGTATATTATGTTGACCTCTATTTGCTTCTCGTCATGAACGACACGAAACACCTTGACTTCCTTGTTACACTGGTACTGTTAGCCGAAACTAAAGAGAGTGAGTTTAGCCCTTTTTTTTAAACCATTTCTACCACGAAGCCAGTCCTGGGAGAGGATAGTTTTCTACCAAATCAGTCCTCCAAATGAACCCACTACTAACAGAGCGCTAAAACCACTATTAAGATGAACAACTTCAGTTCAGTGCTAGAAAGCATTATTTAGCCCTCCTAGAATTACGGACTCCTAATTTTTTTCAATTCTTATTTGTGTTAACAACGTCATGATTCTGAGAGAGAGTGTTTTTTTTTTCCCAACCGACGTCGACATTTCCTGCATCCCTGCAAAGTGTCCAACTGGACATGTGGTGCTGGCAGTGGCCTGGACGTACACTGGTCCTCCCCTAGTCCCCTTGCGGCTGGCGCGTCTTACATGGCAGTTGGTGAGTGCAGGTTACCAAGGAGCAGTCAGATGTCAGCAAAGCTGCTGTAAAGCATATCAATCAACTGCGAGCGATGTTATCCAAGTCGTTTGGCCCACAAAAGGTGAGCTCAGCTGCTCGAGTTCCATCGCAATTATTTTCTCTGGAGTCTGGACAGGCTGCGTCCTTTTTCTCAAGCAGCACTAGCTGGGGATAAGTTAAGATAGACAGGATTGTCCAAACCCAGGGTCAAGAAAGTTGGTCATCAGACAGACGGTCCAGTCTCCCAAGTATGTGAGTGACCGGGGTGAATTGCTCAGATGGGGATTTTCGTTATGATGGCAGCCATTCCGGGACTTACAGTTTAAGGCTGCGCGGTCCGAAATCTATATTTGTCCTAGATGTATGAAATCTATACCGATCCTAGATGGAGCTATTGCGGTTTAGAGCGCGAGGTCTGAAAATGGCGTACAGTTTTAACGAAATTCTAGAGTAATTGATCCCTTGGTGCAGCGAGAAACGCCCCCACTTTTGTCACTTCCTTAATCCGTCCCTAACAATGCTCATCTACAAAGTAAGTTTCTTATCGACAAATGTTAATCACTGGAGAGATGCAATGAAATATGATTTGATTTATAGAGACATTTCAAAGAAAAAAAATGAGTTCCTTTCTAAGGGATTTTGGAACCGTACGTACCAATCTATATTACTGTTTGACAATTCATATTACTTACCATTCAGATGAAAACGAAACACTTATGAAAAGAAGAATGATTCAAGGAGCCTCAGTTGGTTTACGGATCCTTATTAAACTCTTAGATCTGCTAGTGTTAACAATCCCTATCTACAAATTAATGTTAACCTTTTACCGCTTGAATCCATTTTCGAAATTTCCACATGTTTGCTTATCTCTTATTATGTGTTCACTAGCTGAAATACATTATTTTCTATAAATTCATCAAGCTCATCATCATGAAGGGAAATTCTTTTTTAACTGAAAGATTCAAGTATTACTACTTCAAATGAATGAGAAACCGTTTTGACAAAAACTTAGATTTGAAGCACTTCGTTCATCACCTAAGATTTCTTAATTTGCAGAGCGCTTTAGGGTTAAATACTTATGAGATGAATCAAAGCACTTCTAGATCGATCAAGGAACGAACCCAGATTGTTTCTGCCTTTCTGGATCCTTGACTCTAGTGTTGGGATATTGATTTTCTGCATTTCATTGCAATTACTGTACCGTCCTTGCAAAATACTGTGATTTTGAGAGTTCTTTTTTTCCTTGCAGGAACCTGTTTCCAAAGATGTGCTCCCTCCCTCTCAATTGACAGCAGATAATTCCAGAAGTTCCTCCTCCATCCAGGAGTCTCTTCGCCCAGTTCCACGAGGAGGAGCATGGCGACCCAACCTGCAAAGCATTGCTGAGAGAGGTCGATAGATGATGATAAAAAACAGAAAAAAAATTCAGTGTTTGGTTTCATTTCTCTTGTACAGACAGACAGACAGACAGAGTGCCGCTTCGATTCAATCATCTTTCAATTCCCAGCTAGCTAGGCATGTCACGACTGATTTCCTCCTGAGGAATTTCCAATTGCTGGGTGGCATGTCTCATGCGCTGGACGGGAGTTCGTTCGTTTTTCAACTGGGGAATCGTGCTGTTGTTGTTGGATAACGACACTGATTTCCTGACGCAATTGTAAAGTTATGCTTTTCAATGACTTTTTGAACTTTTAAAAAAGTGTATTATTAAAAAGTGTGATCCTTTGATGTATAAAGGATGAAGTGGTTGTTGGATGATCAATTGAAAATTTGGCAGGCAGGTTTGTACGATGTCAATTTTTAATGAATCTTTTTGAAACCCAGGTTTGTACATGTCAATTTGCAATGAATCTTTTTGAAACCCAGGTTTGTACATGTCAATTTGCAATGAATCTTTTTGAAACCCAGGTTTGTACATGTCAATTTGCAATGAATCTTTTTGAAACCCAGGTTTGTACGATGTCAATTTGCAATGAATCTTTTAGAAACCCGATCAAGTACTTGGATTAGAAGTTATGTTGTATAAAAAAGTTTGGACAATTAGGGAATCATTTGCTAAACTCCACCACATCTACCTCTAAAATTTGGTGGGTATTCAAAACCAATGTGTAGTTCAAAAATCTCACTTTAGGAAGAATTAAAGTCTATTGACCATGTCGGGAAGGGTTGGCAAAAGAAATCTTCTAGCTTCAAACACTACAATCTTTCAATCTCCACCGTCAAAGTTTCTTAAATTTTTTCAACACATTCCCATGGTAGCATTGTACAGTTGACATTCAAAATTTTTTTTTTTTTTTTTTTGCCTTCATTTCTTTCTCATTGACCTAGAAAGCGACAATTGTTGACACACAAAGACATTCTTTTTATTCCATTTTCTCTCATTGACATTCAAAAAAAGATTTTTCCCCCTCCATTTCTTTCTCATTGACCTAAAAAGCGACAATTTTTGACAACGAAGATATTTTTTTATTCCATTTTTTCTCATTGACCCAAGCACGAGGCAGTTTTTCACAATTTATGTTAGAAACGAGCTCCAATCCTTTACAGGTCAAAGATTAATTGTGTCACATAAGTGACAACTTCTTCTTCTTTTTTTCATGAAAAATTATGCCTTCAACATTCTTTGTAAAAAGTGTGATTGGTTGTCGGTGATGATGTTGTTCACGTAACTTTGGTGACTGACCTCTCCCCTCAAGAATCAGTTTGGGTGGAAGCACATTCCCTCAAGAATGTTACTCATCAACAGTTCCATTATTCTGTATTATAAATCTCTATTCTATTCTCTTTTTTTTTTCCTTTTTTTCTTTTTCCTGAAACATAGAGATGGTATTGAACTATAAATCTTTGACGAAATGATTGATGATGAGAAAAAATAATTCCAGAGAGATTCTCCTTCCTATTTAATGTTGTTGGCTTTGAATACACGGCCAGGCCCAGGCCAGCGCATGCCATCATTTTACAAAACGGACTGGCCACGTTTGAGAGATGATGGAGCGCCAGTGAGTGAATTCCGAGATCCATTATTGAAGGAGGAGACTCAATGACTTCCAATGAACAGTTTTTTTCTAACTAAAGCAGGCATGGAGGCCCATAAATGCGCCCATTTTACCCCCAAAAGGCCCGAGGGACCAAACTTTGGTGTCGACAATAAGGTGGGTACACCTAAAACCGCCACTAATTGCTACTGAGCCTATTTCCTAATATTGGATTGGTAAAATTTTCATATATTCTTGTTGGCAAGTGAAAGGGGGTTCCAATGCACCAGAGAACGTGGCATTTGGATACTGTATGCAAAAGTTATTAAGGAACAAAGTTTGGTTCTGAAAGCGTTTCTTCCACATAGGTACAGAACTGATTTTGGAGGTGTACATATGGTATAGATGGCGGTTTAAGGTCAGTGGCACATTTGGGTGTACCTACCTTACTTTGAAGTTCAATAAAAAAACTAACCAAGTTGCTATTTTTAGTAGTTTGTATTTTTGAAAAACTCTATCTGAAGTTGAGTTTTAGCATCAAAAATCTGATTTTGAAAATGATTGATGCTGATTTTTCTATTCAAGATTCTGTGCGAGGGTGTCCACTGCAATCTTGACTTTCTGTGGTGTTGAGAGGGCTCTTGGAAATGAGCCTCAAATACACTAGATCTTGGAGAAAAAATCATGTTGGAAATTCATTTTAAAAAAAATTTGGAGAGTAGATTTTGAGAAGCCATAAATTGATTGGATTTATGCATGTTAGGCCCTTTTGTTATTCTCATATTTTTTGGTGACCAAATTTTTAGATTTGACATGTTAAAAGAGGATGGAAAGACTTCAAATCATTTTTTTTGCAATTTTAACACCTTTATAATCAACCATTGTAATCTTTCAATCCATAAGTGATATTGCCATGTTTTTTTTTGTGTGTGTGATCTTTAACATATCTAGTTTGAGTTTGTATGGTTATGATTCAAAAAAATTGATACAACTTATGAAAATGGTGTTTTTTTTTTGTTGAATTTAGAAAAAATTCCTAGAAGTTCAAAAAAGGCCAAGCTTATGTATTTAAGGGTTAACCCCTAAACATCCCAAGGGACCAACTGAAAGTGCCCTCACATAGTAGAGTTGATAGTAATGTGTGTACAATGTAGGACCATGAGCCAGAGTTTGAAAAAAACATGGGACAAAATTCCTTGGAGCACCAAAACTGAGGTCCAATGGAGTTTGGTGCCGTGTTTCTTTTGTATGGTTCTTCATTAACCTTCCTTTGACACCCGTTTACAAACACAAGGCAAACTTTATGATTAACTCTAAATTGAAAGTCCAATTCAAAGTGATGTAACTTTTGCATCCAATGTTTGATTTCAATTAAACTTGTTGGAAAATACGAGCTCTCTTTTCTAGTTTGTATGGTCAAATTTTTAATCTACATAAGATGTTGGGAGCCATTTGAAGTTCACAAGTTCATTTTAAATTCACCAAACTACATTTTGATGGTCGCAATTTTAGGGGCTTAGATCTTCATACATGTTAGAAGATTTTGGGAGACAAAACAAGACTATAAATTTCCAATAGTTCCAAAATTGCTAGGAATAAGGGAATCTCTACTAAATCAACAATTTAACGTGGCTACAACTGTGCCATGTCAGATTAATATTTTTAATTAATTATTTAATATTTAAAAATATTTAAAAAAATGATATATATATATATATATATATTTTGACTAATTTTTCAACTTGAAGAATAAGCCTAAAACAACCTTTCCGTGCCCTCAAATTCCCTCTCATAGTGTTCATTTTCAATAAAATTTGTTGGATTATGTTCCTCTTGAAGTCTAATTATTGTAGTAAAATTTTCATGTCAATCCAAGTTGTTTTGAATGTTTGGGAGCAATTCAAAGTGCAAAATCTAGGCATTTTTGGATTTCAGTGAACTTTGGTAGCTTGTTTCTTCTTCATACCTTGTCCGTTCTCAATTTAAAAAAATTAGGAATGTTGTACATAATAGCCTAGTTTGTATGATTAAAATTGCACATCAATCCAAGAAGTTACAAGTGATTGAGAAGCATTTTAGTAGGAGGTGCAACCTTAGATGAGTTTTTTGCAACTTCTTTTGTTATTTTTTTACATTTCAAAGCCATTTTGCAAACACAATGAGTCAATTGAGTGATATTTTATTTCAATCACTAGCCGTTGGCACTTGCTATGCTACGCATTCATCATTAGAATTTTATAAGAATTTTTATGTATTAGATAGAATGTAGAACAAAAATTTCAATAAATCTTCAAATAAAAATGACTAAAATCTTTGTATAATTTTTTTTATAAGTAAGCATATATTGAAATGTACAATAGAAATTTATTGAATGATGAATGAAACATATGCAATGGTAAATACTATAAAAGATACACATAATTAGAATGCATTAGAAATTTGACTCCATTGTTACAAAAAATGGCAACCCAAATTAAAGAATTGAAAAGAAAAACTTATAAATCTCAAAAACTTTGTGAACAATTTAATTCAAAGCTCACAAAAGCACAAAATCATAGAAGTGCAAAGAAGTGTAAAGCCAAGAGAAGCAATGGATTTGCTACCTCTATAATATCATCCTATGGATCCCCTTTAATATCATTTGAATTGCAACCACTATATTATTTCTATAATATCACCCTTTGTAAAAAGTAATATTATAGAAGTGATTGCAAACTGCTACTTTGCTATTTCTGTAATATCACATTGTGTGAAAATACGATTTCTATGTATGCATGATTGAAAATATTTTTATAAAATATTTAAAATAATTATTTTAAAGACTTATTGAAATCATTATTATGCATTCTATTCAAATATATCAAAATTTTACTAATATGTGATACAATGAATGCGTAGCATAGCAAGCATGAGCCTCTAATATTAATGGTAGCATTGTGATATTACAGAGGAAGTTATGATTTTAGTAGTATGATGTGTTTGTATGTTGGTTTTGAAGGACTTTATAGTTTAAAGTTTTTTCATTTGACTAATTTTAGAAATTGAAATTCACCTCCAAATGTGTTGCTAGGAAAATTTTAGTTTTTTTTTTCAACACTAGAACATTGTATCTTGCAATGTATGTGGCTAAATGACTCCAAATTAGACTCACATCATCTACAATACATACACTACAAGATTGTACAATTGAGATTTCTATACCTTAATGAAATTTAGACCTATAATACTTCAAAAGCAATTATCTTTTTAAACCCGAAAAGGCCCTAGGCATTTAGGAGGTAAGAGCTGGAAGTTAATTTGGGTAGGCAAATCTCCTTGAGGTATTTTTTAGTAAATTTATTTGAAAATCAAATGGAGTTGGCATCTAATCCAAGTCATTTCATATTTTTTTGTAGCTTCTTGGAATTAGTTATGAATTTTTAAAGTTGAAATGTAGTTATTGTAAGCATCATCCATCTCCTTAAATGTACACTATTTGTACATTGCTAGTGTATATTTCTAGAGGTGGACACTTTTAGAACTTGAGCACTTTATGGTTCTCCTACTTTAACTCCTAAAGTCCCATTGTCCCTACAAAGGACAAAATGGATTTTGGGCAGGCTCTTATGATTTTAATTTTTACTGAAACTTTTTAAAACTTATGAGCTTTCTAGAAATATAATTTTATTTCAATCAATGGGGGAGACTGGGCAGCAAAGAAAATCTACAAAAAATTGAAATATTTTTTTCTTATAGATTATATGTTTTGGTAAATGGGAAACTTTGATTCATTCCATTTGGATTAGAGATGTGAAAGTTATGGAGCTTCTTGTTTTGCGGGCAATCATAGCAACTTCTTGAAAGAAATTCATTTTTTTTCACTTTGAATGCTAATATTTTTCAATCTATATGGTCAAAAATCACAAAAAAAATTATCATGTAATCTAAGACAATAGTAGAACAAGATCCTACGGTCAGATTATTTAAAATATTTTTGAAAATTTATTTTGTACGTGAACATAATACAAGTGGTAGTTTAAAGTGGTTTTGATGCCAAAATGGCCTTGGGACTTTAGGGATTGATGAATTTGGAGTGTATCCTAACTACACTCAACTCAATATTGAGAACACCTAATAATCATAATTGCACCAAATAGGTGAATAAATCTCTTGAGAACGGTAGTACCTTTTAAATTATCATTGATTTTCAAACTAGGTAGGTAGGTGAATTTCTTGAAAATAATGGCATCTTTCAAATCATCATTGATCTATAAAGTGACAGTCAATTTCTTGAAGTGAGTTCCCCAATTTAATTCTATAATTCATATAACAATTTCTTAAGCCTTACAACCAAATAATTCTTATAACCTCATCGATTAGGCCTCAATGTTCTAATTAGAAGATCAAACTAAAGTTATACAAATACCTTACCAATAGTATTGCATCACCTTATTTCTTCATTTAAAAAAATACATTTTACCTATTTTTTGTGTACAAATTCAACCTTGATTGCTAGTATGTCCCAAGCATGAGTTGGGAGAAATTTATGAGAGTACTTTACAAAGGGGTTTATCTCTTGGGAGCCAATCTCGGAAGGTGATTGTGCAATCTGAGCTTGGAGGAGCATGAGGCATGATTTGGTCATAAGAATCAGGGCTACCAATGGTTTGAAACTGTTGTAATGCAGATTCCATTGTCAACTTCACCATCTCTTCATCTTGTTCTTGAATTACTTCCGCCACCATTTGAAATGAATCCATGCTTCCATTAGTTGTCCAATCCCTTGGATCAATTGATGGAACCTGCAATGATATCCAAAAAGTATATCTTAATCCCTAAAGGTATTAAGATTAATTTCTAAAAATTGCAATAAATAATTGCAACAATTCATAATAATCTATATCATTGATTCTTGAAGAGTATTCTTTCTTCTTTCCATTGATATATTACACAATCTTCCGTGAAGCTTCCTTAATGAATATTAATTGGATGAAGTGGACTAATTGAAAACATTTAAGCACTCTAGCTCAAAATTTGTATATAAATTACATCTGCTTATTCAATGGAATGGTTTGCATCCAAGGGGCACATTCTACAACGTGCCATTATAGTGAGTGGTACTATAATCAACATTTGGAATGCCAAACATTTTCCCAATGCATTAAATGTAGGTGACAATGCATCAAATGCACTATTTTTGAACATTCCATGCTATGTAGGCCCTCACCTTTGGCTTTAAGTAAGGCCTTCAAAGTAGGGAACACTTGAATGATAAGGAGTTACTCTAAACATTCATCATTCATTGAGTGAATGGTTGAGCATTTAGAGCTTAAGGTAGAGGATGCTAAAACTTGTTTAGGACCTTGACCTTGTGAACTACATTCTTGTAAGAACCTAGCCAAGTTTCCCATTCAAAATTAAGACACTTGATAATCATAATTGTCCCTTACGAAATTGTCCTAATCTACATCCTTTCAACCATGAAAGGTGCCCTCCTCTCAAACCTTTTTGATAAAAAGATATCCTCAACCTCATGCTTACGACAACTTATTTTCAAAAAGGCTATACAACAACTCATCTCTCTTACACTACACAATTAGCAAGAGTGTAGTAAATACCTTGCAGCATTCTGAGTAGTGTTGGTTGGCCTTGCTTCCATCGACAGTACCTGGGAGGATTCTTGTTCCATACCAGGAAGCATCATCAGCTGCTGATTCTACCAAAACATACCTGTGATTCAGCCAAAAGAAAGAGTTAATTAAATCTGTTCAAGGCTATGGTTTGGTGATAGTGCTGGAGATGTAAGAATGAGCTATGAACTTTCAGTATGAGTACCATAAGGTTCACATTTTGAGCAAGAATCTACATGGGGTGAATTTTGTAACACAGTTGAAATTCGATGCACTGTACCTTAAACACAAAGTGTCTCACATAGAACAAAAACAAGACAAAACAAATCTA
Source organism: Climacium dendroides (assembly GCA_950106755.1). Classification (NCBI taxonomy): domain Eukaryota; kingdom Viridiplantae; phylum Streptophyta; class Bryopsida; order Hypnales; family Climaciaceae; genus Climacium; species Climacium dendroides. The sequence goes on from OX467089.1 coordinate 16,964,792, forward strand.
TAACTCATCAGATGAATTTTGTAACATAATTGAAATTCAATGTGCTTACCTGAACATAAAGTTACTCGCATAGAACAAAAACAAGACAAAACAAATCTATAACTCATCAAATGAATTTTGTAACATAATTGAAATTCAATGCGCTTACCTGAACATAAAGTTACTCGCATAGAACAAAAACAAGACAAAACAAATCTATAACTCATCAAATGAATTTTGTAACATACATGAAATTCAATGCACTTACTTTAACATAAAGTTACTCACATAGAACAAAAACAAGGTGAAACGAATCTACAATTAATCTTTGCACCAATCAATCAATCGGAGTATTGTTATTTTGCTTCAACCTTGTGCAATCTCAAGTGACCCTTTTTTTTTAAGCTTACCTTGAAAAGAGCTCTTCCTCCGCCTGTGGGCTCAGAGACGCCAGCCAATCCAAGTCATGAAATTCCTTCTCTGAATCGGATTTGGGGGCTTGCTCCACTTGGGGCTTTGGAGAGGCTTTGCCTTCGGGTTTGCGCTGACCGTAAAGCCAATTAGGGCTTTTCAGTTGCACCTCCCTGCCATCAAAACCCCATCTCCAATAACATCAGTAACTAATCTCCAATGCTAATTTTAAGTTACTCTGGCACTGGTCAACTGTCGTTGGTGAAGAATCAATTTGAAAATTTTTGGAAATTTTTGAAATAGGAAAACATGCAAAAACCTCAAAACTTTTAGGAATCGAAAAACTCTAACCTTGGGGCAACAAACCAGGTGCAAGGTCGTGACATTTCCAACAATGTTACATGACAGTTGCTACTTATTTTCAATGCAATTTCAATTCAGCAAGTGAAAGAAATTCATAAAAACTGATTAGAGAAGCTTGATGAAAAGGGCTTTCAGCCAAAGAAATATAAATAATGTGTCGCTAATGTGATTAAGTAGTGTTAGTTAGTCCTAGTTTGCTATAGAGTGCCAAAGAAGAAGAGTCAATTGAGTTTTCATTTGCCTTTCTTCCCAACAGAGTAGAGGAAAATAAAAAATAGGGAATTTCATTAAAATAGCATATTCCACATGCCATTTTCAGACCACATGGTCTAAACTATAAAAGTGCCATTTAGGACAGGTGTGCATTTCAGACGGTGCAGTTTAAACCATAAAATGCCATAAAATGCCTAAACATAAAAAGTGCCAAAGTTGCGGAATGGCAACATTTTAATGAAATTCCCCATAAAACATTTTAATGAATTATGTTTGATTCAAAGATTCTAGACTTCGTTCATAAATGGTGAATATAAAATCAAAATAATGTGCACTTACGCAGCATCCCTTGCAACCCCTGTCACTGCGCTGCTTTTGGGTTCTGTTTCTGTGTACATGCGTACATTTGTCACAGGCCCACAGATTTCCTGGAACACAAAAAAAAAGAAACAATCAAACTTTCAGTAATAAGATCAGTTGCTTAGTGTATTGATTATTTAGGAAATTCAAAAGAGAAATCAAAAGAGAAATCAAAAGACATTGTGTGTTAGCATAACATCCTTCAAGTTATCGTCTAACAAAAAATTTGATTGTCAAAAATGTCAATTTGGTAGCTATTCGGTGTGTATTTAGGAGCAATTTGGGAGTTCCTGTCCAAGAGTTTTTGAAGGGATTAATGTTAGAGGCTTCTTGAACTCAAAATGTGTACAAACGTCAAAAAAAAGTCAAAGAATGAAGATGTGGTTATGACTCTAAACCACCTTCACTCTTTCCAATTGCATAATGAGGCAATGAAAGTGGCATGAGGAGAGGGTTGTGAAAGGGAACCTGAAGTTTGTCAAATGATGTCAACTTAAGACGATAGAAATCTTCTCGACATGGAGATTTAGCATACAACTTGCTCTTCCAAGACTTTTGAGAACTCAACAAAGCATTCCCACTTTTCTTCTTGACCAACTTTCTGCAAGACCATGCATTCATGTTTATTTTTTAAAAATCAAATGGAAATCATAGCATTGAAAATGATATCCTACTTCATCTCTACTATGAGTTGATACTACTCAAGTTCATTCAATTAGTATGTTCTATAGTAATAACACTAACTTGCACTAATGTGGGGATTATTCCAATTTGTGAGGTGTACTAATATGGAAGTTTACAATATTTATGATAGAATCATTATAATGTGACTTATACAACATAAATAGTGTAATTGTCATCCAATTCTATCCATATGTTCACACTAGTTAAACCACATTGATTTCATCCAAAATTCATTCAATTAGTACAATAGGATCGAATTCAATTGAGTAGGACTACAACACATAGTGCTTACTTATCATTTTCAGGTACAGATTCCTCCCCTCGACCTCCAACATGCAAATAGTAGTCTGATTCCAACTCCCACAAGGCAGGTTTTCCTTCTTGAGGTTGGAAATGGCCGAGAAACCTAAAAAGCCAAGTAAATGAAGTTGATGATATTACTCATCAATTTTATACAATAAAATCCAAATGAACCTTAAAAGATGCCACAACCACTAAGTGTTTGATGAACATTTGCACTTCTGTTGAACATAGAAGGATTCTCTATCATCCATCATAGAAGATGATAGAGAATCCTTCTATGTTGGACAAAAGTGCAAATGTTCATCCTTAGAATTTTGTGTGAAAAAAAAAGATCTTTCATAGTAATTTGACCTCCAATGAATGCTCGTGTTTTTTTAAGCAAATGATTCACACAATACCAACCAAAAAGGTTGCCACTTCCACAGTGACCAGCCCATCCTTCTAGGGTTAAATCGAAACTAAAGTCATATGTAGTGATAACTTGGGATTTCGTCGTAAATAAAAACCCCACATTCAATCCAAAGTATCACTACATATGACTTAGAAATTGGAATTTTTGGCTGAAAGTTTGATCCAGATTATTATGTCATTTGATTGACTCAAAACACATGCATTTTCAAGTAGTTGCAGAGTCTGTCGTGAAGGGAGGAGTTACAGGTTCATAGCATCCTGCTTTTCTCCATCCGTGATAGTGTTGCTGTAATAACGCCTGATAGACTTCATAAACTCTTGGGAGTGGGTAGTCGCCTTCCACTTCCCCTGCCTCTCTGGAAACACCTGCAAAACTTTTCATTTTTCAGTCCACAAAAGATCTTCCTCCACAACCAATTTAACTGTGAAATGACACCATGGAAATAAAGTGTTTGATGGATGACTTTCTCTAATTACTATAGAATTAGAGTATACACTTGTTGGTTCAAAAATTGAATCATATTTAAGTGAGTATCTAGGTTTTAATAAATTAAGGGTAAGTATCACAGATATTTGTTAAGTATTCAATGAGTTTTCATTTAAAGCTATTCCACCAATTGCAAGCTTAGTGCAAGAGTTTGACATAAAGTTTTGAATCTCACACCCTCCTCACATTGTGTTTGCCTTAGTCAATAGATAACTTATATTTAATGGTATACAATAGAGAAATTTGTTAGGTAATGCAAACACAATACAAAGAAGGTATAAGATTCAAAACCTCTACACCAAACTCTTGACCAAATTGTACTCGGAGCTTGCAATGGGTGGAACCTCCGCACAAAACTTCACATGAACATAACATTCTTAGCTATTGTTGGAGGGTCCTTGTGGCACTATAGAGAACCCAAGACACTATCAAAGAGAGAATGAAATGTGATAATTTAAGGTTTGTGGCTCACATAAAAAATAATTTCTTTATGCCAACCTTTATTCTTGGGATTTCTATTACATTTTGGGGGACCCATGATCACTAGTATAGAATATTAATAATGAAACTCATTGAGTCCTTAAACAAAAATTCAAGAAAGGATTGGCCTATGCTAAGGAGGTAACTTTGGAAGGAAGCTGCCTCCATGATAGGTAATACCTTGTCAAAAACGATTCAATTTTTGGACAAGTAGATGCATTCTTTGTTTCTACAACAACAATGAAAGTCATCCATTGGACACTAATCATCTTCAACGTTGTCATTTCAAGGTTAACCTTGAAAACAACACTAACAACACAAAGTGTCTGATGGATGACTTTCTCTATTACTACAAAAGCAAATAGAGACTGCACCTATTGGTCCAAAAATTGAATCATATTTGAGTGAGCCCCTATCACCAAGGCATCGTCCTTTTCGGGTTAATTCAATAACCCGAAAAAATTGAGTTGCACATGTAATTATCAATACTAGTGTGCCCTGTGTTGTTGCCATAGTCAAAACAAAAGTAAGAGTAATTTTCTAATTTTTTAGTTCATAAAAACTTCAAAATTCAATAACTTTCTTCAAACACCACAAAACAAAGCCCATGACCCCTCCTTGTCAAGAGCTTTCCGACTGTACCAAGCATGCGAGCAGGGACACACAATCTGGGGATCTCAACGTAACAAACAAAACAAACAGCCAAATTGAAGGTATGGATAGAGAGAGATCTCAAGGCTTACATAGTTGTGAGCCTCGGAGCCCCCATACTGCATTGCGAGCGCATCCCCCATATTCTGATACATCTCCATCACCTTCTCCGCCACGCCACAATCCGCATCCACCTTGTTCCCTTCCATCAGCCCCACGCCTTGCATCTGCCTGCCCAGCGCCTCCAACCCATACGCGTACTGCGCCACGTTCGTCCTGTCCAGACAGTCGATGCAGTTCGTGCGCAACACGCCGTTCTGGTAACAAGGCTCCCGCGCCTTGTCGACTGGCGGCTGCGGCTTCGGAGCCGCGGTCTCTTGGAAGATGAGGCGGCCGTTCATGCTCGTGGTGCCCACGGCGGAGAACAGCTTCGTCAGGTCGAGAGAGAGCTGGCGACTGCCAAGGTCCAGGGCCAGGTGACGGGTGGTGGAGAGGTCGAGAGAGTGCGTGCGGTGGCTCAAAGGAGAAAGACGGGAGGAGCCGGGAGTGATCCTAAGTCACAAATTTCGAAAAAGAATTGGGAAGATTCAGATGCCGGCGGGGACGCATGCCAATGCGGAACAGCTACAACCACTTGCAGTAATCGAACCAGACAACGCACCGCGCGCGCACATTCAACTGTCTCAATGGTGTTTTCTCATAACAGTTACAAACCTACGTGAACTCAACTTGAAAAACGTCACAACGTTTTCCACGTAACCGGGAGCCAACTCCATTCAGCATTTCCAAAATACTTAAGATTTCAGTAATACACACAGATGGACCCGTGTGTACGTTATGATTCTCAAGTTCATGACCCATTTGATAGATCATCATGTTGTTGAAGTTAAAATTTGGACGGACTCAAATTTGATATCACCGAAACTAGTGGAAATGAACTGTGCACGTGATGGGCCGGTAGACCTCGTGTGATGGACTGAAAACTGCTATAACAAACATGAGGACGAATTCTACATTCTGAAGTACGGGCTTGATTGTATTGTGAAAGAATTGTATACAAACCAGGTCAAATTTTATATTTAAGAGGATCAGTGAGGAACAGTAATGGTGTGTGATAGTGAATAAATGAAACGTAGCGAAAAGAAGGGTCGTAATGCATGAGGCCAAATGCAGTCCAAACTGTGACAGAATAATGACTTACGGTGGGGCACTGGGGATGAGCGTCTGCACTTGGGGTTTCCTCTTCTGAACGAAAGTTTTGCCGCTGTAGTAGAATCCAGTGAGATCCAGGGCGTCCGCGGCCACACCTTGCAACACCGCCAGCACGTTGGCTGATTTGCTGCCACTGGGAGAACGAAAAAAGAAAAAAGAGTTTGGTAAGGAACACTGATACTACAAATCATTGATTAAAAAAGAGAAAAAACTCTATAGATTTTAATTGGATGATTCAAAAATAATGAAACTACAGTTTTTAGGCATGAAATCATGAGCGACTAAATAAAGGAAGTGCTATTGTATCCTTGGTTCTAGAACATGACTTTTACGCTTCGAATGAAGGAAATCACTAGTTTTGAATTGTCCCTGTTTGGCAGGACCCAGGTCTTCTTTTAAAATACACCCTGACCCTCTTCAAATTACCTAAATCTTGAATCCAATCATTTTGATTTATAATGTATTTGTACAAATACATTATTTACCTCAATTTCATCAAATTGGTCATAAAGGAAGGGATTATTAAAGATTTGAGTGTTTTCTTTTGATGAATGAGAAAGTATTTGAACAAAATCTTGCCCAGAAGCACTCAATCAATCATCCATAATGTGGACTTCAGAGCATTTAGGAGTGAATTTAATCTGACTCACATAGTTCGAATGTGGCAAGGTGTTTTAGAGAAGGTTGAATTTAAGAGGTGAACTAACTAACCTCTTTGCAAATTTGTGGAAATCCCAGTGTATGAATTTGAGGCTCCTTTCTTCCGGGTACATTTGGTTCAGGTACCCAACTGCATCCGCAAATTCACGGCGCAGCATCATTTCACGAGGTCGTTTCTCCACTGTCTGCAGAAATCCAACAAAAGGAGTAATCCAAAATGTCCAAAACCTATGGAATTTTTGAAGAGTTTCACAGCCAATGTGCAGTGGTGATAGAAAAAAGGGTTACACAAGGACGGAACGGAATTTGGACACAAAAGAACCAATTTGTCCAATTTCCATACTGGATCTCTCTCTCCTATGCAACTAAGATATGTGTACACCCATAAACAACATTGCCCAAAATGAGACCTACATTTAGACTAAAAAGCATCACAAAAAACTAGAAATTGATTATACAAGGTATACACAATCAAAACATGAGTCTATGAGAGAGCCTAGTGTTGGTTTTCGGTACACCTAGAGACTGTACTTTAAAAATTAGTAACTTATTCATACAGTGGCCACATAATGCACGCTAAAGTGCATTGGAATCCTCTTTCCATTTCCAACAAGATCCAAAAAGAATACTTCTAATAATTTTTAATAATAGTAACAATATTAGCTTGCAATTAGTGACGATTATCGGTGCGCATACCTTGTTGCAAGCATGGAAACGGAAACGGAAACGATCTACACAGGGACATTGAATTGAATCGAATCTCCACGAACTCTACCTTGATGAGGCTTAGAACAATGATGGGGTTGCCATATCTACTTGAAAGGTCGTCGAAGTGAAGCTTCGTGGCATGATACACGGGATCGAATCTCTGTACTGCCATCAGTTCACAAGAGATCACAACGACAGGATCATCACTTTTAGACATTTCCGCATACTGAACGATTTTCATAACAACCAAGCCGAGAAAATGAAAGAAATTTTGATCACTCGCATTGCTCAAAGAGCTTCGAAATGGTTCATATTGACCAATGAATTCTTGATTTTCTCCGCTGGGTCCCAAATGTCAAGCAGCCCTTCTTTTATTTTATAAACGACCGTGATCATGTCATCAATTGGGAGTGAAATAGAGAAAAATCGAATTCAAAGCGTATGTTTGTCTCATCTTTTTACAGATGATATCAGGCTTGGGAGAGATTATTTCCTGGGAGTAATCAAACCCAGTGCAGTCTTTCCAACCCGCTTTGACATGCTTCAGTTTCTGATATTATTAATGCACTAGCTAGTTTTCTCAACCGCTGATGAAATTCTTAGAGGAATTTATCAAGTAAGCTTCCGGAATTTAAAGCTTGCTTTCATAAATCATGGATAAGCTTTCGATTTGAAGCAGGTGTACGATTTGATTCGATTTGGCACTTACAGATGATATCCGGCTTGGGACTGAGTCTTGACATTTCCTGGGACCAGAAGAGAGGGATGGAGCCTCGGTGCTGCACCACGGAACTGATTTGCCCAGTGGAAGGGTCGATGCCCGTGTCTTCGTTGAACACCACCTGCTCCGTTTCCACATCGTTGGCCACTCGGCCCTTGTCGTTCACACCGCGCTTCAAGTACCTGCATGGATGAGAATAAGGGATGGGAACAAAGGATGAGAAAAATGGATAAGAATAAGGTAACTGCACCTAATTGCAACCTGCTTTTATAACCAACCCATATGCACTCTTTCCTACAATGTACAACCTCTCATTCACGAGAGACTAGTGTTGATTTTGGGATGAACAACCTCTCATTCACGAGAGACTAGTGTTGATTTTGGGATGTACAACCTCTACTAAGGCCAATTTTGGGTACACCCATTTTCAGCACTTTGACAATGCACAATTTATTCAAACTGTGCCCAAAAAATGCATGCCAAGAGAATGTGGACCCCCCCCTTTTTTTCTTTCTCTTTTTGACTCTTTTAATAAGGCTTTACCTTTACCAAAACGTAGGCAATTTCATGAAAGGAAACCATGCTCAACTGCGATTTGAAATGAAGTTACCTAAGAAGGTGATCAGTTTACTAACACGCTCACCTTTCAATACATCAAACATTCTAAATGAATGGACAAACTGGCAGCTGTCAAAAATGGATTCCTTTTAGTCAGAATATTAATTAAAAAAAGCATCAAATTTAGGGAGTTATATTAGTTGTTGAACCTCACCTTGTACCAGCAAAATGCCTGGACCGCCGAGCAATGAGAGTGATGGCAAAAATGCGCCCGAATATTGACAGCCTTGCCTGCACATAACCCGGAGCACAAATGAACCGGAATTCAGATTATGCTCACTCATAAAGGACCGACCGAGGAGTTAGGATTCTAAAGCGATCAATCAGTTCACTAATCAAGTTTTATATAGAATAATAAACATGGGGACAAATTTTCATATTACCAGAATCAATGAAACAACATCGCATCAATTCTATTTGTTTTTGACCAAACAAACACATGTAATGTTCTTCAATGATTCTGGTGATCTAAAATTTGACCCCCTTTTGAGTTGTGCCTCTCACATTAATACTCAATCGACTTGTCCATTCTCAAACCCAAGAATCGTCCATTTTTAAAATCCAAAAATCCTTTCTTCTTTAGAGAGTTAAACTTTGTTGAAAATCATGGAAAGCAAACCTGCTCGAAGAAGCCATGGACAAGAGCCACGATCCAGCGCGTGTTCTTCAACGACTGTCGAATGCCGCGTGTCAGGAAAGCGTTCCACACGAACATGTTGTCATAAGGCATCCGATCCTCCTCCGTCGACTTCACGTTGGCCTGAATGTTCCTCATTATGGGGTAGGTGTAGCTGAAGTAGAAATCTTTGGTCAGGTCCACCCCTCCCAGCAACTTTTTGTACCTACAGGTCAGGGTAAAGTCAGGCATCCAGTTTTACAATCATAGAATAGAAAGAGGTCCCACTGGTTCACTTCCTGCGCAAAATTACGACCAATGAAAACCCTAAAGAAGGAAAGAATGAGGGATTCGTGGTTTGGAAGAGATCAATATTGATTGATGATGTTGTGAAAGATGTAACTCAAATGGGTTCAGATTCATTATCACCAGGGGTGAATTGAAGAACATTGCATACGTTGGTGGGAAAGAAATCGAATTGGAGAAAAGAAATTGTTGGTATGACTGACTCAAAACTGCTAAAAAGCACATGAGATTCAATTTGTTCTTAAGGCTAAACCCTGGTTGCGAAACTCAAGATTGTTTTGCAATCATATTATAAGGATGTCTGGTTCACTTCCGGTGCAAGTTCACAAAGAATTAAACCCTGAAGAACGAAGGATTCGTGGTTTAGAATGACGTATTGGATTGATGAATCCAGATCTTATTTATACCCCCAGAATGACTGAAGAACATTGGATGTGTTGGTGGAAAAAGAAAATCTAATTGGAGAAAAGAGATTCTTCGTATGTCTTTACTCAAAAGTGCCCCAAAAAACAACACATGAGGTCCAAATTGGTCCTTTATAGGAATGAATTAATCCTGGTCGTCAAGCTCAAGACTGAAAACAGGTGGAGAAAAAGAGAACCTGAGTTCCACCTTCGAATGAGAAGCTTCGGTTTGCACGGTCGAGTGCGGGACGGTGATGAGCTGGCTTTCGCTAATGCAATAAATTGCGTGACCACAGATGGTTCCAATCTGACGGCGCTTGGTCACAAGAATCAAGTAGTACGACTCCATGAATTTGATAAAACCTAATTCAGGAGCAATGTGTCAATACACACAACTCAATTTCGGACTTCGCAGGTGTCTCACCATTCAATGTACAAGAACTGCAAGTTTTCATTATGAGATTACCAATATTTTCGCACTTTGTGTTTGCAATTTCAGACATGATTCTCTCGGAAATTAAAGTTGTTCCTGTGAGACATTTATAAGGTGGACCGAGCACGACTCCACGAATTGGATGAAACCTAATGAGTACCACGTTGTTTCCCATACACAAACTCAATTTCAGACTCGCAAGGGTCTCACCATTCAATGTCACAAATTGCAAGTTTTTGTATGAGATTAATACCCCAATTCCTAAACTTTTTGATTGAGATTTGAAAACATGGTTCTCTTGGACTTGAGATGCTCCTATGCGGCATTTAGAAGGTGGACCGAGCACGTACCCACAATGCCATAGGCCTTGGTGACAAAAACAAGACCCCCAGTGGACTTATTCCCTTCACTCACGCGAGCCAATAATAACAGAATCTCCGCCTCGGTGTAGATGGTAGGGTCTTCCAGCATGCTGAGCTCTGACGCCTCCGAACGGTCGATCTTCAACACCTGCCAGTGCTGCTTCTGTTTGTCCCTTCCCACTAAATAGAAATTCTGCCACACCAAATGCAAACTTGAGTCCTAAACTAATCCTCACCTACGTAATTCACCAACCCATAATAATCGTAAAGATCACGTCTGAATTTCCTTCCAATGCCAGCAACACAACAAAAGCCCAGGCATACTCTTTCCCCCAAAACACGAAGAAAAGAGCATAAACAGACGATGATTACCAGCCCTGACACAGCAGAAGTTACAAACACGGATTACAAATCACAGAACAACGGTGTCGTAAGCGAATAAGCTATTCAACGTAATAATTCGTCAGATATTAACAATCATGGATCTCAAACTGACAAAACGACCTGCAAAAATTACAATCCCCACAATCGTAATGAAATGAAACACACTCCAACTACCGCGATTCCAAAGCTCTTAAGAAAACATCAGAGCACGCGCGTGGTTGCGTACCGAGCGTGTTTCGTAGAGTGAGAATTTCTCAAGAGAGTACGAGGAACTCTGAGGGTCCAAATCCTTGTTGCTCTCTACTAAAGGCTTGGGACTAGTGCTTGTAGGTGGAGCCATAACTCCCGCTGCCCCTCCTTTCCCCGAACCCAAGCTCAATCCAATTCCCCGACAAACTCCATTTCTGTCACCACGAACGCCAAGCTGCTGTTGCAAACCATAGCCCAAGAGCCCTCCGACCCAAACCTTCGCCGATTCCCATCCTATTGCTTCAACTCTCACAACAAACACAGCCCTAAACTTCACGACACTAGTCCAGCACCCAAAATTAACTGACTCCGGCTACGAAAAGACCCAGTGCTGCTACTACTACTACTGCCAACATGCGCGCATGACAGCCAGCCGGCCTTGGACATTCCCCGAAGTAGCTCCCGCAGGTGACCATTTGACTTCGTCTTCTGTAAATTCCTTGACCAGTTGCATCGACCCAATTCTATGGATCCGTCAACAGATCTCACCCACCCTCCTTCGATCTCTCAAGCTTTAACTTAACTTATTACAGTATTTGAAACGCCAATGCTGCATGCTTCCCAAGAGGGAGTCAGGTCGAACAACTGAAGGTCAGGTCGGACGGAATGTTCAAACTCCTTGCAAATCGAAAGGTCAGGCAGGGCCTTGGCAGGTGCCAGTCTGGCTGATGAGTGAGCGGCCGGCTTCCGTCTTCAGTCCATGCACCTGGAAAACGCAGGAAAAAACATCAAGAGAGAGAGCAAATGTGGAAAAATCGGTTTCGGGAAGCCCGCCGTGGACCATCTGGCAAATGACACCTACTCCGAATGGGTCCCATCCAACTCAGCATTCTTCCGTCTACTAGTCTACTCCTCTGCAACAGGAACATCCACGGAACCACCCAAGATGCCAATAACCACCAATATGCTACAGTGGTAACCACAACATGCTACCACTTATCATTTCCTGTGTAGAGTACGACCGGCATCTCTTTCTCTCTCTGTCAAGGAAGGTCAGATCTCGAGTGCTGTCTGTTTCTGTCTGTGCGAGAGAGGAGTCAGAGGACTAAGGTAGGAGGAGGTCCATAAAAGCGCTCCGGACGTCAGGCTCGAAAAGCGTCCCCCTCCTGTAATGTACACATTTTGTACATTTTACGAGGCAGGTCCACTGGTGGACGCTTTTAGTGACGTAACTTCAAACATTCATAACGAACTTATCTCCAAAAAGCTTCAGAAACAAATACATGAAACGACTGACGTCGCTGCCCAATTCCATTTGTCTTTTGCTTTTCAAGGGAATTTTTTTTTTATCATTGAAAAATTCGTTTCACGAAGTCTACAGTACTAACCAGCCTCCGTTCCGAAATTCGTTTCCAGCTCCGGCGCTTACAGTTAAGATGAACCTCCTACGTTAACTTAAGCTTACCCATCAGTTGTGATGAGACTGCAGCGAACTGATCGAAGCTCGATGAACTCCGTTGGTTTTTGTGCCCCTGCGACGTTGCCGAAAGCTCCGATCTGGGGATAAGTGCCATAGCCTGCCTCCATGAGTGCAAAGGGACTGATGAAGCAGGGCTACGAAAGCCAGTGACTTGCAGCTGGGGAGGAGATGGCAGGGAGAACAGGACGGAGGGTTGTGTGTGTTTCTTCATTCACGAATTTTCGCCAGTTGGCGACAATCAAAAGACTGACACTATAGCTATTTTTTGTGAAGGAAATTTGCTTTTTTTTCCGGTCAAAAGAGCCAGATTACTGATGCTTTTTTCTGAAGAACAAAAGCCAAGATTTATCTATAGGGCATCACTTAATTTTGATTTACATATCGCCAAGTATCACAATAATTGTTGAAGAAATAACTTGCTACTTCTCCAAAAGGAATTTGAAAAAATCTGTACCGGTACCTTACTTTTACTGGCATGTGAGGATGGTATTCTTGCCGCCCCGAGTGTGCAGGACATGATTGGACTGCTGGCATGGTTGTGGCTGGGTGACAGCCAGATGGACAAGCAAAAAAAAAGGGAGAATTTTGGGGAATGAATTTGATAGAAGAGGAGTTTTCTTTTGATTTTTTTAAATTTTTTTCATGGTTTCAAGGAATGCAGAGGTTGAAGAATCCTTAATCTGGGTCTTCAGTTGCATACCATCATTTCATCCTGGAATAATTTTTCTTTTCATTTCGGCTAAAACCAGTCGAAACGGCAGAGAGAACTGAATCATGTAGATGAGAAACTCTGCCATTTCCCAGCCTGGCTGGCTGCCATTGAAATCAGAGGGGTATAAATAAGCAAATCAGTCAACGGTCTGGGAAGGGCTGCCGTGCTCACTGCTCAGCTGCTGTTGAGAAGGACTTGGAGTAAGTAAGGTACTGAGGTACTATGGAGACTCATAATAATCGCACTTATTGCAATTGGGGAAAAATTGACCACACTCACACTTTGGATGAAGGAATGAATAATGTACGTATTTGGCAATGAGAAGAAAAAGTTGTGTTAACGTAAAAAGTTGAACTTCAATTGAAATCAAAATGAGGAGGTAAGGTAGAACTATCCAATACCACCATTCACCCAATTCTGCCACCTACAACTTCCTTCCATTTTCATCACTGGTCCATCTTATTACCACAATCTTATTAATCCATGATCATGATGGCAATGCACTGGGGAGCGGACACATCAGCCCACGCTTCAATAATGGTTTGATCATGCTTCAACAAGGGTCTACTCATAGTTTTACAATTCAGCTTTGAAAAATCACAGAAAATTCACTTCTTTCAAACAATTCAATCACTGGAAAATATGAAAGCTCAAAAATAGCTTTTTCAAAGTACCTTAATTACAAATATGTATGGTAATGAATAATTCTACCTTATTAGGGTTCATTGTAAAGGTCTCCCTAGTTTGTAGTAAGGGTGTTATACGAAAGTTTACCTAAAAGTAGTACAAAAGAAACACAACAACAAACTTTGTTGCATCCTAGGTTTGGTGCTTCAAGGAATTTTGTCCTATGTTTCTCTCAAATTCTAGCTCCTTGTCTCTCATTTCACACACTATACAAGTAACTCTATTCATTTTCCAAGTTCATCATATATACCTAATAGTAGCATAACATTGTTGATCAAACCTTGCACGTTTCCCTTAAGCCCTAGGGAGATTGGGGTAATCCTTCTTGGGATCCTTGGGGTGGATTTAGTTTAATCTGTCAAGTATCATTGGTTGGCCAGTTTGTAAATTGATTGGTTGGGCTCTTAAATTGGTGATTTGAGGAAGGGAGCAAAAGGGACTAGGATCCCAAAGTCGGTTAATAATGTTATGTAGAATCATCCTTAAATCAAGGACACATGAGTTCAAAATAAAACAATTGGGTGCCAAAAATGGTGGATTCACCTAAGAACATTTGGTCAAGTATTTTTCTCAATGGCTTTCTTTGTTGATAGTTTACCATTCATAACTTTTCCATTTCTATTCAAATTTTTGGGTGTTATATTTAGGCAATTGAAAATGGATGCTCAAATCTTAGTGAGTTAGTTTGCAAGGTGGTGTGTAGCATATTCACAACTACACATCAATCAATATCAAGAATGAGTGCCCACCTTGTCAATTTAATATTGATGTACATACACTTTGAAGTCTTTAGTATACATAAAGTAACTATACCTAAATCCATCTTGGATCAATTTTGAATAAACCTATTTTCCAACACTTTTGAAAATGCATAGTTTTTGTTTATCTATCCCAAAAATGAATGCTAAAATAGTTGAAAATGATGTATTGACTCCCAACAAGCCACTACAAAATTTAAGGTAGAAATACCTATATCCAACGGGGGCTCATACCCAATTTCTAGAATACAACTATTTCTAATTATGGCTAGAACAAATTTCCAACCAAAAGTTGGAATGTTTTTTTTTTCTCCTTTTCAAGGTTGGAACTAATAAAAAAATGACACATGTTCCAAAATAGTGAGCAAGAAAGTAGGAAATAGTGAACAAGGAAGTCTGTAGTTCTTAACTGGTTGGAATTGAAAGACTCTAAACATTAGACATAGGGCTTGGACTAATGGGGAATTTCATTAAAATGACAAATATTCTGTGACTTTAACATCCCACAGTTTAGACAAGGTGGTGTGAAATCTAGTACACTAATAGATTTTAAACCTCCCAGTCTAAACTGTGGGAATGGCACATTGTGAAAATGGCATATGGAATATCACCATTTTAATGAAATTCCCTATACTACTATTTGGCTCCCCCAAAACATAATACTTTCAATTATGAAAATAAAATTACAAAAGCATTTCATTTCTCTTATTTTTTTGTCTAACTTTCTACAGAGGAAAAATATGTCTCCTTTCATATTGCTCACCATGTGTTGCGAAATCGCTTAAATGATTGAATATGGGTGTTTCTACCTTAACCTTTAAACAATGGGCATGTGACCATGAAAATCATCCCTTTTGACATTGTGTGAATAGTTGATTCAAAAAAATCCTAATGCACTCATTGGAAATCAAAGTACCATACAAGGCCTCCCCTTTTCATGCAAAATTCCTAAGATGAATAGTTGTACTTCTGTCCTACATAGACATAAAAAGATTCTCTATCTATCATCGACAAGAAAATGGCCACTGCATCGTTTTTGGGTTAATTTAATTTACAAAGAAGTGCCGCTCTCTCAAATGCTTCAATATTTGGAGAATTCTGGTGTAACTGAAGTAGCTCCCTCATGGAGGTCATGGATGGATGAATTCTGTTGGAACGCATCAATGGTCTGCCGTGCCAGATCTTCAGTTTCCAGTTCATGATGGGAGTAACTTACGTTCACTTATGGGAACGTCGGTAAGTTATCATCACCTCTGAAACAGTCCCATCATGATCCCAGGTCTGTTGAGAGGGTACGGGTCCTTTTCACATTGGAACCGAGTTTGGGATATTTTTTGAGTTTTACCAGCTATTTAAAAAAAAATCCCATATTGAATCGTTTTTTCCTCTATAGATTGCTCTAAATAGAATTTTTTTAGATTTGTTCAATGTTTTTTTTTATGTTTTCAAAATGTAACTTTTTTTTTCCCAATTCCACTAGTTAATTTTGAACTAATCGTTTGTTTCTTGTGAATATTGATTAGAACAACCCATTCATTTTTTTATTTTTTTGGCACGTACAACAATTTGGTTGTAGTGAGAAGTAGAAGATTGATATTTACTCCAAGGGTGACACTCTATAGCCCAATGTTCATGGAGAACTACGAGATAGTTCATTTTTAGCTGGTGGGATTGGGAAAATTGGCCCCCGGTTGCAATTCGAAAACATTAAAAAAAATAGTGGAAAAATCTAGAAAATTTCTATTTATAGTCAAAAATAAAGAAATTAACTAAATTTGGTATTTGAAAACCAATTCTGTACAAGAATCAGAGGAAAAATAGTTGGTCAAATTCAATAAATATTTTGAACATTGCTCTAGGTAGTCCATTGATTTTTCACTTTGTATGTAATTAGGGGCTCTAAAACAAAGAAGAAGAGTAACTCTTGTCATATGACCAACATGAATGAAGAGTGTTGGGGATAGTTGTACTATCTAAGCTTTTGGAGGTAAACCCTATAAGTGAAATTGTAACTAGTAGATAGTGGCTTGTATCTATTAATATGTATATTTTTTGAATACTTGATCACCCTATTGAGTTAAAAGTTATACTATGAGAGGTGGTGCAAGAGATTGATAATTGTATGGTTGCTAGTTTGGATTTGATTTTTGTTGATTTGTATCTTATTAGGCAATGGGTACTTTTCTAATATTGAGTTAGAGTTTGTGGTTCAAATTTAACATGCATTTGATTTTATTTATTTTGTGTGTATATATATATATATATATATATATATATATATATATATATATATATATATATATATATATATATACATATATATATATATATACATATATATATTAAAGTGAATATTATAAATATGTATGTGTATTTTTTATGTGTTTTTATGGAGGATTACTTAGGTGGTAGAGGATGGTGATGTTTTATTTTGCGTTTAGTGAGGACGATATGCATAAGGTATTCTATTGTATTTTGGTGGATTTCTCAGAAGGACTTGTTTATAGAGCTAGTTTTAATTTTTAGGTTTTGATCTTCATGTAGTAATTTTGTATCTTGAGTGTATAGCTCTTCTTGCATCGACAATAATTGTTAAAAGTAGTGCTACATTCTATCCTTGGTGTCTTATGTTGGTTAGTAATGTATTATATTTTATTTATTCGTTCGTAATGATATTTGGTGAGAATTTGTCATGGCAGTACGTGAATTCAATAAAATGCATAAGTAGATTAGTTTGGAGGTGCATTGGCGGTGGACTATCGTGAAGATGATTTAGTACTAATATTATGTCTAGTTTTTGTTTTGCTCCACAATTACAAGTGTTTATACAATGGTAGGTTAGTAACTAAGGGAGGACCGTATTTTCTTGTGGTTTGTCTATTGATTTTCTTATATCGATGAGATTGAAGCATCATGAGTTTTTGTTGCTCATGATCATTTTGTGTAAAATCCAAACAACATTGTTATGTTGTTTATTCTAAGGGTTTTTATGTTTGATTTTGGGCATGCTAAAAGGAGGTGTGGCCATGTGTCAATATTTTGTGTATTGCAAATTGTGCAATTAATATTAGTGTGTTTGTTAGGCCAAAAGAAGTGTTTACGAGCGTTGCCCATATATTGTCCATATCTAAATTTGAGTAGTTGGATTATTTGTTTGTCTATAATATTGGGGTTGTTCCAAAAATTGTTGGATGCATCAAGGTCTAATTCTTTGTTGTTTACCCATTTGCCTATATATTTCTAATTTATGAAAATGGTTGTTTGTTGGACATATTCTTCTTCATCTAGATATTTTTTGAGATTGTGTATGGAATCTTTCCAAGGTTTGTTTGGATTCATGGATTTAGCTATGTGTAACCAATATGGGCTTGTATGAGTGTTTTGATAGATTATTGAATTTTCTTGTGGGATTTTTTCAACTTTTGCTTTTGCTAATATGTGTGCTTTTTTTTTATCATATATATTTACATGTACTTTGACTTTGTATAGGTATACTAAGTTGGTTATTCTTTTTAATATTTTAGAGATCTCTTATAATATTAGTTTATTTGAATGATTGTTTTATAATGTAGAATGTTTAAGTTGTGTATTTATAAGGTATAGTGAGTTGATATATGTATATTTTTCATTGTTTATGGATATTTGTAATGTTTCAAAAATGGTTGTTAGTTTTGCCCTTATTATGTTTTAAGGCCCATGAAGTCTTTTTGATATATTGATGTTTTTTGTCTTGTTGTATATTCCATACCCGGTTTTGTCTCCTATTGTTATTCCATCTTCTTGTTCTTCAAGTGGGTTGTATGACCCATTTGCATAATAGTTGTCTACTAGCGGTTGGCGCTTGCTATGCTACGCATTCATCATTAGAATTTTATAAGAATTTTTATACACTACTAGAAAATTTCATTTTTTTGTTGTTTTGGTCGCGTTGATCCAGTCAAAATCTGACAGAAATCTGTTGGTTTCAACAGATTTCTGTCAGATTTTGACCGGATCAACGCGACCAAAACAACAAAAAAATGAAATTTTCTAGTAGTGATATATTAGATAGAATGCAGAACAAAAATTTCAATAAATCTTCAAATAAAAATGAATAAAATCTTTGTATAATTTTTTTTTATAAGTAAGCATATAATGAAATGTACAATACAAATTTATTAAATGATGAATGAAACATATGCAATGGTAAATACTATAAAAGATACACATACATTAGAATGCATTAAAAATTTGATTCCATTGTTACAAAAAATGGCAACCCAAATTGAAGAATTGAAAAGAAAAACTTGTAAATCTCAAAAACTTTGTGAACAACTTAATTGTTGTGAAATCCAAAATCGCTTTAATTGAATAAATTTCTCAAAATCATTTGGTAGTAGCAATATAAAATTTAAATCATGAAAGCTCACAAAAGCACAAAATCATAGAAGTGAAAAGAAGTGTAAAGCCAAGAGAAGCAATGGATTTGCTACCTCTATAATATCATCCTATGGATCCTCTTTAATATCACCTCAATTGCAACAACTATATTATTTTTATAATATCACCGTTTGTAAAAAGTGATATTACAGAAGTGATTGCAAACTGCTACTCTATTTTTGTAATATCACATTGTGTGAAAATACGATTTTTATGTATGCATGATTGAAAATATTTTTACAAAATATTTAAAATAATTATTGTAAAGACTTATCGAAATCATTATCATGCATTCTATTCAAATATATCACAATTTTACTAATATGCGATACAATGAATGCATAGCATAGCAAGCACAAGCCCCTAGTATTAATGGTAGCATTTGTGATATTATAGAGGGAGTTATGATTTTAGTAGTATGACTAGCGGTTGGTGCTTGCTATGCTACGCATTCATCATTAGAATTTTATAAGAATTTTTATGTATTAGATAAAATGCAGAACAAAAATTTCAATAAATCTTCAAATAAAAATGACTAAAATCTTTGCATAATTCTTTTTTATAAGTAAGCATATATTGAAATGTACAATAGAAATTTATTGAATGATGAATGAAACATATGCAATGGTAAATACTATAAAAGATACACATACATTAGAATGCATTAAAAATTTGACTCCATTGTTACAAAAAAATGGCAACCCAAATTGAAGAATTGAAAAGAAAAACTTATAAATCTCAAAAACTTTGTGAACAACTTAATTGTTGTGGAATCCAAAATTGCTTCAATTGAATAAATTTCTCAAAATCATTTGGTAGTAGCAATAGAAAATTGAAATCATGAAAGCTCAAAGCTCACAAAAGCACAAAATCATAGAAGTGCAAAAAAGTGTAAAGCCAAGAGAAGCAATGGATTTGCTACATCTATAATATCATCCTATGGATCCTCTTTAATATCACCTTAATTGCAACAACTATATTATTTCTATAATATCATCCTTTGTAAAAAGTGATATTACAAAAGTGATTGCAAACTGCTACTCTATTTGTGTAATATCACATTGTGTGAAAATACGATTTCTATGTATGCATGATTGAAAATATTTTTACAAAATATTTAAGATAATTATTTTAAAGACTTATCGAAATCATTATCATGCATTCTATTCAAATATATCAAAATTTTACTAATATGTGATACAATGAATGCGTAGCATAGCAAGCATGAGCCCCTAGTATTAATGGTAGCATTTGTGATATTACAGAGGGAGTTATGATTGTATATTTTAATGTTATATTTGTTATATTGAATGTATATATAGTATGTTTGTGTGATTTGTTGTTGTATTGTTTGGTAGTGTAGCTTCATTCCAAGTTTTTGACAGATTTACCATTACTGTTAATGGTATTGTTTCTGAATTTTTTTTGTGTATATTTTGAATATTTAGGTGAGTGTAGATTTGTTGTTTGAGTTCTTCTTGGAGGTTGGTTAGGGTTGTATTGTAGTGATTATAATGTATGTAAAGTATTTGTATTCTTGGGGGTTCTACTATATGTTTGTATTTTGTAGTTAAAGGTGTTTCATATTTGATTGTATGTGCTGGAAGTATGGGATAGTATGTGTGTCTCAATATATATTTGTATGTGGGATTTATTAGTGCATAAGTGTTTACTTGGTGCAATAATTGTCATACTAATAAAGTTGTCTTTTTTTATAGCTAGTCAAGCCGAATGGATTGCTTGTTGAAGTGTTTAATGTGTGTGTATTTTGCTTGTTTTGATCCATTTTGGGACAAATGCAAGTCCTTGAGATCCAAAGATGAGTCTCGAGGGTGTGGTAAATTATATGTTTTTATTTGTGTTGGACATGTTATTGGTGATGAGAAATATGAGTGTTCTATGTGAAAATTTTCAATTATGTATTTGAATATGATCATGTCTATATGATGTTAGATTTTGATGCATTTGTTGTGTGTTGTGTCTTTTGCAAGGTATCTTGGGTATAGTTACACTACTTTTGTTTCAAAGTTTGGTAATGGTGGGTCTATTGTTTGTTGTTGTAAGAATGTTTGGTATTTGTTCTATAGCCATTGCTTTTGGATATTTGGTATTGTGTGTGTTGGCTGTAATTGTTGTATAATTTTGTGATTTCTGATGTGGTGTGAGTTGTACATTTAGTTGTTTTGATATCTTTATGGGGGTTACATTCTTTGGTAGCTATTTGTATGTACGTAGGTTAGGTGCATAGGTGGGATTACATATTTCATATTTTGGTGTTGTGATTGGTGAAAGTTTTTGAAGATGATATTGGCAAAGTGTATTTCTTGCTTTTGTGTATAATATTTGTCTAGTAATTTAATGATATACTATATAATATTTTGTTGGTTATATGGAAAGAGATTTTTTTCTAGTGTCCATTTTGTATATGTGAAATTATTTGGTAGCATCCATTTGCATAGATATTGGGTTGTGATTTGTTGAGTATCGTATTTGTTTTTTCTTGCATATAGTTTTATATTTAGTATGGTATCTATTGGGTGATTTTGTTGTTTTATATATATGTGTTTAGGTGTGGGAGGATATCTTGTGTATACATTGCTTATTATTGTTAGTTGTAATGGGATTTGTATAGTGGTAGTTTTTGTTTGAAAGTGGTTTTCTAGTGTATTGGTGTGCTTTAGGGTTGTACATGGTTGTGGGTAATTTTGTTGGCATTGGTGTGGGTAACAAAATATGATTTGACTATAGTGTATTATATTTGATATTAGTAGTGTACATGTGCCATTTTGTTGTTTAAATTGTGTTTGGTCTATTAAGGTCTTGCCATTTTTAATGGTGATTTAATCAAGAGTATGGATGTTTAGTATAAATAGTTAATTTAATATATTTGGTGTTTTCTATTGTTGTATGTTATTGAATTTATGGATGTTTTCTTTCCATATTGTTTCTAGTTGGGTTTGTTCTAAGGGGAAGGCTGTATCAAAGCTTTTGATGTAGATGTTTTCTTTGAGGATGCTATTGTGTGGGTTATTAGGGAGTGTTTGTATGATGCTTTTGTTATTTCTATGAGGATTGTTGATTCATTGTGTTTTGCCATAATGTATTTTGTTAGTCCTCTCTAGATTTTTCTGAGTCTTCCTTTATCATTTAGAGTGTCTTTGAGTTGTTTTCCTATGCATTTGATGTATGCATTTTTGAATGAGTAGGCTTCTATACCAAATAGTTTGTGTGGGAGTTGTGTGGCAATGTTAGATGTGCTTTTTGAAAGGTTGCATATTGTTTTTGTAGTTGGTATTATAATCTTATTTAGTTTTTTTATATTAGCCATCAAGTAGGGTACCCTATGAAAGCTCGATATGTTACTCCTATTTAGAGGACTGTATGGATGATTTTATTTTATTTTTTTAGTGAGGATGGAGATGCAATGAGTTGTTTGCTTTGTTTTATTAATTTCTTGGTGGTGGTGTATTTCTGTATGTTCTATTTTAATGAGGGAACTAGTTGGATGCCTAAGTATTTGTAGGGTTCATTTTGGTGGAGGATTGGGATTGATTGATTGTTCTATGATATTCTTTTTTTATTGTAGTATAGCTTTGAAGGTTTTTGGTTTTAGATGTGGATTGTGAGGACAACTTGTGAGTGCACATTTGGGGATACCAAGGTCCATACCAACCCAATGGTTAAATCTTTGTAGTTTGTTTAATTGACTTTGTAACAATTCTAATTTGTTTTCCATTAATGTTAGATCATCTGTACATGCTAATGAGCTTTCTTGTGTTTTTGATGTTCGAAATGTGTACCCAAGTTGGTTTTTGTGTAGCCATCTAAGTAGTGGTTCTAATAATAATAAAAATAGATAAGGACTAAGGGTGTGCCTTTGTATGGTTCTTTGTTGGATGTGTATTGGTTTTGTTGTGCCAACAAAATCCATAGTATACTTTGTGGTGGAGTTGGTGTAGATATTTTTGACAAGTTAGTTGCATTTGTTAGGTAGCCTAGATTTGTCATAATTGCTAATAATTTAGCATGGTCTATTGATCCAAATGCATTTTTAAAGTCTATATAGGCAATGAAAATGTCATGTTTTGTAAATTTTGTGTTTTCCAAGGTGGCTATGAGTGTCTGTATTTGTCTTGTTGTACTTTTTTGTGGTTTGAAGCCTTCTTGGTTGTTGTAAAGTATTTGGTGAGTTTCTCTATACGATGTCAGTATTGAAGTGAGGGTGCTAGTAAAGAGTTTGTAGATTGTGTTTGCGAGGGCAATGAGTCTATGGTTGGGTAGTTCCTTTGGATTGCCTTTTTGTATACTAAGATGATTAAACTTGTTTTCCATGATTGTGGGATGGCATTTTGTTTGTAGCATTGTTGGAAGATGAGGTATAGTAGATCATGGAGTTTTTCTGGTAGATGTTTTATTATGGTGTTTGGAATTCAATCCGGTCCTAGGGCTTTTCCATTTCCTAGGTATTTTTTAGAGGTTGTATATTTCTTAGTTGAAACAAGTATATAATGGTGTATCAGGGGTGTCTCTTTTTTCAAATACAAATCTGTCTGGTCATGCCATGGATATTCTCTTACGGCATATGTGCATATTGGTTGGTGTGTATTGCTCCAAATGCTCCTAATAATTGACAAATATGAGCCTAATAAAATATCTACGTGGTTTCAAGTGTTCCCAATCATTGATTGATATAAATTTGATAAGGGCTCTTGGTAGCTTTAAGTGCCTCCAATACTTGTTTGTGTTTTTTGTATTTTTATATGGTTGTTTTTCACCTTGTTTTGTATGTGTGATGGCTATGACCAACATAGATGTTGCATTTTTGCTCTTTTTATAGCAAGATATAGTGTTAGTAGAGTTTTTTTTCAATAATAGTTGTGTTTTGGTTTTTTTGTACCTTTGTGTATTTGGAATAGGTGTAATTTTGAAATTTTTGACATAAATATATGTAGATACTAAATTACTAGTGTAAATATTTTGTATTTCAGAATGTCAATAGATTGTATCTAAGAATTAGAATAGTTTGAATTAGGTGGAAGATCGTTTTTCTTGATAACTTTGCTTATTTGTTGTGGCTTTAATTTTAAGATTTGTGTCATGTATTCATATAAAAACTTAGTGTTTAAGATAAGTATAAGATTATGTTTCAAAATGTAGAGATTTTGTGTCAAAAGATTAAAACAACACCAACTTGGGAGTTCTACCATTTGATGTGATTTTTGAAAATTGGACAAGCTAATTACTTCCCTTGTTGCTGGGAGGTTGTTTTTGCCCGAATGTGTAGTTAAGATTATGGTGTAGTAGGTGCATGTTATGGAAGATACAAAAAATAGGTTAGGAAACTTATCTAACATGTAGATTTTTGTTCGATTCAAGGTGATGATGAGGGGGGCAAAAACTAGACCAATGACGTCATTAGCCCTTGGTCTAGTTTTTGCTCTGCTTCATACTACACTGCTTCGTTTAGCTCTACTCGCTTTTGCTTTTGCTTCTCTTGACTTCTATTCTACTTGGCTTCCGCTTGATTCTATTTCCATTTTGCTTAGCTTCCACTCTACGTGACTTTGCTTCCGTTTTGCTTGGCTCTACTCCACTATGCTTTGTTGGCACTATTCGTTGCCCGCTCTTTCCTATTCTTCCTTTGGTTTAGATTTTTCTTTTTTTTGATTGCGTTGTCTATCGCCCGTCCTTGCTCCAAGGCATTTTGGTGTTGCTCGTTTAGAGCGGCGCCACTCGTTCTTGCTACGATTCTTATTTCTTTATTAATCTTGCAATTCCACTCTCTCCTATTTTGGCAATGTAGTCTTCACTTGCTCGCTCTCCCACCACCCTTGTTTTATTGTTGTTGTTATCCAATCTCGTTCTTGCTCTTGTCACCCTAATTTTTCTACTTCTGCTACCTTGTTTTCTCTTGTTCCTGTTGTTCTGGCCTCGGTCTTCTAATTCCTCTTGATTTCAATTTGTTTCTCGATTTGCTTGAACACGATATTCGTTATTTTGGGAGTTTTCCTATCTCCCAATTTACGTCGGTTTGCGCTGATCTGAATCACAGATTGCAAAACTGGAATTTTTGAATGGCCATAACTTACTCAAATTTTGACCAAATTGGTCATATGAGGTGTTTTTTGACATCTACAGATTCCGTAGATGTCAAAAAACACCTCATATGCCCAGTTTGGACAAAATTTGAGTAAGTTATGAACATTCGAAAATTCCAGTTTTGCAATCTGTGGTGAAGATCAGCGCGAACCGCGCTGAACTGCATGCTCCCAAAATCATGGAATTCTCCCAAAATAACGAATATCGTGTTCTTGCTTCTATGCTCTTTGTGTTAACTGGGTTAGCTGCTTGTTTGATCTACTTGTAGCTATTTCTCTACCTACTTTGAGTGCTTTATTCAATCAACTTCTCTACAACTGTGTAACTTTGGTTACGGTGGGATCTTGGATTTCTTCGATGCAAAGTCTTGCTCTTCTATATTGTCTTGCTTCTACAAAGTATAGATCTTCTGTGAAGACTTGGTCTTAAAGAATATCAATCTTTTGTGCAAAGTGCCAATCTTTTGTACAAAGTGCAGAGTCTTGATCTATGATATTTTTTCCTAATCTTTAACTTTATCTACTAAAAAGACTCTAAATTTGCTAAGCTAGGATATTGGCTATCTATTGCATTTGTATGAGTGGTTTGGTTTGTTGATCTATGCTTCTTTAGATTTAGCAAGTGGCTTTAGATAGAGTATTGTGTTTGTATCCCATGGGTTAGTTTTTAGCCCTACCAACTTCTTACTTTCTACTAGATCTCATATCTTCGCATCATTGTTTCACTTTTTTTCAATAAATCTACTTTTTAGTTAGCTCGTGACCTCCAATATGAGTACCTACTTCAAATCCACTTGATCTACATTGTACCAATTTCCACAAAAGTAAATTTATGTGGTGACATTAATTGTTTGCACGCTTAGGTACACAAACATTTTTGTCACAATACACAAATTTGCATTGTTTTGGTAACTTCGAAAAATCCCTTGTGAAATTCCTCATTCAATTGGGGGGGTGAATTTTTCTTAATGCACTAAAATGATGTGAATAACATTACAAAGTGGACCCTTATGAAGTGAAAAGGTGATTGTGAAGTTTAAGTTTCTATCATTCCCTTGAAGCAAATCTGTAATATTTTCAAAAATAAATGATTGAAACCTTGAGAAAATTGTCACTAGTAACACAAAGGAAAGTGAATCCAAAATGTATAGTATAAAATGTGAAAAAACAATTAAAATATATTTTTAAATATTTTGATAGAATTTTAAAATAATCAATATCAATAACCATCCAATAGATTGTAATTTTAATATCAAATTTTCTAAAATAATTTCATTTTCTAAATTAAAATTATGGCAAGGATAAATTCTCTTATAAAGTTGGTTGAGTATTTAAAGTTGTGAGCCACTATAGCGGCTCACAATTAAGATTTATGACAAATACGATAAGTTAAGAGAAATGAGGAGTAAGTATGATGAATAGGAAGATTTTAGCATTGAATCATAAAGTAAGATTTTTTATTAAATAGCAATGAAGAAATTAGAATAATGATGTGAATTCTTAAAAAATGCAAGTAGGTGAAAATAATGAGAAAATCCTAAAAAAAAAACTAAGAATTTAAAATCAAAAAGGCATTAAGCAAAATCTACAAAATATTAAATTAATTGTATGAAGAAATGGAGATGAAGACTAGGAGAGATGAAGATGAAGAGGTAGATGTAGGCATTGGGTAGATGGAGGAGAGTAGGGTTTATAAACCCTCTCTCCCTCTCTTTCTACCTCTCTCTCATTTTGTTGGTGGGCTCTCTAGCACTAGGGGTTGGTGGTAGGAAAAGAATGTGAGGAGATAGATTGGAGGTGTGAGGAAGATGAGTTAAATGAGAGAGTAGCAAATTTGTCAAGTAGATTCATCTATGTGAGGAAACAATGGGTGAAGAGGGAAGAGAGTGTTGAGAAATGAGAGAAAAATGGGTAGCTGCCGTTGCCAATGGGAGTTGCCTACTTTGGAGAGCGATAACTTCTGGACAGTAGGTTCAATGAGGCTGGAATTTGGAAGGGTGGTGGACCATGAAGCTAGCTTTCCAAAAAGTTTAGGCTCAATGGATTCCAAGTAAGAACAAAGACACGGCGGGCCATTTACTACAAGGATGTTGGTTGTCAATGGCGTTTGAGACAACCAACTTTGAAGAGCTACATCTTACGAACGAAGAAGTGTATGAAGATGAGTTTTGGAGGGGTTATAGATCTTAGAGTCAGATTTCTAAGAAACCTAAGCACGTCAAAAAGCAACCAAGAATGAAGACACAATGACCAATTTACTCCAAAGGTGTTGGCTGTTTTCTTGGTTGTAAGTGGATTTGTAGTTCATTTTGTTAAAAACGTCATTATTTTGGAATTTAGAGGCTTAGGGTTAATTGCCATGGGTCTTGAGTGTCCATAGACACTACTTTAAGGAAACTCGTGGATTGTATTTGGTACAATGAATGGAATGTATTTGGTTATTCAATAGTTGAGATGTAAGTAGAGAATCTTGTTTTCTTGTGGGTCTTGAATAAGTGTGAAGGCACCACCCAAGTTAGGTTAAATTAGAGTTAGTTAGTGGGAGTGTTTGATGGAAAAACAATGTTAAAGGTGTTTAAAAATGAAGGTTAGGATGTTAGTGTTAAATTTAAGAACTTGAGGAAGTAAATAATGTCAAAGCATGTGGAAGATTGAATATTTGGGTGATTGATTGGGTGTTGGTTTTCTTTATTTAGGGTTCAAATTTGGCTCATTTAGGTCTCTAATTGCAATTTCTAAGTAAGTTTTTGGTCTATGAGGTTGCCTTAGCTTTTGAACATGTATTAGAATGTTTATAGAGTCACAAAACACACAATTGTATGACTTTGAGGTGTTGCTCCTCTTTTTTCTTAAGGTTATTTAGGTATAAATTCATATAACTAATGAAGAGTCCATTGCTTGGAGGTGTCTAAGGTTCATACACTTCCCACCGGCCCAACTCTAAGGGTGTTTTTTGCCACACGGTGAAAAATACTCATTGAATTGGTGTGTCTACCGGGAGGGAGTGTTAGTAGTTCTAACTTCTGGTACAAGTTTCTTTGAGATTGTTTTTGCAAGTTCTTGAAGCATGGTGAGGAGCTTCAAGATTGTTTTGTTTTTATTTTTGTAACTTATTTTTATGTATTTTGTTATTTTGTTTTCATTTTATTTTGTGGAGGGCATTTTGAGGGTGCTTTTAATGTTTGTAGTTTACATACCGAGAGGTATGTGAATACTAAGAAGGGTATTCTACCATTGTTGGGTAGGATCTTCTTAAGTGTTGTGTAGGTGCTTTTCATTATTAATTGTTTCTGTATCACGGTGAGGTTGGATTGATGATTGGTAGGACTGTAGATGTCATTTGAAATCAGGTGTGGCGAGAATGATGCCCCAAAGCCTCGAGAGCTTGTATTTGCAAGTTGAACCCACTGTTTACATGTCATTTCCATTCATCAAACCCGGATTTTGTAGTCTTGCCATGTGATAATGATTTAAATATTTGTCAAAAGAATTTGTATACAGTTGTCGGTCGGAAGCCCAAGGGAAATTAGAAGTGAACGGATGATGCCGCCCATTTAGGAAACCGGCACGGAATTTTCTAAGTGGAATTTCACTTCTAAGTCGTATTCTATTAATCATAACAAGATATGATTTTCGATCAAATTTTTATAGAATTTTATATTATATTGAAAAAAATCTTGTCTACTCTTTAAATATAGAGGCTCAACTAAAAATACAGGGACTCATCACTCATATGAGTTCTTATTAGATTAAAAGTAGGATGATCCATTGTCATCCCTTCGGTTGTTACACATATTTAAACTTATTGAATAATGAACGAATCTTTTGTCATGTGTAGAAATTGCATAGTAGTGATCACTAAAATCATATTTTTTAACCCAATTTTAATCTTATCAACTGTAATTCCTCATGGAGTTGCTGTAATTCAAAGTCTTATATAGTTTTCATTACAATACATTACAACAGAAGCTATATTTTATGATTAGGAAAATATGACTGGGATGATTGGTGACTGCTTACAGTTATATTTTTGAATGCCAAAATTTTGGGAAAAAATATGACTACAAATATAACTATCAGTCATATTTTGCCCTTATATTTGATGAACATATAATATACACTTGTTGGGAACGCCAAAGTATTTTATAAGAAACATGTCTTGGGAAGTTTTAGTCATATGTATTAATCATATTTTTGCATGTAACTATGTATAGTCATATTTTATAGTTACATTTTTATAAAAGTTTTATTTTTTTCCTTTTGGGTAGCCCTTAAAAATTTGGGTAATATAAAAATATATATAAGAGTACTATTGTTCAAACTTTTGAAATCCTAGCTACTACTTTTGGAGGATTTTGAAATCCTAGCCATCACTTTCTTAAGATTTTGAAATCCTAGTTGCCATTTTTATGGTTTCAAAACCCTAGCTGCCTTTTTTAGGGTTTTGAAATACTAGCTTTTACTTCTCTAAAGTATTGAAACCTTAGCCACCAGTTTTTATCTTAGTTGTTCCTTCTTAGTTATTACTTCTTAGTTGTTATTTATTGATTATTGTTTTTTGGTTGTCACTTCTTAATTGTTGTCTCTTAGTTGTTGCTTCTTAGTTGTTACTTCTTAGTTGTTATTTATTGATTATTGTTTTTTAGTTGTTGCTTCTTAGTTGTTGTCTCTTGGTTGTTGCTTTTTAGTTGTTGCTTCTTAGTTGTTGTTTCTTGGTTGTTGCTTATTAATTGTTGTCTCTTGGTTGTTGCTTCTTAGTTATTGTAAGTCTCTTAGTTGTTGCCTCTTAGTTGCTTCTTTTTATTTGTTGTCTCTTAGTTTTTGCTTACTAGTTGTTCCTTCTCAGTTGTTGCCTTTAGTTGCATCTTAAATTTTTGCGTATTATTGTCTCTTAAATCTTACCTTTTATTGATTTTTAATTCTTGATTCTTTTTTCCTCTTGTTGCACCTTAATTTATATTATTCTTGTTTCTTGTTGCCTTTTATTGCATCTTAGCTCTTATTTGTTGCTACCACTTTGCACTTGTCACCTTTAGCTTTTTATTTTTTTCATCTCCGGTATTATTATTATTTTTTTATTTCTTGTAATTTCTAAAGACATAGTTATTTTGACTTTTTCACCCTCAACTTATTTGTATTGCTATTAACCTTTGAAGATTAACTTTTATTATTCATTCACTAAAATTGACCTTCTTGATTGTGTGTAAGCATTAAAAATTGGAGCAAAGTCATTAAAGGCTATTTATAATACAATAAAATCAACGGCTTCACATTATTGTAAGTAATATGAACCTTACAAGCATGTATGAATATTCAATCATAGAATAAGTCATTGTAATATTTATATTATATTTTGTGTTAGTGACTAATACATAATTTTTGAAAAGATTTACATTTTTTTTGCATTTTTTTTCCAATATGACTACTTCTTGTACATCTTGTAAATCATGTATATTCATTTTTAATTGCATGAATTCTTTTGTTTAGTAGCTAAATCATATTGATGTATGACTATATGATTACATTCAGTCACAAAATTATCAATGACATTCAGTTGAATTGCTATATCAACCAAAAATATCACTTACAAGAATCACATTACACATCAAAAGAAAATATCACTTACACAAGTCATATTCCAAATCAACAAAATTATGACTCATAAGAGTCACATTCAACATCAATAAAAAATATAATCCATAAGAGTTATATTCAATATCAACAAAAAATATGACTCACAATTGTCATATTACACATCAACAAAAAATATGACTCACCATAGTCATATTTCACGTTAGTAAAAAAATATGACTACACATAGTCATGTACCACATGAGCCAAAATGTGACTCATTGTAATCATATTCTACGTCAGCCAAAATATGATTCATTGTAGTCATATTCCACGTCAGCAAAAAAATATGACTATACTCAGTTACATGTCACGTAGGATTTTTTTCCTTGTTTGAGCACCTCAAAAAAATGTCAAATTGTAAAGGTGGTCAACATGTATGCCACATAGGCAAAATACAAGAAATTATACCAAAAATCAAATGATTGAAAATGTGATTAAAAAAATGTTACTAGTCAATAATGACTAGATGCAATCATATTTTGAGTCATTTATAGTGATTTTTGCCTCAGTCACATTTTTCAATATTATGACTGACTGCAGTCATATTTTGCAGTCATAAAATACAAATTTTGTTGTAGTGATAGAATAGAACATTATCCAATTGGGTCCAAGAATTAAGGTCACATTTCATTTTTGAGGGGTAATTTTGAGTGTGCATATACCATATAAGGTTGGAAGTCCATAAAACACTCATTTGAGAATTAAAAAGTTTTTTGAAATATTTATCTATAAATTTTACTTTCAAAGACAAATGGAATTGGCATCTAATTTAAGTTGCCATTTTATATTTTGGGAGCTTCAGATAATTATTTATGAATTTTTGAAGTTGAAACTTAATGGTCACTAAATGTGTCCACTTCTTGAAATACACACTATTTGGACATTGTTGGTGCAATGAGAAATGTAACTTTGTATTAGGACTTTTTAGAGCCCAAGCACTTTATGGACCTCCTACTTTATCTACATTTAAAGTTTAAAAAAAATCATAGAGTAAGAGGTATTTACGTGGAATGAATGCTACATGATTGGTTATTGGATTTCATGGAGAAATACAATGATTTTAAGGATAAGTTAACCCTTAAATCTCACTTATGTGTTTTGGCAATGTAGTGTTTTTAGTTATCTACCAACGGTTGGCGCTTGCTTTGCTACGCATTAACTATATTACTTTCATCAATTTGGCTCTGATTTGGGCTAATTACATCAGTCTCTTGAAATTTGATTAGATTGAAGCTCAAATTGTTCAAATGATACTCAATGTCCAAATCATCATTCTATACTTGAATTTAAGTTTGCTCGAAACAAATGTAAAGAAATCTTTTTTCAACACATTCTCATGTGTAGTAAATCTAATATAGTTTTTTGAGCTAGTTGAGTTTCAAAAATTAATTTTTTTTTGGCTACATTTTCTCAATGTATTAGAAAGTGGTAGCTTTTCATAATTTCTATCCAAAACATACCTTGGTCCTTCATGGGTTAAATGGAAAAAAACACATGCCTAGTAGATGAACAATTTGCTTGCTTTGAAAGTGGTACAAAGATTCTAGAATTAACCCTTATGAGCTCCAACATTCATATTTTGGACAATGAATAGAGGGCTTGGAGGCATTGTTTAGTCCAACTAACTTCTCATTCATCCAATATAATACTTGAATGATGAAAAAACAACCTTCCTTAATGAAAGTGCTATAAATGATATTAATGTACAAAGATATACGCAAAAAATGTGCCAAAATTTGAAGAAGGATAAGGCATTTAAGAGTTAAAAGAAGCATTCAACTTACAAAAAGTCTGTAGTCTTGGGATTCACTCTAGGACTTGGGATTGACCCAAGAAACTTTCAGTTCAAGAAGCAATGAAATAGGAGTTTGGGTTCCATCTAGTACCAACAGCAGAATGGTTGGTAAAAAGACGGATCTAATTGATAAAGCCTTAATATTGACAACTTCACTGACCTACACATACAATATCATATCTCGTTAAGCAATGCCGCAACTAATATATTGAAAACCCCTTTGGCAAACAGATCTTGTCATGTACAAATAAATCTGCATCCATCCATTAAAACATGAAAAGAATCTAGACGAAATTCTGTATCTAACTTGCTTTCCCAGGGCACCTTGGTTATTTGCTCCAACTATTGCATTCACACTCAAAATTATGTGCCTCCCCGTAAGAGCTGGAAATACGGTTGAGAAAATCAGGTAGCAACAGCCTTTGGACGACTGCGAAGGTTTATTGGACACATCAACCCTGTAAATGCAAGTAATAGAATGAGAATCGACCCATGTGTTCGGGACCTAATCCCATCTCCTATTTGAGTAACCCCAGCTATCAACAGCAACTCATCTATTGACACTTGTTTGAATTCATTAGTAAGTGGTGAAAGCATGACTTGGCTAAATGTCTGCGGCCACTGATCTTTGAATGCAAATGAGTTGTCTGTCACTAATAGTGGTCTATAACCTCCCACTTTGAATGATAACATTGGAAATTCTTACATGATGAAAATTCCACCTTACTAAATTTGGCTCTTGTACCTACAGCTCTCTCCACACATATTCTAAATATCAATCCATACATTTGTTAAAATGCTTAAAAGTGACACAAATAGTATACTCTGCCTTAGTCTGCAACGATCGGCAATTAAACTGTCATGCAAAGGAATACAACAACGCTAGTGGCACTAACCTCCTCTCCAATAAATCGCTGTTTTGACAGGTCACTTTTCTGGGCATCGATAACATTGCCAGCAACCTGCAGAACATGACCATTCTCCTTGGAATCAATTTTCCAGAGGCACTCCCTCAGCTTCTGCACCAGCCAAGGCTACTAAACCACCCTGATCAATGCCCTGTTTATGTGAATTACTTTCTGATGGCACCTCTTGAGCTTCAGCGTGGTTGTTCTCACCCTGTAAGCTTGGATTTGCATCCAGTTCTTCTTCGGCTTCCTCAAACACATCACCATCTTGAGCTTCAGCGCGGTTATCATTCTCATCATGCAGGAGGGGATTTGCATCAGATTCTTCTTCTACAGCTTCCTCAAACACATCACCACCATTACTATCTTCCGGTTCATCTGTCTCTACATTATCCACGTCCACAAGTCCAGGGGAGACCTCAGCACTACTCGCCGAGTCTCCTTTCAAGTCTGTAGATTCTTCCACATTTTCCCTTTTAATATCCGCTTCATGGGAGACCTCAGCTGAACCGTCTAAGTCTCCTATCAAGTCTGCATAATCTTCCACACTTTCTCTTTTAACATCCGCTTCATGGGAGACCTCGACACTACTCTCCAAGACTGTAGACTCTTCCACGTTTTCCCTTCTAACATCCTGTGCAGGACTATCGGAAAGTTTTGATTCATCTGGCTGTGATGTCTCGTCTTCGTCAGGAAGAGAGGTGTCCCGAACATCATCGTCGGGTTTATGTTGAGAATCAGTAGAAGCATCCTCTGCGACTGATTGAGTAGTAGTAGGTGCGCTCTCAAATGTATCCCACATGTCTTCTTCTTCCTCTTCCTCTTCTGGCTGGGACGTGTCCGGCACTCTGGATGGGGATGGAGTTGAGTTAAAAAGAGAAGAACCAGAAGACTCTTCTTCCAACTTCTCTTTTTTATCTACCGTCCTGTCAACGAAACTGTCTCTAGATATTATATGATCCTGAGCCGGTGCGCCATGCGTAGGTGGTGACACGGAATCAGTACCAGGGATCCCGTTTACATCTTCGTTATGATCCGTTGAAGTAGTAGAGGGATGAGGGATGCTCGCCTGTGGTTCATCTATTTCTCCGTCTGCTTCTCCTTCTACAGGCTGGTTGGAAGTATCACTTTCTTCATTACCTTCATGAGCCTGAAAGTCGTCCCAATCATCATCGTCATCATCATCGAAATCAAGAGAAGGCTGGGGAGTTAGAGAGGTGGAGTTTGTTCGAACTATAAATTGGGCTGAAGTTGGGGGCGGAGGAAGAAATCCGGAGGCAGGTGGTGGCAAGACAGGCTTCGAGATGACTGGAGGAGGTGGTAAGCTAGAACTGGGAAAAGGCGGGCTTGCATTATCCTGCTGTGTCATCGAAGATCGGATGATGACCTGAATGCAAAATCAACACTATATCAATCACAAAATACGTTGAAAATGCCCAGCGCTGACTTTTTTTGTACAAAGCTACTGCAACTCAACTCAACTACGAACTCCTCAAACTAAGATTCGACAACAAGCGATCATACAAACAAAAGCATTTTCTAAAAAAGGAGGAATTTTGGAAAAGATAGTAACTTAGTTCATTTACGAAGTGTTAGTAACTTTGCGTAGGATAGAAATATTCGTAAGACAAACATGCGCCTGACCTGAAGTTGTTGGCGAGCTTCAGCAGGCATGTCCAGAAGCACAGTACGAAATTGTGCAGCTGTGGATGGCACTGATGCTAAGTGCGTCACAAGCTTCACTGCAGCATTAACCAATGCAAGAGCAGCCTGTACCACAGAACACAACCAATTCGTCTAAGGAAGAAAATAAACTAGTAAAACTAAAAACACGTTCAAGAGCACATACTTCTGGGCTTCCTGGTCAATATTTGAATTGACCTTAAGCTGCATTACACACTAAAGTGCATCAAAACTTAAGAACAAGGGTATACCTGATTGTCTTTCCCATTGACAGAGGCAGCAGCAATTATTGCTGGAAGTAGAACGTGCAGCACTTCCAACTGCGCCTCCTCACCATCTACCAGAGAATGGAGCAATACGAGCAACTTCAAAGCCTCCCCAACTAAACCAGCTCCTGCAGCAGTTACAGGATCCTGCATGGTGCAAGAGCAATATTGCCTCAAACTTGTATAGAATTGGAAAGGATCCCACCTCTGACATTTATCTGTATGCCACGATAGTACAATCTTATAAAGTTTATTGAAGCCGCTGAAACCAATCCTTAATTGCTCTCTGAAGAAAAACCTTTCAAACATCAGTTACTCATTATTAGATTACCTTGCTTTCCTTGTAAATGATTGCAGTGACATCGGCAGCCAGCTTGTTCAACAGGAGAAGTGCCCATGTGTAAGTTTCTCCTCTTGGCTTCTCTGTTGAACCTGCTTGTGCCACAGTCCTCAGCGCTTGCAGACCAACCAATTGGATCTAGCACATAAAGAAAAAAACATTATTAGATTGTTTCGTGACGTTTTCCACCAGAATAAGGAGAACACAAGAAGAAAACCATCCGTCACAAAGAGAACTAAAAATATCAAAATATTTTTAGTTTGCTTCTGCAACTGTCACAAGTAGCCCATGATCGACTGCCAGCTACGCATATCTTGAAATGGGAATCAAAATTATTATACTAAGCTTTAATACGGAAGCAATAGGACCCTGGGGCAAGAGGAGTGCATTCTTACTGAAGGATGAGTGCTTAAAAAAGTAGTCTGAAGACAGGAGATACAACGAGCTTGTGAACCCTGCTTGAATTCTGCCACTTCTGGAACATATCTGGCCACGGTGACCATAGCTCCTAGCACTAGAAGGATACGTTGAGTCAGGACTTGATCCTCAGTCTTGCTCGCAGAGATCACATTCTTCTCAAAAACCTGCGCCAAGCTCTCTATCGCAGATGCTAGCAAAGAAGTTCGATCTTCTTGTCCGAAGTTGTCAGACGAACCTGCATCTGACCCTTTCGACTGTGTCAGAACATATATACATATTCTAATGAAATCAAGATTCCGACCAATATCCGCCACATCCTAATCTAGGTTTGTAGAACATGCATTTTTGAATTTTACAAAATTGTAACTACTGTGCGGTGCCGCTACTGACCCTTAAAAACTGGGGACTAGCAACCTAACGCGAAACACATCTTGAAATTCCACCAAATAAAAGATTATACCCAAGAACTTCTACATTGTGTCAAACGTTCGTACCATCCGGTAATTTTGAAGTCGCAACAGTGACAGCTGTAATGAAACTGACAGAAACAGTAGCTGCATTGCCAGAAGCTTCACTCAAGACCTTGATACCAGCCGCAAGGAGTTGAGGAAGCAGTAATGGTTGACACTGCAGGTAACCACAAAGTTTCGTACATGATCAGAATAGAAATAGTATATCATAAACTGTTCGATATTCCCACATCAAACATTGCCTCTAATATTCTCACATCAGGAAAATACACTTAACACTTAACGTAACACTGTTCAATGACGTCAGGATAGTACTATCACATCGATTCTAATCTGCAAGGTCAATAAGCTACAAACTCATAACAAACGATACATAATAAGCGGCTGGCGAATAGAAGAGGAGTTCAAAAGTTACTTGTACCTCTTGGGTCAAACGACCAGCCAGATTTGATGCAGTTCGTAGAGCCAAGCAGACTAGCGATTCGATCTCAGAGCTACTCCACATATAACGTGAATCACTGAGCCAAAATTAAAGAAACTATATTTAATAACTATAATATCCAAGCCAAGCTTTTCTTGTGTCTGAATGGCAAGGGGTGAAGCAAATGTGCAATTTACTAGGCGATAAGGATCTTGTATATTCTGACGCAGTTCACAAAGCCAGAGGTCATTGGATGAAGGACAACACGAGAAGCCAAACAGTGCTGTACGCAAACTAAACCAATTGCGGCAATCATTGCTATTTACAGCACACACAGACCTCAGCAACTAATTAAATTGAACGGCTGGATCAAAATGGATCAAGATGTAGACCTTTCTTGAAGTCGATGCATATAGCCTAGACACAGCTCCGAAACTTTTAGCACTAGGGACTTTTCCTCCATATAAACGGCTGGTGATGAGTTGATAATCTGCCCCAAAAAACATGAATAAAGACAGTTCTTAAAATACCATCTCAACAACAAATCACGTCGCAAAAGATCATAAGCTAGAATAAATTTTTAAGAGAGCCACTGGTAGCATAAGTTACTTACTTGTTCCACAATGTACAAAATGGCACCCGGAGACCACGTGAAGTCCTTAAACCGAGGGGCTAACAGTACCTGGTCACGCAAATACGAAATCCTGATTAGCTTTACGTTCGACACGACCTATACACGCGGCCAAAAAATATAAGTATTGCATTCCCTAGAAATAGCAAAATCACCAGGAACGAGTAAAATCGACTTAAAATCGACTTAAAATCGACTTTTCAGATTAACACGTCACACGACAAGTCTTTCAATTAAGATATCAATTATGAATTATCAATTAAGATATCAATTAAGATATCTAAAATATGAATTTGATCAAGCCTGCACGTGTTAATCAAAATTCTGCTGTTAGATTGGCTACTCAGCAGCTTCCCCAACAATCTCCACAACAAAGGGGATGCCTGCACAAAAAACAGTGACCACTACTCAAATTAAAATATAACAGAAACACACCAGATCATGCTCACCTGCAAAAGCTCCTGGCAAAGATCCACAGAAAGCATGTCCGGCCTGTAGAAACCCCTTGCACATAAAGCTCGTACTGCGCGTAGTGCAACCAACTGGAAATTTGAAACTGGTCCGCTACTTAGAAATCGTCCATTAAATGAAGGAAAAATGGTGAAAGAGCGTCTCAAATTTGCGCCCTGACGCTCATCGTCAGATATCACTAGGATTGCTAATGCCCAAACTTGCTTAAATTCGGTATCATTAATTTCTACGCCCTTCCTTGGATGTCCCTTTTCGTCACCATTCAAATCAGCTTCTTCCGAAGCAGGTGTAACATCAATGGTGACAGCCTCTAGAACCACTGGCCAGCATTCGGTCAAATCGGGAAGCACCACTTCTGCAACACCAGCCAACTGTACTCCATCCAAGAAGGGTTCATAGCGAGGCTGCATGACAAGAGAAGATTATGTACAGGGCACTAAATGGAAACAAAATGGTCGACCATCTACAACAGAATATGAATGGTTACTGTAACATAGACCGGCTCCGACATCTAAATATCTTTAAGTGCTGACTATGCGATATACAAAAAGGTCGAAATGAGCTGTAAACAACTACTCCACCTACATAGTCAAGAAATGATATTTGGTCAACACCATATTGGATGGGCTAGAAAATATCTAACAAATCATAAAAATCATGAATTTGGAATCTTTACAGTTTGCAATTCTGAACTAATCAACAGTTTTTTTGATCTTCTGCGCGTAGAGGAGTACCCAGAAAGTGTAAAATTGATCTGTAAACCAATACGATCCATACTCATTACCTGAATCTTGGTGGCCCACTGAGTGCGAATCGCTGTATAATCTTTTAATAGCCCAACCCAGCATCGAGCGAGCAATTTTGTGTGGGAAGCCAAGAGAGGAAGGAGTACGACACCATCAGAAGCGCTGGAGGAGCCTTCTTTTGAGCATGCAAAAGCATATGTCTTAACAGCAGCGTGAGCTCCCAATATACTTACTTGTACCTGCCATGGAAGCATTACAATAGATCCACAATGTAAAGCACATTAACAACCTTCAAGGAACCACCTCGTTCCAGATTAGTTTCTATTGATCGAACTGAAAGCAGTCAATCACTGAAAAAGAACAAGAGTAGAAGAATCATTGAATGTACACAGCCCTCTTGCAACCTTGCAAAACCAAACAGCCAGCCAGGGTTGTTCTTAAGCAGATTGAATTGAATTATCGCCACAAACAGATAGTGACAGGTACTCAGATTGTACCTTGCAGCCAACCCATTCTGCGTAAGAGGGTATGCGAAGATCCGCCCATTTGGTCAATGGCCGTGAAATAAGAGCAACCACGCGCTGCATAACACCCCGGTCTCCACCAGCAACTCCGCTGGTAATTATCTGTCACCAACAAGTAGATCCACCTAAGAAGTCAAAGCCTTGCGCTTCCAAAATGTCGCGGACAATAAGTGGTTGCTGTTAAAAAGCAATAAAATCTCTAGTACAGGTATGAAGCCAATGCAAATGAAAAGACCCCATGAATCCATGCAGGAGCATACCCTGGCAGCCAATCTTGACCCTACAGCCATAAGAAGAGGACCCGCAGAAGGCTCGAGAGCTGTCCGAACAGCTGAAACGAGTTGAGCCTGATGTAAGCATGCAAGATTAGTGTATTGATTGACGTTGCCACTAAATG
Organism: Climacium dendroides; assembly: GCA_950106755.1. Taxonomy (NCBI): domain Eukaryota; kingdom Viridiplantae; phylum Streptophyta; class Bryopsida; order Hypnales; family Climaciaceae; genus Climacium; species Climacium dendroides. The sequence goes on from OX467089.1 coordinate 17,004,607, forward strand.
GTTTTAAATGGAATTGAAATATAAAATTCAACAGCAAAAGTAGACAAGAGAGTCAATGGGTGTTTAAGAAGAAGCGACAACGGATACTATAAGTTATTATGCTAATTACCTGGTACTGTTCGAGTAGAAGGTGGCCCTTAAACATGGGATCATCAGTCTTCCCGAACTGCACAACAAGCTCACGTTCAGAAACTTCCCAGCAAGTTTCAGCCTAGTCTTCCACTCCAAGAAGACTTCTGAAGACTACACAAACTCTGTACAGCATCTAGACAGGTCTGAGGTTTTCAAATCAAGGTATGATCCACTGCAAACCTTCACCTTAAATAAACTCAACCTGATGACCGAGAATAGAAATTTGCTACCAAGCAGAAAGAAGGAAAGAGAGAATATTATCCTTGACAGCTTCCAATACCTTGTCAAGAATGGTATCCAGGAGTGCTACACCCGTAGGTCTCACACTCTCCAGACTTCCTGTGGCAACCTGCATTGATAACAGTGTAATGAGGGTCCATGACGCTCAGAATCAAAATAAGACAGCTGACCATTCCAAATTTTAAGTTCTCCTCCACACCAAACCACATCAGTGCTAAAGTTAAATGCAACATTATTAGAATCATCATTAAGAGCTGGATTCCAGACAAGCACTGCACGCAACACTCACCTGATAGGCAAGAGCAACTAATTCCCCAAGATGGAGAACCAGCCAATGTCCACCTTTTTGTTCTTCAGCTATCACAAGATTAAAATGAGCAGGATGTCCTCCAACAGCAGTGGGTAGCCGGCTCAAACATCTGAGCACATGTAATGAACGCAGAGAATTCCGACAAAATTAGACAGTGAAAAATCGGTTGAAAATAGTCGCATGCTCAAGAAACACCACCAGCACACGTATATTGACATTAGATCATATTCACAGTGGTGTCACACATACTCTGCAGCAAAGAGTCGAGTTTTGTAGCGGGGTAAGTTGGCTTCCAAGCCTTTGCTTTCGCTTTTCTTCAACTCGGTCCCAGTCGCACTATTTACTATCATACCTTCGTCATCTTCACCCATTGGTACATGATCTACTTGACTAGAATCGAAGCGATCACTAGAAAATTCCTCGTACTCCTGGAAACCAGATCCGGCTTGCTTGGTAGCTGCAGTTGCTAGTACCTACAAAGAGAAAATCTTAGAGTTAGCCTATAAAATGAACACAATGTGTGATTGAAGGGGAAGTTTCAACTGCTACGGACAAGAATTCACTATATATTACGATAATTATGAAATGAGAAATCGGCAAAGGTACCGATAATAAACAATCCAGAAGACCCCATAAAGCACGACTCAAATTCGAATGATATCCTGATGCCCACATCAAGGTAGAAAACAACACCACGGACAAAAAAGGAACGTCGAACTCTCGCACCAAAAGCTAAAAGGTATGAAAGGACTTACATGAATAGAAATCTATGAAATACTAAAAAACAAACCATATAGGAGACGAGTGCTAACCACATTGCGACACAAATGCAGCCATCGTGAAGGAAAAGAAGGACAAGCAGCCTCCAGTAATCTCTGCAGCGTCTGGCGTACGCTCCGAATAATCCTAAAGCGCGAAAAGCCAGCATTCATGAGTGAAATCAAAAGAGTAGAAAATGAGAAACGAAAAAAAGGAATATGTAAGAAAATTAGTAGTGAGTGATGCAAGGCAAATAACCTTTCATCGGTTTCCGAGTCCAACATAGCGAAAAGGTCTTCTTCAATATGTTCTTCTACTAGAGAAACCTGCACAAAGGAATGTTGAATTCAATCTCAACTGCTACTTCAAACAGTTCAAAAAAATAGGGAGCTATTGCATTGCTAAAAGACTTAGCATGCCTAACGGTACTAATTACTAAACGGATTCCAACGGATAATGTAGGCCACTACAAAAATGGGGAATTCAGTGCTACCTCGCGCTAACTTTCACCAGTATTTTAAGATGTGCCGGCAGTAAATCGTTACATAGCAATTCTTCATCCACACTGGAAGCATTTACTGAGTACTTGTTGAATCACAATACGTAGATGAGGGTTCAGAATGAATGACATACAGAATCTCGTTCTGAAAGATGCCTCAAAGTAGCAACCGCAGCTTCCCGAAGTGTTGGCTTCAATCATAAAACAATATGTCATGTCAGTGGCAACATCAGACACTGACCATTGGGAAATCCTGAGCAACGAAATTGTGTTTTCCAATCTAAAATTACAAACGATTTAATGCAGAAATTTAGCTATCATACGAGGTAAGATCCATGTTTTGAGATAGCTTCTGGGGGAAAATCATTCCCTTCACAATAGAGAGAATGCCAGAAAATTCATAAATAAAATAAAGAAGCAATCTCCAATAAAAATCCTACTTGAAGTGCGTTTAAAGAATTAAAACGATAAAATGCTGGATGGAGTCATCCTGGCTGTACGCTAATGTGGAAACTTACTTGTCTAGATGATAAAGTTGGACGTAGCGTCTGCACATGCAAACTCACAGACACAGCTTGGGGCGCGAAAAGTGCCAATTGCTGAGTAAACCTCACACATCTGGCAAAAACAACACAAAATACACGAGAAAAATGAATGAGAATCTTGAAGTTAAGAATATCATCAATGCAGGTGAACAGTTTCAGTCGAAGAAACTCACTCCAACAATGCTGCTGGCATTTCTCCAGTATTTATTTCAGCAACCACAGACTGCATCCAATCAAATTCTCCACGTTAAAAAATACACAAATACAGCAATTGAATCCAGATCCAACTTTCAATCGAGAGGTGACATAGACAGCATAATCATAGGGCTGTTTATAGTCTCAGGTTGTTCATTATTTGTCATTGTTTTTGACAGAAAGTACGGCACAAGAAGACAGCACTGAAGAATCCCTACCTTCGACAACACTAATCCTAAGCTGACCCATTGGCATCACTTGTCAAAAGTAAACACATTCTACAATTGGTAATATCAGATATATACCTTGCACCGCATGAAGAACGAACTAGAAGGCGATAACTCGGGTCCAAGCACTGCCACAATTGCATTGATGAGACGGCCGATGCTTTGCCCTAGCTCCGGTGACGAGTGATCTTCGGACAGGAGAAGATCCATGACTAGGGACAGTGTCGCCTGATATAACCACAAATCTTCAGCATTAGTACGACACCAACAAAACTACCAAACATTGCTCTTATAACAGTGTAAATCAAGAAATATCCAAGCAGATGTAAATGCAGAGACAGGCCAGAGCTCCCTGCCTGGACATGCGGAACATATGACAACCCAGCTGCTTCGGCAGTGAGCCACAGGCCATGAAGGGACCAGATGTACAGATCATCTGCTGGATCCCGAGCTAACCCACATAAGACTTGCACAGATGCAGGGACCAAAGTAGAGAGGGCCATTCCACCAACACTGCAAGCCATACGCGATTGTCATTGACATACCTCAACATTCACCAGCGACGATGTTCAGCTAGAAGAACATTCAGGGAAACAATAACAAAGTAGGAAAACCCTTTGAAAGCACTGCGCAATAATAAAATACAGATTTCTCAATACTGAATTTCCCAACACTGAATACATTCGTACTCAATATTCTTCTTTTCTTGAGTACAGTTATTGGTCATCCAGCATGACTAAACTAAGAATCAAGAAAAGTGACAAGAACTATATAGGACACATTCAGTACCTCCTGTGAATACATCCCAATGCAAGTGCTAGTGATCCTTTTTGGATGGCAGTTTGAGCATTCACCGCAGTCGTTAGTAATAATCGTGCCTGCACCACCCAAGGATATATCAGAAATGCAGAACCTAGAAATAACTTATTCGTCAGTCACGACGAGAAATTCATTACAAACATGAAATCAGATAAAATGCGATAGGAAGCAAGGTTATTGAAATGTCTTTCCCACATCATTTTCACCAACATTAAAATACATACCAGGCGCGAAGCATAGCTATCGCCACCTAGACGTGCTAATACACCCAAACTCTCAGCAGCAGCACGACGCTCTGCAGATGAAATGCTATCTTCAGCCAAAATACCCTGTTGCAAAAACGTAGTGAGTGATAATCCTACCAATAGAGCAAGTTCTTTATTTATTCATGAAAAGCATGAAAATTTTAAAAATACGGAAACCATACATATCGTCCCATTCAACCATCTTCCACATCATCATAAACAAACACAACCCAAGCGAAGTACAGGTTTACCAAGTCAAAGTGGAATTTTGTAATGTCCTTACAAAACCCAGAACATGAAGCTATGGAAGGCCAGAAGGCGTATCAGCATACCAAAAGAATTTCTTGAACTTGCCGCAACGCCTCAGCATCTACTCCTTGAGCTCGCACAGATAATGATGCCTTCTTACAAGAAAATTTTACAATATTAAAATGACATTTAGATCTCTGATGAACACTTATGGATTGCCAAATATAGTAACGAAATAACAGTAATCTAAATTTTCCATACCATTAGACATGTAAACAAGTTTACTGACACTCTACAATCTGTATGTCCATACCTTCAAGCCTCCCAACAGTACAACACACACATTGGTTGTGAATGATGCTCTCCATCCTTGTTTCTTTCCAGCAGTTCTATTTCCCATCAACTCAAGCAGCTTCAACTTCTGCTTCTCAGACTGCCAAAGATATCCCACCTTCTGTGTTTGTGAAAAAAATTGAAGAAAATGTGGACATTAGAGCGAGTAATAAAAAGCATGTGCGCGTCACTGTGAATACGGCTAAAGCAGGGGAAAACACCAACACAGCAGCACCCTTCAATGCGGAGAAATACCTGGGCGGCAAAAATATTACCGAAGCAGAGTAGCATGTCGTCGACAAGTAAAGTTGCCAGTGAAAGCGGCTGACAAAATTCACACAAACAGCGGCATTAATACTGAAAACGATACCAGGGATCAATTATGATATCAAATACAATCCTGCTTGAGTCTCCCTAAGAGAATGAAGAGCGTGTGTAGGACACAACAAAAGATCAAAATTCTTGAGTATATCCGCCTACTTGTGCAAAAGCTGGCACTTCAATGTCCCATACACATGGCAAGAACCCATCTTCAGCACCCTGAAATGCACGCAGTTCGTCCTCGAAGAAGTCCCTACAGGATGAACAATGGTCCTCTAAGTCCACCGAATAGACAATAGTAAACAGAACATGCTTTAATCAGTCATAAGAGAAACGTAAGGATCAAGTTCAACAAATTGTAAATGAGACAACCTGCCAGGTACCCAAGGTCCAAGGGATGAATCCCCAGAATCTAATAATTGCCTCAAACACGAGCTAGCTCCATACTTTTCAGGCTCCCTGCGTCAAGAACAACTTCATTATCCTTCATAACGACCTTGAAAGCAAGTTACAATTTCAAAGGAAAAAAAAAAGAATTTGGAATAATACAGCAAATCTCAAGCGCCGCAATCGACTGGCCACAAATTGCTAAAGCTGAACGCACTTTCAAAGCTCCAGGCTGACAGATAAAGCTGATCCTTGAACAACTCAACAAAGATATTTAATCATCCTACCACTGTTGCATTGGTCTATGAGTTCACAGAGTTCAAGAAGAAAGTTCTACAAACCATACCTAAAAGGCAGAGAACAGATGGTCAAAAGAGCACCATGATCACTTCTATATACAAATGGATCTGGAAGAGCTTGGTAAGCTCTAAGAATCTTAATAGTGAACAGATCAACGGCAGGTTTCAAAGGCAGGGGTGCTTCTTGCAAGGTCGAGGAGGCCAAGTATTTCAAAGCTCTGTATGATCAGAAGCATCCATATTGCAAAATGATTAGCAATAACCACGTTTACTAACACTAGAATCACAAGGATGTACAATGAACAGCAAATATTTCGAAGAGGGCAACACAAACATAGCATACTTAATATAATAATCATAGGTAAAAAAACTTTGTGTCCTCGCCGTGAGGATGACTGCTACATTCTGCTAGATCACATCGGATGACCGGTGAAGGAGTGTACCCAGATAGATAGCTGAGGACAAGCTGGAGAAGGATTTCTTTATTATCCAATGTTGAGATGGGCACTACATAGCTTGTCAAAAATGCTGTCAAGGCCTCGGCTGCGGCAGACCAGCAACTAAAGGTTGCGATTCCACAAATGAAGTAAACATTAGAAACCTCAGAATGCTATTCAATCCCTTCCAAAAGATGCCAAAAATATCAGATTATGCACACAATGTTCACATACTGCAAAATTAGATCGAGTAATCTCAAGTAACCAATTGCACAGACTCCAAGTAAAACCACACAGTGCCAGACACCTGTGGTCATTCATGGACTACATATTCTATAAACCCACATGCAAGGTGCATACCGCAAGTGTGCAGCCAGACTTTTCTCAGCTTCCTTCAGTTGCTCACGCGTGCCTCCAAACTCCGAAGCCCACAAATCAATCAATTCCCATTCTTGCTCCTCGAGTTCCTGGAATATCCAAAGCTTATATACAAATTCTTGGACAATTTTGAGCAAAATTTCAGCTTCTCCCTTCTCAATTCAAGTCTCTCTCAAAGTTTCAGAAACAGATCAAGCAAGATGCCTCTAAGCAGATTCTTAATGACTTTGCAACCGATTCTACACAGCCTGATCACATCTGTACATACTTGCTTGGGCATGGTAGACACTAATGCTCCGATTAACATCCAACCGGCTTCTTTTTCTGCAGCTGTTGACAGAGATTTTCCACTCTGCTGTTTAACCATCTTCTTTGCTACCTCAAGAATTGCTGAAGGTAGCCTGCACAAAAACGAGGACACCGTGAACCTTCCTACAGTTTCTGACAGAAATATGGTGGCAAACGTGTGACCACCAATTCGAAAGAGACTGCTCATACAGAATAGATAGATCAAATTATCACAACATTAGAAAACGCCAAAGAGTAACTACCTGAAAGGCACCCCAAGTGGTAGACTTGGACACACAGCGAGTAAGGCAGCTAGCATGGTTGCTTGTCCATGCAGAGAATCCAGCTCAATCCTCAGCCGATCACCCTGCAGCAGCTCCCGACAATATACACGTCTGATTGTCCCTACATTCCAATGCCACACATTGCATTGGGGGAAAAAGGTAGCTACAGCTGTCAAGACCTAAAGATGTTATAGATTCTATCGTAGGCCTTAAGCTGTGTAATGTCGTTGTAACTATACCAGGATAAATAGTGTCTTTATCTATACCAGCTCCAACTCAAAGCACCCTTAAAAAAAATATCTCGACTAGGACACCAAGACGTGAAAGAGATGTTACAGACAGGACTGGACTAACCTTTTCAACAACTATAATTTCTCGTATAGCACGGAGGGTGGTCACACCGCAGGACAGAAGGTTATTAGCACAAGTAGGATCTACTTCAGCAAGAGCACGAAGAGTAAGAGCTGCTTCCACTCGGACCTGCCATAAAAGGGCGCCATTAAGACAAAAGAGTAACTCCAGACTATCATACTATGCCAGGTTTATTATAAGAGTGTCAATGTTAACCATGAAGCATACCAGGACTTGCTATTGTAAAATAAAAGCCTATTCACATACTTACAAAATAATTCCGATTCGTATTCCAAAGAGATTGAATAAGATCGAGACACTCACGGCGACAGAGGGATTGGAAAGCGTCTCCACCAATGAATTGTCAAGAGCTTCTCTACACGCTAACGAGATCTGCAGTTGAGGCATACTTGAAAAGATCAGTCAACTGCACTGCAGCATCGACTTTATGGATAATCGCTCTAGAAACGACTACCCCCACTGGCAGCGAGCTAGAATAAAACCTCAAATATGAGCAAGACATCACTAAATCAACCACAAAATCGATACATAAGCAGAACACGAAAATACAAAGGGGGTCAAGAAGAAACCTCTCCAAGAGTTAGTAGAAGATATGCAATCGTCCTTAAAATAACAATTAGCCGGGGTGAACTGTTATCTGGCCCCGACAGCTGCGCATCAAGCATTCCCACAGGTATTCTTAGTATCCAGTCTATCGCATATCTTCAGACGCAAGTCAAACGCAGTCAAACTTCAGACCATGAAGCACAAACTCAAGTTGAAGGAAGATTGTAAAGGAAATTCTATATGAACCTGACCTCCTTAGTGAGTAAGAAAGTAAATTCTTTCTGTGCTGGCTCGCCCATTTGGTCAGCAACCCCCACCCGTAATATGTATTGTACACAAGCCTGGATACACCACATAGGTTTGAAAAATGAAGCACCAAATTAAAATATATCACTGCCTTCACAAAACTTCCACGACATCATACTAAGTTGATCTAAGGACGTAAAATTTTGGACAACGCGTCGACCAACATCTTTCGTATGCTTGAATATACATAAGTGCATCAAACTTGAAGGCTAACCTGGGCATGTGCGTCAGGACTGGATGTAAGCATACTAGTAGCCTCCATCCCTAGATGCGCCAGATCCATATTGTTATGACTGTATGTTAAATTCATGACCTGTAGCATTGACATGGCGTCAGCATCACAATTACCACCAGAACTATTCCAAAAGTGAAAATTGAAAGAACTTCACAAGAATTCAGGTATTAGCCCAAGCCGAAGTTGCATTCATAATCATGCAATAATGAATCAGCATAATGAATCCCCATATAAGATCACAACGCAGTCAACTTCGTCCGATCATTGGCGCTACATCAGATAGAAGTGATTTAATGAACCGCTTAATATCAGAATTACCACATTATCAGAATTGAACTACTGGATGAACTCGGCACAACGATGAAAAAAAAGACTGGAAACTTGAAAGAATAGTAGAAAAAAAGCTGCTGTTAAGAAATGGTACCTGCAAAAATGAAACCCAGGCCATCGTAACACCGAAGCGAATATCTTTGGAACGAGGACCTGAGGCTGTGGCACATAATTACCTACTGATTAGATGGCAGCCTTAAAATTAAGTGCGTGCATACACTAGCACAAAACTGAAATCACCAAGTAGTCTTGATGTTTACTTCCAGGAAACAGGTCTATTTGACTCTTTACCTCGTAAAAAGGGTATGATCAGATGCTTTTGCAATGCCCCTTCTAAGGCTTTGGGGGGAGTAGGTGATCCTTTCCCTTTAGGTTGAACCTACAAAGCCATATGAAATATGTCGGACAAATAAATTTGTTACAGAACAACGAAAGGCAAAGAAAGCAGTTATAAGCACAAGTGAAAGAAACTACATCATATCCAAACATATGAACCAAATTGCCAAAATATTTACCTGTGCCTGCGGGTTTAAGCCGAGGGCCAGCAAAGCCCCTAAAGCAGAAGCATACCCATCCCGAACACCTTGATAAACATCCTCCAGTCCCTGCTTGTAAAACACAAATAGATTTTTGAAATAAGATATCAAATTGACAAGGAAGCCTAGCTAAAGAAATAAAAGCACCCAGTCCAGCTAATACCTTCAAGCAAAGGTTAATACAAGCTTCCAGGCCACCAGATGCTACGCCAGGCCCACCAGTCAACGCAACTGCTCGGAGGCACCCAGCTGCGGCAGTCCTGACAGCGGCCGACTTGTCATTTAATCCAACTTTAAAAATCATACGAATGGCTTCTACATATGCACCAGTGGGTCCTCCTCCCCCAGATCCCTCCAAAGCATCCTGAAGTAGTTGCAAGCCCGCTTGCCGTATTCTAACCTGTCCAACACTCGCAGACATTGTTAAAATTCACAGAACTGATGAGTATAAAGCAGTTCAGTTCTACAAGCTTTATATGTAAGCCATTTTATGAAATCTCGGGTAAATAAAAGGGTCACAAAGTAGTGTAGAAAATTCTAAATATTTAGACGTGCCAATGAAAGATTCGCAAAATGCTGCCACAACAAGGAATCTTCCGAACCTGCAAACTAAAGGATCTCATTAACCCTAAGAGTTCAAAGGGCCAATAGTGGCAGCTTCCATACCTAGAGAAATTGAAAATCAATCAACTCAAGGAAGGTCTCAAATATGTACCAATAGAAAGAAGAAATCATACCCAACGATTTTGAACAATATGAATATGTTCTAATAGTTACTATAATCGACTATTAGATTCCAAAGTACACTCTATTTTTAGCGTGGGCAACGAGGGATTAAATCTTCTACTCCCAAATGTTATGTAAAATGAGATCCTTCAACCCCAATAAACCAAAAGAGCGGCACAAATGTAAGTCCAGCCATGAACTGTAAAAACAATAGTCCACAGAGCAATCAAAGAATTTTAGTCTACGTACCTCTGAGGCTTTCAACAGCTTCCCAACAATACTACTGGTCTCTACAAGTCCTGAAGTGATCCTTACACCAAAAGCTTTGTATAATGAACCCAAACATTGCGCCCCACCTGTAAAACCAAATCCGGATCCACATCGCAAGTGATTCAACATCTCCGAATAATTTTATCCGAATTGTTGAGTACCGTAGCTATGCTCATTCATCAAAATCCGAGCAAGTTCAGCGCAGCAAATGTTCAACGATTGAATTTTGAATTGCCTACCGATACAAGCGGCCGAATCAGTCTTTCGAACATCTGCTTTATCAGATAACCACCCCTGCAAACTACTAGCTCTGGAGTAGATGGATATACTATCTCCCAATTCAATGATCCTAATCATGGCTGCCGAAGCCAGACGCCGCACTGGTGGCCGAATCCCTAATAACAGCATATTTTGGAGGGCATCCTCTCCCTTTCTCTGGAGGGGCAACAACGTTTCCTGCAAACACCACTCGAAGTATTACATTCTGCAGTACCATGAAACAGTCACCTGCATTTTGAAGGCTGAAAATAAGGTTGTGGTCCTGAATTCTCTCTCAATAGCAAGCCCAGATTGAGGCATGAACCTCTTTTAGGGCTCCAAAAGCAGCGGGATCGTTTTTAGCTTCACAAGAAGAGCCAATTGAATTTGAGGTGCTCTTGCTTCATGTATACACGACTAGTGCCCTAAAACTTGGACAAAAGGACATCTGCAAATTCGGACAATAAGAGAACTTCCAAACGCAAAACATACAATTCTTCGCCTCGTCTCCCATGAGAATGATGGAGCTCCACACAGACAAATACTAAATGAAAAATTCACCTCACATTCACGCTCAGATGTTCAGCCAGAGAAGTAACGAAGAGTAGTAAAATCTGTGGTGAATACAATCAGCATTGATGAGACTCCTGCAGGAACCTGTTCCAACAAGCTCGATTGCTGGCAATGCAAAATGTGCGATAGGAATGGCGATTCATTGCCCTAAACCCTCTTATTGATTATTCGATCTCTCGTCAAGAAGGTAAACCTCGAATTCAGATCGAGGGCAGTAAGAAAGCGATGACACGACTCAAGATATGGCTTCACCTTGGACTCCCTGTCAAGCGTGAACAAGAGATCGGACAGCAGATCGAAACACATGAGCGGCTGCAGCGGCTTCTGCGAGGCCGAATGCACCACGGACTCCAGCTGCGCCACAAGCACCCCGAGCTCCGACAGTCCCCCGCCCTCCGCCATCGTCTCCCCCCGTTCGACGCTGAACGCCCACACTCCAACAAAAATTCACTCTCCTCAAAAACACAAGAAACAGCTCCTCATCAACCAAACATCGCAACTAATTCAATCCAATGCCCGTCATCACCAATGTCATAATCTCCTTGACGGGATCGTCACAAAACTTCGCAAGGATCCCAGAAAGCCCAAGGATCTCAGACCGCAGACCTCAAGACAGACCCTAAGCACCAACCGTCCCTTCAGGGAGTTCAGGTCCTCTGCCAGCTAGACATTTTCTGGGTCACGTCAGCAGCCACGTACTCACCCCGCCTTTTTACAACATCTAAACTCCAGATTGATTGAAGTTGTTGCAATTAGGGTTTTGACAGGCTTTTGATCATTGAGGTTGGAGCGCAAGCTTGATTGACGACGTTTGATTGACGTTGTTGCAATTAGGTCTGTAACAGGCTTTTGAGTGATGAGATTGCAGCTGAAGCTTGATTGAAGTTGTCGCAATTAGGGTTTGGACTATGGCGGAGGCCGGAGGCAGTCGGAGGGACATAGAGGCAGGGGGAAGCACAAGTTTAGCAACTGCTGATTCGATAGCAGATGATGCTGTTGTAACGACAACTCTAGGGTCGCATCAATGGCCCACGGTTGACGGTCCTTTGGGAGTTTATCACGAGGAGGCAGTCAAGCTCGCCAAACGCTTCTACCACGCGGGGTTTCTCTTGAATCCCTTGGTGTGGTTCATCAATTGTTTCTACTTCTGGCCCGTGCTGCAGAATCCGAGATCCGATCCTTTAATTCGCCCTTGTACGTTGATCTTTCCACCCTTTTTCAGCTATGTCGGCTTCGTCTTTTAGTTTAATTTTGTGGCTCTATTTTCCATGTCTGGTAATTCTGTTTCTTATTGCCGTCGAGATCCCTGTCGTGGACCTGGGAAATGAATTCTTCCTCTACGACGCTTGCAAGCACGGTATTCTTGAATAATCTGGGGTTCTTGATCTGCGTCAATCGTCTGTCTGAGTCATCTGATCACTAGTCACCGACATTAAATTTGAACTAGCACTCCAGTACTGGATTTGATAGGCTTTCAGGATTAACATTCAAAGCCATTGTTGGCACATGAGATATCAACGAGACCATCATTCACTATATTCACTGAATTGCTTGATGAGGTTTAGGACAAAGTTTTCATTAAGTTCTAGCCATGGTGTAAAAGGGCGGCGTTCGATAACGTTCTCGTTCACTAGCGCAGCGTCAGTTTGAGCTCTTCCCCACGTTTGTATTACATTTAGGTGGTTACAGCTTAAGAATATAGGACGTTGAAAACGAACAGACAGAACGCCAAACTGATGAGCAGAAACACAGTCAAGAAACTCGAACCTGGAATATTCGACCTTTCATTTTAACAATGGTTCTAGCATTTGTACGTTAGGTTAGGTTGCGGCGGTCCTTGATGTCTTCAAAGTCAGTTTCCTTGTCTTCTGGTATACCTGGAGATTTGAGATTTATGAGCGTGATGATTGAGTTATGGATTGCCTAACTTAGGGCATCTCGACCCAAGTAGGTCAATTGAACAGGACTCTAATTTGAGAAATTGGCTCCACGGACACCTCAGCTGAAATTTGTTGAAAAGTTGGGGGCCGATTGTTTTGATTCCACACCAAACATTTCACCTTATAGAATTTGCACCATTTGCTTTTCCCTGGCTATTTCTTTCTTTTCCTCTCTTGGATTCTTGGCTATCAACATGCGTTAGTTTTTAATCACTTTAGGAGCCACAAAATGATTAATGCTTTCAATGCTGGTTGGGAGGATCCATAGGAGGTGCAAAATTGATGGGTACTTTGAAACCCCATCATCTCTCAACTTCCAATTTTCCTGTTGAGGAATATGAGTCTCTATCATTGGAAGCATGAAGATGAGTTGTCAACATTGAGAACTGCTACCCATGTTAAAATGCAAGTGTAGCACGTGGCAAAAAAATCTGGAATACTGAAAACCTTGGAGAGTTTGGACTTTGCAGATGTGGTCAAGTCCGGTATCGGCTTTCTTGTATATGGTTCACTGCTCCTTGCATGGTCGTTAACATTTGCATATGGCGGTGAGGAGTTATTCGGTGCCTCATGGAGATCTCTGGCGGTGTATGACATTGTTGAAAAATATGCACAGGTAAAGATCTGACCACAGTTTCCCTGTGCTCAATTCGACTTCTGAAACAAAATTTAAACAGAGGTTTTCCTTATTTTACCTGTTTGGTACGCTATTGGTTATTGTGTACGAGATTTCCATTTGTTGCTTCGCTTCAGCTCTTCAACGCATCTAAGCCTGCACCTGTTATTTTGCGAATCAGAATCAGCATTGGCTATATGTCTGAACTTGAATTTTTTTTAAAGCATTCTTCTACTCCTGCACACAGCTTCTATTATCTTCTTGCTGTGGAAGATAGCAAGCGACCATGCAAACTTTATATAAACATTTGGGTTTACCGGTTACGAGCAGTACAGCGGACTTGTGTAGACTGGGTTTTGCCAAATTAAAATTCAAAGTATAGAAGACCTTAGTGTATTTCTATAGACCAACGGTCAGTGAGATCATTCCCTAGAGGACCCTATTTGCAAGTTTTTATTCGACCCTAAATAGCCGTTTCACAAACTCTTCGCACTACACTGCATAGGGTTTGTTATTTATGACGGTCTTCAATGCTAGGGTCGGGGTCTTTATTTGTGGGGTTCTTCAAAGTATCGGGCATGCAGGAGGAAACCATTTAGTATGTTGGGTATCCTTCAGGTCCTATTTAGGACAAACTAGTCAAACGTTTGATAGAATTAGAATGATGGATTTGGATTTTTACGTGTAGCAGTGGGCCTCTAAAGAATGGTATGCGTATTGCATGTAGCTCGTACATTGGGTTCCAAAATAGAAGTGGGTTCACACGTGATGCTCGAGTAAGTAGCGGGTTATATTCTAATTATACGACTGATTACGGTATTGTTACAGTAAGGTCAGTCTTTGGTGATCTTAATTTAGATGTGTCTTTTGCAGATGATAACCTGAGGAGCTTGCTGGGAGTTAAAGCACTATCCGCAACTGGGCCACTTCAATTTCTCTTTTGGTTTCTGCACATATGAACAATGTATTCATTGCTGGGAAAGGGCCTTCTTTCAATTCCGGATGTGTCATTGGGCACATCATTGTAACAACACTTCATAATAAAGCATCGGTATCAAATCAGAACATAATTGATCTCATGCCAAAGATCTGTGCAGTACAGCGTGGAGTGCTTAAATATAGGCCCTTCCTTCCCTCCTTTCGGAAAGGTTTTAAGTTACTGAACCTGAATTTACTATGCCTGCAATACAGTTAGAACTATTATTATTACTTCCTAAGTGGAAATATACTCTTTGCAAATCTATCGGGTGCATCGCTGTAAATGAACTTACCAGTGATGAAGATGCCCTTGCAATTACAGGCTCATAAATGGGGAAGAATAATTCCCAGAGCTGCAACTTTTGAATTTGCATCGGAACAGTGACGTTGGTAAATTGCCATCGCACTTCGTGACTTCTCATGACCTCATCACGGCACGTCTCATCTGAACGCATTGACACCCCAGAGCCCCTCTGGACCAACCACGCTGAAGTACTGTTGTCAATGACTTGTGGGAAACTTAGCACACACAAGCACAAGTGGTAAGGTAATCATTCCCTCGCCATCCCCACTGCAGCCCACTTTACCTTTGTCTTCCTCAACCGATTCTGTCAACCGTATGGCACTAATGACAGTATTTTCGTCAACGAAGTCTTCTTTATTCAAACTGCCCTGCGACGTTTTCTGAATCCTGCAGATCCGTCCGGTACGTTCGTCGACCTGTACGTAACTCTCCTTTCACTGTGCACATGTACGTCCATGCACTTCCAGCCAAGCTGCTTCTCAGTCAAAGACTGCCTCTTGGATACAGGGCAAGCTCCATATCGAAAAGCCGGATGGTAAGGGTATTTTTCCAAGTTGCCGGGGGTTCCGTTGCACGAGACTTAATTGTGCTGGTCAAGCCTGTTTAATGGGGCTCGATTATTATACAGCACTGCACTACAGGACGTTATCACTGATGGTGCTACAGGAGGAAGGGCTGCTGGACTCGCTCACACTGCTGCTGCTGCTTCTGCTGTTGCTGGCCTGGAGCGAGCCAGTTACTCGTTGCATGCGCGGATTTGAAGCTGACCACTCGATCATCATCACCCTCCCGGGGTTGACGATACTGTGGCAAGACGAGCTGATTTTGGCGAAGGGGATAGTGTGAATGTCAAGCTTGTGATTTATCATTCGATTGCGATTTAAGTCGGCACTGGGATCTTAGAGGAGTCCTGAATTCACAGAAGGATGAATTTCTTCTTGTAACGAAGTCGTCTAGAAGCACTGAAACTATGCAGGAAACATGTATGAGAAGGATGCATGCAAAGTAATCAGGTACATATCAAGCACAGCAGCAAGATTATTTTTAGTTTCTGATCGACTGAATGTGCGCGGGTAGTCGATGGATAGGATTTACAGGTTAAATGCGAACGCTGTCGCTTTAGGATTAAAGATTCGGCAGCGGAGGTTGGGTGGAGTTAAGGAGTGAAGGTGGAGTGAAGGTGCTCGCATGCAGGTCGCAACTATTAGCTAACTCCCTCGTTGTCACTTGCTTTTATCCGGCCACTGATCACCAGCCTGTCTTGACCCTAGCCTGCTGCATTACAATCTGCTGCATTCGAGGATTCTTTCGCAAACGGTGTAGAGTTAGAAATCTTTGCACAACCTCGTACAGATTCAGTGGGTCGTTCTCTTCGTTTGGATTGGTTAGCAGTGTGACAGCACAGGACAGTTGGTGGCTTGGCCTAATCCTCCGTTGTGTCTCTCTTGAAGTCCTGGTAAATTTGAACAGTTGGCAGTAGTTCAAATTTCGGTGTAAAGAAGCCGGGGTCTATCGGGGACGTTACCTCGAATCCCATAGTCTCTTTTCCCACCCGGGGTTCTCGTTCAATCGGAGCTAGTGAACGGCTCGTGAGGGCATCATTGCCGGTGTCCAAGTTGGTTTCACCGCTGTGAAGCTGCCATTAAACTGTGGACATTGACGTCAGTTACATAGTCTCTAGGTTCATGCACAGGCATGAACTCTCACAGGCAAATAGATGAATTCGACTCAAACTGTCTGAATCCCTTTCCAGGTTCAAATTTGTAGGTCATTTATAAAGAACGCTGTGCTCTCACCCTCAAATAGTCTACGTCTGCTCGTTCACACCTTGATGACCTCAGATTCATTTTGTTGTGTATTGATCGCGCAGGCTAAATATGCAAGTTGAACCCAACTTGGTGGTATCCCGGGCGTTACGTGCTCGGTAGGCGAAAGACGCTTTTATCCGAGCAACCTCAAACAGTGCTACAAGCTCTAGGAGCTCGTTTCGACCTTCAACTGCTTCTTTACGGGTTTCTCTGGCCTGTTAATGTCAACAAGGTTCAATGTTGGAGCCCGGCGCTCACAACTTGTAATCATTTCGAGACGTTCGAGCCAATGGCCACTATATTTCAAGTCTTTGACTTGAAGGAAGCAGCACGTTCGGAAGTGAAACCGCAGGCTCCTGAGCGAAGATGTTTGGATGGAGGTACCTTCACTTGAATCTCTGATTTTGATAAATGCTTGAGCCAAAAGTCAGATACAATTTGCTCAGATGCCGTTTACGTGGCGCCCGCAATTCTGAACCGCAAAACAAAGGATTTTGTATAGCCGCTTCAAGAATGATAAGTTGCATTGAAGTTCAAATTGAGAAATGGCAGCGTCTTGCAGCTCCAAATGTGTTAAGAGAAGTCTGAGAGCATAACGTACTTCCCTTGTATCAGAGTACTCATTCTTTAGCTCGTTCACACTGAAAGGTTTTGAGGCACCAAGGAACAGTTTGGACGTGCCGTTCGAAGCTGCCGATGATTCAAGAAGCAGCATTTTCAAGTCTGACGATATTCCGGTAGGTTCATTGCAACAGCTATTCATTTGAGAGCAAAGTTTCACCATTAGCGAGACAGCAACCTGCAAGATTTCTTTTGAACATCTGTGTACATTAAGCCGTGCAACCTCTTGTTGCAGTTCGGTTACGAATACTACAGCCCAGCGCTTGCAGCGAGCACCCGAATGTCGAAGAAGGGCGGCCCATCACACTCCGTGTCTCATGGTAACTCGCCGACTAGAAGAAAGAGTGCTCCCAATGTTGTGGCTCGGCTTATGGGCTTGGAGGCCCTGCCAGATGAGCTCCCTACTCGGAAGTTCTCGCAACCTGGAACGCCAAGTTATGGAAGTCCCAAGGCAGGAAAGCCATGCTTAACCAGACAACGCTCCCAAGGTGCAGTACCTTCCTCCTGGCAGCGTCCCCCTCTGCCTCGGCGTGCACCTGCAGAAGAGAGAATTTGCACTCCGGTGTTAACGTTCCGAGATCATCCGCAAGAAGAGCAGCTGCAGAATTTCAAGAAAGAATTCGAGGCCAAGCAGCAAGCAGCTTTAGCGAAGAAGCAAGAACAGCTTCGCAACTTGCAGCTTGAAGACATGAACCGCGAGCTCGAGGAGAAGAAAGAGAAAGTGCGAGCAACTCTCGTCAAAGCCAAGAGTGCATTGTCGCGGGCTGAGCCGAAGCCTCGACTCAATGGTGAAGGACAGTTTGAAGAATCGAAGGAGTTTCTGGATGCCATGAAGTTTCTGCAGTCCAATAAGGACTTCATATTTCAGTTTCTTCAGCCGAAGTCCGAGGTTGCATGTGACAACGAAGACTCCAACACTACGACACAAGTGACTCATCTGAAGAAAAGAAAAGGGGATGCATCGAGTCCCAGTAGCGCCCGGAAGCGGGATGGATTCAGCCCTCGCGCATTTGCTCGGCTATTCATGAATCCCCGGAAATGGAATGACAGCAAGCAACAACCAGCGTCGGACATCGTTTCGCAGTCGCCTCAGCCCCCAGTGGTTGATAGTTGCAACGGTTCTGGTTCCAGAGGAGCATCCACCGAGGAAATGTTGGATGATGAGACGTGGAGGACTTCGAGGTCTACGAATTCAAGATCCGAGTCACGGGCCCCTACAACACCAAAAGTGCATAGTAAGCCACTTAGGGATGAAGTACCCAAGGGTGGTGCTCGAGATGTCATCGGTAAGTTTAAAGAGGGATTGCGGCAAAGAGAGCAATGTGAAAGAACAGGGGAGGAAGTAGAGACGGAGCGTTTCCAAGGTTTTCTGAGAGACTCTAATGACATTCCGCAGAAGACTGCTATAAATGATCGACGGATCCTCAACCCAACTAGTACTGAGTATCTCTCTACGGGCAAGCGTGTTTCGCTCCACACAGAAGATATGGACGATGTGCGATACACCAGTGATGGCGAGGAGTTATCAACGCCATTGGTTACGATTGTTAGAGAAAATGCTAGAAGATCGAGCATCAGCTTACCAAGCTCACCTCACCTTTCAGCACGATCCCAAGACTTCACAAGAGTGATACGACAGCGTCTTACTGCGAAATCCGGGACTCCACCCGCAGCGACACTCAGAGAAGCGAAGAAGATTACTACCTTGACGTCGGAATCCCCTCGACGACGTATGAGTCAACAAGCCCGAGGGCCCGTCCTTTCAAACTCCGCAGTCGAGAAAAGCTTGCGTAAGTCAGCTTCAGTGAATGAAATTGTTTCTCGGAGCGTAGCCTTGAAGCAGAGAGTTGAAGCTTCAGGAGCCAGGTGCCTGGATCAGAGTAAAGAGCCTGCGTCAAATCTCACTCGGTGTCGGTCGATTCCAAACGTGGCATTGCTGCGGAAGCGAGGACAACGTTCCACGGACGCAGTGGAGACAATCAGCGGGGTGCGCCAATCTGACAAATTCGTAAGCACTGCCAAGACCGCACAGGAGAAGGCCAAGCATATATTGGGTCCAAAAGCTGAGAAGACGAAGGGACTTTTCTCTGGAGGTGGAATGAAGGCTCGCGATGGCTCGGAGGCCATGCCTTCGGCCCAGCACTTGTTGTATCCAAGCTCAACTCCAGTACTGGCACGCTTTGTTGCGCTTGCGGAATCCTGCGTCTCACATAGTAAAACCTTAAGTGACGCAGACAACTCCATGGATGCGAAGCTTCATGTCCGATCGAGCAGAAACGCAGGTGCACCAAAAGGGAAGGAAAACTCTCGGGCACTGATATTACCTTCCAAAATAGAAACGTATCCACAGTTTGACAAATTTTTAGGAGAACCTTCGACTGAGGACGCTGAGAGCGTCGTCTCTGAAAGCAGCGCAGACTCTGATGCCGGTTCCCGGGAAGAAGAGTTTGTAAAAGTTCTCTCTAAGTGGCCTCCCCTTGCCAATTCGACGAAAGCCGAGAGCCTGATGGCAGGGGAAGCTCTTCCAAGCACTGTGCCAAGAGTGCAACAACAGGTAGACATCTCAAGACAAATTCATGAGTCCAGAAATCCTGTTTTTTGTAGCACCTAATTAAGATGCATGAAAAACTTGCATTCAGGTAAACCATACGAGCTTGGAACTAAAATGATGTGCATTTCAGGTTCAAAATTTCAAGAGTCCACAGCCTCCACGATTATGGTCGACAGAAACACGGGATATTCCAATGAAGAAGGATGACGAGCAGGACTCAAACAGCGACAACAATGGACAGCCAAGTCCTGTTTCTGTTCTGGAGGCGCCTTTTGAAGAGGAATCGCCATGTCTCGAGTTCAAGGAGACCACAAATAGTCTTCAAGGTAGCTATCCACAGCTTTCTATACTCTTTCTATATGGCAAATTTTTCTCTACATTTCACTCAGCTCGAATGACATAAATCTTAGTTACGGGATAACAGAACATTCCTATTCTCACAACCTTTTGATTGCGCATTTGATCGCCTTACATTGCGTATTTTTCAATCCAATTTCTGAAGACTATTCTTAAGCTGCAAGTACACATGCAAAAAATGCGACAAGTTCAAGAATTCTGTCATCCTCTAACGAAGCTTACTTCAAATGGTGAAATTCTTCTAACCTTCGTACTTGTTCACGCAGGCCTGCGAATTCAGTTACGTCATCTGAAAGTCGAAAGAATAAAGGAAGACTCGGAACATGTCCCTGATACACCAAGGGTGACAGCACGACACCAATTACTGAACTCCTCGGTTAAAAATCAAACCCTAACTACTTTCCCGCAACACAAGACCAATCCACTCCGTCGATTTGCATCAACGCAAAGCCGGAACCTACCTCGTTCCGCAGGTCACGAAGCGGATCTCGCGTTCGTGAGCAACGTCCTCATCGAATCCGACTTCATTACTCACGGCGGGCGTCTCATCAGCAAGTGGCATTCAGCAATGCAACCAATTAGCCCTCATTTCTTTCAGAAAATCGAGACCTCGTACTCCTCCGACACGAAAGGGAGCGCTAATCGGCGAATCCTCTTCGATTCCATCAACGAGATACTAGCTGAGAAGCTGCGGCCTCTATGCTACGGGCCATGGACATCGAAATCGAACGCCACAATCGTAAGAACGGGAAGGAGACTTGTAGAGAAGGTTTGGAACGAGATTCACAAGCGGCAATTCCCGGCATGGTGTCACGACTTGCACGGCGATTACCTGGAGAGTCTCGCGGCGCAAGACCTTCAGACGTCGACTTGGATGTCGCTCCATCTCGACGTGAATCGCATTTGCTTCCAGATGGAGATCGCCATCTTCGACGATTTGATCACTGATCTGTTGCTCGTTGTGTAAATTAAATTAAGCTCGTAGATAGGAATTGGTTGCGGGAGTGATTGTTTCCACGGCCAGGTTGCAAACTTGCAATTGGTAGCCAGACTAGATGCACTTCATTGACGTCCCTGTTCCCCATCGCACAGGGCCGCTGTACTGTACATAACTAAATCTGTGTATGATAGCAACAACAAAGCCTTAGACCTGCAGTCTCGATCTTTCCTGTACGAGTTTCCTACCGGTTGTTTGAATTTCAACGTGTTATTCACATCCATGGTCATCGATGAGACATCCAAGACATGGATGAAATTTGGACTCACATTCCACTAAAAAAAGATTAATACCATTCTAAAAGTTTGTAGCAATTTATTGATTTCATTCATTTAGAAAAAAGATGATCTAGGGGATTGATAATAGGTGATTTGACTTTAAGAGTTCTTGGTTCAACAATAAACCATGTAATTCTATTTCTTAGAAGTAGTAGAAATTTTGAATCATGTTAGAAAATATCCTCATTAGAATGACAATGTGAAAAATAAAATGAAGAAAATATATTAGTAGGAGATGTTAAACCTAGCCTCATGGTACACTATAGATCTTATTACATAAACATATACATATTACCTATCACAATGTGTAACCAAGATTAAGACTAAACATCTTATGTTTACACCATTTACACCAACCACAAACTTACAATATATCAAATTTATTTATTGTAATAATAGAATACTATTTACACCAACCACAAATCTATAGTATCTTGAATTTACTTATTGCAATGATAGAGTATTATTTATACCAACCACAAACCCACAATGTCTTGAATTTACTTACTGCAATGATAGACACTTTGCACCAATTATTGAAGCTCAAACCCATAAGTATAACTCATTAATCTCTAACATCCAACAATAAGGCTAAAACTTTGAACGTCTCATATCACTTAGTGTAGGAGCAAGAGGCACTAAACAAATAGTTACATACACTAAAAACATTGCATGAACAACTAAAATTTGTTATAAAACTATTAAAAATACTCTCTAAGTAATAAATACTATTGCTATGAGATACTCCATGGCCATTCTAATAACTAAAAGATGACTCAAAAAACAACTAGGCACCACCCACCATAAACACACGCACATACACACATGGTATATGACATCCATCCATTGCCAAAAAAATATTATCCTCAATTAAAAAAGAAGAAAACAAATATACATTCCATTAAAATTTGCCTAAATCCTTGAACTAATCAATCTACTTCCATAAGCTTCAAGATATCTTGAATCATTTCAAAATTCTACAACACTAACACCCTCAGTGATGGGAAAAAAAATATGCAACAAATACAAATACCATCAAACATTGAGACCAACACTCCACAATCCACTTCTCTAATAAACCAACAATGTCTAATGTAGTACAAATGAATCATGACCCATGTGCCCCCATGGATCCCATAACCACCTACTCATTGACAAAGTAGCCAATGTAAAACTTCCTCTCAACATACCCCCATTCTTCCCAAGTTACATCATGAAACCATTGAGCTTGATTCTAAATGGTAATATGTGCATCATGCCAGTACTCATTAAAACCCAATAACTTAGGAGCACGCACAAAATCACCCAAAATCCACACTTATACATAATCATAGCTACAAGAAAATAATAACTTCTTAATGTACACTTCCGCAAAACAAAAACAATAAGTCATCCAAACAAAACACCAATAAACAAAATATACAAAGCAAAAGAAAAGCACCAAAAAATCAAAACTAAACTAAATTCCTCCAAAACATAAATACAAAATTATCTATATCTTGGTGTTTTTGCATCTAAATTAATGGACAATCCTATTGGCTAACTCCAACTATTACTCCATTTAGAAGGTAATATTTTTTCTACCATCAATATTGTCATCAAAGCCTTTAATAATAATCACCAACAAGTATTTAACCTACAACTACCTTCACCTACTCCTACAACTACCTTCCAACCTACTCCTACAACGTTGGCAATCACACCCATCACTAGTTCTGACACTATGTAGATGGTAATATAAACCAAATTTCAAACAAATATACCATTGCACCACTGCTATTCATTAACAAATTGGCAAACACTCCAAACTACAACAAATAGACCAAAAAATCCACTTATTTTATAACAAAAAACTAACACAACAATCTAGAAAAAAATTGACTCACATACACACATATAAATACATATTCCATAGCTTGAGGTCACCTTTGGTACATTTTTGCCAAATAATCATTTAAAATTGGAAGGGTTGGTTAAATAGTTTATTTTTTATTAGTAAATTATTTGACAATTACAAGGACAATTATTAAATATTTTTCTTAATTTTTGGCAACCATCAAATAATGTTGGAAGTTGAATGGTTTAGTTCATTGCCTACAAAATTGATAGTCATGGCTTTCAATGAACTCATTACTTTTCATTGTATTCTTTATTTAAAGTTAAAAGATGCATTCCTCACTCAACCACTTTCCACTCCATCAATTTTGAACCAATTTCAATTCTAAAAAGTGTTTCTCAAAACTAAGAAGGTTGGAAAGAAGTATTAAAAATTCATAAGAATATTGGCTCTATTAAAGGAATTTGATGATCATGAATCAAAAGCATCAAATTGTTAGTCTTAGTTTATTAGAGTAATGATTGCTTCCTATGCCATGCCTATTGATGACTCCTTTAATTTGCTAGAACCTGTGTTTGCCAATTGTAGTGATGTAAGTAGCAATATGATTCATGGATGAACACCTCTGGAAAAATAGGCAACTTGTTGGTTGCTCAATTATCCTTTGAAAGTAGGTGTTGTGGTATTTAATGATAGCTTGCTAGCTGTATATAATGTTCCACTAGTTGCCTTTTCCATAATGGAAATCTATCATTTTCAAATATCACCAAAGGGTTGAGATGTTGAGATCAATGTCTTCCTCGTTCACTTAGTTTTAAGAAGTTTGGTGTGGACAAGGATGCTAGACTTAATCCCTTAGATGGCTAATTTGTAAATGCATTGTATTAGTTTGAGGTTCAATTTTATCTTTGGAGACTTGACAACTTTTTGCTTTGGCTTCTCACTAGTATTGAAATAATGGTAAGAATTTGATTGGTTTCATAAATCACTTTCAGAATCACATATAGAATATGAACTATTGAAAATTTGGATTCTAGACACAATGTATTCAAAACTAATGTTGTTTAATTTCCTCTAGAGGGTCATATTATTTTTTTCCCCTGAAGCATTTGTGTGGCTTGTAGATTTTCAAATTACAAATGTTAGGTTGAACAAGCATGCTTCAAAAAAAATCAATTAAGGAATTTAGGAGTGATGGTTTGTTATTGTATAGGAACAATTAATGGGCAATATATTCCTTATAAAATTACTAAACTACTACAAATCTTGGGGGTACTATTTCTCTTTTAAGGAAGAATGTTCATACTTTCGCACGAATAAACAACTAGTCATCTGTATTTGGAATGGAAGTAAATAATTTCATATTAAAGCATTGTCATTGTTTTATTGCAAAAAGGCTTGGCCAATTGCATGAAGTGCCTTGGCCTTGATTTTATCCCCTGACATTTATTCTCTAACTTCCAAACACACCCTAGGCCCTTCAAAAATCAAGTTCTAAACACCATTTTGCCATGTTTGCTCAGTTTGATTTTTTTGCTTGGATTGATAGGAACATTCTTTACATTAAAGAGTGAAATCGGGTTGTCCCACACTAATTTCTCGACATTCTATACTATATAAATATGTATAGTTACTATAGAAGGATGCAGTAATGTAGGAACCATGTGTGTTGCATGGGTTGGTGCACTGGTTCATGGCTCGGGGGTAAAGAATTGTTTATGCCTTCATTTGGACAAGGAGGTAACTTTCTTGAGTAAGGCAACCTATTTGTTAAGGCACCCTAATTTCACTATTTTGTGTAGTCAATACTTAGTTTCTTGTGTAAGAGTCTATATTTATGACAAACAACAACTCTGATCCTGGAGACAAATGAATAATAACTCCCTTGAAATCAAACAACAATCTAATTTCAGCATTTGTTGTTGTGATTAAATCTAGCTCTTGCTGGACCATGACACCAGGTGGGGTACACAGCCCACCTCGTCCCACATACTCAAATAATGAGCTTCTTTGCCGTGCCATTTTGGCTGTGTAACGGTGGAGATGCTCTTTCCCCATGCCACTGTCCTCAATAAATGAACCTGTGCGTAGAATGATATTCTGTCAACCCTTGTCCGCACGAGAGTGATGATAAAGAGAACTGGGCGAGAAAGACACCGACGACACGAAGGACGATAAAGCGTAACGACGACGGATGAAAAATTTGAATTTCCGACGGACGGATTCGGAGGGAATGGCCCCTGTTTGCGAAGCCCTAATTGCGCAAAGCTCTCCTCCCCTTTCAGAAGTACGTCGACGTTAGCCTCCCGTGGTTTTCGAAATCAGCGTGAAGCGCCGCCGATGCAATGGCCCCAAATCCGGCACTTCTTTTCGTGTCACCTCCGCAATGCCGCGTTCTTGGCATCGGCAGTGGCACGCTCAGTGGCTTTTCCTACAATTTTAGAAGCCCTGCCAAAATCTCTCTGATCGGTGACTTTCCTTCTAGAACAAAGCTTTCTGAACCTTCCGCAAGCAGATCGACTGTTGCAGTTGTTTGGAACAGGGGAATGCTCGTGTGCCTGGTTCTGTGATTACTACTGCCGGGTTCTGTGATTGCTCAATCCGGTGGTTGTGAAGACTAGGACCATGGTTTCGAGATCGGTTTCCTCGAGGGTCGCTCCTGCAGCGGTTTTGTTTTTGGGATTGTTTCTTGGTCATTGTAGTTGCCAAACAGCGCCGCAGATCGTCGTGCTTGGTGGTACTGCCGGATGGACGCACGGTGCAAATGTGAACTACACGGAGTTCATGGCTACGGTGTCATTCAAGGAAGGCGACACTTTACGTAAGAGCTTTGTTCCTCTGTGCCAGCTATGTTCGCATGAGTTGCGTTTTGTACATTGCTTTTCCTGCGCATGCAAATGCTGGTTCCCTTCGTGCGGAGTGTTGAAACCGTAATGCGGGGTTTGATAGGCGATTGAGTTTTGGTACTGCCGATCTAAATGTAGCACCTCTTCTTTTGTAAGGTAACGGGTAATGTGTTTTTTGGCTTCGTAGGGTTCAACAATACCGATATTCAAGATCACAGCGTCCTTCAAGTTTTCTCACAGGCCGATTACGACGCCTGCAACAGCGATAACAACACTGGTTGGACTGTCAATCCTAATGATTATTACGATGTAAGTATTTTTACTTTCGCGGCTTGATGAAGCCATGATGAAGCTTTTCATGTTTTCTTTCCTTATGTACTCGAAAGTGATTGTGGCGCTTCGTTTGCAGCTGCTGTTTCCCGATCCGGCTTACCGAGCATGGGTAATCGACCCCGCTTTCTGCCTCGATGGCCAGAAGGTGGAGTTCGCCGTGTTGAACTCCGACGGCACCGCCGTTCCAGCAGACACCGGCGCCGATCCACCAAGTCTGAATGCACCACCTGCGTCTGATTACAATTCTCCGCCTACCCCACCTTCGCCTCTAGGTATAGCCGGTGGCCCTACTCCCAATGCTGCTTGTACTTCACAAGCTGGACTGGCGATCGCCATGCTCGTTAGTTCCGCTTGCTACTTGGCAGCCAGATTCTGATTTTGCAAGTAAGAATCTTTTGAAGCTCCGATGAGGTATTCATCGATGACGATAACCATTCTTTTGCGACGTGGACTCTGATCTTCTTTTCTAGAAGGTTGAACTTGGAGGTCGTGTTCATTCGATCCCATTTAGTCGTGCAACGAATAATTCTAGGATACGAGTGGATGTAAATATTCGGAGGAAGAATCTTGAAGATAGAGTCTGCTCCTTCTGAATTGGAAGGCACTAAACAGCTTGGACCGCATCAGATGCTCTCACGTGGTCCTGGACCGGAGATTTGGGGTGTATTTTCTAGTACTATCTTATCATTGAAATTGCATTGCAGACGATGCATAGTGCTGTGAGGTTGACGCAGTCGTTATTCTACAGTGTAGTCTTTCCCGAGTGTGAATGACCGATTAAGCTTGAAGCTCTCAAGAGCCAGTTCTCGTCGAGTACTTCGGTTGAATTCCCTAGTTTAGGTGCTCTCAGCTTGTTTAATACAGTGCATCAGTTATTGTGATGTCCAATGAAGTGGTGCCCCAAGCTTACCTGTCACTTGCTTTATGAATGGGTGGTTTCGATAGATCGTTTGCAATGGAATATCGATTGGAGTGCATTATCCCTAAATATTTTGAGGCAGGGATTTTAATTTAGTGACTTTCAAATAGTAGTTACAAAAAGAAAGTTAGCCTTTCAAGACTTAAAATGTTGCTTTAGAATTGGCAATCTCGTTTCAATTCTTATTCTGCATTGCATTTGAATATTTATCCAACTGGTATGTTTCACAGAGTGACATCAAAGTATAAATGTATGCAATCTACAATGTTGTCACTCCCATGCACGAGGAGGGGTCAATTTTTTTGCAAGCCTATGTTGCACGACATCGAGAATCCCTCTCTTCTGGATACATCTACAGCTTACAAGCTCAAGTTCCAAACCGGAGAATCGAGTCCCTTGGAAAAATCGAGATTTAAGAGTCACCTCACAGCGAAGACCTTTTTCCAAGTCCAGTGTTAAAAACGGGATAGTTTGTTACAACGTAAACGCCTGGGAGAAGGAAAGACCCTTCACGCCAGGAATGCGAACCCGGAACAAACCCCCTCGGTGCGGCGAAGTCCCTCCCTGCTTCTCTTCACCTGCCACACAGACACGTCCATATCCCCCATCCTAGTAATTATTAGAACCTGACAGAAAGAAATCAAAATCAAAATTCGTAACCCACTCAGATCAACGACGATCAGCTTTAGGTAGTGAGTGCTACACGTAGAAATCTTTCTAATCTTGCGTCTTAATAATGAGAGTA
Organism: Climacium dendroides; assembly: GCA_950106755.1. Taxonomy (NCBI): domain Eukaryota; kingdom Viridiplantae; phylum Streptophyta; class Bryopsida; order Hypnales; family Climaciaceae; genus Climacium; species Climacium dendroides. The sequence continues at coordinate 17,032,836 of OX467089.1, forward strand.
ATTGTACAAGATGCTGAATGAACAGGTTCTAGAAGTCCCGCACCTGAAGCTCCAGAAGTCACATAAAGTTCACTCAAATCCCTTCCTGCCAATTCACCACACTTGCGATGTAAGGTCTCACTCATGCCATACACAGACATCATTGAATGAAGCATGAGGACTGGACACTCGTTTAAGGCTTTACCAGCACCAACTTGGCGGCTCTAACTAACTGGGATTAGTTACTGGATGCCCACACTAAGCGTCAACTGGTAAGTTGGATCTAAGGTAAACCAGCCTATGACAGTCCAAATGCCAGCCAACCCATCACAGGCAAAAAAATTCTAGTGATGCACATTTCAGAAACTGGAATGTACACTATTAGTACAATTTTGCCTGTGATGAGATGGCTCCCATTTGGGCTGTCATAGGCAGAGCTACCTTAATTCCCTCTGACGAATTAGCGTTGGATGTTACTTGCGCTTGGACCAATTAACTTCACTTCCCAATTTTAAAGTGCTAACCCACTTACAACAACCAAATAATGCTAATTAGCTAGTTGGTGCCTTCAGCCTTTAGTTGTTAGGTACACCCCCTTGTTTACTTAGTGTGGGAAAGGTGTCACTCAAGCATCAGAATGTGAACAGTATTGTCATAAGCCATTAGAATCTAATAGATGGATGCATGATGATTGATATAGTAAAAATAATTGCTTGAACCACACTAGATAGTTAAGGTATGTTCGCACTTGGTGTTAAAAGTGTTGTTACTGAGGGTCTTAGAAATGAATTTAGATCTATTTTGGACCAGATTCACATTCCAAACAACGCCTCTAACACCAAGTGTGAACATACCTTTAGTATACTAACGTACAGTATGTGCCTGCACTTGCATGGTAACAAACAGAGAATTAGAGTTTTCAGCCTGCAAAGAAAGAAAAATGAGTTGGACCATGTGGAATCCTTTGTGTATACCTCCGAAGCACACGCTGGTAGGACACAGAGCCGGCACTTTAACTGACATGAGCTCCGTCTGAGTTTCAGGGTCAATTTGCAGTATACAACCGCCTCCAAACACCGCCACCCACAGTTTGCCGTTCGCATCCACAGTCATGCCGTCCGGAAGCCCTGCAAACGCGAATCTCTGCCTGTCAGAAATTCTCCTTTTGTTCTACTGATTCTAGTGGTGTACAGTTTGACCGCATTTGAACTATACTCCTCACAATATGGTTGATCGAATTGGTTCCAGAAATAGGTGAGATGAGTTCTAGAAAAGAAGTGATCGCTATTGCCGGTCCATTACCTCGAGTTTCAGGAATGTGGAATAATCGCCTCCGATTGCTGATCGAACCATCACCAGAATCGAAATCGAAGACGCTCACCTCCTTAAATTCAGAATGAAAAATCGTTTAAGAGAATACTACAATACTTCTCAATTGATTAAAAAGTTCGTACTAAAGAGAATAGTACTTGTCAATTGCTAGCATTCCTCGTCATTTTTCTTTGAAAAACTCTGGCATCTGTCAAAAATGGTAGCGAATCGCATGCTTCTCAATTGATTAGAAACTGCACTTAAGAGAATAGCACTTGCCAATTGCCAACATTCCTTGTCAATTTCTAAGCAGCACTTGAAAAACTCTTGTATCTGTCTACAATGGTAGCAAATTGCATACCGATGCCAAGGAATCGATGTAGTACATATGCTCGCCATTCCAATCGGTCCCATTCGAGATTCCAACCGGGAAAATCTTCTCCACGAGGTCATACGACTTCCCTGCCGTGCGTTCCAAGCAGTAGAGACGGCCCGCATTAGGGTTTGTCTCAGGATCCATGGCCATGGTGCCTGCCCACAGCCGACCTTGCAAGTCCACCTTCCCGTCGTTAAATCTGATTTTAATCTCCGGATCGATGTGCGAGTCGTGGATCGTGGCTATAGCGTCGCTCTTGCAATTGTCGCCTTTGAAATTCACAGGCACAACAGACGTCTGCAGCAAAACCCAAAATCCAATTGGAATGAAAATTTTCACACGTATCACAATTCGCAATTCGCAAGTGAAGGTAAAGGGTTTTGACCTCAAGACAAGCGAGCAAGTCGTAGCCTGCCAATGCGGGCGAAGCACATGGAACAACGTTCCCGACCATTCGGCCATTGGTCGTAATTGCGCGGGCATGGCGATTAGCAACTGTGTCGAAATCATGGATGCGGCATCCCTGGATGTCGACGAAGAGAAGACTGCCGTTGGAGTACGACACCGGGCTCTCGCCTGTGATACAATGGATGTCCAGCGCCAGCTCCACCTTCGCCATCTCTCTAGTTCGAAAATCAAAGTGAACTCTGGCTAGCTTCACAGCATGAAAACCTCGAATTCGGGGATGTCTTAGCCGTCAATTTCACCACGATTTTTTCGAACTCTGACGGAGATTGCACGCTGTGAAGGGGGAGATGGTGGAGACAATGAAGTTGCGTAATTGTGCATGGAAAGGGTGGAGAAAGGATAGATGCTTGCCGGGTGTAATGGCCATGATGAGAATGTGACTTTTCAGTGCAGGGTTCAGTTTCAGTGCAGGGTTCAGGTTCAGGGTGTGCTTTTCAGGGTCCTACTGGGAGATGGACTGCAAAAGAATTCTATCAACTGAGTCTTTCAGTTTCGGTAGAACTCCTAATGTTTGGGAATGATGTGCAAAAATAAAAGGTGGATATGTAGCTGTCAATTTGATGAAATTGCTAGATTTTAGTCGCTTGCCAGATTTCTTATATTGTTTGTTTTCGATTAGTAAAAATAAGTGAATGAATTTTCTATTTTCAATTAGTGAGGATCATTTTTTGAACACATGTTGCCATTTAACCCTTGAAGGGTGACGAGGTGACCTTGGAAATCATCAATTTTCATGAACATGTGAAGCATTGGCTTAAAAAATTGCAAAAGCACTCATTGGAAGTCAAAGTACTATAGAATTTTACACAAAATTTTGAGGATGAATAGTTGCACCTCTGTCCTACATAGAAAGATTCTTTGTCATCCATTGGATACCAAACACTTGCCTAGACGTCTGAGTAAGGGTAAATGTGAGAAGATCACTTTTGAAATATATTGTGGCCTAATCACAAAACTATGTCATGTGATTATTGTACCACCTTTGATCTAAAATAGTAACCTACTAGCCTTCATTTTTATAAATTATACCTAAATGTTCACCATTCCAAAATATTATACAACTTTATGTATTCACTATGAATTTAATTTACATTCTCCTTTCACGTGGTAAAAAGACGCTTCTTGGATCTATTATTTTATTAAAAATCATTCATATAGTTGTATAGCTATTGCATACAAAATGATGGCAAAGATCCCAATTTATGCTATGTTAAACCTCAAAGAAGACAACCTTATCACCAAGATAGTTAGCCAAATATTATTGGATATATAGGTGCATTCTTTGTCTCTATAGTTTTTAAAAAGTCATTCATAGGACATGTTTAGTCCTTTGATTTGTTATAGTATTAATTAAATCAATTAATTTGGATTTTTTAGTTTGCAATTTACATTAACAACAAATGTTGTTGCACCCCTATTCCATACATATATCACTTGTTTGATATGAATGTAAATTAAATGCATTTTTCAATCTCATTTCTATTGAGTGATTATGTTTTTCTTTCACATTTTTTTCTTAAAAGCAAGGCCTTCAAGTCTACAATGCCATAATAGCTACTATTCTAAGATATGTTATTCCTTTAATTGAAGTTTGAGTGAGTATCAATATGTTTCTCCAATTTGTAAAATTGTATTGTGTTATAATTTGCTATAAATGTAATGCTTGGCACTCCAAGCCAATTCATTTCTAAGTGAGCATTTCTTTTTGGTTCAATGTTAGAGGCTTATGTATAGGTAGGACTTTAATATTACTACTCTACTTTACATTGTCAATTAGAAAAATAGTTTACCAAATAGGAATAAAATGTCTACTTCTTTCTAGTTAAAAATAACTTCTATAAATTGTTTTTACAAAAACCTTCTATTAATTTTCAAATTGATGTTTTTAATTGCTAATATTTTTAATCTTTAAATTTTTTGTAAGTTTACAAATACATTTGTGCCTTTAATAAAATTATTTATCTACCCTTAGTTCCTCTTGAGAATTACATTGATTTGTCCCCATGGTGTGTTTGACATTAATTTACCAAAGGTACACTATTCTGTGTGTAGGTCAGTTTTATAAATAACTTAGGAAAAAATTGGAGCATGTCTAAAATTTGAAAAATTGTACAACTATTTCTGAAAATTTGAGAAATTTTCATTCCTAAAAATTTTGAATATTTAAAAATTATTCTTGAGAAAATTTAGAAAGAGAAACACATTTGTATGTGAATAGAATAAATCAAAGCATTTCATCAAAGTGTCAAAAAATTAGGAAGAACCACATGTCTAAAAGCCAAGAAAATTAGATTAAGTTGTCGAATTGTCCAAATGCCAAAATTAAATCACTTTGACACCAAGGTACTAATCTAACCTAATCGTATAGTATTTTGAATTAGTGCAAGTTGAAATAATACCATATACTAGAGTGTCTTGTGCCATTGCCACAATCAAAAGTAAAATAAAAGTAAAATCTTTTAGTTTTTTAATTCATAAAATCTTCCAAATTCAATATCTTTCACATTGTAGGTCCCAATGCTACAAAGCACAATCCATGCATCCTTCCTCATTGAGGGCTTTTTGATAATACCAACAAAGCAATTAGAAGACATACAATCTATGAATTTTCAATATAAACAAAAAAAAAATCCAACTTAACCCCTAAAAGTTCCAAAGTCCCTATGGGGGACTCTTGGGATTTGGGGTAGGCTCGTGTAATCTCAATTTTTTGACATTATTTTTTGAAACTTTTTTTGAAGATAGGAAATTAGATTAGCTTTCTGGGAATATAGTTTTTATTTCAACTAGTGCTTGAAAACAAAAGTTATGCCACCATGAGTCCAAAAAGCAACTCAGAGGATAGTCCAAAAAAATCACAAAAAGTTTAATTTTTTAATTTTTAGTTTTTTTTTCAAAAATTATATTTTTGTCTACATCTAAAGCCTTGATTCATTCCATTTGGACTAGTGATGAGAAAGTTATGGACAATCTTAGTTTTCAAGCAATCTAAGCATCTTCTTGAAAAAAGAACTTATAGGATCTATTTTTTAATGTAATCTTTACAGTTTTTCAAAAACATTGTTAGGCAAGATTAAGTTTTCTTGTTAGAACAATCTCATTGTTGGAATTATTGTGTTTCAATTCCATCTTAGATCTATTAATGGTTTAGTTATCCCTTCAATCTTGAAGCTATTTCTACTTAACAATTTTTTAATGAGTGAAAATTATGTGTTTTTTTATCAAATTTTTTTCCATAGATTCTCAACTCAATTCTTCAATAGAAAAAGTTAGAAAATCAAACTCATTAGTGCAAAAATTTTAAGCTAAGAAGATTCAAAGCCAAAAATCTAGCCAATCAAGGTGTAAACAAATTTTGAATTTGCCACTTTAAATGCAAATATCTTGCAATCTAGAAGGTCAAAGTTCCTGAAATTTTTTCCATGTATTTTTATACTAGTGTAGTACAAGATCTTACGGTTAGATGTATTAAAAAAATTAATTTTTTTGCTCTTTGCAATAGAAATGACAATTATGAGTGGATTTTGATGGAAAAAAAAGCCTTGGGACTTTAGAGGTTAAGGTATAGATGGATTGTATCAAATTACACCATTTTTTGGATAGTGACAATAATTTTCAAGGTGACAATAATTTTCTCCCTCTTTATTAGGACAAATCAATGTAGCGCTAGTAGCACTAGTTCTTAGCAATGAAAAGCAAAGTTTTCATTTGAACTACACTAAAATTGGTAAATAGAGTGGGCTATACTAATTGTCAACAATAACACTAATTGTGATTTGCAAGGTTAGTATTAGAACATTATTTATCCATTCTAACACTATTTTAGCTCTACAGTAAAATTTGGTCATTTTAACATTTCTATGAGAGTGCATTTAGTGTTAGATGGAAACAAAATATAGAAGTTGAAATGGTAATATTATAAGTTAAGGCTATGATACAATTCACTACAACAGTAATTATTACCGAACACTATTTACCAATTTTAGTGTAGTGTACAATTTGCCATTGTCACAATAAAATAAAAAAATAAAAAATATTTTTTAAATTTCCTTAACTCATAAAAACTTAAAAATCCAATATATTTTATGTCATAGATCCAAAAGCGACAAAGCTACGCCCGTGCACCCCTCCTCTTTGAGGGTACCAAGCACAAGACTGGAGGACACAGGGTCCAAGAGATCTCAACATAACAAACAGAACAAACAACCTACCTTAATGGATGTGGGATTATGTAGCCAAGCCATGTCTGGCAATCACAATCCCGAGAAGAGACCGCCGCATGACAGTCCTCTTGAGCAATCGAAGCGGTTTCAATTGCATGGCGCAGACTGCAATGCTCACCGACTTTCGATGCGCGCAGTCTGCGACAGGCAGTTCGAAATAGCGACTGCATCCGAAATTATATCGCAATGAATGTTTCTGTCTACTCCAATCGTCGTGAAGCTCGTATTTCAATACAACGCAACAAGAGAAAAATCCAAATTCAGAGAATCGAAGAGAAGCCGGATTTCAAACCAAATGGAGACGAATGCTGTCATACAAGCGAACCAAATGGCAAATCTATCTCGCTGACAGTTCTCCCGGTAGCCTTAAAGCCATTCAGAAGCAGAAGCTAAAGCAAAAGCCACGATCTCTTCCCTTGTGCTCAAATTTTGTAAGTGTCAGGTGGTAAACGAATCGTGCCTCGGCATTCAGATCGAGGAATTTTTTCAAATTTTAGGACGAGTCATAACACTACAACCTGTAAACACGAATGAAAACGAATGCGACACGAGACAGCGACTTCAGCATTTGTCATAGAAGCGCGCTTCAATTTGCTGCAGTATTACTGTCATCACACGATCGCGAACTCTCCAGCGCATTCCATGCATACAATACAACGCTGAGAAAGTCAGCTCAGTAAAGAATGGAAATTAATGCCTCAAGTTTCTAAGCTCAGCGAGGACAGAATCGTCTCGACTCTCGCACATCTACTTGGCTTGCAGTCCTCATTCCTGCAAAAGAAACAACAAGCGTGTCTTCCAAACATCCTCTAAACAGGAAAATATATGTCAACTAAAAACAACGCAGTGGGCAGGGCAAGGAACTACTTGCGAAAATCAAAATGCACTGTTTACATCACAATTGTGAGGATGTGAGAGCAGCAGCATGCTTACACGATTATTAAATCACTACGTGAGGAGGGTAACCCTAATCCTAAGGCCTTTTCTTTCCATCAGAAACTACTCGAAACTGCCACTTCTATTTCAAAGAGCAAAAAACTTTACAAAGCGCTTGTAAACTTTGCAAGTCTCACAAATAAATAAAGCTTACAAGACTTACAATTAAATAAATTTTATAATAAGGCTTGTACTTTACATATTTAATTGTAAAACTTGTGTAAGAATGTGAAGATGAAGTTTTAGAAACTTTTAGAATATAGATTGCAAGATATTTTATTGTGAAGTGAAGAAAATAGGTTTTTGAGCCCATTTCATGACTATATTAAAGATTTGGGTTGAAAGTTTTGGTAAAAAAAAATTTCAAAAAACATACGTGGTTTTCATTATTTAAAAAATTGTTAAGAAGAAGTAGGTACAGGATTGAAGGAAAAACTAAATTGTTAATTGTTTTAAAATGGAATCAGAATACACCAATTTTTAATGGTGAGATTGTTCTAGCAAACATACTTAACCTTGTAGAACTTCTATCTATTTTTAATTGTAAAAACTGAATTCAAAATTGAATCTAATATGTTATTTTCTCAAAAATAATTTCTTTGATTGCCCACAAAACAAGAAGCTCCATAACTTCCACATCACTAATCCAAATGGAATGAATCAAAGCTTTTCATGTAGACAAGAATTTAATTTATAAGAAATGAAAAAAAATTATTTCAAGTGTTTGTGGATTCTTTTTTGCTACTAGTTTCTCCTATTTTGAGATTATTGAAGCATAACTTTTGCTCCCAAGTACTAAATAAAAATGATTGAAATAAAAATTATATTTCCTAAAAGCTAATGTGTTTTCCTATCTTACATAAAAGTTATAAAATAAAACATAAAAAATTGAGGTTACATGAGCCTATCCAAAATCCATTTTGTCCCCCAAAGGGGCAGTGAGAGTTTGTAGGTTATACCACATGCTAAGCCCCTTGGGCTTGATTTTGAGAGAAATGTTGACAAAAAAAGTTTTCAAAATTTTTTTTTTGAATGTTTTAATAGTGATTGTTACTTGCCAAGCCAATTGCATTTAGGCTGTAAAGACAAAGAACTATTCACTTTGGTTAATTCCTAAAGGTTTGGACCAAACAATGTTTTTTTGGCAATAACATAAATATTTACTATATTTTTTTGAATTATTTGGATATGTAGGGACAAGGAGTACTTTGCCATTCCACCAAGTTTTTTTACAATTGGATTTGCCTACATGGAGTTATAGGGAAAAATGTCATTTTCAATGGTTACAAGGCAAGATGGGTATGGTTATTTATATGGGAGAAAACTTTCCATCACAATGCTTGGAAGGGACCATGTTGAAAATGTGTTGCATCTTTGACAATTTTTTGCATCCTTGAATTCATGATGGACTATGAAAAGGGGGTGGAAAGAAAAAAATTACTTGTTGACAAATACCAATTTGTCATTTGACCATGCCATCTATCATGAAGAAATTTTTTGATGGCAAAATAAAGGAATTACTTTATTAACATTTTGTGGGGACGAAGGGTGGAAAGGTCGATATTATAATGAAATCCATTGTTCATCATGAATCCTCAATGGGTATGGGATAATTTGAAGATGAGAGTTTAGCTATTCATTGTCAAAATAAAGGAATAGTGTTCAAAGTAAAATCTCAAAGTTTACAACCCTATAGACTCAATTTTTAACCTCTATTTCTAAAAGCACTATAATAAATTTTAATTTCTTTTCTATAATCATTAAAATAATCACATACCTTGGCATGTCTTATACATTTTATTAGACTATTACATCCACTTTCATTAAAATTATTAAAACTAAACTTTTATACATTAAAAAATTATTTGGAATTTAAAAAATGTTGTTAGTACTTGTATAAATGGAATTCAAAGACTTTTGATTAAATCAATGGTATAGAATGTTTTTGGCAATCCTAAAGAGTCTATAGGTTGCCTACGAGCGATTGCAAAATTGACATAAAAATATTTTTGATATAAATGTCATATCAAGAAATTTCTAATAATTAATTAAATACATGTTTTTCAATCATGTTTCTACTTTTCATTGTTGACATTCAACAATGATGTTATTATCTAAATATCAACTTCCTTGCGCATTATATTGTATCTAATGAATGATCCTATATTTTTTTGCATTTGTGTTGAAAGAATCTCAAACAATAAAACAATTTAATATTTTCGTTACATTTGTTTGTCACATAGTAAATGACTCAGCTTTGGATGGCATTCCAATTGAGTTGAATTTCAAATTAAAATTAGTTGTTTTTGACAGAGTATAGTTGGTAGTGAACTCATGGCTACCCAAACAATTTTCTAAGAGCTTGAAGTAGAGAGTTTTGGAATTCCTATTCCAATTGTCAAGTAGATCGATTGCATTGACTAAAATTTGGAGGGACTTGTCTAAATAGGCTCAAGCCTAGTAGACAAAGCGATATATTGATTAAAAAAAACTAGCTTAGAACATCTTTAGTTTAGTACTCACCTGACAATTTGAATGAGAATAATTTTAAAGTAGCTTCTTTTGGGGCCACCTTCAAGTTTATACATGACATTTGCTTAATGTACCAAGCACCTGAAATGACCCTCTTTAGAAGACTAAGTTTAGGCAAATTTTTATACTTGATTACAACCACTAATAGGAAAATAGTGACCACCATAACAAAAAATTAACAAAAAAGTATTGATGTCGTTTGTATTCTGGGTCGCATTGTCTTAAACAGTACCTAACAAAAAATTGTTGTCCATTTTGTTATGGTGGTCAAGTCAAAAAAATAATATTATTAATTCATTTATAAATTTGTTCAATGAATGGCCGCTACCTAGCAAGCCCAAAACCAACTCAATAACACATAGATAGGACTATAAATTAGAAAAAATGAAACTTTATAATTTATTGAAAAGAAAGAAGATCAATTTCTCATAACTTCAAAATTTGTGATAGAAGCAGTGTATTTTTTTCTAGCGAAACTTTGCCAAACTGTCAGAAATTTGACCTCTCTAGCTTCGTCCTTCCAAAAACTGGCCTTTGTAGTGAGGACAACAGGGGGAGAAATCTAACCTCTCTAGCTTCGTCCCTCCAAAAATTGGCCTTTGTAGTGAGGACAACAAGGGGAGAAATCTGACCTCTCTAGCTTCGTCCCTCCAAAAACTGGCCTTTGTAGTGAAGACAACAGGAGGGACACTGGTCCAAAAAAAAACCTAAATAGAAAAGAAGTGACTTTGATAATAGAAAAGAAAAGACAAGCTCTTTATATAAATGGGGTAATAGAAGGTAGAACAAACCATATGGGATATGTGAATTAAGACTACGAGTGATTCACATATTCCATATGATTTATTCTACCTTCTATCACCCTACTTGTATAAAAAGCTTGTTTTTCCCTCTTTTCTGTTATCAATGAGTGAGAGGCATGTCTTCTTTTTTCAAATTAAATTGATTTCTTGACATAAGATTCCATCCATGGTGATCTAAATATTGTCCAAATAATGAAAACTTATTTAAAACTTTTGAAATTTAGAAGTATTGAAAAAGTGTTAACTTTTTTATTGATTTAGATGTGGTATTATTTGAATCAACAAAAATTCAATGACCATTTTGTTAGCTTGTACCAAATCAACAAAAAATTATTAGAATGGTCAATACAATATCCCAATCAACAAAAAATTGTTAAATTTTTGTTGACTTAAACACCATTTTCTAGTAGTGAACTTGTGCTGGAATCTTGTCTTACATTCTAAATGAGATCATTTGTGATTGGTTCACTAACTATGTACCAAACACATATAAAGAATGTGATTGGATTCATTGAATTTGAAGCTTAGATGAACCTATACATTGAAGGGCCAATGTAAAAGCCTAGATTGAGGATGCTCTTACAAATAAAAATGTGTTTACAAATATAGAAGCAATTGAATTAAAAGCACCATTGGAAGTAACATGGGGAATCAATTGACACTTTTCAATTAGGACACGTAGATAGAATTGCTTATTTAGTCTTTATAGGTTCATTACAAGAGAAAAGGGTGTTTTAAGAGTGATTTTAAGAGAGAAAATGCATATTAAAAGGTCATTTATTTTCATTAATATATTTTTAAAATTATATGCCTAGGACTAACATTATTGTACCTTACTTGATGGTTGGAAGACATCTTTTTAGTAAAAAGACACATGACTTTTAAGTTCGGATGTATGAGAGTGCTATATGTCGTTTATTTTTTTTGTTACTAAAACTAATCAATGGGTGAATAGAGTGGTTTTAGGATTTCAATGAACTATTGATACATGAAAACTTCTCCCCTTTTGTACAATTCCTTTCTATCCATTGTTGTAGCCTATTGCTTCAAACCCTAAACCCTAAATCAAGTAGGTTTATAAATTTAGTTTTTTTTTTCCATTCACTATAGTTGGCTTACAATGTATTTCTTAAGGTGGCATTTGAATAAGTTAAAGCAATTTCTACACAAACTATTAGCAAGAGGCGTAAAAAGTAATACTTTGTAATTCAAGATATGTTTAAGCACCAATTTTATCATCTAAAATCCACAAATTAAGACACTTTTTTTTCAAGAAGTAATTCAAATGACATATTTGTGTTTTAAACCAAAGCAAGATTAACAATAGACCTATACATCCATCTCTTGCTTTGAAATTATCTTGATTTCAAACTATACATTTGGCCACATTGCAATAACCACGTTGTATACCAAGGGTGATTTTAAATTGAGAAAAAACCAAAAGATTTTTTGAACTCACTCACTTTTTAGTCCTTGATCCAACACCTATGACACACACAGCAAAAACACGACACTGCAAAAAAAACTCTCACTTTGTGTTCCAAGACAAGACCATCACCCTAGAAGAAAGCTAAACCTTCAACTACCATTTGCAATAAGTCAATTGTTCAAAGAATTGTCTACTTAAGTATCCACTGAAAAGAGACGAACATCCCTGATCAATTAATTAGCCCCCCTCCCTCCAAAAAATCAATAGCCATTGATCAGTTTCGAAAAACAAAAACAAAACACCCTTCCCTGTCGTTGATCTTGATATGAACAGCATATACATATATATGGTATGTATACATATATAATATATATATGGATAGACTATATATATATGTATATATAGTATGTATATATAGTATGTAAACAGATATATGGTACATAAATCTATATACAATACATATACGGCTACAGAAAACCGACACGGAAACCAATTAACCCATATTGATTGTTAAACAAATTCATTTTGAAGAATACAAGATTGAGGGGGGGTACTGGAATTTTCTGATTGTTTTCAGATCAACTTATTTTTCAGAACCCCCGTCACACATAAAATAAAATAAATTGGAGGAGTTCCAAAAAATAATTTGATTTGAAATTTTTGGGCGGAGTGTATTACTATCCACCCAAAAGACAGCACACAAATACGAGCATCAAGATATGTACTTGAAAAGCATAATAAATTTGGCATGATGTATCATTTGCCCCCCTTTCTCTGTGCAACCTAGCCTTGTCCCATCTGTCTCCTCCAAACTTGTGTTCATATAATTCTCATGTTCCTTTTAGTAGCAGGATTGACTTATTTTCCTTTAGTTTGTGAAATAATTTGTTGTGCACATCTTCATCCCTTCTTATAGTAGTGAGAGCAATAATCTTCCCTTGGCATGACAAAATGGATTTTCATCATACAAATATATATCAAAAGACTTGGAAGTAACCACCTTCTTCTTTGACTAAAGTAAGATGAAGGCCGAGGCTTGCAGTACAGTGCTCCATCAATGACACAATCAACACTAGCCCTTCAATAATCATGTTTTCTAAGAAAATTATCCCTCATTGTGTATGTGGTGGAAGTGCAATTTTATCAATAGCAATTATAGTATCTATTACAAAAATCTAAACCTTGCAAAAGACTACGAGTTTGCATGGCAACAACGCAATTATAGCAAAAAAATTATTGAATTTTTTTCAAAAAATTGACAACTAATGCCATGTGAGATTGACAATTTCAATTTTTTTTTTAAATTATTTGAATTTTTAAAAAAAAATCCCTGTATTTGCACCACAACTAAAAGTCAAATAAGCTTCGACAAGGTTCAATTTTTTCCTAATGATTTGTTTTTTACTCATTTTCATCCATTTTCATACTAAAGGTCCACTATTATAAACAAGATAGCACTAAAAAAAGAAATAAAAGATTTGCTTTATAAAGATATTCAAAATTCATTTCACAAGTATGGCTTGATGGGATAAACAAATGCCTGTGCATGTTTTCTTAAACTCCCTTGGCCGATCAATACTTCTCAATTTATTGGTTTTTACTTCTTGACATGGCCTTCTAGCAATATAGAAGGCTTTTAAGCAATTCTTTACTAATCTCTCCTCTTAAAAATACCCACATCTTTTATAGTGGTTCATATTGGAAATTTAATTGTAACATCATCAAAACATTACTAATACATTCCAATACAACAAAATGAGTGTTTAATGACTATAATATATAAATGTAGTGAGTCACAAAATCCCAAAATATGATTCAAATAGGAATCACTATAGATGATGCATAAGTTGACAAGGTCTAGTGGTTATGGACTATAAGCTTTGGACATCAACCATATTCATTAATACACTAGTTGGGGGAATATATTAAGTCATATTTTGACTCAAAAACATACATATCATATACATTGATTGGCTTTAGGAGCATGATTTTTTCTTAAGTAAAGGAAAAAAAGTTGACATGTTATGTGACTATGTACAATAATTTTATCCAACTAATGTGGAATATGATTGCAATGAGTCAGATTATTAGATGATATGGTAGTATATGTAGAATATCACTATAAAGTGATATGGCACACATCTCTATTAATATAGTTATGTTTTTTTTTATTAATGTAGAATATGATGTAATTCATATTTGTAGTTGACATGGTAGTACATGTGGAATGTATTTGGTAGATTTTATAATTGAAAGTAGTTATGTTTTTAAAAGTGCTAAGTTATATTTTTTATAAAATTGTTGGCATTATATGACTATGACACATCATATTTTGGTTGAGATGTATTGTAAATTATGACTCATGCAAGTGATATTCTAGATGAGTAAGAGTCACATTTTTTGGACTTATGTACATGGTTTGTGATTAGGGTGACCAAAGTCCACAATAGTTTACATCATAACTACAATAATATTTCTAGTACATTCTAAATGGATATGACACATTGTAGTCATACACCAATATGATTTAGTAGTTGAACAAAAGACTCCCTACAATCATTAGGGCTTACATTGGATTGTGAAGATGTACATGAGACAATCATATTGGAAAGGGAAAATTGGAAAAAGAATATGATTTACTTCAATAACATTTATTAATCATTAATACAAAAACATATCACAATAAGTCACTTTGTAAATGCATGTACACATACGTTGTAAGTGTATCATGTACTTTGTGTGGATAGTGTCAAATGTACATTGTAGGTGAATTGCAATATGCATTACAAGCAATTTAAATATTTAAAAAAAATCTCCAACACCCCTTCACCTAAACCCAAATCCTAACCAATCCAAACCCTAACCCTAACCAACCCAAACCCTAACCAACCCAAACCCTAACCAACCCAAATCCCAATCCTAACCGCTCCCTATTTATAATTTTCAAATATACTGTGTACAACAAACAATATGGGTTAACTTTTGTATTTCTATATTCATAGTATTTTCAATACCCATATTGTATTTTTATATATGTATTGTATTTCTATATCCATATCATTTGTATTTCTAAAATTGGGGTAGGAAGAGGCCAAACCAATATAGTTGTAATCACAATAGTTTCCAATCATAAAAATCTAAAAATGAATTTGATTCAAATCTACAGCAAGGAGTGGAGGTGAATTTTTTTTTGACAAGATCAATGGCTCTTGTTGTGTCTTAGGGACAAGAGGAGGCCAAACCAATGTGCCTGTAATCACAGTAGATAGTAGGATATAGATGTTCCTTGTAATAATGTGAAGGTATTGGTTCTATTGCGATTATTAGCTTTTAACAACTTCATTCTACCTTCCAATACTTGCATGTATTAAATCAAGTAGGTCAATTTCAATGAACAAATAATAAGTCTCAACCTTCAAAGGTTTAAAATAATACACAACATGTAGCATATGTTGAAGAGTAAGAAGAAGTTTAAACAACTATATTTTTGAAAATATTAAAAAAACAAAACAAAAAACAAACAAACAATGGTGATAGCTAAATGGATTAGGAGGTAAAAGACAACAAGTTTTAAGAGCTAAGCAACAAGAAGTAAGAGTTAAGATGCAACAAGAAGCAACAAGAGATAAGAACTAAGAGACAATAAGAGGCAACAAGAAACAATAGTTAAGATGCAATAAGGGGCAAAACTAAGAGGCAATAAGAAGCAAGAACTAACACTACAATAATGACAGTGTTTTATGACTACAAAATTATGACTGAGGATGACTGAGGATGGCTTGCAGTCATATTCTTGAAGGCCAACACTTTGGAGAGAAATATGACTGCAAAATATGACTGCCAGTTATTTTTACACCTTGTACTTCACAAGCGTATACTATACGGCCATTAGGAATACCAAAGTACTTCATAGGGAACGTAGGGAACATGTTTGGAAACGTTGGGAACATGTTTGGGAACGTTGGGAACATGTTTGGGAACATTGAGTCATATTATCACTAATATTTTCATATAATAGTGATTTTTTTTGGTTTTGGGCAATTCAAGAAAAATTTGGGCAATTCCAAAAAAATATAGAGAAGTCATTGTTTAAAATTTTGAAATCATAGTCATCTATTTTGGGGGATTTTGAATCCTAGTCACTATTTTTTTAGGGTTTTGATACCCTAGCCGTCATTTTTTTAGGGTTTTGAAACCCTAGCCGTCACTTCTTGTGGCTCTTCTTCCTTACTTTTTATTGTCTCTTAGCTCTCACTTGTTGTTGCTTTTTATTGCATCTTAACTCTTGTTTCTTGTTGCTCTTTAGTTCATGCTTCTTGTTTCTTATTGTTGCATTTAAATTCTTTCTTTCTCTTGCATTTGAGCTCTTTCTTCTTTCTAGTTCTTGTTCTTTTGTTTCCTCTTGTTTTATAGTTCTTGCTTCTTATTTCTTCTTGTTGCATCTATACTCTCATTTCTTGTTGTTTTTTATCATGTCTTAGTTGGTGCTTCTTGTTTCTTCTTGTATCTTAGTTGTTGCTTTTTATTTGTTCTTATGTCTTAATTGTTGCCTCATATTGTGTCTTAGTTGTTGTTTCTTGTTTTGTGTTGCTTTTTGTTTCTTATTGTGTCTTAGTTGTTGCTTCTTATTCCTTATTGCATTTAAACTTTTGATTCTTGTTATCTCTTAGTACTTATATTTTTTTTCTTGTTTCCTCCATCATCAATCTTATTCTTCCTATCCTAAACTTGAGCTACGTATTTTGTGTTGATTGTAAATCTTTGAAGGTTAGGCTTTGTTGTTCAATCACTAAAAACTAACCTCTCATTTCTTTGATTGTATATGCAGGCATCAAAAGTTGGAACAAAGACATTGGAAGCTACTTGCAACTTCATGAAGCCAAAAATATGACTTACAAAA
Organism: Climacium dendroides; assembly: GCA_950106755.1. NCBI lineage: Eukaryota > Viridiplantae > Streptophyta > Bryopsida > Hypnales > Climaciaceae > Climacium > Climacium dendroides. Next base: position 17,049,793 of record OX467089.1, read on the forward strand.
GTCATATTCCATAAAATATGACTGACAAGAGTCGTATTCTACATTACTGCAAAATATGACTCACCTCAATCATATTCCATGCCATCAAAAAATATGACTCACTGTAGTCATATTCCATGTCATCAAAAAATATAACTAACTGCAGACATATTCCATGTCATCAAAAAATATAACTGACTGCAGTCATATTCCACGTCATCAAAAAATATGACTGACCATAATCATATTCCACGTAGGATTTTTTTGTTTGCCCGAGCAACTCAAGAAAAAGTCAAGACTCCCCTAGGAAAGTCAAAGTATATGCCATGTTGGCATACTATGGCTAAAAATGGGTATTTATACCCCTCGGAAAATATGACTGCCAATATGATTGATGTCTGAAGCGACTGCTTCTAAACGACTAGAGTCAGTCATATTCCGAGTCATCTACAGTGATTTCTGCGTGAGTTGTATTTTTTGATTTTACGACTCACTGCAGTCATATTTTGCAGTCATAAGACACTGCTTTTATTGTAGTGTAAGATGCAATAAGATGCAACAAGGTGCAACAAAAAGTAAGAGCTAAGAGACAACTTGAGACAAAAAAGAAGTAACATAAGTAGTAAAATATTTGTATTTGGAGATGACAAGTGTAAAGAAGTGGTGGCTAGGATTTTAAACTTTAAACTAATAGCTTGCTCACATTTTCTTTGGGTTGCTCCAAAATGAAAAAAATGTAACTATTATAGCTTTATTGTAACTATTATAGTTCTATTGTAACTATTATAAATGTATAAGGTAACTATTATAGTTACATCTATAAATTTATTTTAAAATTCAAAATAATAAAATAAATTTCAAAATAATAGTTTGACGTAGTTACACTATTGCTATATCAAATTCAATTTTGTATAATTTTGTATTTATTTTATTATTAAATTTTAAAATAATTTAAGTGAACTATCACGTATTGGTCTACTTGATTAGACCTCCAATTTGCTAGCTAAAAATATTCAATTTTTTTTAGCCTGCTATTTCCTATTATTTATGTTATCTGTAGATTCAAGGTCCCTTTGAAGATTTTTTTTTTTCAAATGAAACATGATTACAAAATATGACTGCAGTAGAAATGTAACTAACAAATATGACGAAGTATTTTTTAGAGATGCTCCCAATTGTCTCCTATAGAACATTCCTATAGAACATATATTATATTCATGTCAAGTAAGAGGATAAAATATGATTAGCATTATGGCCACAACAAATAGGGATTGTGGCCAAAATATGATATGGCCATGACCTATCATATGATGGCTGTATTTGCTTGTTAATCATATTTTGATCACGGCCCCTATTTGTTGTAGTGGCAAATGTGTTGGCCTCCAAGAATGTGACTACTAGCAGTCACTATTCATTCTTTGTTACATTTTCTAAGCTATTAAACACTCTATTTGTTGTAGTCTTGCACCAACTATATCAATCCTCCACCAATATTTTTTAAAGCCGACACAAATTTTTTTCCTAAGTGAATCAAGTATCAATTATGAAGATACATTCATATTAAAAAGAAACATCTTGCCTATCGAGAGCAACAAACTAAGATCAAGGGGGCAAAATAACTCTACTATATTCCCGTCCAATCTCAATTCAACCTACAAAGTGGTAGAAATTAGGTTGATATTAATATTGTAATTTGTTTAGGTCAAATATTTTTTACTACTTTTGCAAATATTGTCAACAACAAAGTAGTGAATTTAGGTGACATCATATAATTGTGTCCCTTGTAAAGTTATGTATGTCCTAATATATCTTGTATGATAATAATTACATTTATTATTTCCCCCTACATTGTCACTAGTGCATGAATGGATGAGTTTTTAACAAATGAATTTGAATGTTTCATATGTGTCCATAGATACAAATAAATTCATGACTTTAGTATTGTTAAAAATAAATAAAATACAATCAAAATTGGTTTTAGGTTATATATTCAATGTATTAAGAAAAATATAATTAATAGATATGCCCAAGTCACAAGGGGTGGACTCAATCACTTGAATTGCATGCAGTGAGCAAGTTATGTTAGTCTTTGTTAACTTCTCTCCATGTCCTCCATGTTGGGCTACTGTGTAAATATCTTATAACATTACTTGAATGTAAATAAATAACTTGTATTCAAACAAGATCATTACAAAACTACTATAAAGAAATTTTGTTCTATATAGATATATAATTGATTGCAAATAATAAAACTTAGTGAAAGTGTTTAGCTAGTGGATTGATGGAATTTAGTTCAATATGAATATTTGAAATATCCTTTTGCCAATCGCATCAAGCCTACTATAAGAAAATTTCAATCTATATAATTGATTGTAGATAATAAAATTCAATGAATTGGGTTTATTAATCCAATTGGGCCCGTCAATCTAATTGGGTCCCTCAATCCAATTGGGTCCGTCAATCTAATTAGATCCATCAATCCAATTAGGTCTGTCAATTCAATTGGGTCCGTCAATCTAATTGGGTCCATCAATTCAATTGGGTCCGTCATTACATATAGTGTCTTATTTGTCAACTTTAGGACCAACCTTAGAAGTAGCATTGAGGATAAACTCACTCTCAAATTCAAATTGGAATAACATTCTAATTTAAAGTAACATTGATAAGTTCTACGTCAATATAGAAAGGAAAAAATACTTCATCCATCAACAATTAGCACTCACAAGACTAAAAAAGATTTAAAATAATTTTTTAATAATTTTTATTATACATGTATATTTTTTTGGATAGGAAGGGATAATATAAAAAAAAATAACAATTACTATTGTGAATTTTAATCGATATTTAAGTAACTTTTAACATGTTATAACTGAAGAAAACTTTGACAAAATGAAAGAAACCTACTGCCCATCAACTCACCTCCACATAACAATTTATTAATTTTACATCCAACAAATTACATGTGCTGCTCTCACAATTTGCCCACATGGCACAACCAATTTTGTACTAGAGAGTGAGCAACTCCTTGTGTGTTTTGTCTATGCTTTGCTTACACTTTTGACATCAATGGTTCAATAATTCATTATTTATGCTTTGTTTTTGTCCCATGGTTTGCGTTTAATATATTTGTATTTGTAGCAATAGTAAGAAGCTCTGCCACTTATGGCACTAGGGAACATTACTAAGGGCCGTTTTCTATTGAGCGCTTAGTCGGGAGGTCTAGGCGGTTTCCATTGAAATGCTGCATTTCTTGTCCGTCCGATTGGACCTCCAGGCCTTAGCCCATGTAAAGAGGAAATATAGAGCTGGAAGGCCTGGAGGGTGGATTGGACCCCCATTCTGAGTGTGTGTCCAAATTTTCCCAAAAGAACAAGAATGATGGAGGTTTGAAGTTACTAACCTTGTTGGGTTTTTTTATTATTGTGGTTTGATCTTGCAGTTAAAGTAATAAGTGTGTTGAGGTGTGTCTGAGGAGACCTCAAGCCCCCTTCACAACCTTCAATCATTTTTACATCATGATGGCCAGGAAGTGTGACATCCTCGTCAATAGTCTCATTGTGTTCTAGAAGAATATTGTGTAGTATGCAACAAACATAGATGAGTTTGGGTACCATAACTTCATCAAGATTCCAAATGGGTTTGTATAAAATTCTCCACACCCCTTTCAACCTTCCAAAAGCACGTTCGACTATAATGTGTATACTACTATGTTTGTAATTATAGCTTTCGTACACACCACGTAAATTCCTCTCCAGAAGAGGAACCAACATCCACTCTGATTGTGTATATCCAGCATCCCCTATTATGAGCTCCAGAATCCATATACCTTGAATTCGTTGCTTTTGTCCATTTAAACGTTGACCTTCTTTCTGAATTTGTTAGAACTCGGATATCATGCACCATACCTGGGAACCCATCAAATACATCCAAAAATAACATTTTTGAATCAACAATTGCTTGAACCACATAGCTATAGTCATGATTTTTATCATAGAAGTCCATCGATCTTGCGTTTCTAGGCAAATCGATTTCTACATGAGTGCAATCAATAGCACCGCAAACTTGTGGTATTCCCCATATATTTTCAAACTTCCTCTTCACAATTTCTAGGTCATCTATTGTAGGCCATTGCAAATGATGTTTTTCACGTAAAAGCATTGCTAATACGTGTACTAATATGAACCTTTTTACAAACTTAGAAACTATTGCTGGAGACACTCCAAACAATTTTGATACGCTCAGGAGAGAATTGTTGGTAGCCAATCTACGCAATGACATAGCAACCTCTTTGTCTACCTCTAATTTTCGGCCTTGAATACCATGGAATGATGGAGGTTTTTTCTTTTGCATATCCGGACCTACCAACCCACATAAGTAATTGAATGTCCTTATATAAACTCTAAACATTTTACAAAATCTCTCAAGGTCATTGTGCATTACTTCTTCACGATAAAGGTCCCACCAATGCAAGGACCTTGGTTTTACACCACGGACCCCATTGAATCCCAAGTATGTCTTTAGGTTGTAAGTCAATATTCATTATAAGACAAATTAAATCCTCATCTTCCATGGACGCAATCACTACACTAAATCAAGAGAAGGTCAACGAAGATGAGAGGGAATTGTTCTTCCTCCGTAGAACTCTTCTATTGGAGACTAATGAAGCATCGTATAAGGGCAATAGAGCAAGTAGACGGCATAAATCTAACAAAGCAACCCTATTAGTATCCATTGTAAAGTTTTAGCAATGATTAGAGCACAAAAATCTCAAATGAATGAGTAATCCTCAAATATTTGTTACATACATTGATATTGTCAAAATTTGTTTAAATCTTCAAAGAACTTATCAACTTTCTGTTTAGTGTAGTGTAAGTAATAGTTGAGAACTTTAGAATAAAATTTGTAGTTTGAGTTTGTAGTTACTGTAATAACTTTTCTCTTTGTAAGTTGAATATGACATCCACTTTTACAATCCATTTGTGAACCTTTTTTTCATAGGTTTGTCTTTATTTTTATTTTACTTATTTTTCTATATAGGGTTATTTAGATAACTCCAAGTACAAGATGATGATTTGGTAGGACATAATTAGAGAAGGTAAGTAGGAGTTTAGTAGATGGTTTTAGATAGTGTCAAAGATAGAAAGGTAGTCCTAGTCTATCTTCTGGATGAATAGTCTTCATTGATAATCTGTATTATCATTGATAATCTCTATTAAATTTTTTTGTTGTTCTTGTAAGGTTTGTGTGAGTTGGTACTTGCTGTTTTTAATTTGTCATACAACATTTTCAAGAAAGAGTTGCAAAGATTTATACTTAAATTTTTGTTTCAAGTTGTTGTTTTCTTAAATTGGGTGAGATTTTAAACATATCGATCTTCTAGATATTGACTTTTTGTAGTTTAATATCTTGTGGTAGGTATCTTTTGAATATGAACAATACAATAGACAATCAAGCATCGTAGTCGCCGAGCTTTGGGTCGGTGAGAGAACAAGTTCAGGCTATTGATTTGAACTCTCAACTCCAAGATGATGATGTGGTAGAGGGAGATGTGCAAGGAGTACATCCAGGTTAGGTATTTTCTTCTGGACCTTGGACCAATAATGAAGTGCTAATCCTCTACGCGGCCTATCAAGAGTGGTCACAAATTAGCGGTCCAACTAGTATGAATCAACTAGTATTGCATCAAACCCAAACCCAAAAGTGGGAGAGGTTATTAGAATGGTATCATCAATTAGGTTGTCAAAAAAGTCTTAATCAATGCCAAAACAAGTGGGACCAGACAAGGGCAAATTTCAAAAAAGTATATGATTATGAGTCAAACATTCCTAGTGGAAGCCCATCTTTCTAGTCTTACTCGAAAAGTGATGCAAAACGCCTATTCAAGTTGAAGACCATTATGAAGAAGGAGGTATATGACCACATCTGCTCTTGGTTGCTTGGAGCATCTTGAGATGTATAGCCAAAGAATCTGATGGATTCTACCTTGTTCAACAACCCATCTGGTACATAAGCTTGTTCATTGCATTAAATTGTTTTAGATTTATTTTGAATTTCTCATACTTCTATATAGAATGTCTGATTCTTTTTTTGGGTGGAAACCAATTAACATCCTTTTTCCTTCAATGTTTTTGAATGATATTACAATTTATTGGTTGTTTAGGGTTAGAACAAGGTGGAGAAGATGCGCTTGAGCGAAGAGAAGACAGTGAAGATGATCGAGTAGAAACAGACTCCCAATCAAACACTGCAAAAAGAAGGAAGACATTGCCTCGCGCTTCAGAAGCTCTACAAGATGCTCTTGTTTTCAATAGGGAAAAACTTGTAGAAAGTTTGGATAGAACTCATGATAGAGAAGACACAAGGCATAGGGAGCTCGTAGACCTTGAGAGACAAAAATTAGAGGCTAGTAAAGAAACCTCTCAAGTATTGGTAGGGGGCAATGGCAATGCTAGGATAATCTCTTGAGCATGGTCCTCCACGCTAATGAATAAATATTAGACATGGTCTACAGTTGTGTGTGGACTAGTTTTTGAAGCAAGTTTTGTAGTGAGTTTGAAGTTTTCCCAAATTCCTTCACTATAAGGATATCTGTGTCCTTATTGACAATAAATTAACAAAATTTTGTCAATTGCTTTGTCAGTGGGAACGTCTTGATTTGGCCAATTAGTTGACAGAATTTCGTCATTAGTTGTCATCAAAATTTGAGACCTTTTCAACTTGGTTTTCATCCATGATGTCAAAAAAACTGATGATTTCTAGGCTCATGGCCCAAGTTTGCTACATTGTTCCTAAACATCTGACTAATTAAGTTTTACTACTTAAAAACATTATCTATCAAAATCACGCTTTACATTCAAAAACATGCCTCCAAATGCCTCTTATTACAAGTGAGATGAGTGTAGAAGACAATTGCTTTATACAAAAAGGGTGGTGGTAGGCAAGGCAACTCATATGGGATATATCAATTGCAGGAATTGTGTTCAAAGTAAAATTTCAGACCTCACTTAGGCATAGTAGAATATCTTTTTTCAGAAAATTTTGAACTAAGATAAGTTGGGAAATAATTTAAGTTTTACCTTCAAAATTCCGTTTCAGATTTAGATTCTCCAGTCAAAAGTTATGAACAAAATTCAGAAACAATGTAAACTTTGAACACAATTCCTACAATTTTTAATAATGAGTGGTCAAGCTCTCATTGTTAAATTATCCCATAGTTTTTGAGGATTCTTGATGGACAATACATTTCACTATAAAAACAGCCTCTCTACACTCCAATCTTACAAAATTTAATTCACAAAATTCTTATCATTTGATAGCAACATATTGTCAATACATGCTTGTTGTCAATTCGGATAGTTTTGTGTGAAATTGTTGATAGAAACAAAGAATTGATAGGATAGGTTCGCAATTGACAGCTACTGTCATTTCCGATAATTTCGTGTTAAATCCTTGTCATTTTGGACCCCTTTCCCTTGTAGTGCTTACATGGATATTCAAAATTATATAAGTCCCTATTTATGTAGGAACATATTATTCCAATGACATCTTCAATTATAAACCCTTATGTGATGTTGAAGGCATATAATTTGGTTAATTTTTATATCCATCTTTTCCACAATATTTCTCCCAAAAGCAAATGTTGAAACTTCCTTCAATATTTTCTCTATGAAATAAAAATTTGCAAAGTATATCATGTAGAAAATAAAAAATTTCATCAATTACGAGCCAAAGCACGCCTAGTTTGAACGAACGTTCAATCTAACATGGTGTGACGGAGATGAACCACCTAGTAAATCTAGCGAAATTCAGCCGGCTATTGCTCCTCCAGATTCTAAAGGTCTAGAGGGCAATGGAAAGCTCAGTTGCGTTCAGTTTACTTTATCCCCTTCGGCCCCCCCTCCAGCTCCTGGAGGTCCAGGCACTCAATGGAAACGCACTCTAATTATGTAGCTTCTACGTATTCAATTCATGAGGCAACAAAGTCTACTTTGCTTCAAAATTCATTGATTGCAAAGAATTTGTTGAATGATGTCAATTTGAATATTGTTATCTCATTGATTGTAGCTTCATTTTATCAAGACAAACCTAAAAATGAAGATGAGGTGTTTTTTTTATGGTTGCATGATTTAAAATGCAATGATGACATTTTTGTATTTGATCCCGTTGGCAATTCACTTTTTGATGTACTTGAGTTTGATGTACATGAGTTTGATCTAAATTGGCTCACAAATGGGAGCAAAGATATTATGAGAAGTATTGAAGTTTTATTTCTTGAAGGATTTCCACTTGAAGGCTTTGAGAATACTACCACTAAAGTTCAAGAATTAGAGATCACCAAGAACGAGCTCAAAATGCTAGGTCACAGGTTTAGACAATTAGATAAAGACAAGTTGTTGAAGTCAAGAAAGGAAGCCAAAGAAAGTCATTGTGCATGGATCAATGGAGTAGAAAATGGTATGAAGATTGGTACATAGTTACTAGAGGTCTTTGGATCAATTCTATAAAAGACATCTTTGAAAATTGCCTTTCTGAGCTTGTTGACCTCCTTCATGACTTCTTTTTGCAAGTCCAACAAAAAGACAACAAATCTTATTTCCATGAAATCTTTGTAACTTTGTTACGTGCCACTAGAAGAATCATTCGTGCAAGGCTTGAAGAGCATTCAATTGCAACCACTGAAAAGTTTAAAAGTTTTATATTTTGAATGATCTACATTTAAAGAAGCATTGCATTGCTTGCTTTATTTTTGTTAGGTGATTTGTTTAGATCAGAATTGGTAGGAAGTGAAAGGCTACCGCTCCATTCATGTCCAAAATGGATGGGCCAACAACTTCTTACTTCACCAAACCTAGATTGTAGCAAATGACTTCTATGTGTGGCATATTATATTATTATATCATTCATGACTTTTGCATTTGTAGTCAGAAAGAATTATATTTTTCAACAACATTGACTTCATTATTTGTTGCAATGCTATTAACAGCAAGCATGTGCATTTTGATGAAAAAAAGAGTAAAAATCACAAAGTAGATTTGAGACATTGTCAACCTAAGAAGATGAGGCACCCGATGACATGTTGTCATATTAATATCATGAAAAAATTTGAAACCTATATTTCTCACCTTCCAAAGTAGAATGAAATTGACCTTTTTGGACCTCATCGTTTCTTTTTATGCCTTTTATATATAGAAATTTGAAAGAGCCAAGGGTTTGGTATGCTAAGGCAAAGTTGGCCTTAAGCAAGTTGTAAAGTGGTTGAAAAAAATGGTGATTTCTCTTTCTAGCATTATTGGAGACAATTACTCAAATAAAAGTGCTAGAGCGACAACTATTGGCTGCTTTAATGCCATGGGTGTGCCACTTGAGATTGAAATGAGGATGACATGACATACATCAAGAGAGGGCTATATGCGGTATGACAAAGATTTAGAAGACATCATGATGCATATACTTCAAAATATAGCTAGAGTTGTTTCTGAAATGGATGGTGATGTATCATGAGAGGTCACTTTGAAGTATAAAAATCCTCATTATAAAGAATTGCAAAAATTTGCTTTGAATTTATGCTTTGCTAGTTCTTCCAATAGTTGCACCCTTCCATTACTATTTTTTACTATCGGACATGAGCTTCCATTTTTGGCTTATGCTACTAAATAAAACTTTGGAATTGTTTATACATCACATCCATTTGTTGATCAATTTTCTTATTCTCCATGGTAGTCAACATGTTCTGTGCCAAATTCAAAGATAAAGAATTTTGGTCATATGATACTACATTGAGCGCACGAGAGAGTTGAGTTTAGTGTGCTCAAACTCAAGTTTCGTGAGATTTTTGAATTCATGCAACAAAATGGTGTACTTCTTCCACCTCAACCTCAAGTATCCAACGTTACTCACACTATTGAAAATACCATATTCCTTGGAAATTTGAGCAATTGCACTATCCAACTTACCATACTTGATACTACTACAATAGCTTCTCTTTTTGCTAGTGCATTGACAAACACAATTAGTAAGAGAAATGGTCTAAGTTTAAACTAAATTGATATTTTAGTACTTCAAGGATGTTTCAAGAAGTATTGGTGAGTGTAATTTGAACATGTTGACTTGTAGTTGCAACATGAGTTGCAATGATTGTTTAGAGTAGTTTCATTTCGGAATTTGATTTTAATAGCTTCTTGAATTAGTTTCTTGGTAAGTTTGTCAAGAAGTGCTGTAGTTAGAAAATATTTGTTTTGAAATTTTGCAATCATTCTTACACGTATAAATTCTTTAATTCAAAGCACATTCAATCAAAGTTTTGAAATTTGAAAGTCTCAACAAACAATTTTTGCAGTTCATCTATCCCTTCGAGGTCAATTTTTTTTACTAGGAATTTCAGAAAAATTCTTTGAAAATTTCCTTCAATCGACAATCCACACATAAATATTGCATATAAATACCACATTTAAAATTATGATTATGAAAATATTGACCAACTTCCAATGGTAGAATTGGTACTTCACTAAGGTAGAAGCACTTAAATATGACACTTATTCAAGATTTGTAGATCTTGAGGGTAGGGACAGAATAAACTAATGTGTGCTTGTTAGGAAATAGTTTAGGGAACCAACAAAAGTTGGTTTAGTATTTTTTTTGAGCTTATATGAATATATAATACAAATTTGTGAAAACTAGTGTGTAGATGCACCTATTGTGGACAATAGACTACCACAAAAATGGAAACATCCAAAAGCAACAAATCTTAAGTTTGAATTGTAGTCATTTTATTGGCTAATACAAAATCCAATCTCATTACTATAATACATTCATGGAAACTCACCTGTTAGCTTTGGATCCACCTACAATTTAGTTTAGGGCCTACTCTAAGTGTCAATAAATGACACTTGTTACATCTAGGTGCACGTAATATATGATGATAAAGATGATGTGCACTATTAAACAATTTCCAAGATATTAATAGGTTATCCTTTATTGCAAGTCTTTTCTATGCTACAATTTTTTTAGGCACCCCAAGTTACTAACCTCTAACATGTAACACATATAGGGAATGACGTGAACGTAGTTGTAAGGACAGTCATATAAATAACAAGTAAGTCTAAAAAATGAGTACCAATTGTGAACATGCCAACAATCTAGGTACAATACCTATTCCATGATCAATTGTAGATTGCTAAAGAGCAATTTCCAATAGCTACACAACTTCTACTACATCGCATCTCTCTACCTATTTTTGAGCAAAAATAAAACAAAGTAAGTGATCGAACCTTTAGATTTTGAGTCCTTCTTGGTCTAGAATTTCAGCATCGCCATTGGAGCTAAGGTTAATATCAGCAGGCTCTAAATGCCGAGCGATCATACTACTAGAAAATTCAGATTTTTTGTTGATTTGGACATGTTGATCATCAACACTTTTTTGTTGATTTGGATAGAAATTTGTTGATTTGGACAAAAATCAATAGAAAAGTGTTGATGATCAATACGTCCAAATCAACAAAACATCTGAATTTTCTAATAGTGTCAAGATAGGTACGTTTGCATTAGAGTCTTCTAGTCCAATTTGGACTTGACTTGAAGCAGCAATATTAGGCTTGTCATGGACGGCAACCTCCCCAACTAATTCAAGTAGTTGGTTGGTTTCCATTTCCGGAAGCTTGGATTTTTCTTCTTGAGATTTTGAGCTTTCTTCTTTACTTCATCACAAAGTTTAGACCCTACGATTTGGCAACAATTATCGTGCGGTTATCATTGTTTCATGGGTTCGTACCATAATCGCATTGACTTAGTGTATTTTTACGCATTGAATCAGTGCGAAAACAATGAATATCAATAGCGTACAATTTATGTACTTTAACTATATGATTGTTGTGCAGTTTTGGCACAACAATTGTATAGTTAAAATACATAAACTGTACGCTATTGATATTCATTGTTTTCGCACTGATTTCGTGCATAAAAATACACTAAGTCAATGCGATTATGGTACGAACCCATGAAACAACAATAACTGCACGATAATTGTTAATAATCCATCTATCCTTAAGTTTGAGAAGTTGGAGAGAGATATTGACTAGAACATGTAAGGACAAGTTGGAGGTAATGCTCTGCAAATGACAATTCACTCGAGAGTAAAAAATGAGTATAAAAGAAAGGATGTAATGACTTACTCTTAGTGCTCCATGTTGCTTCATCATGGAGTCTAGTAGTTGAAGCACAATGTGTGTAGTCTCTATCAATCCACTTAGTTGATTGCACCCAAAATATAATCGTCAACATCAAAAATATCAACCTTCCTTATTTTCAACTCATTGAATGACTAAAAATGATCCCACATTTAGAAAAATAATATAATAGTATGCATTTGCTATGGTTTGAAGTATTGCTTTACATGCCTACGCAGTTGTTTATAAATATCAAAAGTCTTCATAAGACGAAAGATGAAAGGGAGGATTCTGTTCTCTGTCTGGTCATTGAAGACCTTATACCCCAAAATTAGAGCTACCCTCATTTCTTGTTGTCCTTCACAAGCGTTTGGATCCGATGCCTTGAGTTATATAGTCTAACAAGTGAATTTGTAAGCAACAAAATAGAATATACTGTGCTTGACAATGAACCAACAATTTACAAGCTTGATGGATTAAAGAAAAAAAACTACTGTCTCCCATCTAATTGAATAGTTTGCAACCTTTGCAACTTGGCAAACCTATATATAGTGGCAAAACAAGCTATCACAAGCTACACCTTGCAAATTGTCGTAGGAACCTTCCAATGTCCTTTAACCTTTTTGTGATTCGAAACTCCATCAACCAAGATAGAGGTTTAATTTTTTTTCTTTACAAACAACAACTTCAATTAGTGAGTGCAAGAGTTCTTCCAACTTCAAAAGGGGCGAATCCTCATGAATGGATTGTGTAGCTGAATCTTCACAAATAGACATTGAAAAAATAGCACTAGGTCTATGATCATCCTCACTAAGATGTGGATGGGGTGGTGTTTTATGAAAAGCTAGGTCCCTATTCAAAGGGCTACTAGAACCTTCTAGCACAACCATTGGTTGAGTCATTTCTGTGTCAATTGTTTTCAAGGGCACATTTGACAAGCACTCTTGTGGCTTGTTAAAGCGTAATCAAGTTAATTATCAACCTTTCATTATCACAAGAATCTCAGTCTCAAAAAATTGTGAATGCAGACTTTAAAGAAAGCATAATGGAAGAAACCAAACACTAGAATACAGTACAAATACAATATCAATCACAATGAAAAATATAACTTACAACTTTCTTTTTGGATTGAGAAGAAAGTTATATATTGCTAATAAGCATATCAGTTTCAGTCATATGAACTTCAAACCAACTACCTACTCACTAACTTAGTATATTGACCTATTTATTACAAGAAGAAAATGAAGAGGAGACCTAAAAAATTTGCTTAAACTACTCACCTATACTTCGTGCATTTTTTTGCATTTGATAGTTGTTGGATCAGTCTAGCGATTGTTGGATTTGCATATCCAAAATATCACTACTAAAAAATAATGTCCAAGTAAACAAAAAAATTGATAATTTTTTTTTGTTAAAGTAAGTACTTTATTGATTGTTTTTACAATTTTTTGTTGATTTGGCATAAGTTAACACAATGGTTACAAAATTTTGTTGATTCAAATAGCACAATGTCCAAATTAACAAAAAAAATTAACCATTCTTTATTCATTTTGAATTATAAGAGTTTAGGATAAGTTTTCATTATTATAATTTGGGCAATGTTTACAACACTATAGTTGGAATTCTTTGTAGAATGTAATTAAAAAAAATTGAACATTCACAATTTGGTGTTTTGTAAAATTAGCAGACTTCAGAACTCATTTTGGCATAATAAAATACCTTTTTTGAAAAATGTAAACTATAAAATCCTAGAAAATCAAGTCAAATTTCAATTCCAAAAATCCGTTTGTGATTTGGAGTTTCCAATTAAAAGTTATGGACAAAAAGATATTTTACTTTGCCAAAATGAGGTTTGAAGTCTTCTGAGTTGAAGAAAATGGACTTGCAAGCAGATAAGTAAGGAAGAATTTATGCTAATATATATGTGCATGTAGTGGTAGCTTGGTGGTTGAGCCTTTGAGGTCTTAAGCTAGAGGTTGTGAGTTCAAACCTCATGGTTGTCTACTATAGTCTTATCAATGCTACAAATGGTTAAGTGGTCATGTCTACATGGTTACTTGTCTACGTGGACCATACACATGATAGGTTTTATTTTCATAATTGTTGACATGGCATTGCCACGCAGTCACAAATTTTCTAGTAGTATATTCAGGGCCTGAAGAAGATAACTAATTAGAAACAGATGCAAAATGATACACAGTTGCCAATTAGATCACAACTTGAATGAGTAACTTTCATAAAGGTTTTTGGGCTAGTGATAATGCACAATTAAAGTTTACCAAATTATAACGCTAGAGCTGAACAATTTGTACAAAAAAAATAGGCAATAATGCACTTGAAACATTTGCAAATGTCTTCTTACCGCCTTCCTCTATTCGGAGTGCGCCGCCTCTTTTTACAACCACAACCCAAATTGCCATTGCATATATCCCTACCATTGGGTTGTTCTAATCATCCTTTGCAATTCATTGACAATTAAAATTAAACCAATTTGCAAACAATGATTATTTTCATACCTCCCAAGTTGTGATTAAAAAGCCCAAAAACAAAACAAAACACATTAAATACTACTAAGGAAAATACCAAGCGTAAGTTGAAATCCAAGTGCTTGTCCATCATCAATAATTTCGCACCTGTGACATTGCAATCAAAAATAGAAATTCAGAAGTGAAACAAGAATGGAAAGTAATCACAACAAAAGATGGGTTCATATACTAAATTCCAGTAAATTCATTTATATTCTCACTTGTAGAATATTTGATTTTGGGAATTAAGCATGCTTGCGTATGCTCTGCAAGTAAGTATCTTGAAGGCCTACATCATCATCACCAAATACTTAAATTACTAGACTATTTCAGTGTTTCAGATGAGAATACACTTACCAAACAACCCATGCTTAGGTAAGTATCCTTGAAGTCCAAATCCTCAAGTATAAACCTTCCTTCTCAATACATGTATAGTTCTAGATGCTTGTAAATAAGTACTTTTTTTTAATAAATCTAGTAAAAATTAGTAACTTTCTTAAGCCATCTCAAGTTGAACAATAAGGGCATTTAGATAACTTTCAACAAATAAAGTACACTAAAGTAGCAACTTATCAAATATACTTTTCACTATGAAAGTTGGGGCAGTTCCATACTATTTTTCCCAAGTCATACACCTGAAGATTTGGCCCCAGTTTTATAGAAAATATTGGATGTCCTTGCACATCTCAAGGCATTTCTTTACAACAATGGCGCTTGTTGACAGGTGCAAAGTCCACTAGCTTTTCCAACAGATTTTTGTTAGATTTTGACCGGATCAACGCGACCAAAACAACAGAAAAATGAAATTTTCTAGTAGTGAATGTTTGCCAACAAGCAAATATGAATGCTTTGTTGACACTCTATGAATAAATGAATTGACCAGATCTAATAAAACAGAACTCATCTCGAGATTGTCTACAAGTACCTTTCCATGTGCTCGAGGGGATCTTAGAAATGTGAAACAACCCTAATTCCAACATAGCTTCCTTGAATCGGTGCAAATCTTTAATTGTTGAGATATACTAGATTACTAGTTGAAGACGGGTCAATCAGCATAGTCAAAAACACCATGACCTTCATTGCAAACAAACATACAGTTCCATAGATGTCAAAACACTGGCACTACTACGCTAGTTCATTCAGATATTGCCTGGAACATTTAAACTTTTATAGTCCTACTAGAATGTCAATCCAAGAAATGATAGAGTTACTGGAAAACGAAACATTCTTGTGCATCGGCTCCTAACTTAGCAATAATTTGAACGTTCACTACTAGAAAATTCAGATTTTTTGTTGATTTGGACATGTTGATCATCAACACTTTTTTGTTGATTTGCATAGAAATCTATTGATTTGGACAAAAATCAACAGAAAAGTGTTGATGATCAACACGTCCAAATCAACAAAAAATCTGAATTTTCTAGTAGTGGTTACTCAATCTTTGAATGGCCTTCAAAGCTTAGGTTTGTCTTCCAAATATTTATAAACGGATGTTTTCAAAACAAATTTGACAAAAACATTACAATGTCTTGATAGTAATATAAATTTGCTACTAAATATAATACAACAAATTCCTTGGAAGAAATCTGCGGGTGGAAGAAAACATAACACTTTTGGATGCTAATTGCCAACCTTGAAAATATCTCAATACCTTCAAACCCTAATTCACACTTTAGATGAAATCAAGAAAAATCAACCATCTAAATATCTCCGAACCCTAATTTAAAATTCAAGTTAAATACAAGAAAAATCAACTACCTCAATACGAACAAATTCTAACTCACACTTCACAAAAAGAATATAACAAATGAAAGCGTCATTCAACTCAATCAATCACTCACCCAATTTTGTGATCCATAATCTCAGGAGAATGAATTTTATTGTAGGTGCAAGTGCAAATAACGAGCAATGCTATAGTCAAGAACGACTAGAAATTGAACAATGTTGATTGCCCATCCTCATCTCGCCACACATGAGGCACCAAATGAGGCGTTGAACAACCTAAAATTTTAAAAACTCGGAGAACTTCATCAATTCCAAACGGAACAAGACGAAACAAAAAATAGAAGGGAAGAGATACAAACAGTTGCCAAACAAATTTGTCATAATGTTTCATTCAAAAGAGTTGAGCATCCAAGGCAAGTTGTGAACATTGGCATGATCTTTAAAATTGGGCGAGTACAAAACCAAAATGTACCAATAAAATTGTTGCCTCAAAATGTCATGTGGCTTTGATGCTTAGTCGTTGTTTCTTTTTTAGAAACGAATGTCAAATATTGACATGATACATAATGGTTAAGCAAAGCCATAATGTCAACCTCTAATAAAATTAAAAATGGATAGTTTGCACTCTAACAGTGGTAGCTTAATATTTTAAAAGGGCCGGTATAGGTTGAAGGCAAGTTGATTTTAGTGACTTCTAATTCTGAATTGGCATTATTAGGGATTGAATTAGGTTATCATAGTTGATTATAGGGACATGGCTACCTTGGGATAGTTTTATTTCTAATAGTCATGACCTAGCCTATGGGTTGTTTTAGAACTTCAAGACAAATTGCCATCTATACCTTAACTTTGGTTGTTTGTTTTGTTTTGTTTGTCACATTGAGATCTCCTAGACTATATATGTATCCCTTGTTCATGTGTTTGGTACTGTCAGAAAGCCCTTGACAAAGAGGGGTGCACCGACTTGGTTTTATGATGTTTGGGCATACGGTGTGAAAGTTATTTAATTTTGAAGTTTTTATAAACAAAAAAATTTAAAATTTACTTTTACTTTTGTTTTGACTGTGGCAATGGCACAAGGCACACTAGTATTGAATAAAATAAAATTGATATGATTATAAAAAAAAATTGGGACAATACTTGGTGTTCCTTAAATCTTCTACAACACTAAAAATTAAATGCTCTGTCACTAACCTCTAATTTCATACCACACTAGTGTACCCTATGTTGTTGCCACAGTCAAAACAAAAGTAAAAGTAATTTTCTAATTTTCTAATTTTTAGATTCAAAAAATAATTCAAAATTCAAAACTTTCTCACCATACATCCGAATGCCATGAAACTAAGCCAGTGCACCCTTCCTCGTTGAGGGCTTTCCAATAGTACCAAGCACGTGACTAGGGATGCACAATCCAGGAGATTTCAACATGATAAACAAATAGACAAAACAAAACAAATTTTATTAGAACATCCCTGGAACAGGCAACAATTTGTTCATTTCTAGATATTTTGCATATTTGTTTTTAAAAAAATCTAGAACAAGTCAAAATTTGTACAATCATTTTGTGAGGGCAAAACTTATTGCTTTCCCATCATCCATATGCTAGACATACTTATCTCAAGTCATCTCTATACCATACTTATAGTATACAATATAACTCAAACTAATTTATCATATTCAAGCTATGAGCAAAGTCCTTATAGTAGAGCTTGAATGCTCTGTTCCATTGTATTTCTAACATTTTGTGTTTGAGGAAGACTACATGCTATGGTCAAAATGCTATAAATAAACACATGCATGAGAGTTTTGGTTTAGGAATTCTTAAAGCTTGTTAAAAAATTGCTCTTAGAGGTAATGGACCTCACCTATACCCATCCCACCACATGACAAAAATGGAATGTTAATGAGGTACACAAGGTGTCTACAACCCATTACACTTGTTATCGCCTTCACTAGGATAGAAAGATTCATACAAAACAAAACATCTTTTAAACCAAAATGACAATAACCAAACAACCATAATACAACTCATATTTATCAACCTGGCCGTAAGTAGGATGTTGTGAACTTGATGAAGCCATCTTAGCTATGCTTCTAGTTCCCACCAATCTCTTTAGTATTTGCTACACAAGATGTAAGTTTTTTCCAATATTGATAAGTATGTGAAGTACTAGTATGAAAAACTACTCCCTACCTAGGTTTTTGACTACAGTATTAAACTGAATGAAGCCGTGCTAGGAAATCAATAACTAGTACTATGTTGGTGAGGCAGTAACTAGCACTATGCTGGTCGAAGCGATCACTGTACATGAGTACTATTTCCAGCTTGTTGCTTATAAACTAATAATGCAAGGTCTGATTCGCATTTACTAAAGTTTTGCACAAGGGTGAATTCATGAGAAGGTCAAATGGATGGTTCTATTAATTGAAATTCTCGTTTGTAAGAACCCACAACCCATCTAGTTTTTAGTGTAACGGTCCATGTGACTGACTTCCAAGTGTAGCTGTAATCAATTACCGCCCACAAAATAAATTGAATGTTACCACCTCCAATATGGTCACATTGTAACTCATAAAGGATCCAAGTTGTTTATAGATAGTAGTGGCTCAATAGGCTTTAAAGCCTGCTAGTTTCATAATTTCATGAGATACACCACATATTTTATTTTAAACAAACTTACAAGGGTGGGAGGGTGGGAGGGTGGGAATTAATAGCTTTGTTAATATAGTATTTAGTGGCACAAATCTCCTATAGCTATCCATTTTATTTTAACATCTGTTTTTCTACTTTAATTTAAGTAGAAGGTAGGAAAACATTTCAAGATTATATTCAGTGTTCTGAGCTAGATGCAATGTTTTGGCAACAAAACAAAACAGCCAAATTTAAGGTATAGATTAGGCATTCTGCCTGTCGTAGGCTGGTTTACTTTACTTACCTCATCGGGTATGACGGGGTAGTGCCCGGTATCAGTTGGCGTGGTCAGTTACAGTTACAGTTGCGGGCGTTGGTGGGGCAATTCCAAAGTCGAGACACGGCAGAAAGATGTAATCAGGTTAGGGTTTGGTGCTCAGCGCAAATCTTCCTCAACAGGGCAGCTTCTCAATGTCCTAGAGCTGCTAGTCCTATCCCTACAATTCAGTGCAGCTCACGGAATTTCCCGCAATGAAATATTTGTAGCTGAATTTAGATCCAGCGTGATGGATTCGTCGCAAGTTCCTGCAGAGAGCAAGCATTCACTACCACAGATTGCTGAGGAGTCTAGCCACGCTCAGACTGCAAAGGATTCTGACACTGAGATTGCCGAGGAGACTCATTCTCAGATTGCGGAGGAGTTTGACACTCAGATTGCCGAGGAACCTCACTCTCAGATTGCGGAGGAGTCTGACACTCAGATTGCCGAGGAACCTCACTCTCAGATTGCTGAGGAGTCTGACACTCAGATTGCCGAGGAGCCTCATTCTCAGATTGCGGAGGAGTCTGACACCCAGATTGCCGAGGAACCTCACTCTCAGATTGCCGAGGAGTCTGTCTCTAGTATTGCCGAGGAACCTCACTCTCAAATTGCGGAGGAGTCTCTCTCTCAGATTGCCGAGGAGTCTCACTCTCAGATTGCGGAGGAGGCTCAAGCACAGATTGCTGACGAGTCTGTTGCTCAGATTGCCGAGGATCCTCACCCTCAAGTTGCGGAGGAATCTCACGCTCAGAGTGCCGAGGAGTCTCTGCCTCAGATTGTTGAGGCTGATGGATCACCCGATGTCTTGGCTGAAGGACTTGCTGCCGTTTTGGGGCCTGTGGTGCGGGATTTCGATGCGAGAGTGGAGGGAGCTCTCAAGAGCCAGAGCTTGCTTACCGGGAGTATCGATCGTCTTACGAAAGGTTGATTGACTGAATTGGGAGCTTGTTTAGGGTTTCGATATTTCATGGAGTCACGGAGTTTGATTGTGGAAATTTGGCTGCAGAGCTTGATACGTTGCTAGAAGACACGCCGATTCCTATGGTAGCTCAACATGCTGCCACGTTGTCAGGAGTTCGCAAGCGTGTTGCCTCACTTATGTCGACGCTGCGTGTTATTCAAGGGCGTATTATAAACATGGATCGAATGTTGAATGCTCGAGGTAGACGTTATCCCCAGACTCTGTTCTTCTTTTATCGTTCAGGTAGTCGGATTAGGGTTGTTTACACGATGTTGGTAATTTGTTTTTATTGATGCTGTGAAATGCGTAATCATGATTTTGTCATGCGTGGGCAGAAGCGAGTTCATCTAATCCGCAACCCCGAGCTTCCTCGTCGCCATCTCCATCGCCACCACCAGAGATTTCGGTCCCTCAGTCTCCATCCCCACCTCCAGAGATTTCGGTCTCGCCACCCTCATCGTCAGTGCCAGAGAATTCGGTCCCGGGGTCAAGTGAAATTAAGGATTCAGCATCTTAGATCGTGGCGTTTTCAGTTGGCCTACTTGAGAGGATACTTGATCATGCGTTTGGACAACTTTGTGAATATCCGACAGCAGAAAGCTCTTTGGTTCAGAGCTCGAATTGTTTAAAGAGCAGGTGAGGCTTCATCTTCTGTCTTCATTGTTAAGCTTGGTCTGGTTCATGTTAGGACTGCTTCTTTTAATGTTACTCTATGTTTCAATAATTACTGCGAGACATTCGTTTTGGTTGTACTGGTTGTACTATTGCTTGCCGCATGTCTCATTTCTGTCTGTCAGATTATTCTTCAGGTATGGATTGTCGAGGAGCCATTTAAATGCGAATGACGCGCTGAAACATCCGTCAGTGTTGGCGATGGGCTGCAACTCTTGTTCGTGTCTTCTTTTGACAAACGCCTGCCAACTTCAAAGGTTTCGAA
Source organism: Climacium dendroides (assembly GCA_950106755.1). Lineage (NCBI taxonomy): Eukaryota > Viridiplantae > Streptophyta > Bryopsida > Hypnales > Climaciaceae > Climacium > Climacium dendroides. The sequence goes on from OX467089.1 coordinate 17,071,035, forward strand.
TCATTCTTTGTGTTTGCTATTTAATTTAGAGCCCTGGATTAACCAGATGACCCCATTGTCCAGCCCCAGAAGATTGCCCCTGAAGGTACGATGTAATCACTACAAGGCCTTGCTATTGATTCCAGAAGGGTTTTTGGTTACACGTAGATTCTCTAGTTATTCCTTCGTGGAAGCATATTGCTTGTACTATAGACATTTCAAAATTTATGCAGTGGCAGCGCATGGAAATTTGAAAGTTATTTATCATTTGGACGCAATCATTTTTCGATTGCTGTATTCTTATATAGGCTTGTCCTCCGCAAGCGATTTGGTTACGAAATCCTGAATTATGTCTTAGTTTGTTTCAATCTTTGCACCTGTTGTTAGCAAAAGCTCGTACCCCAGCCAGAAGTCGCAATTTATTTTGCCATATGTGAAGTGGTTAGCTTTAGTTATCGACCCCACATTTGCCACATAATGTCAATGAACTGATACAGTTTTTAATTATGTTCTCGAACTCATATTCATTGCCCCTATGAGGCCTTTGTCATAACTTAAGTGTTTCATGACTACAGTTTTTTCCCCATGGTCTATGATGTAACAATCAATCCTTCGCCTCTGAGGCGTGAAATGTGATGGCTCTGGACCGATGGGGAGGATGGCTCTGCAATCACAGACATGTGAAGAAGTTTGAGCAGTTACCTTACTTGAAATGCGAGTCAACGTTTCAAGGGTGTTCTTTCTAGTGATAAGTTTCAAGTTCAATAATTTCAACATTTTCCGAAAGGTTTGATGTAGGAAAGGCTACCAGACTCAACCTTTAAAGTTTAAAAACATTATGAATGTTAGATGTAGCAAGTCAATATTTGCTAACTTAATCCAATAAGAGCAAAGGAGAAAGAATGGTCAAAAGGAGTATTTAATGCCATTGTTAAACCTATAATTAGTGTTAGATGATGAAGACAACTAAATTTCATTTCCTATGACCAATTGACAAATTATCATTCTCAAGTAAACTATAGAAAGTAAGAATGAAACTATAGAGACAATGAATTGATACGTATGCTTGCATCTTTTCAAGGTTAATTCTAAGCTTTTAGTCTATCCTCTTCACTAAATGGTTGCTCAAAGTAGAGCAAACTTTTCTTTCAATTTTATTTGAGAACTGCCCCATCCATCAAATCAAATCAAACCAACTGATCCTCGAGGATTTATTTCCCACTCTTTTTTTCTACAAAACCCTAAATCCCAATAACGGTTTTCGCATGACGCTTCGTCCAATATAATGCCGTCTTTCCAAATCTCGGGATGCCATTTCCTCGCACATCTCTTCTCTATTCAAATGCAAAATCGATACGCACATGACTGTCAAATTTACATTGCGATTTGAAGATTGATGTTCTGAGTGTTCTGGCATTGTGGATTTGCAGATTGATGTTCTGACTGTGTCAAATTATACAATCTTCATTTGGCGATTGATGTTCGGAGTGTTCCGGCATAATTAGGGATTTGCAGATTTGGCTGGTGGTATGGAATTTCGTGGTTAAACCTAATTTGTTGCGACAATTGGCTTTGCAATCAGTGTTTGCGCCTCAATTGATATGTGCGCATGCTTCAATTAACAGGTACAAGAATTGCATTGCGAAAGTCGCGCAGTATGGATTAGGTATTGTAGTTACATACCTCATGGATAGTTGCAATTGATGTTTCAGTAAGTTGTGTGTTTCGAAACTGCGTTTGGATGGATGTTCTGACTGTGTCAAATTGCAATCCTCATTTGGCGATTGATGTTCTGAGTGTTCCGGCATGATTGTGGGTTTTTGCAGATTTGGCTGGTGGCATGAAATTTCATGATTAGACCTAATTTGTTGCGACACTTGACTGTGCAATGTTTGCGCCATTGATATGTGCGCATGCTTCAATAACAGCTACGAGAATTGCATTGCGAAAGTCGCACAGTCTGGATTAGGTATTGTAGGTACATACCTCATGGATAGTTTGAAAATTTGGCCTACAATTTCCTAATCCATAAAATCATGATTTTGAGACTGTAAGAGCCTACCCAAAATCCATTTTGTTCCCCAAGAAGACAATGAGATTTTCCAGAATTTCATACCTGTCCAATTCCACACCAACATCCCAAGAATAATTGTCAATTAGGACCTACCAAGCCACTAGCAGTGAGGTTGGTATTGACCGGCAATTCATAACGTAGCCTACTTTGCAATTACTGGACATAATATCAATGTAAGAGAGTTGAGGTGATTGACTTCTTTGATTGTTTAACCAATCATAAACTGCCACAACTGTGAAAGCCTTGTGCATTTAGATTATGTCAAGTGGATTGGCACTCACCAAGTTAATATTGGTTAGTAGTAGTAGAGATTTCTCTCAAATTTCTCACTACCAGATTAATGAAATTTCTACTTTATACCCACCTTGTTGAAAGTTTGTACAAGGCAACCTTTCAAAAACATGCTATGATAGTGAAACTCTCTTGCATTGATACTATGAATTTATATTTTGAAGATAGGAGAACATATTAGCTTTCTAGAACTAGCGTTTTATGTCAATTGGTGCCTAAGAGCAAAAGTTGTGTCACCCTAAATCTAACATGGGATTCGTCAAGCAACACAAAAGAAATTACAAGAAGTCAAAATAAAATTTTCAAATTTTTTGTTTCTTATATACATATTTTTTTCTACATAGAAAGGTTTGATTCATTCAATTTAAACCAGTAATAAGAAAGTTATGGACAATCTTGTCTTCCAAGCATCTAAACATCTTCTTGAAAGTCAAGATTGTATAAACATCTTCTTGAAAAAATAACTTATAGGATTTGTTTTTCAATGCAATTTTTATAATTTTTCAAAAAAAATAAATTCAACAAGGTTTATTTTTTTACTAGGACAACCTCACCATTGATGTTATTAAAATAATAATAATAATAATAATAACAATAAAATTATTATTATTGTATTTTAATTCCATCTTAAATCTATTAACAATTTAGTTTTTCCTTCAATCAATCAATTTTGTATCTTCTTCTACTTACTAATTTTTTAAAGAATGAAAATAAAGTATATGTTTTCAAAGTTGTTTTTTTTAAAACTTCCGATTGAATTCTTTAATATAAAAAAGTTTCGAACTCAACATAAGTAGTAGAAAAATTTTAAGCTAAGAAAATTCAAAGCCCTAAGATCTAGCCAATCAAATTGCCTCTAAAATACATTTTTTCTTTTAAAAGGCAAATATTTTACATTCCATGTCATCAAGGTTTCTCTAGAATTTCTTCCTCACATTTTCATTTTAGTTTAATGCAAGATCCTATATTTAAATATGGGAAAACAAAATTCTAAAGTTTTTTGCACTTTGCAATAAAAATGGTAGTTTTGTTGGAAAAAAAATCTTCTTAGGGACTTTAGGGGTTAATAGAAGCTAAACCCTAATTTTTGCAACATTTGACTTTACATCGTTTGTGGAATTGATATGTGAGTGCTTCAATGTCAATTAAAAATATGTTTTCACCAGTGATCCTGAAATGGATTTAGGGTAATTAGACAAATGTTCATTTGGGGAAGATTTTTTTGAATTTACACTAAGGGCATGAAAAAATTAAGTAGAAACCGAGTGAAATTTAGCCAGTTTTGGGACTGTTGGTTCTCACTGAGTGTTAAAAAGTGATATTACGAAGGATCTTAAGAATGAATTTAGACCTACATCTAAACCGGATGTACATTGCAAACATCACCCCTAACACCAAGTGCAAACATAGACTTAAGTTGTGAAGGACGCTTACTATTGATTAGGGTATCACAAGGCTTTGATGTTTAAGCTAAATATAACCCTAAAATAGGTCATACGATGTTTTGCTAGAGTCCGCACAACTATAAGTCGTAGACGTCGCTCTGGATGGAGAACGAGATAAGTGAGCTTGTGGCGAAGTTTTGTGGAGTGACAACCGCGAATCCGGAGCAAGCGAAGTTTTACTTGGAGAGCACGGAGTGGCAGATTGAGCCTGCGTTGCAGCTTTATTTCGAGGCGGACGGCAGTGGAGGGTTGCAAGAAGGCGGGCCGACTCCAATGAACTTGGCAGACTACGATTTGACGGAGGACGAGGTTATGGCGAATGTTGGTGAGTCTGAATCGATGGCACCGGAGGAGAGCGGTGTGAATAGTGCGCGGGAAGCTACAGGAGTTCCTAATAATCCTCCTCCTCAACGGCGTGCATCTGCAAGCAAATCAAAGGACAAGGAGAAAGGAAGCGCGAGGAAAGGTGCTGGTTCGAGAGGTATTACGACTCTCGGAGACTTAGGAAAGCAACACGAATCGGATAGTGACTCAGACGGGCAAGAGTATTACACCGGTGGTGAGAAGAGGTACATGGTTTCTATTCATGTGTGCAATTTCCGTTAATAAGATGACGTTCTTAGAAATTTGCTACTATGATTTAGTTAATTTCGGCTTTCAATAACCAGGGTGAGGCAATTGAGGAGTAGTCCCGTTTTCTGTTACTTTGCCAATTATGTAACTGAAACCCTAGCGCTGATGACATTTACGCTTAACTTTCAAGAGACCGAGGATTGATATTTTGAAATGATGGATTCGATTGATCGTGTTTTAAAAAACATAGAGTAAATGAGGTCAAATTTTATACCCGCAGAATTTGTGAAGATCATGTCTTGAATTGGTCAATAAATGATTAAGATTGGACAAAAACAAGCCTTTATTTGATGTTATCAAAACTGTCGAAATAAACGTGCATCCCGATTTGTCTTCTTGATCATTTTGGCTGTCGCAAGGTTTGTTTACTGATCTGAGCTGCGACAGTGGCATGGTGGTGCAAGATCCGAACAAGAAGCCCAATCGTCGGGATTTGGAAGCCATTTTTGAACGAGTACGAAAGTCGGGAGCACAAGAAGGTCCCATGGCGGAGCCTCCTCGGCCAGCTCCTCGATCGAGCTCGTTTTTGGGCTCTTCCCGTACACTCAATGGCGAAACTCGACAGCAGGAGCATGTCCCTTCTGAAACAGGACTGCGAGCTTCTCCTCCGGATCCAGTTGTTCACACCGTTCATTTCTGGCGAAATGGGTTCACCGTCAATGAAGGCCCATTAAGAAGACTCGATGATCCTCTTAACTTACCTTTTCTTGAGGTTAGAATTCTTCACTGGATCTAAACTTTAGCTCTTCTTCCATTGAATGTGCGCTAGTATAGTTATAATAAGGAGCGACTCTACCAATATTTATTTTGCAGGTCGAAACTTTCGTATTTCAAGGTTGATTGCCATGTACAAGTGAGCGATCAAGTGCGTCAGTATGGTTGTTTGGAAGGGTTTAATATGGCAGTAATGTTGACTAAAATGTGATGTGTGGTTCCATATGCAGAGCATCAACAGGTCAGAATGTCCGAGAGAGTTGGAGCCCGAGGATCGAAGCACTCCTGTGAATGTGAACCTTGTAAAAAGAATCGATGAAGATTGGCAGGTGGGTCATCTTCCTTTGCTAGTTGGCCATCCATCACGGCAATCTATTGTATTTTGGTTGTACGTGACATGTGATATTAGCTAAAGCACCAATGATTCAGAACTTTTGATTCTTATGCTCGGAGCTCATTTGCTGATGGTGGTGTTGCGCGTTTCAGGCACCTCTTGAACCAAAGTATGTACCATTCAAGGGACAAGGACACACTCTTGGCACCAAACCTGCAATATCTGAGGACGTTACTACCTCAACAAGTACGAATGATGTACCACGACCTTCGCAGGGTTTGGTTATTGACGATGCCAAGCCTGCCACTTCCATACAGGCAATTGGACCACACTTCTACTCTTACCTTGCTCATCTTTCCTGCAGAAGCCTCTTAATTACTCACCGCAGAAAGAACTTTTTTTCTTACTTGAACGTCACTCAGCAATATACAATTCACTAAAACAGACTATATTTTTCTCATTGTTATAAATTCTGGGACATAGAAATTTGTAATTGGATATCCTTCTCTTTTACTTGTAAGGACATGTACTGATGCAACGCATACGGGTGTCCAATTGCAGCTAAGGCTCTCGGATGGGACTCGCATGGTGGCTCGCTTCAATACCACCCACACTGTTGCTGACATTCGGGGATTCATAGATGCTGCTCGACCTGGAGGCACTGGACCGTACCAGCTACAAACTATGGGCTTTCCTCCTGTGAAACTCACGGATTCAAAGCAAACTATAGAAGGGGCAGGCCTTTTAAACGCTGTTGTTATCCAGAAGGCCTGATTGGTTCTGCTCGGTACACGTAGATAAATTACAGGCGAGTGTGTGAGTGTCTGTATGCCTACTTGGGAATTTGGGACCCGCTGACATGGCCAAACGTGCAAATCTTGCTGGTAACTTTTCCAGCTCGTTCTTGTAATGCATATTGGCTCAAATTGACTCAAATTCAACGACCAAGGAAATTCTTATGCAACTCTTGTTCATTCTATAAAGGCATGTTCTCAATTTGGAGTGCTTTAAGAGTGGTGGTGAGAGCGGTCTAGGAATGAAACCAGGTAAATCTTAGGACTGGATACACTTTGCTAACGTCAACCCTAACACTCTGAAATTTTTTGTGTACACTCCACCACCTCCTTGCAGGCCTCCTCGCAGGCCTTCTTCGCAGAGCATTACTGGAATTCGTCAACAGTAGGAAAACTCGGTTATGCCACTCTTTTGCCACTGCTCCAAATTCGACAAAGCTGCACACAAACTGGATTAGACTTTAAGTTAGCAAACTACTTTCATATGCGATTCACTTGGAATGTAACAACCGATTTAAATCACATCCAATGAATCGTCTACATGTTAGCTAGTAACTCCCAGATTCCCAGATTGATGTGCTAGCTTGGCAAACATTGTGTGATGGGAAAATGATTCGATGCCATTGCAGATTCAAGCAAGTCAAGGGTCATTTAGTCTACGTGTGTGTAAGAGGAAGCCGATGTGAGGAAATTTTTTACTATTGTAAGTGCAAATGATTGTCCAAGACAAATGAATCATTCACATGTGAAGTAGATGTGAGGAAATTCTTTACTATTGTATGTGCAAATGATTGTCCATGACAATGAAACATGAAATAGATTGTGTGGGGGATGTGCAGAAGCAAAACTTATTGCTTTTGTTTTGAAAAATGAGTCTTGATGATTACTTAAGGGTTGAAATATAATTGAATTGTACCTATTTTTACAAAAATAAAATTATTTAGTGACACTCACTAATAGGAGAAATTCAATTAGTGGAAGGAAAGAAATGAAGTGCTCCATTTTCTTGAAGAATAAATATAAGGTTCTTTTAGAAAGTGAACACTCACCAAATTGAAATTGTTGGGTAGTCTTTTCCCATGTAGGCCAGTTCATTAAAAATGTTTCAGCATGGTCTCTCTGGAGTTTATACTAATAACACACAAAGAATATGGTCTCTCTTAGGTTTACACTATGACCATTAAATAAAAATAAAAAGACTATATATTGTAGTCTTGATACCCCTTTTCAATACAAAATTGATACTAGTGCAAATTTTGAAAATTCATAATTTATTTAGATGGTGTTCAAATGATGTATGCTAAAGTGTGCTAGAATCCTCTTTTACTTGCCAATAAGATCCAATAAAGGAATTTTTTCAAAAAATAGTCCCTATGTTCAAATGTAATTAGTGGTTGTTATACACTTACACCTATGCACACTTTAAGGTACAACTACATGATTCTGTTTGCCTCCCATTTTTGTCAAATAGATGCCTACTAAAGTGTCACTAATATGATATCAAATCATAGGTGCCTCAATATGTTAACTTTGAATAGCAGCTCCTACTTTACAAATGGCAGTTTATGGTTGTAAAGTAAAAAGTTTTCTATAAATGGTATTGGATAATTTTTAAGGTGCTTCAATTATGCACCTATTGAATGCAAATTTTGAAATTTCTTCCAAATCTTGATTTGAATAGTTCATAAAAAACAAAAAACTTCTTCAAATTTTTTATTTTATTTTTTGAGTGTTAATGATTTCCATTTATTTTAATGGAAAAAACAACAACTAATTGTAATTTAAACTCCATCTATACAAACCAACTTAAATGAATAAAAACAAGTGTTTCTAAAGGAGGACATTCATGAAGTGTTTGAGCTCTAAAAGCATTGACTTTAATGCAGAGGTACATTTTGCTTTCTCATTGCACCAATAATGTACAAAAAGTGCACCTTTAAGGAGGTGGACAATTTTAGCGTGGACCATTGCATTTCAACTTCAAAAATTCATATCTAATTCCATAAAGCTCAAAAAAATATGAAACAATTTGAATTAGATGCCAATTCCATTTGTCTTTCTAACCCATCCAATTTAATTATTAAATCATATGGCCCTCTTGCTTTAGCTTTTGCTCCAAAGTTTAAAGCTTTGAATGTAAGGTTGAATCCCATGAATACTACTTGAGTATGTTAAATATTGTATTTCCAATTCTACTCATTTTTTTAGTCATTTTTATAGGCAAAATTTATAGATGAGGTAAACTATTGAGTCTACTAGCTATAATGACTAAATCTATTGCTTTGGAAATAATCTCCCATATTCTATAATTTGTATAATTGAACATATAGTACTTTAGCGCTACGAATGTTGGGTAGTGCCAATTTAGCAATATGACTTCACTATACTACTAAATCAACACTACAATAACTACATCTAAAATGAATCGCTTCTCAAAATTACCCCCTATTTTGGAAAGGAAACTGAATAGGGAGGATATTGAAAATGATACGTATTACAAGGATAAGTATAAGGTGGAGTTGGTGGCCATTTTGAGTAGTGTGTAGCTCTATTTATAATATTGTAGCAATGGAAACCTTACAAGTGGTCAATTTGGATACAATTTTTTTGTTTTAACTTCTTTATAATGACATGTTTTGATATTACTAGTGTCATGGTTCATGTGTATCAAATGCTTTTTGGCTTTACCTACATGACACTTTTAGCTCCCTACACCTTGCATCTTTGAAAATTTGTAATTAACCCTTAAATATCAAGGAGGATGTTTGGCATCAGATGGATGACAAAGAATCCTTCTAGAAGGATAGAAGTGCAACTATTCATCGTTATAATTTTGTTGTGAAAAGGAGAGGTCTTCTACAGTAGTTTGTCTTCCAATGAATACTTTTGCAATTTTGGAAGTGAATTGTTCACACAATAATCAAAGGGATGATTTCCATGGGTACCAGTCCCAACCTTCAAAGGTTAATCACAATGTATACAAAAATTATAGAACCACTTGCATTCTTATTAGGTAAAGCAACCCACTATAGTTAGAATGAGGAGCTTGACATCATCTTGTTGCTGAAATTTTTCAATTTTTTCCCCACATTAGTACAAGTGTGAGAAACAACAAGTGCAATTGAGATTATTTTTTTTTTTGACAAAGTATGAATTTTCTAGGAATTTTTGAAGTGTTCAATGCATCATGGCCCAAAAGAATCTGTAGACCACCCCATAACCAACAAAATCTGAATCCATAATGCTCATCTTACTACCTAATGCAGTCACAATATTTTCTATCATGAAAGGCCTAAAAAGTCAATTTTTACAATGAATTTCACATTGAAAAGTTAGAAGTTCCTAATGAGGTCAGTGTTCACTCCATTACTGTCATGTAAGACATGCATTGTGGCCCACATCTCACATATTGAAAACCCCCCAACGGTCATTTCCTAGGTGACCGCAATGGATCATTTGACTACAATGGATTGATTTACCTTTCGTAAACCACTCCTAGGAAATGCGGCATTCATTTCCTAGGAGGCTTCTGGGCTGCAACGAGGCCATAATGCCTGATTACATGGGCAAACCCACATAATCGGGCATTACGTATTTTCCATCCAACTGCGATTTTTCAACTAATTTCATCCAACTTCGACGTTTTTTGCTCATGGTTTATGCTGGTCAATGTCCTCATCATCCATAATTCTGTGAATTAAAATGCCTCCTTGTCGGGCTCCGCCCTCCTCGTTGGCATTTTAATTTGCAAAATCCCCGACGTCAAGGACATTGCCCTATACATAATCCTTCACCAATGTGCAAAAATTGTTGTTCATTGTCTAGAGCATATTGGTTTGCCACAGAGCTTATTTGTGCCTAAACCCTTACCCCGCAGCTTCTCTAGTAAGCTTACGTGAAACCCATCTGCGCTCTCACACTTTCGTCAACGGTCCAGACCAGCTCGAGTGCACCACAAGCGACACTCCACAGCCAGCCATCAACTGAACCAATTCATTTTTCCTGTATTTATAATTTTTTTTCTCAAAAATTTGCAACTGTTTCAATGGCGATGGCGAACTCTATTTTTTTTTAAAAGAGCTTTCGAAGCCAGTGGGGCCATATCAGTCCCCGGCAGCGAGTCGGTGGCCGTGGATAGAGAAGATCGCAGGGCCGCAAGGACGAGCTCGTGGCTCGTGCACGAAGTGGGTCGTCAGAGATCTGAGTCTATTGATCCACGTTTCCGAACGCAGGACGGTTGCGTATATATGTCGTTAAACTTACTTCTTCACCAAATTTTGCCACGAGAAAGTTCAATTTGTCACGCTTCGGAGCTCACTCCAATCTGTGGGATCATTGCGGAAGTGGGTCTGTCGTTTAGAGAGAAAAATTGCGGCTTCTTGCCAATTTCAAGCTCAATTGGAGGCTTAATTTCAAGCTCAATTGCGGGCTCAAGTGCAGACTCAAGTGCAGGTCCACCACGAGCAGCGTCATCTGACTTGGCAGTGGTGAGCAATTTCTTTTGATTGATTTGTAATTGCGTTCTTGTGGAACTTGGAGATCTGCTTTCGTGTTGCACCGGACTGATGTGAACCTTAGATCGAATATTTATTGTGAATTCTTTGCTGGGTGTGAGAATTGTTGTGAATTTCGTGTCTGTGATCGTTTCAACGGCAATTTTTTTTATCAGAAATTGGCACTTTTGTAGTCGTCTGGAACCACAGATCTATACGAGTCGTTGGTTTGATGCTCTGTGCACTTGCGTTTTGAAATTTTGCCGCTTTTGAGAAATGCTATTTTAACGAAGGTGACCACTGTGACTCTTGATTGAGGTCAGTGCGCTCACCCACCATAGCTGGCGAGTGGTTGTTGTCACTGTGGTGAGCTGATTGTTGTTCGTTAACCAATACATATGGCAGATCTTTCGTCAGGAATTAAGAAGCTGTGTATGAGACTGCATTTTGAAATTTCGAAGAAAAGAGGCCGAGAACCCTAGAAGGTGAAGAAGAGGGTCGGACGAATTTGACGATGCAGGCTTTACATGTGCATGTAATATCGGCGGAGGGGATTAGACTGGGTGCCAAGTCAAATGGTATCATCTCGGAGAAATCATGTTATGACGACGGGATTGCTGGTCCATCTCGAATTGCAGCAACTTCACGAAGGTAACCTGGATTTCGGAATATCTTGCACGTTTGCCACTCTATCATTCACTTGTTTTTTTGATGCATATTCAAAGTATGTCTGTTAAGGGACGCCAGGCAGTGAGATTCAAGAAGTTAGGGTTTCTTGGTGCTCTTGATTGCTTGTGCAAGGGAACCTCATTTCAAATCCACTAGTGTGCCGTTGTCGCTGTGAAAAGAAAAGTAAAAGTGATTTTCTAATTTTTTAAAATTGAAAAATAACTCAGAAATCCATCACTTTCCCACTGGATGTGCAAACCTGACGAAACGAAGCCCATGCATCCCTCCTAACTGAGGGCTTTATGATGGTACCAAGCATGCGACCGGGAGACACATGGTCCAGGAAATTTCACCGTATCAAACAAAACAAACAAACAACCTAATGTAATGAATGGATTCCAACAAATTATACTCAAAAAATGATAAAATGTTGCTTCTAATTGAATGTAAGAAGGAATTTTGAAATTTCCCTTTGCAAATTTATAAAAAAAATGTTGGTGATAGCATTGGTGAATGTAACTGTATGGATGGAATCTAAAACTCAAAATCGACAACTTTTATTTGTACACCGATTCCAAAATATTCTTCCAAATGAGAATTTTACAATGATTCTTCCCAAACCGTCACGTCTACGGGTTAAATCAAAATTATGTCTCATATTATTTCAAAAGCATTTCTTTATTTTTTTAAAGCTTTGGTTCCTTGTGGAGTGCACTGAAGAATTCTCGAGAACATAATTGTGTAGGTCTACGGAGAAGCGCAGTGGGGTGAAGCGGCGATACCACGCTGTGCAAGCGAATGCGTGGAGTAGCGAGCTACCGACCTCGCCTCTATTTGGTGCCACCATTCTTTCCTGGGCCTTCAAAAACTCCAAGGCAGGCAGGAGTTGGATCCGGTCTGTGTCGTCCCCGCCTTTAGAAAATCAGCAAACTGCGAATCCAGACTCAAGTGACGAAAACCAGGTACTCGCCTCCCTTCGATTCAAGCTCTTTGCAGGGGTGTGATCATTCAGCTTGTTTCCGGTCTATAGAAACAGTAAACCTAATAGTACATGGGGTTGTACCGAAGTATGGTAGAGGATGCGATTTGCTTCAACGTTAATCAAAAATCCAAAACAAAAAACAAACCCTAGTCATGTAGGAGTGTACTTTCATTGGGAGATCAATCCATAGAGCTCACTGGAGAGATCTTTGCGTACAAGAACCTATTGAAATCTGTTAGAGACCAGATACTTTTATCTCTGCGAGTGAGTTTTTTTATGCATTTTTGAAGAGTGGGGAGGTTGTAGACAACTAGTATTCAAGAGACAGTAGACAGACGACCCCATTTCCATTCCAAGACAAGAAGAATAGCCATCGGACCAATTTAGTCAACTAATACTTTCACAACTTTCTAATAAGTACTGAGTACACCGAATAAATGAATGGCATGTTGATAACTGTTGTCATGTGTGCGAGAATAAATTAGTATCTAACTGCAGTTCTGGTGATATTGTGGAAGTGCTGCGCAGCAGCAGGCCGAATTGCCAGATGATGCGAAGGCGGCTCCTTTCGAGTGGAAATCTAATTGGTACCCGGTATTTCCTGTAATTGATGCAGACAAATCCGTACCCCATGCATTCCAGGTGACGATATTTTTCAAGCTCTGCAATGTTATCATGATATTATGTTGAAGCTTCATTCTCTGTAACTTACCTGTGAGCCTTACTGCTGGGGATTAGTACTTCTGTGGAAGAATAATTATTAGGCCACCTAATTTGTTGGACACAGGGGTTCTGTCAGTGTTGGGGTTGTTGCAGTAGCTGTCATTAATATGATTTTTATAACGATGGTGATGATGATGCATCTGCCACGTTAAATCTTCATTCTCCGTAACATGCAGAGGATTAGAGCGTCAGTGGGATAACAATAATGATGATGATGATGACGACGATGAGGATAATGATACTACTACTTCTATTAATGAGTAGGCCACCTAATTTATAGGATGCAGCAGCAGCGAAGGTATGTGCACTCAGAATTGCCTCCTGAAATACACAGTCTGACTTCCTTTCAGGTGGCGATTCTGGGTGCACATACCTTACTGCTTTCTGTGTACGATTGTTGCAGCAGTAGCAGCAGCTGATGGCTTTAAGAAATCCGAAGTATTCTACTTAGGAACGCTTTTCGAGCCTTACACCATTCCAACTTCAAATTCATAGTTAATTCCATATGAGTTCAAAAAATACGAAATAAAAGTGAGTTTTATGCATCTTTTATCTATTAAACAAAATTCATGTGTTTAATGAATTGTGAAATGGGATGCCTCAGTCTAGCTAGAGATACAATTGAGTTCGATGAGGCTTTCATTTGTCTGTTAAGGTAGAGTAGGGTGTGCAAGTCCTCCCAAAGCTATATCAGCTCTTCAAGGACACTGAGCCCCTCCCCTCAGTCCAGAGTTACCATTCATGGAACTTGTTTTTGAATTTCTTCTGGTTCTTGGCTTGTGAAGCAGCTGACTGGGAGATCCTGACTGGTGCAGATCCTGGGTCGGAAGGTGGTCGTCTGGTACGACCAAGGGGCCGAGCAATGGCGAACCTTTTTGGATATGTGTCCCCATCGCCTGGCGCCCCTCTCGGAAGGAAGGATTGACAAGCACGGCTGCCTGCAGTGCTGCTACCATGGCTGGTCTTTCACTGGCGATGGCACTTGCGCCCGCATCCCGCAGGCGCTCGGCGACGGCCCTGAAGCCAAAGCAGCTCGTCAGTGCTCCTAAACCCTAATCCTGCTTGTTTTCATGAATCAGATCTGTAGATTTGTTATCATATCGTACACATGTGAATGACCAGGCGCATACGACTTAGCACTAGTTTCTTAGTCTGTGGGTACTACTGAAACCTTACAATTTTGGAAATGCTGAATACCAATGGAGTCCCAGGTACAACAGGAAAATTAAGGTTTTGTGGAAAAAGTTGTGACCTTTCTCAATTGGAGTGCACATTGTGCACATTAGAAAACGCCATTGCCCTTCACCGGGCAGTTCAATATGCCTGGTGAGCTGCCCGGTTATTGGAAGTGTCCGTTCATTCGCAGGTGGAGGATACTTTCGTTATTGTAATGTTGGCTTACAGTGAAATGCCTTCCTGCAGGTAACGACATGGCCAGTTGCGTTTCGTTTCCCACGGTGGTCAAGCAGGGCATGCTGTTTGTCTGGCCGGATGAGAGCGCGCATGAAGTCGCGGCAAAAACGCCGCCACCTATTACTCCTGGTACTGTGATTCATCTTGCTTTTCCTGCGTGCATTGGAACGTCAATGTGGTCGTTTCTCTAGAAGTCGCGGGCAAGCATTGGATATGGAGAGTTCGGTTGTAGCTCATAATGTTGAATGTCGGTCTTTGGCTTGATGATCTCCTTCTGTTTAAGGGACCCTGGCTGCAGCATGATTGAACTGGATCTATCCGTGGAGGCTTATATCCAGTGAAGAATTATGAAGCAACTGGTCGTTATGGAGAAAATATCTAATTCTCATAGCAAGGCTCTGATTTCACGTTACCTAGTCCCAAGCAGTAGTTGCTTCTTCACGAATGTTCTGTTTGCTTAGACCATTAGCGAATTTCTGCATGCAGTTGTGGGTTTCGGGTTTCGGGTTTAAGGATTTGGGGTTTGGGGTTAAAATTGGTGCTCTGGTTTGGACATGTCGACAAATTCTCAGAACGAGGATTGAGTTGGATCAGCTGCTGCTTCAGCTTGTCGACGAATGTTTTGTTTGCCTTTCGATCATTGGGGAATTTCTGCACGCAGTAGTAGGTTGAGGGTTGCAATTTGTGCTCTGCTTTGGACATGCCAACAAATTATCCTAACGAAGCTCTAGTTTCACGTCACCTAGTCCGCAGCATGAGCTTATTCTTCAGCTTGTTGACGAATGTTTTGCTTTCTTAGTGAATTTCTCCATGTAGTAATAGGTTCAGGGTTCAGGGTTTCGGGTTTTAGAGTTTCAGGTTTTCGGGCTTCGAGCTTCGGGTTGCAATTGTTGCTCTGCTTTGGACTCGCAGCATCTTGATCCGTGCGTGGATGTGGGCTGTGCAACAGGCATCGACGAACCAGGCTGGTACTTCACCTGCACGTTCCGCGACTTGGCGCACGGCTACGGCACGGGCATGGAGAATCTAGTGGACCCGAGTCATGTTCCCGTGGCACATCACAACGTGAACGGCGGCGTGATGGGCAAGCGGGACATGGCCGCACCCATCCAGCTGCAGGTGACCAAGCAGCACCCGCGCGGCTTTGAAGGGCAGTGGGACAAACCAAAAGGAGGGGCCCCGTCACGTCACGTCTTTGAAGCGCCAGCTCGCTTCTCGTACCGCTTCTTTCTCAAGCAGCCGGGCGCCTCGGGATGCACCACCACCTATTGCACTCCCATGGGTATGTATGTCCTTCCCATTCTTGCTAAAATTAAGGCAGAGGATCAAGTCCTTCTATCATAGCAAAATCTCTATTCACCGCACAGTATGGGAGAGGTCCCATTCACCATATAGGTGAACTCTGAGCCTTTGCCTACTATGTCTAACAACCTGCGTCATCTAAAACTTTGCACATTTATTTTGTGTTAAGCTCACCGTTACGGCGTAACGGTGAGCTTTGATTTGTGCTAAGTGTGAAAACACTTCATGTACTGGAATTCACTATTTTGCAATTGTTTTGTAGCTTACCACCAAATAAATGTGCAAAAGTGTAGATGGTGCAAGTTTCTAGATTGTTTAGGGAAAGGTTCAGAGTTCACGTGTATAGTGAAGGGAACTGCTCCCTTACTGTATGATGAACGGAGACTTTACATTATAGCATTTTTACCAATCAATGTTGGAGTGTATACTTTCATGGGAAATCAGTCCATAGATCACTGGAGAGCTCACTTTGGGTACTGCATGAGTTTAACTCTCTTGAGATCATATTGTTTTCTCCCAACGATTTCGTTTGCAGTCATTCAGACACTGGCAAGTTTTAGGCCACTGTTGAAGAGCCCTGATTACCATTCTAAGATGAGTGGCCATCGACCAATTTAGCTATGTCGTGGTTTCTTACACTCAATGGTTGCTAATTGAAGACTGACCAAGTGTTGATTGGGAGAGATCAGTTGCTGTTGTTAGTCAACAGGAGACTGGATCTGGTCTTTAATGACTTGTAGTATCGTCTACTTTATAAGAATGTTCTCTATCTCTCACTTGATGCAGGGCCTGGAAAGTGTCGCATTCTTGTCATCAACGCCAGGAATTTCATGACGCAGCTGTCCAGCGGGCCAGAGTGGTGGCAGCTGTTTCCACGGTGGGCTGACCACCAAATGATGCTCAACATTTTCGATGGCGATCTCGCTCTACTTCATGAACAGGTCAGTAGCTCCCTTGCTGGTTGAATCTCATTCAATGTCATCCAAGTAGCAACCCCAAATCGATGAAA
Source organism: Climacium dendroides (assembly GCA_950106755.1). Taxonomy (NCBI): domain Eukaryota; kingdom Viridiplantae; phylum Streptophyta; class Bryopsida; order Hypnales; family Climaciaceae; genus Climacium; species Climacium dendroides. The sequence continues at coordinate 17,087,890 of OX467089.1, forward strand.
ACTGCCGCATTATAAGATTTCATTTGTGAAAGGTGCATTTATAAAAACCTTCCCATGCAAGGCTTCGAGTGTAGTGCATGGTTTTGAAAACTACGTCATATTTATGACTTTGAAAATTCATACCTAATTCGATTCAACTCTAAGAATTACCAAACGACTTGTGTTGTGGAGTCCATGTTCTCTTAGCAACCACGGCAAGAATTCAAAATCGATTTTCATCATCATGTGCACGTAGGGCAGGTCCTTCTTTGCTCGGTTCAAGGAAACGTACCTCACCGTGGTTCTTGATCATGTGTGGATGGCACAGGAGAGGAACCTACGAGATGTGACCAACGGCCACGGGGAGAAGTGGAGTAAGGCCTTCTTCATGCCTACAAAGGCCGACCGGTACGTTGGCGCATTCCGGCAGTGGCTGAGCAGGCATGGTGGCAACGGAGTTGGCTATATCAATGGATCATCTGATAGGCAACTTCCCCCCCTCATTACCAAAAAGGAAGAGCTGCTCGACCGCTACCACTCTGTAAGCCAGCCTCTCCACTCCATAACACTCTCAATGCATTTCATTACATCAATAATTATGGATACATGTCTGTCATCAGGTCGCAGGGATGTATGTCCTCTCAGTTTATCTTGTGCATTAAAATTTAAGAATTACAACACCGAATGCACCACCAACGACAGTCTACATTAATGAATTTTTTCTCAAATTCTGTGTGGCATGTTTGACTACCATGGAAACTGCAAAGTAGCTAACAACTTCCTTGAACATAATGCTCGTGAATCACATGAATTTTCTTGCGCACTGCAATTGATCACCCGCAGTGAATGGTGTATTCGGTTTACTAGTATCCTTTCACTTCGATTTCCCTGCGTTTTCAACTGGCAATCAGGAAACGAAAGAAATTAACTGCTTTATGCTTCTCAGTTTGATGCTCGTCTCCATTCATCTTGTTAGTTAATAATTGTTTCCTTTCCTGCAGCATCTCGATTCATCTTGTTACATACTAATGATTTTCTTTCCTGCAGCACACGAAGCAATGCCTCTGCTGCAGCGGGGCGCTGGCGGGATTCAAGAAGGCCCAAACAGCACTCTATGTGTTAGCCATCCTGGCCACTGGTGCGGGAGCAGCGCTCTCAGCTACAACCCAGCGGTACGTTGCAGTGGCAACTGGAGTTCTGGCGGCGTTGGTTGCGTGGTACTTGAATGGTTGGATTCGGTCATTCTACTACAAGGGCTGGGATCATTCCCGGTTGCCTTGAATCTAGCTACAGGATTTGATTCTCATGTTTTATTTGTAAAGTGTTGAATTGATATGTATTTTTTGCGAGTAGCTTCAGTTGACAGGGCTTGTCATGAAAATTGTCGTGAAAACTAGCATTTTCATCGTCAAATCAGGAGACTGAGGGTGGTCACGTGCCAATTGGGGATTGCACGCTCGGATTGTAAGGTTCTTGTGTGTGATAATATACCTGATGTTTTAGAACAGGAATTGGGGAAATTTCCTCATGTGCAGAAATAGAGTTTATAAGGTTTCCATAATTTTTCAGATCTTTATTTCTTGACATGTGATTACTATGAATTTTTTAGCTGAAGATTTTTTTTCACCTATACTTGTCATATAGACCTTCCTATTTTCAACTAAGGGCTGGTTGCAAAATCCAACAAGGGTTGGTTTCAATATTGTGAGTCTTGTAGCCAATCATAATGCACCACAATTGCACTGGGAACTATGCCATAATTAATCACTGTTAATCACTTCTTGTATAGAATTACACCACCTTATCCTACAGCACCAAAATGGGACGTTGATCAAGAATGGGTTGCCTTCCATATTTGGATTTCCTTCATCTTGGTTGTCTTTCTCAATTGCTAGTTTGTTGTTGTGTCACCTTCATGATTCAAGAGTTTTGATAAGATAACTGTCTACACCTAATGTCAACATTTTCTAAACTTGACCTTTACAAATTCTTGTCTAAAATGTATTTCCACTATTCATAAGAGTCTAGGGTCAATTTTAGAAACATCTATTTTCAATACTTTGAATATTCATAATTTATTTGAACCGGTGTTCAAAAAATGTATTTTAGGAGAATCTAGAATCCCCTTTGATTACCAACAAGACCCCACAGAAAGATTCTCAATATAACAATAGAAACCATGTTGAATTGTTTAGTTGATCAATTTTTGGTATAGTTACCTCAAACATTGTTCAATGGTTTAATTCTTGGACCATATGAAAAGTTTTGATGGTGAAGTTTGATTGGATAAGAATTATTGAAATAAGTAGTTGAGCATAGTTTCAATTATGTAAACTATATAAGTTTTTGTAGGATGTTTTTGGGATTCTAAATTTTGTTAGTATGCAATTTTTTGACACTATATAATAAACTATGAATTTTCAATTTTGCTGAAAATGGTGTTGTGAAAATTGTCCCTAAGTTCTCATGGATTGAGGATATACATTCTAGTCAAAGATTATATAGGTTTAATTTTAGAAAAAATCCATAATTAGATGCAATTACCTTTGTAGGGTTGGTTTTAGGAACAATTTGCAATTAAATACAATTACCTTTATGTGATCATGAGGTGGTAAGAAGGTTGAGAACTATTTGCAATTAGGTGCAAAATCAAGCTTCCTCTTCTATTTTAAGACAGTGACCAAATAATACCCCAAACATTTGGATTTCATCAAAGTTCATCCAAAATAATAATTGAATCTTTAATAGTGAACTTCCTTTATGATGAGTAGGAAGAACTATATCCTTGTCCCTTGGTAAAAACTCCGAAATTTGTTATTTATCTTTATTGGAAATTTGAATTTGTTATAAACAATTATTAACAATAAATGGCAATTTTGGATTCATGTTTGGAATCAGAGACTCCAAGTAGCTTAGAAAAGTTTAAAAATACAAAATTAACCACATATCATCCAAATTCCTTATGACCAATATGATAAATTGGAGTAAATAGAATTTCTATACAAAGGCTCTCAAAAGTTTTCATACACTTCTGAAACTATATAGCACAAACAATGTCCCTCCTACAACATTTCTTTTCCCAACTAAAAGACCATTTCACAACATAGGTTTGAAAAAGGGGTTTACTTTTTTCAAGTTTATTTTTTCAAATCTCAAATGTACCCACTGAGAAAGCAACCAACAAAGCATAAAGATGCATTGAACACAACCAAACACAATCATGTTTACAAAGATATTTACACAAGAACCTCATATTTGTCTTCTAAATCAAAATTCAACAATTATTCACCAAGTAAAAAAAGCAGTGCTCATCTTCATCTCCATCAATCATTTGGAATTTTGCCCAAGTTCCTACTTGAAGTGATCATGGCCAACATAATGACATATTTGAGACATTTGTTAAGTACTCAATGAGCTTCATGGGAAGTTTTCTATCAATCGCAGTCTCCATCTATAGTTTCGCAATCTCCATGTATAGTTTGCTATCAAGTTTGCTAGAGAGAGGTTCAAATCTCACACCCTCTTCGTATTGTGTTTGTACAACTTATAACCTTGTTGTTTCCAAGCAGCTTTGTAAGCTCCGTGTGAGATCCGTGTTTTAGAGCAATGTATAAGTTTGGTGGGGAGGTTTGAATCCCATACCCTCTCTTCTTCGTACCGTGTTTGTACAACTTAACAGATATCTCTATGAGTACTTACTTATTGCTTGGCTTGTTGCTTGGCTTGTTTCCGGGCCGCTTTGGCGGCGCGAGCAGCTTCGTCAGCCTCCACTCGCTTGGCGTGGGAGGTGAGGGTGTCCATGAGCAATGGAGGAGCAAACATGGGAGTGCCGTTGTTTTCTTCGGAGTCTAGACAGAAGGACAACAAAATGGTGTCGATGGCCATCTCCACCACTCCAAAGAACATGCCGGCTGTCAAGTAGCCCACAAACCAACAAAACTGGGCACCACATACCCACCACAGCACGCGTCAGGGATAGTCCAGTTCGAGGTTTAGGGTTCAGATTTCAAATCCGTGAAAACAACCAATTTAGTGTAGTTGGAGGAGCAAACCCTAAACCACATTTTTGTCATTGTTGTAGTACTAGCAAATGAAAATCGTGAATTTTCCAAGAAAAAAATTAGGCTATAACAATTTTCAAAGTGAAAATTTTCTTGGAATTTGAGCCCACGATTTGCACCATGGAAGAAAGCAACTGTGGGAGCAAGGGGAGCCTGAGAGAGGGAGAGAGAGGCTCACCAGCACTGGGAAGAGAGGGGAGGACACTTTGTCGTGGCCGGTCTTGTACGTGTGAGTGTCCAGCATGAGGAAGGCAAACAGGGCTGCTGCCAAACTGACCACCACTTTGCCCAAAAACAAGATCAAGTCGCCGATGATGTTCACCGCCGCCACTCTCAACACGTTGTTTATGATCAAGCCTGTGGCCTTGGCGGCTGCACGGCAGAAGCCCTTCCCATTGATGGCAATCTGCTCACACAAGTCACACCCAAACAACCAAATAGTTAGTTGTATATGTACCTCGTGTCATGTCACAAACCGAGCATATAGTGGCTACAGAGAGTGACCAACTACCTCGGTGATCAGGCCATGTCCTTCTAGGATTCTATAGGATTGTTTTGAGCTTGGTCAGCCAGCAAAGCAATAGAGGGATGCCATAGGAAGAAGGCCTTACCACGATGAACGCATTCCGGTTGATGAACTTGATGGTCCACTCAATGCAACCCAAGCAGCATTGCACACAGCAGCAGCAGATGGAGAGCAGACACCCCCCGGGCGCCGCTTGCAAGATCTTGAGCCTCTTTTGAATCATCGACAGCAGGAAGCGAATCATCTCGATGATGGCCACCAACAAAGACCCCAACGCCATGGAGCCCAAGCTGTAGCGAAACACCCGCTTGGCGGAGGACAGGACCGGCAGCCAACCCAACTCCTGCGCGCATCACAGCGACAACGTTCACAACCGATTGTCGGAGCTTTCAATGGACAGTCATACAGATTCTCACTACAATTCAAGTCAAGTAGGACTCTGTGGGAGTATAGAGCACAATTACAGCAGTAAGTATAAATCTCTCTGTGATTTGGGGCAACTTGATATTCTGTAAGATTCATTGTACCCTCGCAAAAGTTGGACCAACTGTTCAAATCCTTTGATCACAACGTAATGCTTCCGCGAATCTAGATTAGCTTCCATTCAAATTGCGATGGCTTTCCGCTGTTCCGAATCCATTTATCGCAAGCAGAAGACCTCCACGAATTTAGGCTAGTTTCCATTTCAAAATCTGGTGGATTCAGCTACAAAAAGATTGTAGAACTGCACATTTTTGTGTGATTTTTGGCAACTTAATATTCTGTACGATTCACTGTACCCTCGACAAGTTGGACCAACTATTCGAATCCTTTGATCACAACGAAATGCCTCCGTGAATCTAGATTAGCTTCCATTCAAATTGCGATGGCTTTACGCTATTCCGAATCCATATCTCGCTCGCAAAGAGATAACCTCCATGAATTAGTTAGGCTAGTTTCCATTTCAAAATCTGATGGATTCAGCTACAAACAGATTTTAGAACTGCACATTTTCGTGCAATCACTCTGGCTCGCGTGAACCCAGTCTTTTAGAGTTAGGATTGATTTTTGACCAACAGCATTCAACATGAACATACACAGAGTGGTTTAATCGTCGGAGACTCACAGCACTTTCGCCCCTTGCCCAGTAATAAGCGGCGACGGCGCCCGCAATCGTCGTCAAGCAGCAAGCCGTGATGAATTGGGTCGTCCAGAAGAAGCCGAAGAAGTGATACAAAATGGCCCACACCAAATGTTTGGGGTGGTGCAAGTCGTACCCGCAGCAGCTGGTGTCCGTGACGTTGCCCAGAGTGAGGTCGTAGGCCGCGCAGCTGTTGTTGCAGGTGTTCCGACTCACATGGCCGGCACTGAAAAGGTACAGTAACGCCGCCACCCAGTAGATCAAAAAGGCACTTTGAAACAGGAAGGGCACGATGGGGTACAGGATGAGGCTGGGGATGGACGCGATCGCCTTGGCCGCTACCTGTATAATTGATCACAACCAACACACACACGGCCTTCTTGAGAGAAGCTTTCCTTAAGACCTTGCCTTTGGGAAAAGAAGCATATAGTAAGATTCGTTTTACACAATCTTTAAACCCTAAACCCTAAAACTCATCTCAACTATCTCAAATGGGAGGGGCCACAAAAACTACATGAAGAAGACAAGAGAGCGTGCTTGCTTGCTAGTCATTGAGTACCATGCATGTTCTCTATGATCAATAGTATAATGACTTTAGAGTTGTTTTCTTCTACTTGGCAATGACAAAAGAGAAGGGAAGAGAGTTCTTGTAACTACTACAACATGATAACTCTTTAACATCGTAATCCATTTTTGAAATTTTGTTGCCATTTAAATTTTCATCTCCTTGATTTTAGCCATTAGGTCATAAAGCAAGGTTGGCATTTTAAATTCAAGTATTACTTGGGGTGAATGAGAAGTTATTTGGACAAAACATTGTTTGGAAGCACTCTTTTCATCATCTAGAATCGGGTCCAACTAGAATCGGGTCCAAAATGTGGACATCACAGCATTGAAGGGTTGAAGGTAGAGATTCTTAATTCCATTATCTTCCCCAATTATGATAAACAAAGGTTTTTTTGAAGTGTTATTAGTACAACCTTAAGCAATTAAGGCACAACATAGTTGTACAACACTAAAGTCTCTAATAAATAAATTCTAATGTTTTTTATGATGATTTGAGCATGCAACTATATGACACTTTGGGAGAATCTTCAAATATTTTAAAAATTTACTAAAAGACTCCAAAAATATAATATATTAATGAAAATTGACAATTTCTACGTGCCTCTAAGTAAGAAATGATCATTATCATATATATATATATATATATATATATATATATATATATATATATATATAAAATTTTCCTACCAAATCTTCTAGTATGTAAGATAATTAGAGTTTTGACAAGTCAACTTCAAGTTACAGTTTTAGAATAATTATGACACAAATAATTAAAAAAAATTCTTCACAACTTTTGTAATTTAATAAAAAAAATATTCATAAAAAAGGTTGAATAATTTGCAAATGTAGATGATGGATGAGGAACTTGCACCTTGATTACTGCAATTGCAATTATGAGACGTTTGAGCAAAACGAGAGTGACAAGCACAACAATTATGAAGATGATGGACATGATGACGGCTACTATCTTCAAGTGGTTAGCCTCCTGCACACATCAATGTTCATGGAGAATTTTTGGTTAGTTCATTGTTAACCAATTGAATTAAAAAAAAACTTGGTTGCAAATTGCAAACATCGGAAAAAAATCATTTTTACTTGGGGTGAATGAAAAGTTATTTGGACAAAAATCAATGGACAAAAATTAATTTTTTTTGAGTTGTCAATAACTCATGTAGTGATGACCAAGCATATAGAAAGCATAATTATACCTCTATAATTTTGTTGTTCTTTAGGATAAAGGCAACTACACCTAAAGTTGTTTGAATAAGCATCTTAGTCTACTAGATCATCTTTAATTTATGTTAAATCTTGTTGGCCATTGAAAGAAGATTTTAGATTCTCCTAACATATATATTTAGACAACAATGGAATAAACTATGAGCTTAAAATTGCCCATAGGCTCTCACATTTAGAGTGTTTATATCTTAATCAAGAATCTAAATAGGTTGGTTTAAATAATAGGGTCAAAATTAAATGTACTTACCTTGTACGGACTCTATTATTAAACCCTAAAATTAAGCATGATTGAACAAAGTCCAACCAATGAAGTCATTTTTGGTAATGTGAAAATAGAACATTATTATAGAAATAACATCTCTCACCACTCATTCAAGTCAACATGCTATTTCCCATAATAAGGTGCAAATATCAAGCAACCTAATTCATTTCTCAATAGCTTTTACCAATCTTACGCTTCTTTTTGTACACCCATTAGGCCTTCACATTCGTTCCCAAGTGCTTAGACCCCAAGCACCCAAATATTATATAATTTCATTGTGAGTATTCCAAAAATGGATAAACAATGGATATGAATTTTATAAGGGAAAAAAAGAAGGAGTAGTCCATACACTCTCAGAAGATGACAACACTTTGTTGGCACCATCTCCAACTATGCCGGTAACAACATCCTTTCCAATCCATCCAGCTGCGCAACAAAATCCCACATCAATCTTTATATCTTTTCTTTTCATTTAACAACTATTGACGTTAATTCAATTAATGTGCCCCCAAAGTAATAACACTAACTCACTTTGATTTTGGAATTAAGTTAATTTGCAACATGTACTCATACAATAGTGCAAAATATTATGGCTCAAATCAATTCAATGTGGTCTACTTTATTTTTCAAAGTGTAACAAATAATGCAATTGTAATCCAAATTGAAACCACTTTCATCTAACTTCATTCAAACTTCATCCAAATTTCATCCCAATTGTTCCTAATTAGACTACATTCATCCAAAATCCACTACAATAGTATCTCACACTATTCAAACTCTCTTGACAAATTGAATTAATAACTCGAGTAAAGTTCTCTACAAATGAAATGAAGGTAATAAGATTAGTCCACAATTAAGGTAGGAGGTCCATATTGAAGCACCCAAGCTCTAAAAGCTTCCACCTCCTAAAATGCACACTATATGTAAATGTCACTTTTTCATTGTACCAGCACTAAACAAATGGTGTACATTTCAGGAAGTGAATGCTTTTAATGACCATTGCATTTTAACTTCAAAAAATCATAACTAATTCGACAAAGCTCCAAAAGATATGAAACGACTTGGGTTAGATGCCAATTCTACTTGTCTTTCGAAGAAAATTTACTGAAAAATATTTCAAGAATCCCGGGGTTTGGAGTGTAGTTTACCCTTGATGTAGAAAAAGAGCGTCACCAGGAGCGTCAGCACATTGAGCAGTATGATCGTCAGCCAAGTCAGGATGCCGACAAAGTACCGGACGAGGACGAGGTACGCAACTGATAGACCGAGTGGGGCGATGCCACCACAGACCACAAGAACTGGCCACGCTCTTCCCAAATCTGCAATATACCTCTGCAACAATTCCACCCCCCAAAATAACATCAAAATAACGCGATTTAAAGCTTGAAATACTGCAACTTAGATATCATAATAACTTGTAAAAACTACCTAGCATAACATAAACACAAACGCAAAGATAATGTTATCTTTGGGAAGGTGGCACCCAACCAAGCATTGGATATGAAGAGCATGGTTATATCTTATATTTTGGCCATATTCTTAGTGTGTCCTTTTTAGCAAGGATGCTAGTGCATGAGCGCAAAGACATGAGAGCCTTGAATCTAGTTGTAAGTATGTATCTACAACCATTTGAATGTGTTTAAAACATATGTATCTGTAAGATAGGTCCACTAAACATGGAAAGAGTTTATGATGTAGATACTTGTGACATAAACACCTATAACCATAGAATGTGTGTATAATATAAACTCATGGGCTCAAAGATTTTATGCTCACATGCTAGCACTCCCCTCCTTTTTAGACCCTCGATTGAATATGATTGAACTCAATGTAACAATTGAGGTTAAGGTAAACTAGGCTATTATCACTCGCATCTCAATTCCATCTTAATGTATTTGTGGAAAACATTTCATAACGAAAATGTACATTGTAGGTATACAATGCTGGGATTGAAATTTGGGTGGTAACAAAGTGGATTATCATGTGTCTGGTAACATGCTCATAATGAAAATAACATCCCTCGCCACTCATCAGTCATATGGCTTGCCATGTTTCTCAAAAACGAAGCCCCAACTTTCACATAACCTAGTTAGTCCATTAATTACCCAGTTCTCAAAACATCCTTCGGGAATCGGAAACCCGTGCTTACAATTACAACAATGAATCTTGATTCAATGCTTAACAATTGATAAATTGCATTCATGAAGTGGCAAAGTTGACTGAAATAAGAGAAAAGAAAAGGCAATCTCCCAATGAGGTCAGTTCCACTGACACTACCCCAACTGATTGCAAAGCATTGATGAAAGGAATGCTCACCTTGGCCACAGCGCTCGGAGCGGAGAGCGCTTTGTGAATCACTTGCACGATCTCGTTGCCTGAGTTCACAGCCACACCGCCCGCGTTCTCCCAAACAGCCAACGTCGCATTGGACGGCGAATCATCCAGTTGACAGCTCCAAAACGCTGCAACATCCCCGCAAAATCCATTGAGTTACATACAAGATCATGACAATACCCCTGAAATGATACCAAAACATTTCAAGGGCAGAGACTTCCGAAGAAGCTACGCTTGCAACAGGTTACTACGCTTGCTACTGAAGGCCTTGACACTGAAGATGAAATTGAAAAGAGAGTAAGAAACTAGCATAACTACAAGCCTCACAATTTGAGTTTTCTTAAGGACTCAGCCAACGAGACACCTCTGCATCCCAGATTCACACTTACTATTGGTGCTCTCAAACAGCACAGGATAGCAAGGCCCCGTCAAGTTATACGAACTCCTCTGCTGCTCCACCGACAGCATCTCAAAGTAATCGTACTTCCTTCCCGCCCACTCCCCCAAGCTCAACTTCACACTTCCCTCCGGATAATCACACACCCACGTCAAGTTCCCATTGGTGCTTGGTTGCGGACAATCCCCCAGACAAATACTCCTCGCATCGCCAAGCGTGAACGGATCCGAGGCAAGACCACTCTTGTAAACCTGGTTGGGATTCACCCAGTAACGAACATCATAGTCTTTTAAATTCAGAGAGCCTTTTTTGTCGCCGCAAGTGTTGCCTTTGTAGTCCAAGCCGAAGACAAGACGACGGGGGTCGCCTTTGTTGAACCCGTAGCTGGATTCGATGAGAATGCCGATGCCAAAAGCCAGAAACAGAGCAAGGAAGACGATGTCACGGCATTTGCGGTTCTGTTTGATGCGGGGTTTAGTGGGTGGAGGGTCAGACGGAGGGCCGGATTCAGGGTCGGGGTAAGCGTATCCTGGGGAAGAGTAGATGGGAGGGGCGTTGGGGGCATAAGCTGGAGGACCCACGTAGGGTTTGGGGCTGTTGTAGCTTGCTGGTGGGCTGCCGTAGTCGGAAGGGGGGTTGGGGACCTCGGCGCCGAAGAGAGGCGTGGTGCCGCCCCCGCCGGAGATGATCGCGCCGTGTGGCCCTGTTGAGGGTTTCTTGCGGCTCATCTTGAGCGCCGGAGTTGGTCGTTGTTGCGTGAATTCAGCTTGAGAATAGCGGAAGGTGTTTAGAGATTCTGGGAATACATACACTTCGTCAGATTCGTTCGTGTGATTGTGATCCCTGTGTAAAAAAACTACAAAATCGACAGCCTAGCCTGAGAGTTTGGTGAAAAAGTTGTTTAGAGATGCCGGGAACATATGTACATCGCCTGTGCGGAGTCCAATTCGTTCGTCTGATCGTAGTCTCTGCGTGAAAACCTAGGAAATCGACATCCCAGCCGGAGAATTCCGTGAGGGCACTGTTTAGAGATTGTGGGAACACATACATATCGCCTGCTAGGTCAAGTTTCTTCGCAGGATTGTAATCCCTCTTTGAAACCCTATGAAATCTCCTGTGATTTGCACTTCTCCCCCCCCTGGAACCATGAATCTACCGAAATGTGAGGTCAAGGGGATGAGCGTGAGGTTGAAGGGGAAGCGCGGATCTGAACTCACGGGGATTGCAAGTAACCTCTAAGCGCATCGGGTCAAACGCTTCACCGCGTGAATGTCGAGACCTCGGGGCATGAATGCTTTGCGCGCCAGCTTTCCTTGAATTCGAGCGACTTGTTTTGAGTTTAGCACAACCCGAATCTAACAATCTATGAATTGATCAGTCTCCGATCAATCAATCTCCTGTCGAATTCGTTCTAAATTGAAGGATCACTTGCTCCTCACGGGAATCGCACTAAGCGCCCACGAGACCCCGGAAGCTCATTCGGCGTGGATGGACCCAACTCACCTGAAAATCGCTGCCGCCGCTCTCACAAACCCCGCAATCCCAATCCTCTATCGCACATCCACATACACCCAGGCGTCCGAATTCTCGTCCTAGAGCTCGCACCTACATAGTTTCCAATTCACAATTCCAGGCAGCCCCCGAACACGGCATGCGTGCAATTGCAAACCCAGAATAAGCGAAACATGGAAAATGAGGTAGCGTTCGCCGTGGAAAAAGACCAGGAAGCTCTCAGAAACCCCGCAATTCTGATCCTCTAGCAACTACATCGTCTCAGCATCGCAAGCTAACGCCGAATTGACAGCACCCGAACACGGAATGCGTGCTGTACTCCAGCCCTTTCATGGAAGATGACGAGAAAAAAAGTCCAATGTAACTTCAATTAGCGTTACGACCGAGTTTAGTGGATAGTACACCCGAAGTACATTGGAAAGAGTTCCTTGCATTGGAAAGGAGCCGGAAAGCCGAAGGGCGGGGTGACTGATTGACTGCGAGAGCGAGCATCGTTGACAGGGGACGATAGAAACCGCGTTTCGTTTCTCGCGAGGGTGGGTGCGTGAGTGGGTTCCACTGCGCCCAACCAAGCGGAGCTTTTGGGAATCGAGAGCTGCGTCTTCGCCGAAACCTCCCGCCTTTCGGATACCGACCCCACCACAACGCTCTACCGTACCGCAGCCTGAGCTTGAGGTCACCTTCGGCGAAAAAAATAATTAAAATTTAATGGTTCAGTTTTTGGAAATCAGTTTTTTGGGTTTTTTGAGGGTTTTTTTTCTTACCCATGAGAATCATTTTTCTTAAAAAACAATAAAGAGCACTCATTGGAAGTCAAATTATTCTACAGGATTCTGCAGGATTTTTTCACATTCAAAATTTTAAGGATTAATATTTGCACTTGTGTATTATGTATAGAGCACTGTCTAAGGAGGAGGAGGAGGACGGCATTTCGGGGAAAAAAAGGGTTGACGAAGAAGGCAAAGCCCGATGAAGAGGCACATTTTTTTTGGAAATGCACGACAACGAGAGGCATTGGTGGACATAAACTACTGCTAAGAAACCACAATTGGATGAAGAATGGGTCTGAGATGAAAGTCATGGATGAAGAATCCATAATATTATGTGTAGAAACGTATGTAATTGTGGGATTGTCCCAAACAATTTGCTTGCAAAATGAGTAGGAGGTTTGCTGGTAGTAGTTTACAGTAAAAATAGGGATTCTTTATCATTCATTGAACACCTAGTGTTTGCAACATCTTTTTAGAGTTAGTAAGCTACTTTGCGAAATGCAAGGAAAAGTAAATGTAAAGAAAGTCATTATGTTGGAAAAGGTACCTAGATAACTTGATTCCATAATATTTAAATTCATTCATTTAACTTCATTCCCTCAAAGACCAAGGTCTTTTTTCTACCAAAAAACACTCAAAACTATCATTTCTATAGCAAAGAGTAAAAAAAATTGAATTATTTTTTGCACATCTAATTGTATAATCTTACACCTAACTAGTATGAGAATGTGCAGAAAAAAATTCAGAAATTTTGACCATAGAGATTGCAAGATATCTGTGTTTAAAGTGAAAAAACAAAATTTTCAACACACTATGTGACTAGATTATTTGACTTTGGACCTTCTCAAATTAAATTTTTTGCACTACAGATTTTTGAGCTTTAAATCTTTATGGTGTGGAATTGAATCAAGAGTCTAAGAAAAAAAAATCTCAAAAAACTTAATTTTTATTCTTTAAAAAATTATTAAGTAGATGTAGGTATGGAATAGAACGAAAATCTAAACTATTAATATCTTTAAAATGGAATTAATTGCACTAATCTCAATGGTGAGATTGTTCTAGGAAGCAAATTAAACCATGTGCAACTTTTTTTTGGAGAAAATTTAAAAATTACATTAAAAAATGAATCCTATAAGTTATTTTTTTAAGAAGATGCTGAAGTGACATTGGAGCCACTTTACATCGAGTATAGTGTTAGATGAACTCTTTTGTGTTAATTTAGCTTAGTGTTGTGTTAGCTCACCTTAGTGTAGTGTTAGTTCACCTTAATGTAGTGTTAGTTCACCTTAGTGTTGTGTTAGTTCACCTTAGTGTAGTGTTAGTTCACCTTAATGTAGTGTTAGTTCACCTTAGTGTTGTATTAGTTCACCTTAGTGTAGTGTTAGTTCACCTTAGTGTTGAATAGATTTCATCCATATATTAGAGTTCATCCATTTTAGGATTTGAGTCTTTAGGTAGAAAGAGATCCTTAACAAGTGAAGTTTTGTGAGTATTTTGAAAGAATTGTTGTGTTTTAAAGCTTTGCTTGAAGATAGTAGTTTATCATCTAGTAAAGATCTACACTTTTTTCCCACTCACACTCTTGGATTTTGCCTTCATTGAGTGAGAGATGCTTGATTTTTGTGTGTATAGATCTTAGAAAGGTTTTCACTTGACAAGAATTTTTTTTTCAACTTTGTGGTGGAGCAAATCATTGGCATGGAGACTAAATCAATTTATTGAATATGGCTTGTATTTGAAAGTATTTTTTAAGTGTTTACAAGTTATTTTGGTATATTTATAGAATGATTGGAAGTGGTGAAAAGAACTTTGAAAGTTATAAGTGTTTTTTGTTTTTTTTCCCAAATTTTCAATTTATTTCCTTATAGTGGCAATTGTGAGTGGAAAGAGAAACATTTCAAGTTCTATTTTGTTGCTTATAGTTGTAAAACTTGTAGAGGAGTTGTATACAAACTCAACGCTTTGAAAATTGCAAGATTTTTTGAGAAATTCAAAGGGTTTTGAAATTTGCAAGTTTTTTTAGGATGAGTCCCTAGACTGTACGCTTGTTTTTCAAAATTTAGGATTTTCAAAGCGTTGGGTTCATATACAACTCCTCTACAAGTTCTACAACTATATGCAACAAAATAGAATTTGAAGTTTTGTCTTTCCACTTAGAATTGTCACTACAAGGAAGGAAATTAGATATTTAGGAAAAAAAAATCAAAAATACACTTATAACTTTTTAAATTCTCTCTACCACTTCCAATAACTCTATAAACATCCCAAAATTTAATTGTAAACACTTAAAAGTACCTCCAAGTATGAGCCACACTCAATAAATCAATTTAGTCTTTAGCACTCTCTTGTATGGACTTTGTCACTTTGATTGATGTTTTGATTAACAATTTTGACTATACAATGTGTTGAATGTTACAAAATTTGTTTACACAACAATGTTCTAATTGCATGAAAAACAAGATTGTCCATAACTTTCTCATAACAAATTTAAATGGAATGAATCAAAGCTTTCCTATAGGCAAAAATATAATCTATGAGAATTTTTTTAAATAAAATAATAATAATTTGAATTTCTTTTTTGTTGTCCCTCTTTTGTATTTTGAGCTTATTTGGGCATAACTTTTGTTTCCAAGCATCAATTGAAAAAAATTATATTTGCATGAAGCTAATCAATTTTTCTATATCTTCAAAAAAAATTTAAAAAATCATGACAAAAATTCAACCCGTAGGTACCTGCCCAAAATCCCATTTGTCCCCTGAAAGGACAATGGTTCTTTAGAGGTTATAGCAAAGCAAGGAAAAATGAAAAGTAATGAGTTCATTGAAAGCCATGACTATCATTGTAATTCATATAGAATGAAGAAAATTCTTCAACTTTCAAGAATAGTTGAAGGTGTCATGATCCTTGTCACAACCTTTCATGGATGAAATTGATAGATGAACTAATTCATAATGAAACATTCACTAGTGGATAAATAGAGATTGCCTAAAAATAGATATCTTCACATGGTGGATTTATGCATTGTAGTTAAACAACTTCACTTGGATAACGAGGGCATTCAAGTTAGACAACTCCCTAATAAAAACAAAAGTATTGAAATTTCAAGTTAGATAATTCCAATTAGAAGATCAAAATTTGAATAAGAGATGGTTTAGATAAGATATGATTTGGAGAAGTACAACTAGGACTTTCACTTTAGAGGATGGTTCTAGATAGAATTAGTTTTTTTTTTCTTTTGATGATTTGGTGCAAAATTGCATCAAATTTTCTAGCCTAGTACCACGCCTATAGAAAAAAATGAAAAAAACCCTATAAATCACCAGAAAACTTCAAATTAAAAAAAATCTTGGATGAAATCGCCAAATTGTGAATGAAAATAGAATTATGGATATGTGATATGTGCTAATGTGGTGTTTTTTATTCATTATGTGGATAAATGTTGAAATTTGGAGTACCACTATTACATTTAATATTGCCACTATGGCACTTCATAGAAAATGAAAAACAAATCTGAATAGAACTAAGGATAGAAAGCTAAAGCTAAAACAGAAGTCCTATTCTATTTTAAAGACTAATAGTTTTAATTCCTAGTCTCTATATAAGACAAAGCTTGAGGGTGAGGAAAATCTCTTTAGAGATTGATCTCTTTCTAAATACATTATAAGTGCCTTATACCATTGCCACAATATAATAAAAATAAAAATAAAAATAATTTTCTAATTTTCTAATTCATAAAACTCTTAAAATCAATAGCTTTCACCTAGTAGGTCCAAACATTAGGAAACAAAATCCATGTACCTCTCCTTGTAAAGAGCTTTCTAATGACACTAATAACGTGATTGGAAGACATATGGCTTATAAGATTTCAATGTAACAAATAAAACAAAACAAACAAACAAATATTTTTTAAAATATGGATATTTTTCATAATTGAAGTCCTTTATTAGAGGTTTGTAACAAAAAGGTTGCAAAAATTAAGAAAAATTATTTTATAAATGCCAAATAATTTATTATTAAAAAATTAATTGTTGAACCAATCCTTCCAATTTTAAATAATTATTTGGCAAATGTTTTATGAAAATAACCTCATACTATCTCACTCAAAGGCAAGATCACCCAATTCCAAGACCAAAAGGCCTAACCTATCCTCTCAAAAAAATGGATTCAACATTTTAGAAAGGCAAAATCAAAATGGTTATTTAATATGTCCATCAAAATGGTTATTTAATATGTCCATCAAAATGGTTATTTAATATATATAGGTAATTGATTGGCATGAGAATTAGAATGCCCAATTTTAAATAACACCATTGTGTACTACAAATGCTACAACTACAACTAAGATTGATTAGTATATGCTCTTACAATAAATAGTTAGACCATACTAAATAATTAGTTTGGTGTAGTTGGTGTCAAAGTTGATTTGGGAGAAAAATTGAATTTTATCCATGTTCAAAGAGAGACACCTACAAGTCTTTCCAAGACTTTGGTTTTCGTAAAATAATCCCTAGAAATGGGTTCAAAATATCTAGATTTTGGAAGGGCCTCTAGATGTTTCTCCTTGAATATAAACCAAACTCCATTTTTTGAAAAAACTAACTCTAAGAGAGTAAGAGTCCTACTATTAAAATTTTAAATGTCAATCTTATCCATTATGGGTACAATCATAGTCATTAGATGAGATTCGGCCCTCTTTGGAGGGTTGCGAGTTTCTGTACATTTTTAGACTATGGAAACACAATTTGATGTGGCAAAGCAATTGCCACATTAGATAATAATAAAATATTATTTTAAAATTATTTTGAATTTTGAATTTTGAATTTTTATTTATTTTTAAAAATCTAACTAGTAATAGTTGGGATAGGCCTGAAATGGTCCTCTAATATAGCTCAAAATCATCTAATGGATAAGAATTCACAAATATATGGATATGGCTATAGAATATAGATATAGATATGGGTATAGATACAAAGATATAAATACATCAAATATCAACATTATTCTATATGATTTGGAATTCAAACTCTTAATCAAGGTATAAATGAATACTTGTGGTATGCTAGAAAAAATTGATCATTTAAAAAAGTACTTGTATATAAATGATAGACAAACTAGCTTTCTTTATCTTATATGGTCTCCTTGATATTTAAAGAATCTAAAGAATCTAGATGATAGGGTAGACTTTCGTATATATACTAGAACCAACCAAACTTTAAAAAAAGACAAAAAGAACTTTGGAACTAGACATGGAAGTATGTAACATTTGCAAGGAGAAAATTGTAATAGTTGACCAACAAAATTACAAAGAGATCAAAACCTTTAAAGAGTAGAGGGAAGCAAGTTTCCAACTTCTAAAAAACTAGTTTTAATATTTAGCCTGAACTTCTTGGTTGCTTTTAGTTTGACAAAAAGAGAAGCTACCCCTAAAATGTAGTTTCTCCCTATTTACATACAAATATAAATATCATGAAGTTGACAAAAGCAATTTCAATTATTAAAAATTTGAAATTAGTTATTCAATTTAATATGCCAAATTTTTCCATTAAGTGTTTTTTTGGATGAAAAATATGCAATAAATGCTTGACCCACCAAAATATTCTCTTTTGCAGAACAAAAATTTCAATTTTATTGTCAAGAATAATTCTGCCAAAAATACAATTTCTTACTAGTGAATAGTAATGCTTTAAAACATGATTATTCAATTCCTAACTAGAGGAGTGCTAGCATGTGAGTATAGAATCTATGAACCTATGAGTCTAAAAATTTGTATTATAACTCCCTTCTATGGTTATAGGTATCTATGTTAAAGACTCTATCCATATTATAGAATACCTATGTTATAGATATATATGTTATAGATATATATGTTATAGATATATATGTTATAAACACCTTCAAATTGTTGTAGGTACATATCTACAACTATGTTCAAGGTTTGTAGGCTTTTGTCTCTATGCTCATGCGCTAGCATCATTATATCGAACGATAAGTTATTAGAGGTGAGTCCTATTGTAAAGTAACTAAATAATTTCGCTCTTTTTTAAGATTGACACCTATACATTTGTGCCTAAAATGTATTGCCTCTATTCATGAAAGCCTAAAGTTGCCTTGGTAGCATCTAATTTTAATAATTTATTCATACAATATTGAGAATAAATGCATAAAGAAGGCATTTGATATATCCTTCCAATAAAATCAATTACAAGAACATTGCTCTATTGCTTATTTGGATGCATTTAAATGTAATTACCTTAAGAGCAAATTTTTGTACTTTGTAAGGAGCAAGGAAGTTCAAAAATCCAATTAGACAATTAAAGAAGTTTTAGAATCTAAAACTAGTTAATTTGTTCCATTTTAAACCTCTTTCATAATATTTTTAACTCTTCTCTTGAAGGTCCTATTGCCTCCCTTGACATGTGCCCCCTCTTGGAAATTGCAATTGTAGCTAATTGAGTGTTGTTTTCAATTAACTTTGAAATCTATTCTCCCCTCTTCCAATATCTGGGAAAGATATATTCTTCTTTTCTAAATATGAGAGGATAAAACATCAATTGTAAAGAATGTTAAGGTAAAGACACATCTTTCCATCGGTTTAACCCCTCAAGGTGCAACAACTTTTTGACAATGGAGGTTTTCAATGAATTACCCTAGTTTGATATTTTTTTTGCATCAATGGATGTACTTGAAATTTTTAATTTTAACCAAACAAAAGTAAAGACTATTTTGTTTAGTATGCATGAAATTAATTGTGGAAAATATTGACCATTGGATTTCTAAATTATAACAATTTTGGATGATCAATTTTATAGGTCAAAAGCACAACTTTTGGAGAAGAAAAATTATAAGAAGATGAATAATTCTTTTTTATCCCACCAAAAAATTACATTAGAATCTTAAAAAAATTTAGTTTTTTTTAATTTAATAAATTAATAAATTCAAACCTCTCTTAAATTTGTACACATTTTCAAACAAAAAGAGTAGAAAGCCAAAACTAACCAAATTGGATCCTATCAAAAATTTATATATGTGTCAATTTTTAAAATTGAACAATTGATATTATTAGCATATTATTTGAAACATCTTCAAAAAAATTTGAAATCATTCTAATTATTTTGTATTCTTAATCACACCAGATTGAATCTTGTATTTTTAAAATTGCTAAAAATTAAAAATTAAAAAAATTCTCCATATCCAGTTTGTTTGTACAAAGTAGGGACTAGAAACGTCCAAGAATTTTTTTTCCATCCTTAGTATTCCTTTCATTGGAAAAACATTATATTTGCTTCCTTTTTCTATTAGACTGCATTTCCTAAATAAAATTTCAAATAATTCATATAGTGAAATTTTGAAAATTAAAAGTGCAACAAGAATATCGACTTTATACTCTATAAGATCCTAGTTTACAAAATATTGAGATTGATTTCACCCTACTGAGTATTTGCCATTGAAAATTTGAAGAGGACACATTGTGTCCTCTTAGTTTAGAAGGGATTAAAAGAGATAGCTTACTTACAAAAACCAATGACTAAATTTGAATTTTTATGTATACAAATAGATACAATTAGCAATAATTGCAAAAAAAATTTGAATTTCAAAGGTATTAAATAAAAAATATAAATCATTAAAATAAGATTCCAATGAAATCCAAAATTGTTTTTCTTTATCACATACATATAACCCATATATTTTGGAAAATCTAAATGTAAATATTTCTTATATTAGTTCAAAATGAAAGGCTAAAAATGGATACTCCCATCTAATCTTGCTAATGGAAGCACTATATTATCCATTAAAAAGAGGTTGCACCTCTTGGTTTGCATTAGTCCCCCTCTCTTGAAAAAATCACAAGCTGTTGATTTTTTTTTAAAGAAATGCTTCTCCTCCAAAATGCCATCCATGTCTCAAAAAATCACAAGTCGTTGATCTTTGTGAGATTTAATTTGAGCCATCCAAATATGAATTCATAATACGGTACTCAATATGGATATGGGTATAAATACATTATATTGTATGAATATTGGAGATGGATACAGATACATGAACAAATACAAATACAAGATATGGTTTTAGTACTGAATTGTCCCATATTGATTGTCCTATAATATGGGTTTTCAAAATTACAAATAGAGGGAGAGGAGAGGGAAGGGAGGAAATTAATTAATTAATAAATATAGATTAATAAATAAATTGGGGGAGAAGGTTGTTAAAAAAATTAATTAAAATTTTTCACAATGCACCCAAAAGAGATTGTTTGCCAAATTGTTGCTAATGAAAGCACAATACTATATCTTGTGCTCAAAGTCATCAAATAAAAGTTTCTATAAATAGATATCAAATTTTTAGAATAAATATTTTTTAAATTGAAAATTTTGTATAGAAAAATATCAAATATTTCTATTTAAAAACATGTGATAAATCACATTTTTCAACTTTAATAAATTTTGTGAGGATGTTGAGGTCAAAAAATGATATTTTGATGATTTTTAAGATTAATGTAAAAATGAAGAATCCACTTATTGGTTTAAAAATCAAATCATTTTTGGCAAAAGATGCTGGTGATAGGTTTTGACCTTCTAAGGTTATTGATTTGTTTTCCATAGAATGCAAATCCAAATGATTGGATCAATAGGGATTTTATAATAATATTTTGTCCGAAAACATTATAAACTTTTCTTAGAAGGAATATTAGGTAATATATTCTTCTATTTTGAGTGGATATAATTGTTGATTTGTTACTATTTTGAAGACAATTTTTTTTAGATGAATGTATAATTTTTTGGATGAATAGCTTTGGTTTCATCCACATTTTGTATGTATCATCCATTGATATAGATGTAAACAATTTCATCACTCTAACAAAGATTTCTTTTTTGCATTGCCCAAAATAAAAGAAGAAAAATCCATACAGCTTATGCAATACTCTTAATTTTTTATTTTCTTGGCTTGGTGCCAAGTGTAAAACAACCTATAGCAAGACAAATGTGAACCGGGTCATCATCCCCCAAACCAAACCATTCTTTGTAGAAAGCATTCATTAAGCCTTGTTTTCAAGCAGCCTCAAAGTTGAAGGAGGACTTCCTCCATCTGAGCCACTCAAATAGATTTATAGTGAAGATGGAGGGGCAGGCCTAGTTGCTTGGGTGGCTCAAGTTTTGAAATGGAATGTGTTAGGCCAAATTTGGTAGGGTATACTCTTTATTTGTCACCAGAATAAATATTTATGGTTGTTATATTGGTAGGTTACTTAGCATGCTGCTAGCTGCATGGTGTTCCAAAAAAAAAAGGCTCTCACACATCAATTTCAACTAGCAAGTTGGGGGAGCCTACCAAATCCCTTAAAAAGTACAATAAGGGGAATGGTGGTGCCTCCCCTTATAGTGTGGTGGTGGTGATGGTCATCTTCACAAAATGAAAATTAGCATGGGGTGGTAGTGATTGTCACCATCACCAAAAATTGAACATGGGAAGGTGGTGGTGACAGCATAAAATGAAAATTAGCATGAGGGAGTGACTATTACTATTAGCAGAAATTGAATGTAAAGAAGGTGGTGGTGATAGCCACCATTGCAAAATGAAAATTAACATGGGAATGATAGTAACTGTCACTACAATCAAAATTTGGACACATGGTGAGTAATACCACCTGGCCAAGAGGGTGGTGGTGGCCACTACTACTTTCAACAAAATTAACATGTGGTGGGGTTTCCACTGGGTTTAAAATAGAAGTGCTCATTTTATTTGAAGTAGTGCAAGTGAGTACCACTTCTTTAAAATTGATGGTAACCCTCACCACATGTTCAATCATTTTGAAGTGGGTTCCATCGGAGCAATATGGTAGGCAAGTCCGCTACTATTTGCAAAAATTTGAGCATGTTGTTTAAAGCACCACTAGGATAAAGGGAATGATAGTTTCTACCACCTCTTTGCAAATAATTGAGCATTTGATTTAAACTACCATTGGGGCAAAGGGGGGCATTATCCGCCACTTCTTTGTAAAATTTGAGCGCATCATTTAAAGTACCATTGAGTCAAAGGAGTGGCGGTTTCCACCACTTTTTTGCAAAAATTTGAACACGTGCTTTATAGCACCACTGAATCAAAGGGGTGGCAAAACCCATCGCCCTTTTGCAAAATATTAAACATGTGATTTAAGGCACCACTTGGGGTGAATGGATAAATGAGATAAAGATTCTGCTACTAGTTCAATATGAATTAAATGTGATGAAATCATTATGATGAACAATTTGATGTAGTGATTTTGAACACTTTCAAGAATTTGAAGTTGTTTGTTTCATATTAGTATTATTGTATGTTGGTTGTGTAGATATAACAACTAGTTGTCTATAAAATCTAAGAGGATGATTGTAGTGGAAGTGAATTGAAAGTGAAAGTATAGGACGATGGATGATGTAGGAGACATTTTCGAGGTTCTTAACCTTGATGATCTCTTTTCAAATGATGAAATTGACTTTAATTTATCACCGTTTTTAAAGAGTGAGGAAGAAGTTGATGGTGAAGAGTATGTAGGTGGTGTTCAATAAGAATAGTTGCATTAGATGGGATCTGAAGCTTGTAGAGGGCCGTTTCAGGCTTGTTCCCTTGTTGTTCCCTCTGTAGTGAGGGAACAGCTAGCTGTCAAGGAAAAAAAATTCAAAAAAAAAATAGTTCTTAGAATGCAAAAAAAGTTGAAATAAAAAAATATTCCAAAAATGACGTGGCCAGGTCTTGGCCACATCAGCTTGTTGCATTGTCATTGCTCTGTCATTGTTGCAGTGCAATAGAGGAGTTCTCCGCTATGATAACTCGCGGCTTCTGAAGGCCTCAAATCCCATTTAATGAATTTTTCTTTGTTTTTGCATATGAAATATTATTCCTTTAAGTAGGGTTGGGAAATTATTTTGTTGATTGGTGTAATGGAAGGATAGTGCCTTCAATGTATACTATTAGTACCTTGAATCTTAATTTTTTAAATTAAGATAAAGCTTCATTGGGAGCATAGCACAAGGGAATTTTTATAAAGTGGGAAAGATATGGAAGACAATTTGGGGTACAAATTACGGAAAATGGAGAAACATGCTTATTCAATAAAAAACAACTTCATTTTTTTATCTTTTATGTTGATGAACAACTCTCAATTGTATTAAAAGTGCACTACGGGGGTGAAAGACATGAAGCATATAAAGAAATAGTTGCAAAATTGGGGAAGAAGGATAAATTATGGATACATAATTGAATAGCATCCCAAAACCATTTATTGAAAAAGTCATTAGCTCATGTTCAAGTTGTCACTATAGGCATCAAGCGCTTGAAAGAACGGTTCATTGATTGCGACAATACAATGCAAAGTACACAATGCCTTTAGCAAAAATTAAGGACTTTTTGAATAACTTAAAAGCTCAACACTCAGTGTGTTTGAAATGGGTTCATAGATACCCTTGAGTGAAGCTTTTTGCATCCAAGGTCTTCATATCTATATATTACCAGGGAATAAAATTTCAATGTAAATCAAATGGCAACAAAAATTTGAACAATAAAATAAAGCAATATTCAACTGCCAAATATGTGAATTGCAATTTTTATGTGAAAATCATGTATTCAAATGAAAAGGCTCGAGATATTGAAATTCATGTAGATGAAGAACACAATAGACATAAATCAGAATCGATGGTAGATTGTTATTTTTTACTCGTTTGTCAAAGCGCAATAAATAATATACTAAAATGTTACAAAGTTAAAATAACATCCAATTAGCACTAATGTATCAAAAAATGTGCAAAAAGATCTTGTGCAAAAATGTTCTTTTGCATAATCAAAAAATATTTTATTTCTTTTTAAATCCAAAAGAAACATCAGCTTTCTCTTATTTTCTTCAAATGCATGAAAGATGTAGTGAAGATGACTATGAAGTAGTATAACATATGGTTCCCAAATGGTTTGAAAAAAAAAGATGATTTTTTTATCAACTATATGATCCTTTAAAATGTAGATTCTAATAAGCAACTATTTGTATTAATAATGTAAATTGAGGAGATGCTCAAGCATGCAAACACTATAATTCTAAACTTGACATGGGTGATTGATTCCACATTTAAAACTAATCAATAAAGAATGTTATTATTTGTTGGGATGTGCCTTAATGTGAGTGGTTTGGGTATGCCTATTTTCATTATATTTTGTAGTAACGATAATAAAAGTGACCAAGTGAAAATAACATCGTAGCTTACTATTAAAGTTGTGTTTCAAAATATAGGTACAATTTGACCAAATACAATAGTAATTAATAAAAACAAAACTTTGAGGATTGCTATAATGAGGGTAATTGATGAAGACATTTGGTATTGGGAATACCAAATAGTTGGTCGAATTTAAACAAAGTGTAGATTGTTTTTGTGTTGATTTCATTCAAAAAAAGCATAGAGATCATTTGTTGTGTAAAGTGCTTAAGACTCTTTGCAACAATCTATATAAAAGAATGTGCTCTATATTAAAGGTAATTACCAAAAAAGACTTCAATGTAGCATATGAAAGGTTAAAAATCCAATATGCTAATAATGCAAGTGTATTAAAGTATATTAAACAAGGTTGGTCAAGGCATAACAGTCCTTGGAAATCTATGTGGTATAAGTGGACTAGGATGTTCAAGCACGGACAATCAAACACAACAAATCTTGTATAATACATGTGGCAATATATAAAATACACCTTATTAGATGGAAAAGTCAATCGAAGACTTAATAAGTTGATTTTCGCAATAATAAGTAATTCAGATATTGAACGGCAATGTGGAGGATTAACATTAAATAAGCATTACAATAATGTTCATTACTTTAGTGAATCACAAAAGTACTACATTAAAGTTAGAAACAAGGATAGAACAATAAAGTTAAAGATAGCCAAAAAATTAGTTAAACGGTGTCTCGATGTAAATATCTATATTACATAAAATGTGTATTTATTTATATTTTGAGAATATTTTTGATTTAAAGGACGAAACTTATTGGTGATGCTTCTAATAGCTTCAAGGTAATGCTTGTTGCCAATGGAATTGTTTAAAAAGCGAGAGCCTCAAACAAATTTCACCAGTTCGAAGTATTCCTTCAAGTTCTTCTAGAATTTGTGTTTATATTTCAACTTTGACTCTAAATTGTCAAACTAGAGGGGTTTTATGGAGTCGCAAGATCCAGAAGCTGAACCAGAGGCGGAATTAGAGCTTTCCTTGTTATAGTTGCCAATTCAGCCATCCCGGACGGTGATTCCTTCACCGT
This sequence comes from Climacium dendroides, assembly GCA_950106755.1. Lineage (NCBI taxonomy): Eukaryota > Viridiplantae > Streptophyta > Bryopsida > Hypnales > Climaciaceae > Climacium > Climacium dendroides. The sequence continues at coordinate 17,113,920 of OX467089.1, forward strand.
TTGCAACACATTTGCTAGATGAGGCTGAACCTTTTCGTCCGTTGAAGAAACCTCGTGTAAAACAACAATAGCATGAGAATCTTAATAGAGACGCCTGTGCTTTGGTGATTCTGCTTTAAGTAGGATGTGTTGAGCTAGGCACACGAGATGTAACATTTGAAGCAAATTACGAGGGCTTGAATGAAGGCCAGTATTTTTGTATGATGAGGCCAGACAAAGAAGGCACTGGCCATCAACGTTGGTTGAAAGGGCTAGTGAATCCTTTAACAAAAGCCGAACGTGCAGATTACGTGGCCAACACTATTAAGCGCATCCTCAAGTTCTTGCAAATGCAGTAATGCCCTCCTTTGACTTCAGTTTTTACCTTTGCTTTGTTTTAGGTAAAGTTTAATACCTAATACTAATATTTTGTGTTGCATTTGAGTGTTAAGAATTGAAAGATGGAAGAATAAGAGTAGTTTACCTCCTAGTTTTATTCTTTAAGGTTCATTGGCTTTAAAAGTTGAATATGAATTTACCTTTAGGTGTTTTGCTTGAGCCAATGGGTGTTAGGAGGCCCATGTGATGTATACATGGAATGATTCCACCTACCTTAGGGGTCTAGAGGGTAGATAGGCATCTTCTTTCCTCCTCCAAATCGGACTTGTGGAGGGTTTTTTTATGTGTATTTTTGGGTGAAGAAGAAGAATGTATGTAGTGAGCTAAAACTTTGATCGGCAAGAACTTTTGTTGTATCAAGAAATTTGCAATGAAAATTTAAGGTCTTCTTTCTTATGAAATTGCGCCTCTATAGACACCTTTTTTTTTTTTTTTTTTGCCTAATTTGAAGTTGTGAGTAAGGAATTACAAGCGTGTGAGTGGAGGAGGGTCTGTTGCCATCCAACGAAGGGGAGCGGAGATTCGGGCGACCACCAATGTTTGTATTTTTTGCTTCTCTCTTTAAAAATTTTAAGCATTAGAGAAGTTTTTTTTAGTTTTCTATAGACTCTTGATTTGAAGCATTTGAAGTTGTGAGTCAAGAGTTATGAGTTGTTGAGTGATAAAGAGTCTACTGCCTTTCTAAAGAGAAGGCCGAGACTTTGCTTGTCCATAACTTTTGGACAGTAGTTTAGAATGGCTTGAAACTTTAAGGGAAGTTAGTTTGTGAGCTTGTCTTTCTAAAAAACTATAACACTTGGATATTGAAGAAAAATTGAAGGAGATATAGGAATTTGAGATAGGAGAGGTCTGCTGCCTTTCAATTGAGAAGGCCGAGACTTTGATTGTCCATAACTTTTGGACATTATGTTGGTTTGATTTGAGATTTAAAGGGGTGTTAGATTACCCCATTAGCTTTTCAAATTGATATCACACTTTTCATTTGGAGTTGGGAGCCATTTTTGGCAGTAGATTGAAGAGCGCAGCTTCATTAGGGTTGGATTAGAACTTCATTTCTATTTTCTTGAGGATTTTGGGGGTTTAAAGTGTTGAAGTTTGAAGACATGAAGATATGAAGACTTGAAAAATGAAGACTTGAAAAATGAAGACTTGTGTGTTGTGGCATGTGGCTTGTCATTCTTAGCCGGTTTTGGAGGCTCGTTGTTTTTTTCATTGTTATTCCTAGCCGGTTTTGGAGGCTTGTTGTTTTCATTTTTGCATTGTAAATTCTGTTGCGGGCTATGTGGTTATTCTAAATAATAATTATTAGCCTGTTTTGTGTTCGTGGCGACGAAGTGGGATTGATCACCTACATGGTCGATCTTATTTGTTGTTCCCACTTGTGAAAGGCGCTTCCTGGTCACCGTGGGTTTGAAGTTTAGGAGCCAATTCTTCAAATGGTCAGCTCGTGGTTTGGCTGTCCCGTTTTACCCGTCCGAGGCCGCGGGTTTTTATTACCTACCCTTATCCTTATCTTTATAGAGCCACTATAGGATAGGCCAACAAGGAGGAGTTTGAAGACTGATGCTAGAAGACTAAAGACTAGAAGGTTCAACTAAATTTCCTAGCAAAATATTCCCAATCACAGCCAGAATCCTCGCGATTTCTTAAAGCAAACTCTCTCAATACGACAACGGTATAAAGAGAACCAATCAACAAATTTGGAAGTTATTGATCTATGTCATTCAGAGTTTGCATTTTGAAGTTAAACCATATCTAATAAATGGTACATGGTTAGTTTATCTTGTAAATGATGCGAGTGTAACAACTATGGTTTAATATATAAATACATGTTGGTTGTAAAATAAATTATTGATGATGTATATCTATGAGTGTTCATTTAGTCACTTGGAACTCATAAATTATTTTTTTTGGTTTTATTAGTTTTGAATATAGTTTTATATACAAAAATTCCCCCCAAAAGTGAATAATCAAAATAGAAATGTCACATACCAATATAGCATTTGGTCCTAAATAGAATATTTTTCCTTAATTATAACTAAATTCCACATGTAAATAGGATAGAAACTCCAAAAATTGTGTAAAATAAGCATGTTTAGTAAAAATTGCTCAACTTGTCTAAACCTATTTTTTGTAATAAATCCTAAATAAATTGGTCTGAGGGAACTATATGAGAATCCTAGTTTAGATTTCCAAAGAGAGGTTTTAATATTCCCATTCCATTAGTGAAATAGTAAAAATCCAAATTGTTAACTTGTAAGTAAAGAAAACTCAAGACGAATTAAAGAAGGACATCTACAACTTAAGTATGGTGACTTAAGGTGGGAATCATGCCAGAAGTTCAACGGCACAATCGGTTCATCAAAATTTCCTTCCATTTAGAAGATTCTCTAGTTACTGAAAGTTAAAGGAGATAGTGGGATTTGATTTTCCTTCTTCAAATGTGCAAAGTAAAAATATAAGCTTGCACATCTCTTGTGGAATTCCATGAGAGGTTCCATGAAAATTCTCAATTTTTTTTTATCTCCAAAAGATCTTTTTCTGAGCGGTCAACCGTTGAAAGCCATGATGAAAAATTCCTAGAAATTATGGCCAATCTGCGATAAAATCTCACTAAAAATTCGTATAACTTCTTTTATGTTAATAATAATCTCCAAAAAGTCTTGTGGCATTTCAATAGTCAAAAGATTCAAAACTAACAAGATCATTCAAGATTGATAAAATTGAAGATTAAACATGGAGTTGACCGGTGTATCAGGAGCATACAGAATTGGATTGAGGTCAAAGCGGGGTCTTTTTTTTACTCCCTTATACCTACTAAAGAGCCTAGGCTAGTTACTTTTCATAGAAAAGTTGATCTACAAAAGTTGGATTTTTATCCGTTTTGGGTCGTTTAGTTAGAGTTGTAGAATATTTTTTTGTATTAACCATTCAATGTACGAAGCATTGTAACTTACTTAATAATATTAGCACTAAAAATCTTTGTCGTTTTGATGTAAGAAAAAGGTAGGGGGTGTCTTTCGACTAAAAATGGACTTCTAAAGTCAATGGTGCAATCTGTTTGTGATTTGGAATCTTTTTCCAAAAGTTAGTTTTGGACCAACGTAGAAAGTCAAAACTTGAAGTTTAGAATGAAAATCTTAGGTGATAAGATTACCTTATAGGAATAGGGGGGAGTGAGGCCTTTGGAAAAATATATAAAGATTCTTATTTCTCTCTCAAATCACCCATTCAGTTCATTTTGAACTGCCTTGTTTTCATTTGGGTCCATTTAGTTGAATTTTGGCCATTTAGGCCACGTTGCCAAATTTTCTTGTTTTTTGAACAATTCAAGCTCTATTGTTTTGTTTTTTTAAGCTCTCTTGAAGGACTTGGGGTTCCTTCAAGCTTGGCTAACTTCTTTGTTGTCTTTGATTGAATTTTTAGAACTTTGATTGGAGTTGTGGTGTTTTGTACTAATATTGAATATTGTACTAATCCTAGAGAGTTTCCTTCCCATATGATTGGCAATGCCGCTTTAGGGGACCTCTAGTTTGTAGTTGAAAAGTTCTAACCCTCCAAGTGGGAAATCCCTTAATTTCAAAATCCCTTAGAGTTTATGTGTATGTACTAACTTGTTATAGTGATTTCTTTTTGTACTAACAAGTGTTTTGTACTAACATCCCTACTCTAACATGTCCTTATGTATAACCTTGTTGGAAGTGTTCCGTATTTTTTTACTTTTGCAAAATACGGTGAAGTTTTGACTTCGTGTGAAGAGAGATTGTCTAATTTTTGTGTATTTGTCAAACTATGGCAAAGCTTTGAACCTATAGGTAGAAATTCCTTTGGAAACTTAGCAAACCTCTCTTTAGAGACTTCTTTAGTTTGCCAAATTAGCTCCTAGTATTTGTTCATTTCTTTCTTAGCTTTTCCCTTATCGAGAGTTTTTGAGTGTGTTCACAAGAGCTTCGTTTTTTATTATGTTTTATCCTTTGAAAAAAACTATTTGTCATGAAATAATTCCATAAAAAATTTAATTTTTGTTGTGTTTTGAGGCTAGCCTCTAGGGCCAGCTCCAATCATTGTGACCACCGAGGTGGACAAACTCCCGACAACCAACCAACAACCCCTCTAGGGTGGTCAAACTTCTAGAGGGGGTAACAATTGGGACCGATGGTCAAGTCTAGCCTAGCAGGCTCGGTCCAGCCACCAAACCAACTGTCCAGACCATAGGGTGGCCAATCCCCCAGAGGGGGTTGGCAAGGGCCAAGACCGGCAGCCAAACCCGGCAGGCTGCCCAACCCGGTCTGTAGGCCAGCCAGCAGAGCCAAGCTAGGCAACGGAGGAAGGCTTCATCTCCCCTTTCAGATTACTAATTGTTTTTTTTATTTTTAATTAGAGATAGATTAGAGAGGGAAAAGTAAGGAATTAGAATAGAAGTAGAAAAGGAAACTTGAGAATTCTATGCAAAAATCGGAGCTTAGAGGAAGAGGTTCGAAGTATTACAAGCAAAAAATTAGAGAATAGAGGAGAAAAAGTAGAGAATTAGCATTGCAATTTAGTACCTAGAAGTAGCAATTAGCATCTAGAATAGTGGAAATTAGCATTCTAATCTCACCACTCTTTCTTTCCCTAGCCACTATTACTACAATAGAAGTAGGAAAAAATAGAGTTGAAGGGAAGTGTAGAATTAGAACTTACTAGCTCTTCAATTTACAAAACAAACTTCAAATAGAAAGATAGGATAGAGTTTAGAACCTCTCATAGAATTCTCAAATCTCTTCAAATTCAATAGAATTGGAAGGACAAGTGAGAGAGATGAAGAGTTCATGAGGTAGTTGAAGTAAAAATTAGGAAGTTGATAGGATTAGAGAAAATCCTTGAAATCCATTTAGAACCATTAAAATCAAGATAGAATTATAATTGACTTGTAGGATATCAAAAGTCAATTATTGTTTAGAAGTTGATGCAATTATTTAAGTAGTTCAAAGCATTAAAATAATTGAGAGGAATAGTAGCAAAGAGAAAGACGAGGAGACAAGGAAAGGAAATGAGGGCTTGAGGGAATTGAGAATTGAAGTCGTATTTCTCAAGCCTCTTTAACCGTGGGCAAAAATTACCAATCAATACCAAGAGATGGTGAACAATGGGGAGTTTGAAGGAGTAACAATGACGCCAATTTTGAGGTGAGTTACTAGTTGCAACCCGTACTTTTCAATTATCGAAATTAAACATTTTAAAGTAGGTTCAAATTACAAAGCCAATTTAGAGTACTTAGAGTAGGTCTTTAATAAGAATAAGGTAGGCAAAACTCTAGATCGTAGTTAGAGGTTTTCGAAACCATATCACACTTAAGAATCAGAGCTAAATTGAGCAAGATATGGCCGGATGAAGTTTGGGATGGAAATCAGATGAAGTTTAGTAAAAATCGTCTATTAGGGTTGAAACTTGAAAGTTAGAGAAAAGTTAATAACATAAGGATAGGGTATAAATTTCAAAGTAAAATAAAATAGGAAAGAGGTATAAAACCGTGGATGAAGTTTTCAAGGCCTCCGAAAGGCTAAACTTCATCCATCCATAACTTTTGCTAGGAAAGTCGGAATATTTCAATTAAATAAAAAAACACCATGATTTAAAAAAACGAGTTATTAAAAATATACACTTCCAATTTAGCTAAGTTTTGTTGGTTAATTTCAAAATAAAAGAGTTAATATAACATTAGGAAAAGATCCATTGCTTGGAAGGCACAATGAACCGACGTTAGGCACCCATAGGAATTAACGTGATTATTAGAACCTGGTTGTGCACGTTGATTTACAAAGGGTGGATAAATAAGCGCTTACAATATCAACATTTGTTTGATTTGCTACCGAGCATATATAATTCTCATAGATTTATCCATGACTTGGAAGATTTTGGTGAAGATGCATGTGTGGATCCAAATGGAGGTTTGGATGAAGGACAAAGTGGAAGTTTAGATGAGGGTCTAAGTGAGAATCAAAGTGAAAGTCTAAATGCAGGTATAAGTGGGGATCCTAACGGAGATGAAATGATGAACCTCTCCTAAATCTTAAAGATGATAATGAGTTTTTAAAAGAGATGTTTCTAAATATCTCAAACATGACAGCATTCCAAAATATTCCTAGGGAACACTATAAGAAACCAAAATTTATTGATGTCAAAAGGAACGGATTTTAGGTGATATTGAAAAAAACAAATCCATGTTTTTATGTCAACAATGATGTCCAATATATTATCAATGGACATCGTTGTTGACATAAAAACATGGGTTTGTCTTTTTGATGTCACCTTTGATGTCACCTAATTTCCGTTCCTTTTTATGTCAATCCGTCACGTAAAACAAGGTTTTCTTATAGTGGAAAGGTATGCGAGTTTGACAACAAAGAAATACAATGCGTTGAAGAGGACTAGAGAAATTTTATGATAGTTTTCAAGAATCTATGGGGTTGAAATTGAGACCAAGTTGAATACTCATGCTAAAGGAAGTTGGAAGTATCATCCCACTATAAGAGAGTGTTACAAATACAAGACTTGGACATGGGAATCAAAGAAAAAAACAAAAATTACATTACAAAAATTCAAGTGGCAGAGAAGCAGGTGTGGTACAATCTTCAAGATATAATAGTAGAATTAAGTTACAACATCGAAGACAATTTGTGCAAAAGAAACATACAAGGGTGAAATTGTCAATGCTTTGTAGAGGTCAATGTCATAATTGTACATGATTGAATGTATTTTTCAATGGGATTATTGTCATTGAGTGCCACCATTGCCAACATACAATGATAAAAGAGGGTCATAATTAGAAAGGTGGATGCAAAATTTGTTTAATTCAAATTAGTTGTTTGGTATTATTCATTTAATGAAGGTTCAAATTATAGCGGTTTAAACTGCTATTTTATATATACATCATGATGTTCTAAAAAGTTAAAGAATGTTCAAAGCTTGTTAATTCACATATGACTAATGTCCCTAACCTCAAAAATAGGGGTTAGTCATATTAGTATAATATAAACTAATTCTTTTGAAAGCTTAATCTTATTCAAACACTTAAAAAAATAAAAGTAAAACATTTAAAGTAAAAAAGATTGTGCATGCAATATGAATTTAGTTCAAAAGTGTAAATGAACTCATTTCTAAAACTATTGTAAACATTAACCCGTAAGTGTCTAAAGGCTTTAGGCAATACCCAAAGCTATTATAAATTGATGTTTCTTTAATATTTTTTTAGCTTCAACTTTAAAGAATATATATATGTGATCCTTATTAAAAGACATCCATATAGTTGAATTTCAAATAAAACGCATAGATATTTTTCAAATGAATTTATAGAATAAATCTTCTAAAATTCAATAAAATTATAATTTCAATACTTTTATGTTGTAATTTTTTATGATTGGTTGAAATAGTAGTGAAGTGGTTTATTTGAGATTTTGTTCTATAGAGATTTCTTCAATTTTTCTTGAATGCAATGAGATGATAGTTGTAGTATTTTGATTTTTTTTTTAAATTTGTCAATTTGATTTTGGAGTGTAAATAGGGTTATCAATTTGCTCCATTTCCACAAGCAAGTCAATTAGAATTGTAAATCTTCAATTAGAATTGGAAAGGTGGATTTGCTTAGATTTGGAAAGGGGCAAATTAACAAGATTTTGTAAAGTCAAATTGAGTAGGTGTAGCAAGTAGTAGCATATATTAGTGTATGTGATTGTGGAGACTTACAGGTTGTCCTCAAGTGAGTAAGTTTGTAAGTTGTGGTCAAATTGATAAGTCGTAATAATTGGGTGCAATTGTGTTCTATTGAATTGGCTGCGTAATTCAATTAATGTGTGTGTAAATTATTGAAGTTGAAGTTGTGTCAACTTGCTAGTCTGAGAATTGATTAATTTGTCTAATTGCATGGAAAATTACTGAGTTTAAGCTATAGTGGTCAAGTTGTTGTAAAGTGCATACCATTTGAATTGGAGAATTATAGTGGAGTCTAATTGATTGTTTGATGTAATTGAACGTTGAAGTATTGTCCAATTCATTGAGTATTTAAGTCTGAATTATTGTTTGAATATTAAGCTTGTCTATTGGTTGAGAGATTCAGTCGTATGTATAGTGATTTGGTCAAGTAGACTACAAGTAATTGTAATGGAAAGCATTGCGGTCCGTCTATTTGAATGAGCGAAAGTTGTTGAGATATTGAATGTGATTGTGAGTCGATTGACAGATTGATAAATTGTAAGCTTAGTCAATTAGTTTAATTGGAAAATCCTTATGTGGGCGAAAATTCTTAAGTTTACTTGAATGTAAGTGCAATCCAAATTGCTGTGGAATCGGTTGGAGGTTGACTTGACAAGGCTAAGCAATGGAAGCTGAAAGATAAGTGGTCCATTTGACTCATGAGATTATCATGATTAATTGATTATGTTGAATTTCTTTAGTGTATGAGTGTTCATGGCTTAGCATATGTGGGATTGAATCTTGTTATGATTCTACTTGTACCTTCAATTTGGTGTTGAAAGTATATGTAATGTTGTTAGTTAATTGTCAGACCAAGTCTAATTGATTGTAATGTTGTTTGTTAAATGGATATGAGTTAATTGCAATATAATTGATGAACTAAGTAAATTGTGAGACTAAAGATGGTATGATTTGAATTCAATTGACGGTGTTTCGATAAATTTTTGATTTGGATGTTTTTACTACAAGTCGACTAAGTTGACTAGTGTCTAATTCTTGAAGATGTGTGAATGTCGGATTGTGCTTGATAGTTTGTTTGTGTTAGAATGATTTAAGTCTAGTAGACATGGTAAATACATGTGTGTGCAAATGCTGCAATGTGGTGATCGATAAAATTAACAAAAGTCTAATTGTTGTGTATTATTGATTGCAATAACTAGCCAATTCGATGTTTCAATTATTCATTCAAATTGTGAGAGCCTACATAACCCAAGTTTGATTAAGTCTAATTGATAAAGAATTAATCAAATCTTGCTCATCATTCACAAATTGACATGGTCCAGTTATAGTAGAGGTAGTTTGGAAAGATGATTGACAAATTCAAACCATGAATTAAATTAAGTTCACTGAATTTATGTTGGAAATTTCACCTTTGGAGTTTGTAAATAGCATCAAATCTTTCATGCCAAATCTTTAGTAAGTTGAGATTTGCCATTGTCATTGCAAACCAAATCCAATTGTCCAGTTAATAGTACTAGTCAAGTTGTCAGTATAACTAGTGGTTGGTGGCAAGTTGACTGAGATGTTGTAAGTGGACAATAGAACGGCCATAGGGTTCATATTTAGCTAGTGTGGTTTTGGGTGCATTATGTGTCCAATTGACCTTGTGGTAACTAAATCAAATTGACTTTGAGAAAAATGGAACGTATTGGCTAACGTGAAGATTAATCAAGCACCAAGAAAGTATAACCTCCTTCCTTGTGATTTCATATGGTAAAAAGAGAGCTAGAAATACGGAAATCTTTATACAAATAAAATTGTCAAAATGCAAACAAAGGTGGTACAGCTTAAACAAAAGTGAAAGAAAAAGAAGAATTAGTTAATAGACTATGAATTTAAAAGTTTATGGTATTTGACATGAACCACACACTAGACAAGACTGAGGCGCCATATATTGTGCCTATAATATAGCATTGATACTTGAATTGTGAAAATTGACCTTAGAGAGTGTTTCCTTGGATTTTTTTTAAAACCAATCACCAAAATACACAAATAAATATTCAAATTATGAATCAAGTGACCTTAGTCATACAAAAGTTAGACTTATTGACCTTCCTCAGGATTTAACCCCTTATACTTGTAGTCCTTGGATTTTGGCAAGTAGAGAAAATCCACATTACAATAGTTTTATAAGTTGAAATGTTGCATATTATGCAAAACATCATTCAATGTTATACATTAAATTATTTTGGCCAATCATTCTAACATCCATGTGATAAAGAATTGTTTTATTTTTCATATAATTAAAATAATAATATTAGATATATGTATAAATAATGTATAAATAAAAGTTGGACATTTCTAATTTTAAATTCTATCCATATGGTATCTATGATTGCAATCACCCAGGTTTTATATAAATTTGAATCTTAAATTTTTTTAATCATAACTAGATGTATGATTGCAAATCACTAATATTTTGCATAAAAAGGAAATAAAAAAGATGGTCTTGCATTAGGACAATAGTGTTATTAGTGCATGTTAATTAATTATAAATGGATAAAAAATTTCATTACTACAATGCTGTATTTAGATAGATGGTCGTTTAGACATTAAACTTAAAAGTAAATGTCAAGTTTCATTAATGTCACTAACTCCTTAAATAGAAGTCACTAACATTAGTCACAATTGATGTAATAGAGAAAATAAAATCACATTAATCCCTAAATTTTTAAACTCCCCTCCATTACAATTTTTACATGACAATGAATACTATATTGACAATCTATATATGAAATTTGTTGTGAATATAGATTGATTTCTATATATTAGATTTGTTAAATGCAGAATTTAGGCTGATTTTTGTGTGTTAGCTTGGGTTGATTCATGTTCTTTCCTTTCTTTGATTTGTTGTATTATGCAAATTATTACTTTGATCCACAACTCCTCTTGACAAGGTACTTTTTCCTATTTTTCTTGTGTTTTTATCTTACCCTATTTTAGTATTTTTTTTCTCTTTTTTTTCCCAAATGTTTAGGCTTTACCCTACATTTACTCAGTTATTGTTGTCCTCATGCTAGATTTTACTGTAGTACAAGCAGTCATGGCAAAATGGCAAAAATCTTTAAGGGAACATGTCTTTGTTAAGTTTCAGAATATTGATGTGCATCCTGTTTGAAAGCTCTAGGTTCTCTAAGAATCAAACATCTCTAGTGAATCAACTTCCCCCTTCACAAGTTGAAATTGCACAAAATGCTTAGAAAGACCAATGGTACAACTAGTTTGAATGGTTGGATTTTTTCCTAAACTTAGAGAGAGTTTTTTACAAGGTTTGTAGGGAGAAAGGGGGGTGCTCAGTTTATACCAAAGAGGGGTCAAAAAATCTAAAAGTAAGTGCTTTTCAAGACCATGGCTATTCCAATGAGCACAAGCAGCTTGCATGCGCAACACAAAGTGAAGAAAAAGTGATGGAGAAGGCCATTTTGCAAGGGCAACAAGCTTGTGATGAAGTGTTGAATTCACTTTTTAAGGCAACATATTTCATGGAGAAATAATCATTCATTTTCTCAAAATTTTCATCTTTGTGTAAATTATTGGTAAATGTGAATGTTCCTATGACTGCAAGTATGTATCATGATAAGAAAGCTTGTGCTAATTTGGTGTGGTGCATCTCAGTTGTGATTTTAAATAAATCATTTGTAGGGTGCGAAATTCCCCATTTTTTTGGTATTATGGTAGATGAATCTACCAATATTGTATTATTGTATGTCTTATTGTATTTGCTACTATCATAGAGGAAGGTTTTTTGTGATTGTTTTTTTAAGCTTGCTAGAAATCGAAGGTGGAAAGAAAAATGTTGCTGTAATTTTTTATACTCTCTTGATACTCTAAGGAAGTGGGGGCTAGATTTGTGCAAGTTTGTAGCATTTGGTAGTGATGGTGCAAGCACTATGGTAGGTGTTCATGGTGGATTTTCTACCCAAATTAAAGGTCAGATAAACCCTTTTCAACTATCTTACCATTGTATTGCCCACAAGACAAATTTGACAACTTTTCATGGTGCAAAAGTGTCATAGTGTAAGAAAACATCTAATGTTGTAGACTCCTTGCTGAATTCCATTTCTTCATTTTTCAAGATGTTTGGTAAGCACAAACATGCTCTTTTAGCCTTGCAAGAAGAAATCTTTGATGCAAAAGAACAATGAAGCATTACCATAAAGTTAGGTGTCTTAGTAATGGCAAGTTGTTAACACTTTTTGTGATTCGTTGGAGTCAGTTTTGTGTTTTTTTCGGGATGTTTAAGATGCCAAAGACTTGAGTCAGGCAAAATCTATTTTGAACAAATTGTCATAGTTTAAGGTCATTTACATTTTGTACTTCCTTGCTGATATTTTATACTCTTTGGCCCTCTTGTCTAAGGTATTACAAAACAAATTCATTGGTAGCATTGTGCATTCAAAAATTGCACAAATTAAATGATGTTTATTTTTGAGTCCACAAATCTGAATGCTACTATGTTTAATGAGGATACAGGGCACCATGGCCCTTTGAGGGGTCATTTAAGGAAGCTAGGGTATGAAATTCATGGAAAAATGTATTATGGTTTTGAAATGGATCGATCTAGGCTAGGAATGAATCTTAAGGAAGCATTGCAATTTCAGCATGCTTTTGCAAAGGCTGTGTGTACAAGTTCAGATGCTCAATTTACAAACAATGATATCATTTCTTGCTTTAAAATTCTAAACCCTTTTAACATGTCCTCAAGGCAAATTGAACTTTAAAATTGGGGTATTGCAGATTTGAAGAGCTTGCTAGTACACTATAAGATAGACAACTTCCATTCAAGTTTCACTTTATTTCCCCTTGTAAATGTGGCAGCTTGCAAGTGTGAGTTCTTGGCTTTCAAACTATAGTGTACTACTGAATGGGAGGATAAGAATTTCAAAGATCTTTGGGGCATGATAACTTGGAATCATTATTTGCAAACTAGGTATCCTAACTTGATTGTACATGCTGAATTGGCTCGAGTGTAATGTGTGTCTACTACAACTTGTGAGAGAGCATTTAGTGTGTAGAATTTGATCAAAATTTGTATTAAAAATAGGCTAGGTAGCAAGAATTTAGAAGCTATGCTTAGGATTGCATTAGAAGGTTTAGTTGAGGAATTTGATCATGTCATTGTTGATGTTAGAGCAATGGTTGGCTTGCGGTATCACTTTTTGGTCACACTAATTACCTTATTTTTGTTTAAAACCTTTAAAGTTTGACTAATTTGTTTATTTTGATCAAGTAAGAAGACTCTAAATATTTTTAAAAATTCTTCCACTTCAATGGGATCAAGATGTATATTCCTAATAAGTTTCTTTTAAAACTATAATTTTTGGATCTTTTCATAGAAGTGAAAAAAAATGTTGAATTTTGAAAATTGCAAGAATCATAGTGTATAATTTATTAATTATTTGTTAATAAAATAAACTATTTTATGTATTAGACCACATAATGTAAGTCATATCCAAAAATGATATTAAAATAAAATTATTTGATATTCCAAATGCTTGTTTTCAAGGATTCTAGATGCACTAGATAAAACTTACTTTTTAATTTAAAAAAATCCATTAAAAATTCCTAAAATTCTTTAATCGTGATGATTTTTTTCTTGATACATTACAAGTGTAGGTAGCTAAAACCACATTTTTTGAAATTTTACTTTAATATAATTAAAAGATGAAGTTGTTTGACACAGTGCAATGGACTAACATTGTAGTTCAGACAACGTTTTGGGGTCCCCCAAGTAGACCATTGTCCGTCATTCCTTTGTGGAAGAATGAGAGTAAGTATTGTTTTTTGTATGCTAACTCCTCAAATTACTTGTGTTCTTCAGTTCAACCAAGTTCAAGTGATGTTTCTTGTTCATATAGAGCATAAGATTATGAGAGAAGCTAATTGTTAATCTGCATATTTTTCCATACTAACTGGCCTCTAGAAAATGCTTAAACCATGGATCCTTGTATTTTTCAAAGGCTACATCCTTGGCCCCAAGATGGTGAGGGCCCTAGGTTCAATTCTTGCCAAGAATACTACATTTTACAAAACACATGAACCCCTCAAAACCATAACACAAAAAAGAATCTGATTGTAGACACTAAAATTTGGAAATATGTTAAAGTGAAAATAAAAACCTTGGCAATTTGCCAAATGGAAAAGAAAATTTTAGGATTTAAACTAAGAAAAAAAAAACTTCAAGTAAGCTTTCGAGTGGATTTTTTTTCTTTTCTAAACCTTGTTCAAAAAGGTCGGAAATGGACTCATTTTCCTATTGAACTTCCCGGATTGTGGTATATTCTAAATCTATAATGTTAAGGGTAGGTTCCCACCCGGCCTTATAGAAGCATTAAACCAATAGTAAATTGTCATGCATCTCCACATGAGCGCTCAGTTGTCTATTAAGCCTACATGGCAACCAACATGGCATGGTCTTAAGAGCATTCCTAAGGTCATTAATCACTTCTAAGGTGAAAGCACCAAAGACCATTAATTTAAGCAAATCAACATAGTTGGAGGCATATTTTTTTTACAATAACATTTTTGTAGTATATGCAAGTGAAAATCATGAATATTAAAAAAAATTAGATTTTTCAAACATTGTATGTAATTTCTATGGTTTTTCAAAGTGTTGACTGCTTAAACCACTGAAACTATCCCATAGGTGCCCTCAAAACTGAACCCTGCAAAAATCATTATCAACAAATCACTATCAACAAACCATAGTCAAATATGTGTCCTTCGAATGTGTTGGCCAATCAATGTTAAGCATGTGGAGGACACATTCACCAAAGTCTAAGGACATAATTGGATGAGTCTAGGAACAAAAAATAAAAATAGGTGCAAGAATGGGTGTTTCTACCTTATATTGTTGGCCTACTAAAGCAAAAGTAGTCCGTAGCAAAACTTTAAAATCTTCTGAAAATGAAGATTTGAACTTAAAACAACAGCTCATATCAATATGCTTCATCAGGAGCCCATTATATAAGATCACTGACTGCCGAAGGCCAAAATTAGCAAGATCAAAGTTGGAAAAATCTAAATTATTGAAATTTTCCAACAATCCCCTTACACAAATTAGGAAGTTTCTATTCAATTGAATGTTTAATGATGTACAAGCAATGTCTTTATACAAGTAAGATGATGGAAGGTAAAACAACTCATGTGGGATATATAAATTAGGTTTAGTAGAAGCTCAACCACTCAAACCTAATTAAGTCAAACCTAGGAATTGTGTTTAATGTAGAACTTCGGTACTCATGTAGGCATAATAGAATAGCTTTTTTTTTTTAAACTTTGAACTAAGAAAAGTTGTTAAATCACGCTAACTTTCATTTTTTAAAATTCATTTGAGATTTGGAGCCTCAAATCAAAAGTTAGAGACAAAATTCAAAGAGGAATTGGAAAAAACATTTCCTTTGACTTTATGCTACAAGAAGTGCAATTCAATTCATCATTTCATCCATAGAGTACGCTTATTTGGAATCTTTAATTCTTAAAAAAGGAGACTCATCATCAAGGTACTTTGTCAAAAATGATTTAATTTATGAACCAATAGGTTTAAAAATACTATAAATTTTTTATTTTCACTAATATTTTAACCAACTATGTTCATAGGAATCTTCCTCTTTGAATAGTATTGATATCTACATTGGTAAAAATATTCATTTTCTATAGAAAATTATAGCCTTGAGTAAGTAGCAAGGTATGGATAAACACTAAATACATTTTTAGTGTAGCACAGTCCCAACATAGAAATGAAAATAATGATTTGAATGTATTGCAAAATGAATTCATGGTAAACTTATGATAGGTTAATGGCACCCAATTCATTTGGGATGCCTTAGATGTAAATATTTTTCCATTTGTTTTCTCATTGTGGAATGCAACTAAATGATAGATCCCCTATATGTGCTACTAACCCCAAACCATCATCACTTTGTAAACATCTTCAAAAACAATATATATCTATGTAGAAGGAACAATTTTATCACCTCTATCAAAAAAAGCTTTGACCCAACATTACTTTTGCATACAATATTCAAATGTTGCAATTTTTGGTGTGTTGGAAGTTCTTTTCACTCAATACCAATAAGAAAATATGAAAATTTGACTTGTCTAATAATAATAGTAGCTAGACAAAGTAGCAAAAAGTGTTGGTTTGAGGGATATCTACTCTAATCCTTTCAATGTTTGAAGTAACAAGTTCTCTTGTCAAACCAAACATGTTAAGTATTATTTGGTTTGAATTTTATGGTTTGAATTATAAAAAATTGATAAAACTTATCAAAAGGTTGGATTTTAGTTCAATTTAGAACAAGTTTCAAGAAGCTCAAAAAAGACCTTGGGCAATTAGGGGGTTAATATGTAATGAAACTTTAAAAACTTGTTTCAACCCTTCTTTGAATTTTGTCCCAAACTTT
Source organism: Climacium dendroides (assembly GCA_950106755.1). NCBI lineage: Eukaryota > Viridiplantae > Streptophyta > Bryopsida > Hypnales > Climaciaceae > Climacium > Climacium dendroides. The sequence continues at coordinate 17,130,434 of OX467089.1, forward strand.
TGATTGGAGGCTTGGAATCTCAAACATATTTTTGGAGATGAAAGTTAGCTTGATTTACCAACTTTTCTTTGTTCAAAGTTTCTTGAAAAAAATTATTCTACACTATGTCTACATGAGGTTTGAAGTTCTATACTGCACACAATTCCTGCGTTTTGAAATTAGGTGGTCAAGCTCTCATCTTCAATTTGTCCCATACCCTTTGAAGATTCATGATAGACAATAAAATTCATTATAAAAATAATCTCTCTATCCATTGCTTAGTGCACATACGTTGACATTGAATTGTAATGAAATCTTTTCCAATGTTTGGATTTTCTTTACAATTTCTTGTCAATAGATTTGGGAAGGTGACTTGTTAATTTTCAAAATCATTTATGGTTTGAAATTTAGATTATTTTTGGCAACCAGCCCGCCCTTCCATCTCCACCGTGGATCCATTTGAAGGGCCCAGATGAAGGGAGCCCTCCCTCACATTCGAGGCTTGCTTAGTTCAAATGCCGCAACAATCCAAATGCCGCAATCGCCTCATCGCCATTGAAATCTCGCACTTCCCAGTGTCGAGATCCTGCTCTGCCATGTGGAAAACAAATTCTCCCACTCAAATCTCGCATCCCTCATGGAATTTCCATCTCTTGCGCACACTTGTGCGCTCACAGTCGCATTTCAAGGTGCCGCAATTCCTCATAATCCTGAAAAGAAATCTCAAATTTCCAGTCTAAACCAGCTGCGATTCGGTTGCTGCGCTTCTCCATGTCGAATTCCACATTGGGTGTGCCTCCGAAAATCTCGGTACGGAAGGGTCTTTGGATTTCGTCTCTTGGTTCTGTTTTTCCATCTCTCGGTATCAGAGAATGCATCTCGTTGGCTGCAGAATAAAATCACTTGTGCGTTGTTCAATTTTCAGTTTTCAATTTGACAGTTGAGTGGTCCTTTGAATTATTTTGTGATGTGCTTGTGTTTCGCTCAATGTTTGAGGAGGGTTTGGAGTTATGTGATGAATTTGAGTTTAGGGTTCAAAGTTCTTGAAGTGGTGGGATGGAGCACTGTTGATGGAATACTTATCTTTGGTGCGTTGCGTCTGCTTGATAAGTTGATTATCAGACTTAGCATTGCTTGCTTGCAGTTATGTGGGATGTTATAAGGTATCCATCAACGGTGCCCTGATCATCTTCATGTTTGGCTGGTTTATAACTGCAGAAGGAAGTTTCGAGCTCTGGCATTAATGATCAAGGCAATTGGCATTGATGAAAGCCGCGGTTGCAAACTCTCTTCCAATGAAGGGTGGGTTGATGAGCCATGTTTTCTGTTACCCTGAACCAAATGCTCTTTCTGAGTGGTCGCCTACCTTTTCTTCGAAAACCATTTCCAATTTTGTACAATACTCGACCCCGCAGCAAGCGAACTCACGTAGGCAAATTCCTGAACCTTCATCAGCCTTAAAAAGTTTGGAAGCGAAATTGGGCAACAGTAGTTTTCTACAGGCTGATGGTACCTTTCTACGAAGGAAAATCTACCAATCTGTGGGCAGGGGTTTGTTCAAACAAGGACCTCCGTGTAGCTCTGAGCGTCCCGTGTCAAATGATCTACCAGTTGCAATCTCACGGTGAGTGCTTTTGTAGTCTAGAAGCTCTGAGATATACTCTTATTCCTGTGTTAGATTTTTTCCTCAAATGGAAATGTCTCCTTTTTCTCTATTTATCCTTGGAAGTTCCAAGGATTCATGGCTTTAAATTGTCCAATTTGATTGATCATATTGTGAAGAATATGATTCAGATAGGGTCAAATACATGCATAAAATTGGATAAGAGTTACGCCGCATATGACCTTCTCAAAACCATTAAAATGACATGAGGCCCAAATCTGTGCTTCTGGTCCTTTATGAAATGAAAAGTTTGCAGATTTAGTCCTTGAGTTCACTAAGTTCCCAAGTAGTTGACCGTCTATGTGTCACACTTATCCAGATGTTGACTTATCAAGATGTTAAACCCGAGGCTCTTCGTTCCCTGTATTCATTGTTAGGCAACCCCTAGAAAATTCTCTAGGGGTTGCCTAACAATGAATACAGGGAACGAAGAGCCTTGGGTTTCAAACGACGTAAGAAATTTCTTCTAATGATTCAAGATACGAAGAACTGAGATGGAGGGTGATTTGATGCAATGTTTTAGAATTGAAACACATCTACCGCCGATTCATAAACCCTAATTTCATATTCTTGCCCTGTTTAGTGGCGCCCAGATGGAAGAGCTGGATGATAGTGTGACTTTCACGGTGGAGGATGCCATCAAGCAAGCTGGTTTTGGGTCCTACCAGAGATGGCTGCTGGCATATGCTGGCATGTCATGGACAGCCGAAGCGATGGAGATGATGTTGCTCTCTTTCGTCGGTCCAGCAGTGCAAAGTGAATGGGGGCTCACAGGCCGTGAAGAAAGCTTAATCGCCAGTGTGGTCTTCGGAGGCATGATGATTGGAGCTTACTCGTGGGGCGTCCTTTCTGATGCCAAGGGCCGACGGTAAATTGTCTACTTTCATAAGCTTTGGTTCGCCTACTCTTTTGTTTTTTCAGTCACAGGTGATTCGCTGTCAATTTCAAAGGTTGAAGCATGAAGGGTCAGAGCCACTTTAGATTGCAGAATTCGAAGCAATAAGGTTGAACTAACAAGAAAGTCTACACCCTAATTGGTGCAAACGTCAACATAATTGGTACAACAATAGAAAAAATTCGCTTTACCTCGTTTTGTTCAATGTTGACCTTCTCTCTAGTCCATACAACAAGAATGTGCATGGAGAGGTTGCACGCATGTCTCCTGAGTGGTATGTTAAAAACATTTGAGATAAACAAGGGTTTTGAGGTGGATTGGACAATTGTTTCATCAAATTTGTCATAAGGTGTCGTAAATGCAATGGATTATGTTCAAATTGTTACTCTTGGTTGTACGTGATGTTGGTATAAATTTGAAGATTGTTGCGTGAACATGTGCAATCTATAGTGTCCTTCAGTGACCTTCAGTTGGGTTTTAAAAAGAGGCTTGGTGTTCGCACAAACTATAGGTTCCAAGATTATAGTTGGACAAACCATAAGTGATGGCTTGACTGTTTTGTTTTTCTTTGCAGGTTTGGTTTTTTCGCGACTGCAGTTCTGACTTTCGCTGCTGGCTTATTGAGTGCAACGTCTCCGAATTATCTCACTCTCATGCTGCTTCGGGGTTTGGTTGGCGTTGGGCTCGGTGGGGGACCTGTTGTCTCTGCTTGGTTCATGGAATTCGTACCATCTGCCAATCGAGGCCTCTGGATGGTCATCATCTCCTTGTTCTGGACTTTGGGTTCAATTCTCGAAGCATCACTAGCTTGGGTGGGTCCATCTTCTTCATCCGAACATCTTTCTTCGTTAGTTAAGTTGCGAGTCTTGGATTATTTTCTTTGAAGAACTTGCCGCTAGGAACTATGGCAGGACTTTCATCAAATTTCCACATTGCAGTCGCTTTCCAGTTGCATTCACCAATTTTTAAGGCTAGTTTTCTTGTAATTGTTTCTCGTGTGAAGATAACTGAGATGTGTTCATTCAAGAGACACGTAATCTCTAATGTCTCAAGGGAATTTTGTTCACTTTGGGAAGCTACTGCAACGCGGACATTAGATGAATTTCCGCTGAAAGACCCTATGGAATTGTGTTCGTTTTCTTTGGGACTTTCAGAGGAAGTTCATTTAATTTCATCTCGTGTAAAGATCATTAAATTGTGTTCTTTTCACCATTAAACCATAGCTGCACGATTTTTGTGGTTATTTTTAGGATTTAACTTGAATTTGGTACTTTGGGAAGCTACTGCAATGCGGACATTAGAAAAATATATCCAAACAAGACAGTATTTGCACTTGTATTCACTAGTTGTATAAGGTCAATTTTCTTGTAGTGTCTCTTGTGCGATGATCAGTGAGTCGTGTTCATTGAGCATGAAGACGTAGCTTAACATACTTGGTGGTGGCTTTGAGGATGCAGCATGAAAACTGCACTCGTGACTGATAAGAACTTTTTAACTTTTGTTGAGGTACAGGCTGTGATGCCCACTTTGGGCTGGAGGTGGCTTCTCGGTCTGTCGTCTGCGCCACTTGCAGTCTTGCTCTTATTCTACTCCATCGTTCCCGAAAGTCCTCGATATTTAGCTTCCAAAGGAGAAACAGACAAAGCCTTCAAGATTCTTCAACAGATGGCGAAGGTGAACTGTAGCACACTTCCTCCAGGAAGATTAGTACGAGGAGGCCCAGATGATAGTAAAAATAAGAAGAGACCAACTTCTGTGGAAATGGTGGATCTCGTCCCAGAAAACCCTCCTGATGAATTAAGTCTTCTGGATCAACACTCCAGTAGGGAAAATGTGTATGTTGCAAAGAAGGCAGGTTTAGATCACATATTTTCCAATTTCAGCTCCCTTCTGTCGCCACCCCTGATCTCCTCCACCCTTCTTCTTTGGTCTGTTTTCTTCGCCAATGCATTTACATACTACGGGCTTGTGTTGCTGACTTCACAATTAAGCGGTGGAGATCCTAACAATTGCAGGCCTGAGGAAGCTGCTCATATCGTGTCTGCTGCATCAGATAGCGACTCTCTGTATCGAAACGTTTTTGTTTCCAGCATTGGAGGTATGTATGTCACCTAATGATTACACAGTTTTGTATATTCTACACAAAGCAAGGTTTTCAGTATAGTCTGATTGTCTTAGAGAACCGTTTTCAGGTCTCCCTGTAGTCATAGTGATCATAATCATACTGAAACAATCTAATTTTACTGAAATATGTTGTTGCAACATTCGTCAGTGACCTACTGTTGCACGCAAGATTCCGAATCTATCATTTTGATTCTAGCGAACAATTTATATGAAGTTTAAGTGTTGGCTTGCGATCATACCATTAATAACATCATAGTAAGGAGCCAATTGGAGTGTAGAGGAGTGTTTAATTAGAGTTCTACCACACTAGAGAAATAGCAAGAACGATGGAAGAGTCTCTTTTCATTTAAGCATGCTTTCGCCATCCTATGCTGCACATGAGAGATGATGTGGCAATGAAGAGGCAAGTGCTCTTTGGGGTACAATCGAAAGCCCATGAAATGGTGAAAAGTAAGAGCTTTATTTATTATTCATACTTGTGGATTGGGACCGTTTGAAGTGGTGTTGCCTGCCTCTACTAGATTGTTGCATTGTTCTTAAATTCAAGTTCAGAAAACCAATATATATTCAACCGGTCTTGTCTGAATGCGATTCTCATTCTGATCCCCTAAGTAAAGTGTGTAAACTTCCGAGGGCTAAAGAATGCTATGTATATTGTTCTTCATTTATAGGTCAAGTTAGTGTTAGCGTGCTTTCCTTTCCCGATGAAACGTTGTTGCCTGTACAGGAAGGAACAAGGGATTCCAGTTTAGATGTTCACTTTTAAGTGGGTCATGTTTTGTTTTGTTTTTTTGTCTAAATTTCTTTATTTTTGATCAGCACATGTTATGATTTGTTGGACTCAGGCTGAAGATTTGTCAAAGAGTCTGTTGCTTGTCGTTGCAAGAGCTGAATACTCTCCTTCAAGTGTATGATATTGCCTTTCTTTTTCTCTGTGACAGAGCTTCCAGGGCTGGCGGTGGCAGCGTATATTGTTGACCGGTGGGGCAGGAAGCGCTCTATGGCAACACTGTTTACACTTTGTGGTGCATTTCTTTTGCCATTGGTACACGTACAGCCAACGAATCTTACCACGGTTCTTCTGTTCGGTGCTCGTGCTTGCATCATGGGCGCCTTCACTGTTCTCTACATCTATGCACCTGAGGTGCACTTCTAACTCCTTTCTTCTATCTGGTGACAGAGAATGTTGGTAACATCTGGCTTTTTTAATCCTTCCTAGGCATTGGCATTCCCCTACAAAGGTCATGCTGTTTGTTTTTCTGTGAGGTAGAGACACCACTTTTGGCGCTGAGCATAGGACTATGATTAGAATGGTCACATTTTGCATGTTCTTGGTTGCAATAGAAAGGGTTGAGTGTGATAGCTTTGTCTTATTCTCTTTTAACCTCATGAATTTTTTCACAACATGAGACGTTGTTAGCCGTCCCATCTCTCATAATATTCTAGAGAAACTCTGTTAAGCATCCTCTGAATTCGCATGAAAATGAATCCTCGACGTCTTCTTTCGCAAAGTTGAATTCAATTTGAACAAGTGAAAGCTCTTCGAACCAATGAGTCGTTGTCATTGTGAGATCAGAGTTTGGATTTTGCTGGAATTGCTCTTATTTGTCATGACTTTGCTCTAAACGATTCTTGGCACTACTCTCAAAAGATCCATGCCACTCCTGTTCAAGAATGTTAAGTTGATGGCATTTTCTTTTTCTTCAACGCAGGTGTATCCAACCAACAACCGCTCCACAGGGTTAGGGATTGCCAACGCCATCGCCAGAGTAGGAGGCCTTGTGTCTCCGTTGGTAGCAGTGGACTTAGTAAGAAGTTGTCAACAAGGATTGGCAGTTTCATTGTTCTCCGCACTGCCTGTGGCGGCTGGCGTTGCGGTCCTGTTTTTCCCTTTGGAGACCAAAGGAAGAGCTTTATCCGACTCGGTAGACTCCTCCAGCAAATGAACTTTAATTGTACTGTACAGTTGAAGGGGAGGAGGTGGAATGGGTGAACCGAATGCCAGTTAACCCAAGTGGTTATCACAGGAGGTGCAACACTTTGAAACATCTTTGATGCCCCTGTTTTGCAAAGTTATGACTTTTTGTCTTCTCATCTTGTGTGGACAAGCATGTAGCAGTTGATTTTTTGTTTTTCAAAACTTGACCCACTTGCTGATCATTCTTTCAAAGCAACTGGGTTTTGATATTGTTGGAAGTAGCAAGATTTTGGAATAATTAGAGGAGCTGCTCACACTACCTAAGTGACAATGAAAGTGCCACACTTGTTGTGAAAATTTAGTTTGGAAACAAGTCATAATCAAAGCGTGTGTTGTTCTCACCGACCTTCAACAACACTTTCCTCGTTCATTGACAACACCAACCTCAACACACCATTGTTGCACGCTCTTGTTTTTTCTTTGTAAAGAAGGATCGGCTTTGCTTTTTAAAACTTTAATTAATTTGACCACCTGACCACCTGGAGTCCCAACTTGTGGTACAACGGCTGTCACAAGTAAGGTAGTCTGCTCTATAAGCGAGCGGCCTCTTCAAAGTCTGAAATGTGGTTCTTAAATGGACCTCTCAAGCCATTGAGAGAATCGAGAGAAAAACACTATTTATTGCAAGAGTGAATTGTTGGACTTCATTTACTCAAATCACTTTAGTGATCAGATTTTGGAAGACCTAGGGTCACAAATAGGTGCCTACAACAAGTTTTTTCTTAAATTCATAAGTAACTCAAAAATGATTTAAAAAATATGAAACCACTTGTATGACGTTTTTCATTTATTTTTCTTTCTCTGAAAAATGATCCAAAAGTATTTCTATTCATGGAAACCTTTGAAAAAGGGGACTAGCCTTTAAATGGTTGGTTTTAAAGCATATTACCTTATTCACAAAAATTGCCTGAGCAATTAGATTTTATCAACAAATTTTGGTCGTGCTAAAGTACAAGTAAGGCACTTGTATAAAATGATTTTTCAAAATAATTTAAAATATTTTGGAATTTTTAGAATGAACTTTGAAAATTGTTATATGAATTGTGCCACAAAATGTTGCTCTATTTGAATTTGAAAAAATCATTTGGAAGTTGTGCTTTTCTCTAGGACATTAAATTGTTCATTTGAAATGGGACCATGCTAATGTGGCATGACATCACATCTACCTCACTTCACTTCAAAAGTCACTTAAATGTGTGATTAGAAAAGAAAAGTCAAGCTTCTTATACAAGTGGGGTGGTAGGAGGTAAACTAAACCATGTGGACTATATAAATTAGTATGCAAAGGAGTTCAACCACTCATAGTTAAATGAAAATCCTAAAACCCTAGTCCACCGTCCAAAACCCTAAGGGCACTACCTTGTGAAGAATGTCGTCCTCCTTACTTAACTTAACATCATAGTCCTATAAGATTGCAATTTTGCAAGGTCACATTTTTTACAAGATTGAGGTCTTGTCACTGGTACACTTGATTGGGTCCCATGGTGAAGCTGAGGCCCATGTCCAACCACATCAACCATGGCCCACCTTCAAATGGAAGATTTAGTGTTGTACATATCTAGATAGAAAATATGTATGGTAATGAATAGTTCTACCTTATTTCAACCCATAAACACCATTGTGAACATTTTTTGGTTGATGAATGATAAATAATCTTTGAATGTAGAAAAGAAATACAACTGTTCATCTTCAGAGTTCTGTATGAAAAGGGAAGATCTTCTACAATAGTTTGTCTTTCAATGAGTGCTTTTGCATTCTTTTAAAGCCAACAATTCACATGGTTCCCAAATAGATGATTTCCATGATGACCCACTCGTTGTTTAAGGGTTAAAGTAGGACCAAAAGTATCTTTTATGAGCAGTAAAGACTGCCAACTGTTACGGTTTCCATCCAAACCTCGGACGGAGCAGTCAGTCATCCACATTATTCATCCAATACATTCATCCTAAATATTCTTCCAAAGCATTATTCATCCTAAACATTCATCCGCCAGCGCGCAGGTTATGACGTTTTGAGCGCGCCTTCTGTTTCTCTCTCCCTCCCCGTGTTGTGGTGTCTCTTCTTCCTGGCTCGGGTCATCTCCGAAGCGCAACGAGACGCGGAAGACGACCTATGCAGTAGTTTCTCATTTCTTTTCACCGTCGAGAAACAAGCTTGTTCTCTCCTTCTCTCTGGGTTCCAATCTAGCCCGTTTTGCAGTGTAACTTCCGCCGCTCAGAAAGGCGCGTGGTCACTCACTCACTCACTCCGTTGGTAAGTGTCTCCCGGGGGTAACATCGAGTCTCTAAGCTTCGTCATGTTTGCTTCTTGTGAAGTGCTATGTGTGGAGCCGCAGATGTTTCGAACGAGTGTTGCTCTTACTCGTATTTGAAATGGCGTGCATGTTGATGAGATTATTGCCGTGTATTATGGTTTAGGTTACCATACAAATCGTTTTAGGTGGTGTGGGAGGTTTGTTTCGGGATCGGTGATGTGCGGGGGTTGTTTTGGGGTCTGGTTTCGTGTTTGGAAGATGTTTGGGTTCTCCGCTTTTGAAGTTGCGCGGTTATAGGGCTTCGGAGGACGTTTTTTTAGGTTTTTTGGTTAACCGTTTAGGCTTTGAGAGTTGGAGGTATGGTATTTGACCTACGGACATGTGTCTTTCTTAGGAATAGAGAAGTTGTCGACGGTCAAGATAACCGTTCTTGCTCATGGTGGCCTCTTTCTTTTGGTCTATTGGCTGTTCATGTGTTTTTACGTTTTGTGTAACGTATTCTGAACCTGGAATAGTTGTTTCCTATTTAGGTCTATTTTTAGTGTCTTTTTTTAAGTTACATAATTTACAGTGGACTTTGCATTGTTGTTGTCTGCAGGTGGTTGTTGTGCGAAGGAACGGATATGGCAGAGGCAGAGGAATTTCGGTGTTTCGTGGGAGGCTTGTCGTGGAATACCACGGACAAGGGATTAGAAGATGAATTCCGTCACTTCGGCAGCGTCCTCGAGGCCAAGGTATGGAGATTCGTGTATGCTCCTTTGGAGTGAAATTTTGGTGTATGTACAGGCTATAAATATTGCTATATTTACTTCAGAAGTTCCTTCGGTCTGAATATAAAAGTGTAATAAGTCATCTTAGATAACAATGAGTTTTTCTCTTGCCTTCTTTTGGGTGATGATGTTGACATGTGGTGCGTTTGCTTGTGCAGGTGATCGTGGACAAAGAAACGGGCCACTCGCGAGGGTTCGGCTTCGTTAACTTCGGCGATGAGCGCTCAATGGACGAGGCGATCGAGCGTCTGCACGGGAAAGAGCTGGACGGCCGTCCCATAACGGTGAACCGTGCGAAGCCGAAAGGGAGAGACGGCGGCGGAGGTGGCGACCGTGGGTACGGTGGCGGAGGTGGTGGCCGAGGCGGCGGCGGTGGTGGTGGCGGAGGTGACTGCTTCAAATGCGGGCAGCCTGGCCACTGGGCTCGCGAGTGTCCCACGGGTGGGGGTGACCGTGGTGGTGGTGGCCGCTACTCTGGCCGCGACCGTTACGACAGTGGAAGGTTAGTATCTTCTTGTCCATGTTGCTTATTGCGGATCTCAGGGTCATTTGCAGTACGTACTGCCACTGCTTGTGCTCATGATGATTGTATCAGAGGTCATCCTAGATTTTGTCTACACAGGGAAGGTGTGCAGTAGTGAACATGATGATCTTGGCTTGACAGCACGATGACGAAAAGAACTTTCTCGTATGACTTTGTCTGCGATTCCTACCCAGTTGCCACGAATGTGTTAGTTGTAAGAAATGTACTCTTGGAAATATTTCATCTCCCATACTTCAGGTGGGAAATCACATATTGTTTATTACCAAGGTACAGGAGAGCTCTCGGTTTAATGTATGCAAGATATGCCTTGTTAAAACTGTAGTAAAACCGTGAATGATTTCCATCTTAGGACCGCAGTAATGATCATCTGCTAATATACTGGTATATGTGCCCGGTTAAGGCAGTAGTTTCGGATTTCCCAATTTATTTAGTTTAGTGCAGGTCTCTGCTAGCACGGAAGCAGTTGCTATGGAATCAGCACGTCAATGTGTAGGAGTTGACTGGAATTTGGGGGTGTTATCAGTGATCGATATGGTGGAGGTGACCGCTATGGCAGTGGCGGAGGGGGAGGCCGTTACGGCGGAGGTCGCGGCAGCGATCGTTATGGGGATCGTTCCGGGGGTCCGGACCGTAAGAACGGAGGCCCATATGCCAGAGACAGCCGTGCAGATTACGGGCGTGAGAGGGACAGTAGCCGCGGCAGTGACCGTTATGCAGGTGGCGACCGATATGCCGGCGCCGGTGGAGGCGCGTCCCGGTACGAGGGGGGCGGCACCCGAGACCGTTCGGGGCCTTACGACCGACCCAGTGGGGGATCCCGTGGTCACGATGATCGTTATTGAGAACACGTATGAGGACTATCGAGAAGGGAATGAAGGAGGAGTAGAAGAAGAAAAGGAGGCCCTTCGTTTTGGATGCAGCTCTACATAGAGGTTGAAGGGGGGATACTTGTGTTCGAGTGCTAGTTATGGAAGGAAGTATGCTGTTGATTGCTGACTGTTCTTGGTTCAAGGAGGCAGAGGCAGACAAATTGTGATGATTACGAGGCCAATTGGTTTGACTACTGTGGGGATTCTTCTTGTGGTAGTGTGATATGCTGGGGGACTCACCAATGGCGGAAAACATTATCAGTTACATTCAGCTTGGGTTACATGCTGGATGCAACCTGTTGCTTCTGAGATTCTTATTCAATATCCCGCAAAGTTTCAAGTTACTACTACTACTACTACTCATTGGCAGTGTGCGTGCTCCGTGGTCCGTGGTCTGCATCTGGTCCCGGCTCCCTGTGGTTGGTTCTTCTGATATCTCTGGTCGTTTTCCTGTGGTCGCTGGGCACTAGGGCAATGTAAGTTGGATGGCGGATACATGTGGCACGTACCCCAAGGACGTAAGACGCTGGGTTTTGTTCCTCTGCAAGTTCTTATGTGATGGAAGGTATTCGTTTCGGGGATGATAGTACTGGAAATTGGGGTTCTGTGTTCGGGAGCTCGTATTGATCCGTTTGCGCTTGGACACTGGATTGTTGGTTCTGATTGACTGTTTGCAGGGAGGTCAGTATTTTCCTTCACCTTTGTACATCTTTCAACTTATGGGAGGCGTTTATTTCTGTTCTATCATTTTCAGAAGCAATGTAGTCCTGTACATCTCATCTTTCTGAATTCTTTTAAATTCTGCTTACTGAGGTTGTGGCGGGTTGGTTGGAGCCTACAGGGGATGCAACACACTGGGTCACCCTTTGTAGCATCTATTCCTGAAGAAGTTCCCACACTTTTTTGAGGCGGGGTTAGTGATTTCAGTGTTGGGCTATTCTGGAGGCTAAAGGTTGTTATCGAAGCAATGAAGGGGCTGGTGTAGAAGGTATCCATCGTTTAAGAGTGTCCGTTCTGTTTGGATGTTGGGCCCAAGTCTGCACATGCCCCAAGCGCTTCACTGATCTGATGATCTTGGTCAGTGGATCGATTACTGAAGGTGTCCCCCGTGCATAATTAACCAAGAATTTCAAAGATCCATTTCTGCCTTCCGAAACTGACCGCTGTTTTGGTTACTGCACATCCGGCGTTGGGTTCCTTTTCCGTTCACTGCTCTGGTGGTCCTCGATTCCGTTGATCCATGAATGAAGGGTCACCTTTGCTGAGGTTCATATAATTAACCGTGAGTTCCCAGATCTGCCTCAGCAACCAGTCCGTTGTGTACATTGCGACCTGATCCGTCCAGCTGTGGGAAATGATTTGAAGTTCACCTTTCAGCACTGTTATTGCTTTTGAAGGAGCCCAGTCCTATTTGCTTTTGAGCCGTTAGGAGTGGGGAAGTTTTTTGCTTCTTGGGAATTGGAGCTGAAATACTGTGAGATGACACCGTGGACTCGCCACCAGCTCCGGCCTCTCAAAATCTGCAGGTCCCTGTGGTTGATCACATGCACCGAGTCTCAGTTGGCCTTACACGTGGATTTTCTGAACGATGGTAACTTTCAAGGTGTTTGTCAAGAGCTTTTCAGCCTTTTCCTGCTCCTTGTCGTAAATGGTAAGGTTTGCAGGGGAAGAATGTGAAAGTTTAATGGCTTCATCAACTTCATTGTTTGGTCAGTTTGAAGGTGAGTGAAGGTAAATTTTGTCCTTAATTTTGATCCACTATTGTTTTGCAGACTTAACCTGCCATTTTCATTTGTAGTTGGTGTGTTTCTGGTTTTGGCTTGTCATGTGCAATGCAGGTTTTCTGATCTTTGGATTCTCAACGAGCAATTGGAAAGAGATGTCAAAGTTGGATACAAGCTCTGCTCTTAGAACTTGGGTGAAGACGACTGAGGTAGAGCTTCTTTGAGATTAAAATTATTTCAGGACTGATTATACCAATTCTTTGCCCCAAGGGATAAAGGATAGGCAGTGGTTTAATATTGTAGAAATATCTAGGAGTGAGGCGTGTTAAGAGCATGTCTGATGTTTTTTTGTGAGCAGTATTTCTGATTTTTTTTTGTCTTAATAGAAATGTGACATGGTTTAGGAGCAGTGATGTTCACAGATTGTGGTTTCTTGATATTAAAGATTTGCTATAGGAGTATCTGTACCGATGATGAAAATTCTACATGTCAATTTGAGTTACAGACACCTGTGGTTAGCTGTCCGTTTCCATACTGTTTTCTACTCATGGAAAATCTGGGAAATCTTTTCGTAGGATGAGTTAAAATCCATAATTTTAAGTCAGAAAGTGAGGGCCCTCTCAGAATTGATCATGAGCTACGTAAGAATGATATCAAGTATTTTGTGTTCCACACTGCTATTCTCAGTGGAAATATAGAGGTAAACTACTATATTGGATATAGAGTATTCTGGATGGTGTCTGAGGTCACCTTTGTTGAAAAATAATTAAAATTTTTGAAGCCAAATGTTTTTGGAAATTAACCCCTCTAAACGCCTCAGGTGAACGCACCCAAAAGCGTCAATATAAGCAATTGAGGCACCTTTTCCTAAAAATAATGTTTTTGTAGTATTACGAAGTGAATTACGAATATTAAAAAAAAAGACTTTTCAGATGTGGTATGTAATTTTTATGATTTCTCAAAGTGTTGACCACTTAAACTATCACATGTCTAAGAACAACGGGCAGCTAGTGTAAGTGTAAGATGAGCTGATCACAATTGTAACTTGACCGGTTGATATTCAAATTAAGAGATAGTAAAACTAGTTTAAATAAAAAGAAAGTAGAAATTAACCAAGTAATAAAAAATTAGGTAGGAAATTAGTTCCACTTCTTTACAAGAGGATGAAATTTGGAAGTAAGGAAAATCAAATATTGGTGGAAGTAAGGAAAATCAGATATTGGAGGACCTCTTGAGAGTATGCTTGGATTTTAGTTGAAGCACCCCCAAATAGATGGTTATCAATAGTAGGATCAATTTATAGCATTGAGAATTCAAGATTAGGGTTAGCTACCAACGGCGTGAATTTTTGCTTACTCGCTACTTCCATTCTTGCTCGTTGTTCTTGCTTCCGCTTTTGCTCGTTGCTTGTTCTCCTACTCGCCTCTTCGCTCTTGCTTGCTTAATGTCTTGCTCGTTGTTCTTGCTTCCGCTTTTGCTCGTTGCTTGTTCTCCTACTCGCCTCTTCGCTCTTGCTTGCTTAATGCCTAATGTTTGCTTGCCTCTCTTCTCTTCCTCTCTTACCTCTCTGCTTGTGCCTCTCCGCTCCTCTTCTCTTGCCTCTTCGCTCCTCCCTTGCCTTTTTACTCCTCTTCGCTCCTCTTCATTGCTCCATAGCCGTTGCTTACCTCTCTACCCTTGCTCTCCGTTTCTCTTGTAACGTACCCCATGCACACACTCCTCTCCACTTGTGCACTCACGCATTTCTATTGTGAAGAGGCACATGCACACACTCCTCTCCACTCACGCACTTACGCATTTCTATTGTGAAGATATCTAGTTGTTGTTGACTTATTGATTGAAAGGTGGCTAGTTCTTGGAAATCAAAATAGTTTTATCAAGCTTCCTTTGCCATTGCTATCAAATTTCACATTCATATATGTAATCACTATATTGCTCATAATAATAAGAATTTGAAATCAATAGCTTTTGAATTTGTGTTGACAGTTTTCATGTGAGTTTTTTGGTTTGTTGTTTAGAGTAAGAAATGTCATGTTTGTAGTATCCTTGAGATGAACCTTTTCTTTTGAAGTTCTTTTGAGATGAACCTTTTGCTTGTAGTTTTCACCTCCCTTTATTTCAAACCCTGCTGAATGCTCTTGTTCTTTGCCTCCCAATTTATGTTCCTACCTATAAAATGATCTTTTTACTACAAAGTAAGTTCAATCAACTAAATAGCTTTCTATTGATGAATTCTATACTTTTCTATTACAGATTCCATTATGTTATGGAAAGTTAGTTTATTTTTTTAGTAGAACTTGTACAATGAAATTGCTTACTAAAATGTGCATTGGTGAATTTTGCAAGAAGTTCACTACTAAAAGATTGAATGGTGACCTCATAAGTTGAATTTAGAGATTGATTCAATGGTTTTTACTTCCCTTTATATTGATTGTAGAGCAACTTCTAGGATTTTCCCCTTTCCTTCATATTTCATGTGGAATGACTTTCGTGTATTTTCAGGGATATACTCTTTTCCTTCACTCTTACTTGCATAGTTATTTAAATTTTTGTCTTTATAATTTAATTTTTTTTATTGTGATTTTATTTTATTTTATTTGTTCAACATTTTAAAAGGATTTTTAAACAATTTGTAATATGCTCATGGCTAAGCGTAAAAGGACCATCAAAAATATATTGCTATCCAATCAAAAAGAAAATGATCTAGCCTTAGTTGAAACATCACAATCTACTACTTCATCTAACAATAATAAAACTTTAAATTCTATTCAATTAACATCAAAATTATGAAAAGATTTATGGTCTACACAATTTGATTGGATTGAATTTGACACCTCACTAGGTAAGGTTTTTTGTAAGACATGTAGAGAAAAAGTTGGAAAATCTATTTTTGCAAAATAAAGCTCAATAAACATAAATTAAAGTCTTAGCTTTTCAAGATCATGCAAGGTCTGATGAACATAGGAGGTTAACTTGAGCCACCCAATCTGGTCAAAAAATCATGGAGAAGGTCATCATAGAATTTAATAAAACATGAGATGATGCTATCTTTACTCTTTTCAAGACATCTTACTTCATTGGTAAGGAGATATTGTCTTTTTATAAGTTCCCTAGTTTGTGTAAATTACTTGTGTCTTTAAATGCATGTATCACTAAAAAGTTGTATCATGATGAAAAATCATGCTCTGACCTAATTTTTTTAATATCAAATGTGATTCAAAAAATAATAATTGATAAAATTAAAGACTCTAAATACTTTGACATTATGATAGATGAATCAACAAATATATCTGTCACAGGTCATATGATTGTTTTTGCAACTTTTATAGAAGGGAGAATGCTTGTATATGTGTTTTTAGGCTTGATAGAATGTGTATGTGGAAAAAAAGATGTTACTTTCATATATGATACTCTAATGTCTGCTTTGAAGGATTGGAGATTGGATTTCAACAAATTTTTAGGCTTTGGATCAGATGGAGTATCTATAATGATGGGATCCAAATCTGGAGTTACAACGCAGCTAAAAAACAAGGTAAATCCTCATCTAATTGTTGTGCACTATGTTGCTCATAGAACAAATTTGGCCTCTTTAGAAGCAGCTAAAGGAAAGGGTTGTTCTTTGTTGTCTAATGAAATAGATAACCTTATTAATTCAGTGGCTGCACATTTTAAGAAATTTGCAAAAAGAAAGTCCTCTTTGCAAACTTTACAAAAAGAATTATTTGATTCTCAAAAGATTCTTAAAGATTTTATAAAATCCGGTGGTTGTTTAGGTGACAAGCAATTTCAGTTTTTTGTGATAGTTTGGAAAGTGTTTTGGTATATTTTTGTGACACATTACCATCAAAAGATGATGGTACTAATCCAATCTTATTCAATAATTTGAGGTCTTTCAAAATTATTTATGTTTTACACTTTTTGGCTAATATTTTGCATAGTTTGTCTCTTCTTAGTAAAAATTTTCAACACAAATTTATTGATGCCTCTTGTATTGGGTCTTTAATTAAAACTAAAATTGCACAAATTCGAATGTTGTTTGTAGATGATTCTACTAATTTGAATATTGCCACCTTTAATGAGAGTATTGATTATCACCTATAATTCTATTATCTGCAAAACAATAGAAAGATGTGGATTGTTAGAAAGTAGGCATGTTAGAAAAATAATAGAATTATAGGTGCTTTTGAATCTTTCTAACATGCCTACTAGGCAAGTAGATTTATCTAGTTGAGGCATTTTAAAGTTGAATGTATTGTGTAGTCATTATAGGCAGGATTTAGAGCTTCATGGGAAGAAATTTGAAGCTCTAATTAACCTCTCAATGGCAAAGAAGGAATTTTTTGCATTTAAACTTCAAGCAACTACTAAATGGTTGGACAAAGGTTTTGGTGATTTATGGAGTCATATTTCTTAAAGCCCTTCACTTTAACTTAAGTTTCCTAACCTACTTATTCTTGCTGAAATTGCTAGAATTCAATATGTTAGTACTACCACATGTGAAAGGGGTTTTTCTATCCAAAATTCTATGAAGTCTAAGGTAAGGAATCATTTGAAAACTAAAAATCTTGAAAGTGTCATGTGTATTGCTTTAGAAGGTCCAAATAGTGATAGTGCTAATGCAATTTTACTTGAGGTCATTGTTTTGTAGAAAAATTCTCAAAAATTTAGGCACTTGTATTCAAGACCAGAATAGTATCTTGCTAGTGTAAGTGAAGGTGAGGCACCACAAGGTAACATTGATATTGGTGACTTTCAATTTTGATTATTATGATGTAAATAGGAGCCCTTCAAAAATATAAAGCCCCATTTCTCTTAAGAATGTGAGCTTTGTATTTTAGTAAGGCTAAGTCTTTGGTCCTCAACCGGTTGAGGAGTTTCCAGGTTCAACTCCTGCCAAAGACATTTCTATTTTGATAAGGCTTATGCATGTACATGTATAAATTTTTATACAAAAGAAATTTTAGGTATTGGCTAATTTAAATTAGTTATGAAAGGAAATTTAGCCAATTCATTGGGTTATACAAGAAAAAAACTAGCTGATTCATGTAGAAAATGAGAGGAATATTAGCTGGTTTAAATTTACTACCAAAAGAAAATGACTATTGTCATTAGATGGAAAAAGGCAAGAACCGAACAAAATCAAGGCTTAGCTGGCCCTACTCTTCACCAGCCAGCTTTTGACCTAAATTTTCAAAATATTTCCCGAACGTTGATAGTAGAACCACCCATCACCAACTACAAGCCCATCAACAATCAATAGGGGAGAGAGTTTGGGACTAATTTCCAAACATAAGTTCTTGATTTCCGCCCATCAATTCCTCCATTCTTTTCATGACACATCTGCTTGCTTTGACATGCCAAAGTAAATAAGTGGGCTCTTAAAATTTGGAGGATGAATAGTTGCACTTCTATCCTACATGGAGAGATTCTTTGTCATTCATCAGCTACAAAACGTCCTTGGCATCATTTAAGGCCAATGAATGATAGAATCTCTCCATGTAGGATAGAAATGCAACTATTCATTTTCCAAATTTTGTGGGAAAAAACATCTTCTATAATAGCATGTCTTCTAATGAGTGCTTTTTCATGATATCCAAACAGATGATACCGGCTTGTCATTTAAGGATTAAATGAGCAGTTCTAGAATAATTTATACATTGGACATGTGCCCAGACCAGCTTTTGCCTTCCAAAATTCATAGTAATTTCAATTCAAGCAATAAAATTACCAAATTTTGGCAGTCCCCCTCATATTTATACATTGGACATAGAACCAAACCAACTTTTGCCTTCCAAAATTCATAGTGATTTTAGTTCAAGTGATAACATTACCAAATTTTGGCAATCTTCATAGTGCACTTCTGAACTCCACATTATAGAAATATTTTCCTCATTATTGTAATCCACATTATATCCACAGTTATGGGTAGTTCTACCATAGGTGGATCCTACATCAAAATATGCTAAAATCAACAGTCAAATGCGTTAGCAAATTTGAATTAAGCATTTAGAGGATAGATTAACAAAAGTTTAGGGACACATGTAGTGGCAATCTATGGTATAAGAATGGGAATAGGGACACTTTAAGATGCCTTCACTTTATACCAAATTTTGATGTAGGCATTATTTTGAAGTTAAATTAAATTTTAAGAGATTGCTATGTTTAGTACTTTATATTTTTGAAAAATTCCCCTTGAAGTCTAGTTTTGGCATCAAAAATTCAATTTTGAAATGAATGATTGTGATTTTTTTATGAAAGGGTGTCCATTGCAAATCTTGATTTTCAAATGTTGTATCTCTTGTAAATGAGCATGAAATACAATAGATCTTGGAGGGAAAAAAATTATATTATAAATTCATTTCAAAAATTGTAGAGTAGATTTTGAGAAGCTAAAGATTAATCCCTAAAGGACCATTGCCCCTATGGGAAACAAAATGGATTTTGGGTAGGTTTGTATGACCTCATTTTTTAGTGAAACTTTTTGAAATTTTTATAAGATAAAAAAATTTATTAACTTCGTGGAAATATAATTTTTATTTCAATTTCAATCAATGTCCGGGAGTAAACGTTATACCATAAAAAGTCCAAATTTTCATTTGGCGGGTAGAAAAAAAAATCCACAAAAACTTGAAATTAAATTTTTAATTTTTTTTTCCTTATAGATCATATTTTTGTCTACATGTGAAGCTGTGATTCATTCCATTTGGATAGTGATGTGAAAATTATGAATGATCTTGTTTTGGGGGCACTCTAAGCATCTTCTTGAAAAATTGACTTAATGGATTCATTTTAGAATGCAATTTTCAAGATTTTCCAAAAAAAAAAGTGATAGACAAGGTTAAGTTGCTTATTAGAACAATCTCACAATTGGGATTATTGTGTTTCAATTCCATCTTAGAGCTATTCATAGTTTATTGTTTTTTTTCAATCTTGAACCTATTTCTACTTAACAATGTTTTCAAGAATGAAAATAAAATTTGTTTCAGTTTTTGATTTTTTTTTCTAGACTTTCAACTAAAGTTTTCAACATAAATTTTTTTTAATTCAAAGTCCAATCCTAATTTTATTCACAAATGGTATTCAAAGTCATTTAAAATTGCACGCTACAAAATATTGTTAATGTTTTGCGGGTTTTTTTTTGGCTCCCCTTGAAAGAAGGAGTTTCCCAATGTCATGCATTGTTGACTTTGAAAACCCAGGGGACAAGGATTGGACTAGCTCACAATTTGTGACTTGTGCAACTAACAATTGAGGCAAAAGTACATCCTCAACGCCAATGAAAAAACTAGGATTATAACTTAAGTTCCTTCCTAGGCATCCAAAAGGGGATTATTTTTGCTTGGAGAGGGAATACATGAGCCCAATTAACAATGTTACGAAGTGTTAAAAAAATAAAACAAAATTCTAACTTTGAATGCTAGTATTTCTAAATCTATATAGTCAAACTTCATTAAATTTTTTTCACATGATTTTAGTCAAGCAAAGTACAAGATTGTATGGTTAGATTTTACAAAAAGAATTTTTTTTGTTTTCTTGGACAAATGCAACAAAATAATTGTCAAATATAGTTGTCAAACAAATGCAACAAATATGGTAGTTTTGAGTGGTTTTTGACCTTCCAAAATGGCCTTGGTCCTTTAGAGGTTAATTCAAGTTATATTACATGTTATGCCCTTTAACCTCATCTTGTTTTAGCAACCAATTTTTAGATTTGACTTGTGAAAATATGATCGAAAGACTTTAAATCAATGTCATAGTTTTAACACCTTGATAATCATACATTATAATCTTTCAATCCATAAGTAAAATTGTTGTGTTTTCTTTTTTCATGTGATCTCTAGCATGTCTAGTTTGAATTGGTATAGTTAGATTTCAAAAAAAATTGATAGAACTTATCAAAATTTAGACTTCTTGTTCAATTTAGAGCATTTTCCAAGAAGCTCAAATAAGGCCTTGGGCATTTAGGGGTTAATAAGCTACTTTGTGGAATTTAAGGAAAATTAAGCAAGTTTTGTTAAACAAAAACAAATTTTTGTACTAAAATAACACTCTTTTAGAAAATATTGAAATTAAACATGAAGAAAGTCAAAGTGTTGAAAGAGATACATGCAAAGTTGATTCTATGACATGTCTACTAAATAATGGGGAATCCAAATTCATTCTACATTTTTATTTAATAATTGTCGTATAATTTATTAATAAAAAAAATGGCGTGCTAAGCCAACCCTTCTAATTTTGAATAATTATTTGGCCAAAATGTGTTGAAGGTGACGTTAAGCTACAATGGTATATATCTATGTTCTTAATAAAATCTTCATTAAGAGTAAAAATTATAGTAAACTTATTATTTGGTAAAATGTTAGTACAATAACACTTCAATGTGCATGGGTTTAAAACTGGATGACTTTGATAAATTTTGTGCCACATGTACTAATAGAGTAAATTAGTGTAGTCATAGTATAAGAACCTTTTTCTAAATTTTAACATCTCTTCATTCCAAAATCTTCAATTATTCATCACTAATACTATAGTAATAATTACAGAGAATAGCAATGTCCCAGTCAAATTATTGCAAAATATGTATTCATTTAAAAAAAATAACATTTGTTGTCTTTGTAATGTGGGAGAAATTGATTTTAGCGAAGAAAAAGTCATATAGAGTGCCAAATGGTTAGTCAAAATCCAAAAATTGTTGTTTTGGGCCTACCATAATGATGAAGATCCCTAGTTTAATTGATTTTTTTCCTTTGCTATGATGTTTGAAAAGGTATGACAATTGGACAAAAGATTAGATGACTATGAAAGAATAGGAAATAGCTTATAGGAGTTAAAATTTTATCATTGTGAACAAAATATCATTATCTTTTAATTGCAATAAAGATTCATTATGATCAATTTTTTTTATCGTAAAGCATTTGTTATAGTTTTAGGTGGAAAAATCTCATCCTAATGAAATATTGAAACAATTTTTTTGTCAAATATCAATTATTTCTCTGTTGCAAGAAGATCGATAATAGTCATTAAAAGTAGATATAAATGATGAAATCATCAAATCATTAAATATGAATGATGAAAGTGCAAATATGTAGATGAAAACAATTTCTATCTCAAAAAATTACATGCTATAGATTCACTTGTTGCTAATCATGCAATTTTTAAATGTGTAGGAAAAGAGCTAGTTCTTGATTTAAAAATGATTGTAAGTTAGATTTTGGATTTATGGGGAATTTCATTAAAATGGTAGATATTCTATGACTTTGGAATTTCCACAGTTCAATTTGGGTGGTCTAAACTCTATTAGTGTCCTAGGTTCTTGAAATCTATACCATTATTAGATATCTTAAATCTAAGAGATATGTATATTTTCTAGATTGACTAGTCTGAAATCTACATCTTTTCTAGATTTAATACATCTAATAGTGGTGTAGAGTTCACAAATCTAGGATACTAATAGAGTTCAAACCGCCTAGTCTAAATTGTGGGAATGGCACACTGTAAAAGTGGCACATGGAATATTGCCATTTTAATGAAATTTCCCATATTTCAAATTGGACTTCATGATTCAGTTTTGGCAATATTGTTTGTTGCTGTAACAAAGCTACACTAATTTTACCTTAGCATTCATTCATTTGAAGTGCTACAACAACAATGGGGACTATTTCCTCATCAAGTCAAATGATTGAGTTTGAATTACATTTATTCAACAATATTCAAGATTTTTCTTGAAAAAACACCTATAAAACTCCAATCAATATTTCATTTTTGGCAAAATTTTACTTAAATCTATAAGATTTCGATAAGATTGATGCTAGTTACTATTACTCTAGAAAGAAAGAGGGAGAAAGTGCATGAATCTTAAAAAAAAATCTCCAAAATATATAAGATTCATCCGAATTGGAAAAAGTTTTCAAAAACATTGATAAATCTATCGACAACAAACATAAGTGAAAAATGAATATTGGTAAATACAAATGGACAATTTTACAACATACTTGCATTCCAAGGCATGTGTTAGTGTTTTTTCTTCTCACATGATTTCACCACAAGAAGTGACCTATAAGTCATTGTGTCATTTGTCATTCAAAATATTTTTGAGTTTTATCAACTATTTACCTTCAATCCCCATATTAAACCAATTTTTCAACTACCAAGTTTTGTTTCGTTTTCTATTTTTTATTCTTAAAAGAAATTTTATAGAATTTGTCACTAATTTTTTTTCCATGTTTTCAAATTGCAAGTGATTTTATTTCTCAATTCCACTAGCTAACAATGAACTAACTCGTGATTCTCCCCAAACATTGGTGACATTCTTCCAAATGAAGTGAAAACAACGAAGGGATTAATGTTCTCTAGAAGGAAACAAAACAAAGAAACTCGTGCGTGTCACAATACCAACAAGATACCTCACCCCAAAAGTGTTGAGGGCTTCATACTATGACCAAAGGTCAAGAGGCTGTGGGGTTCCATCAATCAAATTTCAAGAAACTAAGAGTTTGGCCTCTCAACCCTTCACATTAAAAGACACAAGTTCCAACACCCTCCAACTACATACATGGCAATAAATTGCTTATATAATGACGGATTCTCAAAGGAAGTTTTGGTCAGTTAAAAATAAAAGTTCAAACTACTGCCAAGAGGCCGTTGACTTATAACAAGATTTCAACCATTGAATTGCTAAGAATTTGAGCTTTGACTTGGCCGTTCAGAGACTTCACACTATGGCCAGTTGAAGACTCCAATTCCTATTATTTATTTCCTATTTATTACTCATTTCCTTGGACTGTCAACAAAGTGTGGCCACTCAATCCCATGACCTCTCGACTTGAACAGCCATAGTGTGAAGTGCCCCTAAAACTAGAAAACTGGTGCTAGTGCTTTGGTCCAGGGCCCGGTACGCCATCATTCACAGCCTCTGTTTCTTGTCCAGGGCCCGGTACACCAATCTTCACAGCCCCTGTTTTTCTTCCGACATCGCCATCGTCATTGCCATGCCGTCTCTTCACACAGCAGCCAGAAATCCGAGCATTCCATGAACCTAAATCATAATTTCACGCACTCTCGATTGCGCTCAAAACCATGGTTCGTTTGTTAACGGAAACCCTAAGAAATCTGTGACTCTGCATCCCTCCCACGAGTCACCGCTGCTGCGTTCAGTTTGAATAGCTTGGCACCATTTTTGGAGCATTCTGGAGCATTTCGGAGTATCCTGGAGCTTTTTACATAGTTTTATATTTTTTTCCTGTACTAGTTGGAATACTTTAATAGCGGATGGGATGGAGGGAGCAGCGAGTTCGTTTTTGGCGGAAGCGTGTTTTATTAGTGAGAATTAGGTTTTGGATCTGAGGAACGTGTTAGTTTACGAATGTCGCGGAATTTTCCTTTGCGTCGGTGATCGTAATATGGGACTCGACTGCTCGAGGTGGATTAGTGAGAATTAGGGTTTGGATCTGTAGAGTATTATTTTACGGATTCTTAGAAATTTTGGTTTTAGTCGGTGATGGGAATATGGTTTGTGTGCAAGAGGATACTTCCGGAGAGTCGATCGGAAGAGCGTCTTTGTTGCTTGGATGGGGGTTACAGGCAGTTTTCGAAGAAATTGGGAGTTAGAACAGCAGGTTGAAATTTTGGATGGTTGATCGAGGGCTTGTCCTCGTGGGCGTGGTGAGAGCCGGAGTAAGAGATCGGCCAGCATGAGTATCTCAGGGGCTCGAATTTGTTTTAGGTTATTTTTCGTGACGGTTCTTTTGTGGTTTAGAAGCGCTGTGGAAGCGCAATGTTCCTCTTCAAGCAGTCTGGTTGGTTTTCAAGCGGATTTTGTCATGGTGCAGCATCAGCTGCGCGGACGCTTTCGAATTGTCGACGACTGTTCCTTTACTGTAAGTCAACCCTCGGTTCTCGTGGATTTTCGTTGGATTTTGAAGTCGGCGCTCATTTAGCTGGGCTAGTCTCTATCAAGGACTTGATTTAGCTGTAAATTGAGGTATTTCGAATTGCATTATTATTGTGCGTGAGTTACAAATTGATGAGGTTTTGGTGTGACGAAGAGATTTTGCATCTGCGACCGTACTCTGCGGATGATTTCTGTCACGCAGCAATGCTGGGGGTGGTTCATTGTTACTCTGAAACTATGGCGACAGTTGTCGATGCGCTATGCACATATTCTGATCATTTTCTACTCAAGGTTTTTGGTTTTGGAGATATCTAAAGTGCTTAGATGCACGGGATGGGCTAAACACTTGTATTGTTGGGAACCTGATGAGACGAAAGGATTCTTCGTTTTTTACAGGAATCTCCTCACTCTGGCCCTTGGAGTGGTTAGAGTTGTATCTAGTAGTTATTATGATAAGGCAGTTTGCCCTCGGTTCTCTGATGACCACATTCATGACTGCTGAATACTCTTCTTGAATTATTTCTTGTACTCTCCTGTGGATGCAGGTAAGCAGGTTTGACATGATAGCTGGGATAGATGTGAAATGGTGGGGTGCTGCCGGTGATGATGTTGACAGTTTTCTCAGTGGAAAAGTCGTATCAAATGATAAACTACCTTTGTCCTACAGGAATGATACTTTTAAGGTAAATGTTTGATTCCTACAATTGACGAAATTGAGCAATAATCTAATGTCATAATGTTGGCGTTCTTTGATGTTCCTAGAAGAGTAGGTTTTGTAGTGTGGTACCTATGTCGTTAACCTCTGTAGGTGTGCTTTGTAACACGTGTCACTTCAATGTTTCCCTTCATGCTTCAAATGTATAATTTGTACATTTTCAGTATCACATGAGGAGTATCTCGTGTATTTCACAAAGTCTATTCGGTTTGTTGGGTTGTTCTGCAGAATGCGGATGAAGTATAATTGCAAATATTGACATTGACTTTTCAGGTCACGTTATTGAAGACCTTGACTTGGGGAGACATAAAAGTATTGAGTGTATGGGATAGTGCGACAGCTTCAAATTTTGGACACGTAGTGTTGCAACCCAATCACACTGCTCCACCTCCAATGAATGGGGGTGCTGTTCCAGGGCCTCCAACTCTCCCTCCTGCTACAGGACCTAGTTCGCAATTGGCCCCGCCTCCTTTGAGTGATAACTCCTCTTCACAGATGGGTGAACCGACCATGTTCGATAATTGTGTTGCTCTTTCACCTGCTTTTCGGGTGCGGTGGACAATGGGTGTAACTCCTGGAACTGTTGACATTGGGCTTGAATCTGCACTTACGAAGACGCAGTACATGGCGTTTGGGTGGGCCAAACCTGGAATCACTGAGCATTATATGATTGGAGCTGATGTTGTCGTGGCTGGTATTGATGATAAGGTACAGTTCTATCTAGATATTCGTCGTGAAATTTTCATGACGGTGATCGTTGTTATTGCTCCATTGCGATCTTTGCAAGTACTCCGGTTCTTTGAGGACTGTCTTATGATACCATGGGATTTAGCAGAATACTTCTTTGCGAAGGATATATCGTCATCCAAACGGTGTTCATAGATCTGGTTGTGCGGTGTTGAGTATTAGGAAATGGAATGTTTTTTGAAGGTAACCTAATTCTAATTCTGTTATTTCCAGGGGTTTCCACTATCAGAGGATTATTATTTGAGTTCTTACAGTGAGTGCAATTGGGACAAGGCCAAACCAGCTGGTGTTTGTCCTGATTCATTTTTAGCCGGTGGTGCTAATGGCCTTAATAACTCTCAAATGATTCATGGTCAGCAAATTGATGGTAAGTTTTGCTTGCAGCCTCGCATTCGTACCCCCGTTATTATAATTCCTGGTACTAAGTTCAACGAAATTGTCGTATTCTTCTAGACTGTGCTTTGATGTTTTTCGTTTGTATTCAACATTGTTTTTTTTATATGGTGTAATTGAATAGTATTTGACTGTGACTCAATGATATACTTCTTTAATTCCAGTAGGAATTAAAGCATTTAAGCATTTTTGTACCTTATGAGATTGACGCTACCTTTCAGGATTTTCAATTCTGGACCGCACGAGATATCGCATAATGAAATAAAGAACCTATCTGATATGTGCAAAGCCTATAGATTGGTTTTCTGGATCAAGAAACTGGCATTTCTGCCTGATTTAAGGTTTAACCACTAAATCTATCAAGAAACGTCATGTTGTGTCAGTTCTCGATTGCCGTAGGAACTTCTACGCAGATTTAGCAGCCTTACAATGCTCTTAAACTAATTCACGTGTGATAATGAAGTATCAATCTTCTCAGGTGTTGTGTACGTCTATTTTTTAGTTGAGATCTTGCACACAGTCGCTCAACACACTGTCATATTTCAGGTTTTCCGCAGCCACGATAATGTATGTTACGTAATTCTGAAGTTGGTGATCGTTTTTCAGGAATCACGCTTGTTAGGTATCGACGCCCTCTTATTAGTGCAGATACTCAATATGATGTTTCGCTGAATGAAACGCAAGACATGACTGTAGTTTGGGCTATGGGCTCATTAGCACCTGACAGCAATCGGGTTCATTTCACACCACAGAACCATGGATTGCCTCAAGGTGTGAAATACGGGTTTCTTAACCTGACGCTTGGGCATTCCCTTGATCAATGTAATGGCCCGCTTCCAGCCTCAAACGCTTCGCAGGGTAACATCGTAGTTGCAGATCGAGGAACCTCACTTGTGGTAACCTCGGATGTAGCATATGATTACCCAAACCCACCCAATCCCAAAAAGGTCTTGTATATAAACTCAAAAGAAGCTCCCATACTGAGGGTGGAGAGAGGTGTGCCAGTGACGTTTCTAGTTCAGGCAGGACACGACGTGTCTTTCTATGTAACATCAAATCCTATTGGCGGTCGGCAAAATTCCTCAAATTATAGTGAGGACAAAATATATGCTGGTGGTCCTTCTGCACATGGAGTACAGACCCTACCCTACACCCTCAAGTGGCTTCCGGATCGAAGGACACCTGACAAAGTATATTATCAGGTACATTTTCCGTAAAGCCTTGCATAAGGTAGCTATAATGTTATTGGTTAATCATTCTAATTCGACGCTCGTTCGGATTCTGCACATCTACTAGGCGGACATCTGAATGGAATTATGGATGACAGCGGTGATAGTGATACCTTTACCTACAATGATTGAAGACGTCAATGTGTGTTAGCCTCTGGTGATATTTGAGTCTGTCCATTAACTTGCTATCCGATGGCTCTCTTTATCAACCTGTTGACAAACCCATTTGTTGTTGTTGTTGTTTTCCAGTCATATTATCAAAAGAAAATGGGCTGGCAGGTGCAAGTCGTGGATGGTGGACTGTCTGATATGTACAATACAAGCCACTTGCTTGCAGATAATGAAGTGAGTAGTGAGAACTTCTTTGAGTTATTGAATTTCTTTTTGTCCCTGCTGGCTGTCAGAAAGGTCAAGCCCTCTGTCGTGAATGTGAAATGTATTTGTGTGAGGTGGATTGTATGATTTTTAGATAGTCTCTCGTGGTTGTTCGGGGATATTCTCTTCAGAGTTATGCTTGAAATTAGTTTTCCCTGGGATACTATGATTGTTGCTGGAGACGAGATATGGATGTCCTTTTTAGGTTATCAGCACACGCTAACTGTAATGGAGCTCTTGCTCTTTTACCTCTATGTATATAGGTGACTCTATTCTGGACCTTAACAAGCACCGATGTCTACTTCGCTGTACGAGGTGAACGCAAGAGTGGTTACCTGGCGGTGGCTTTTGGCAGGTTTGTATTTCACAAATATCTGAATGACTGATTGCGAAAACATTATGCCTTCCGGAAACAGTCCTCAAAATAGTGCCCTTCAGATTTCGTCTGGCATTTTGTGGCAGTTCCTTGGTCATCTGTAGGGTCCACCATGGACGAATATCAAGAGAACGATGAGCAGTGAGTGCTGTCTTTGGTCTCCGAAATTGCATGACTCAGTGACTGGAAATTAGAGGCTGTTGTCATTTCTGAAGGCAATGGTAAATCTGTTGCAAGGAAGGCAATGGCACGTAGTTCCAAATTTAGATGTCATAGTTAAACGCAGCCTTTCCTAGATTCCAATGCTTGCCTGTATTTATGAAACCTGTTTTTCATGCTGAATTTAACTAATACTCGGATTCTTCATTCTTGAAGGTTTTTGCTTTGGAGATGGTGGTAGCTAATTCATTAGATTTGTAGCGAATTTTTAACGTAAATTATCAGACTGCATTATAGCAATATTTGCACTTCATTTTTCTAATTCCTCAGAGAGCTGTCTCACGAATTCCATTTTTCATAATAGCTTTCCCATGTTACCTGTATGCATTTCCAAGGTCTCCTTAACTGAATCTTTGTGCGTTGTGTGTTGCATGAAAATTGCAGTGGCATGCTGAACTCTTTCGCCTATGTGGCTTGGATAGATGGTGATGGAAATGGGCACATTGGAACATACTGGATTACGGACAAAGATGCATCCGGTATTCACCCGACTGCAGAGGAGCTTTTCAACAAAAAATGTGAACGAACAAATGGAGTTATTACTTTTGAATTTAGCAGGCCTCTGAAGCCAGATTGTCAATCAGGACAAGAGTGCAAAAACGTGATTGATCCCGCAAGTGCTTTGAAAATGGTCTGGGCTATGGGTGATGAATGGTCAGGTACGGATAGTAATTTTTGAATGCATAATTGCATTCCAGGTACCCATGCGTCAGCTCTGTCCCTACTGTCTTCTTCAGCTTTGAATGCAATCTTTGTTAGTTTCTGGGAACTAGTAATATGAAAGACAAATCCCCAAATCCCAAATACAAAGTCGAAGGGAGGAGTTATATCCATCTGCAGCATGCAAGTCAGAATATAGGAACTAGAGAAGCGCAAGAGCATGACAAAAAATTTACTTTTTAACATCTTGTAAGATATGTCCACTGGCCAGTTTTCCATCATTTACAGGTAGCTGCAGTTAGCGTGGCTAAGTATGTTGTGCTTCTGTTAATTATTATGTACGCACTTTTTCGTGGTTGCAGATAATTTGACAAATGGGAATATACATACCATAGTGAGCACGACTCCAACTTTGATTTATTTGAAAGATGGGGCTGCTAAGGTGGAAGAGCTTCAACCAGTTTTAGCGGTACGTTATCTTGCTGCGCATTCTTCATGAAAGACCATGCCACATTTGTGTGTCACTTTTGTTCTGTATTCATCCTCACAGACTCTTCGATGCAATCAAGTAAATACTGGCTGCAGACAACATCATACTGTCAATCTAGCATTTTAGTAGCCAGTCTTAGGAGACATTCAATAATTTTCAATACTATTAGTTTTGATGATGTGTGCAGACTGCTCTGCATTTTATTTACTGATGTGCACTTCAATAGTTCGACTGCTCTGCTATAATACGTAATTGCACTAACGAGGACCTTCTGGGACTGCTATGACTAATATAAGAAACTCGGCGAGGCTGCAGGTGCATGGCTTTATGATGTTCTTTGCCTGGGGCTTATTGTTCCCAGGTGGTGCCATGGTTGCTAGATATCTCAAGCACGTAAATAAAGATGGATGGATACGGTAGGTTACCTGATCACCTTGCGATTTCGTATCGGTTTTGAAGTGCTTGTGAAACGTTGTGATGCATTTTATTTCACAATGGGCTTGTGGCGTCATGTTCTGTTCCTGTACTTTTATCTTGTGTTCTCTGTTAATTGTGTTTTCGCATGGACGTAATTCACCTAACATAATTAATCTGTCAGAATTCTCTCATTCAGAACTGTGTTGGCTGTTGCATTTGCAGTATTCATACCTATGCGCAAACTTCAGGAATTTTTGTCACGTTGCTTGGACTATTGTTTGCAGTTGCAGAGCTACAAGGGTACTCTTTGCTTCCAGCATTTTACCTGCAATTTAATTGGCTTTATTTTTATGATTGATTGCATTTATCTTTTATTTTGGCATCGTATTCACTCTCATAGTGGTTAATAACGCTAATTGTGTAGGTTGGAATTCAACAACGCACACACAAAACTTGGTGCTGTGTGTTTGGTTTTAATATGCGTTCAAACAGCCGGTGGATTCTCACGGCCCTCGAAGGGAAAGGGGGTTGTACGGACAATCTGGGAGTACTTTCATCTGTATGCTCCATTTGCTCTCTACCTCAGTCGTTTTAGTTGTATGTTTGATGACATTATGATTTTGAAGTCTTCAAACTCATCTGACACGATCTTATTTGCATGAGCAGGTATACAGGACGGATGGTTCTGCTATTAGGATTTATAACTCTGTTTACAGGAGTTGCTCAATTAGGAGCACGAGATGCGTTTGAGCATGTGAGGACGTTGGAGTGGTCTATAATTGCCTGGGTGCTAGCCCTCGCGTTTGTATGTGGTTACATTGAGGTGCACGACTTTTGGATCAGGTAAACTCTCAAATTTGTGAAAGTTTCTGATGAATCTGCTACCGATCAGTTCTTGCAGATTATGTACATGTTTGTACTTTGATCTTGAGTATTTTTCTTCCCATACCACAACACTAATAATGATATTTAGTGTTTTCAATATTAATTATGAACACTAACTCTAATTGACCACAACTCTAATAATGTAACCAATGCCAAGTGGCAACTAGACTCTGGAAATTCATGAATAGTCATCTACAAGTTTTGCACTATTATTTCGGCTTTGCGCTATTCATGAACTTGCAATAGGGTAAGTAACACAATTGAGTGACCAGTTTTAAATACCATTAGTGTAGTGTGATGTAGAGGATAACTTCAATAATTATTGCTAAATTTGGATTGTTATTGGTGTGTTCTTCCAAATTTTGGCTATGAAGAACAGTACTCAATTTGTTTTAGTACTAGTAAGATCATCTTCCTAGCGTATTCTTGCCGGAGGTTTTCTCGTGCTCTTGAAAGTGCTCTGAAGGTTTTGATCACAGAATTTTAATTTATTTTGGGCTTCTTTGGTGATGTTTGTGGCGTGGTTTTCACGGTTTTGAACTTGGTTTACAGGGACCAGGAGTATATCGCACCAGGCCCTTCACGACAAGTTTATATTATAGGGGAAGAGGAAGATGACTCGGCAGAGCTGATGACACCTATACAAAATGGACAGAGTTCCGAGGACCATTTAGAGATGCGGGGCATTGCAGTTCCACAGTGAGCATACTGCAAATTGCGTTTTGAAACTAGCTGCTCCCTATTTCATTTTTTCTAATTTTTTTATAACAATTTGATACAAATACGAGGTTGCAGAGTTTCATGGAGGAACTGTTATTGCTTCCTTTGAGTTTTGGGTTAAGCAGTACTTGTCAGATCTGCTAGTTTTCTTGCCGACCCTTTTCTCTTTAGCATTCTAGTGTATGCAATGGTCTATTTGTTGCATTTAGTTTTTACAGATCCTCTTAACCTCTGAACGTCCAGAGTCTTTTCCATAATTCACGATTTGGGAAAAATCATCATAGAATACTATTTTGAAGAATATTTTGGAATTCATATACATATGAAAGTTGGAGATTTTGAGTTTTAGATTCCATCCGTATGGTTAGATTCACCAATGCTATCACCAATATTTTTTTATAAATTTTGAAAGGAAAATTTCGGAATTCCTTTTAAAATTCGATTACTCGATTACAAGTAAAATATTATCATTTTTTTAGTGCAATTTGTTGGAATGGATTTGAAATTTTTGTGTTCTTTGCATCTATGACCTCATTTTTGCAAATCTAGGTTTGAACTAGAGTCAATGCAATTTTAGCTTGGTCAACCACTTTACATACTTCTATATTTGTAATTTTAGAAAAATATATGTACTCTAGTAATATCAAATCCAATTGTTAGATAGGACAACAATTTGATAAAGTATCTCTACAAATTAAGATGATTTTCATTTGAGAAGTAATGAGGATGAAACTTGACTTTCAATTTGATAGTTGTCTAAAAATTTGACAACGGAGCACTTCAAGGTTAATTTCACTTTGGGTTGATGGAACATTCTTGTCCCCATTTAGAATTGCTAACTATCCCTCATTCTATAGTTAATCAGACCTCCATTGAACACTTGAGATATATGATACAATTAATCATTCAAATTATAGATGAAAAAAATGCTCTTTAAAAAATCCTAGTGCTTTATATAATTTCCTTCAATGTTCAACAAAAAGTAGATCAATACATTGTACATGTGTTGTTTACATCTAGACTTCTTTTACTTGTAATAATAAAGATTTTGACAAGTGTGACGAGGGATTCTAAATTAATCTGATAAGGATAGGCTATTCATTGTAGAATTTATAAATTGTACTCCCTTTGTTTCTAAAAAAGACCCATGTTTCTCTTGTGTTTTACAAAAGAAATATGGATCTTTTTTAGAAACAGAGATAATAGTATAGCATAAACCATTTACTTTAAAAAAAACATCAAAAGCACTCATTGAAGGTCAAACTATTGTACAAGATCTTTCATTTTCAGACAAAATTTCAAGGATGAATATATGCACTTCTGTCTTATATAGAAGGATTCTTTGTCATCCATCGGACCACTTTAGTCATTAACATCCTTATATGGTTAAATTGTAGTGTTGTAGACATAGATGTTTCAATAGAGGATGTTACAAAAGCAAAAGATAAGAAAGATAATTGTAAAGTTTGTCCGATGTAAACGGGTGTCGAGGATGGATTAACTAAGAATAGTACAAAAGAAACATGGCACCAAACTCCATAGGACCTCAGTTTTGGTGCTCCAAGGAGTTTCATCCCGTGTTTTTTCCAAATTCCAGCTAGTGGTCCCGCATTGTATACACTTTACAATTAACTCTAATGTGATTGTTTTTCACACTCGGGCATAATATGAGGAAAGTTATTTTCAATGCCCTTTGTGTGCAATGTATGTTACTTGGAAGTTGTCTTTTCAAGATTCTGGTTGATTTAGTTTAATTTAGTTGTACTTGGACGGTCATGATCTTATGTTGCATCGTTGGTTTAGGTCTTATTGTTGTTTTACAATATCATTTTGCAAAAGTTTTTTTTTTGTTACTTAACATAAACATGTTACATTTGAGAGAAGAAATTGGCTTTGAAAATTTTGGAAAATATAATGATGAAGGATATAAAGTACAAATTTGAAACATTTTTTTTCAAACAACCATACCATAAACATCAATGGATGAGGTTCAAAAGTGTATATATATATATATATATATATATATATATATATATATATATATATATATATTGTGTGTGTGTGTGTAACATACTACACATTAATTACCATGGAAGTTTGAAAAAAAAATTAGTTGTGATTTGAAAGAAAATCAATTTCAACGTTAGCCATGTCTAAACTTAATTTTGTTCAACATAATTTGGAATTACTTTATCTTTTGCCAATTTTTTAGTGCTTTGGCATCTTGATATACATCATTTTAGATTGTTGTACACAATAATTGAAGTAAATTGACGTTTATAGAATTTAAAATATCAACAGTTTAATGAACATGCAAATGATGTTGGTTCTCACAATATTTGAATTTTGGGGGGGAATTGAGAGTATGGGATAGCATTAGCCACTGTAGAATGTAGGTTGCAATATGTACCATTGTTACATCTTGAATTCATTCAAAATACTAGTTGAATTGGGCAATGCATTCAATTTATATATCACAATTGCATTATGCATTTAAAGGTTCAATGTTGGTAATTCACATAATTAATCCAATGTACAAATCCAAAAAAAAGTAAATTATCATTGCTAGTATTGTCAAAAAGATTAAAAGTTTGTAGTTTCATACTCATGTTTTTGAACCACCAAAATATCCATACTTATCATATACTACCTATTGAAGAATAAGAACAACTAAAGTAAATTACCCTATTTTAGGCCAAATGGGAGCAAGCCCATTGTGGGCTAAATTATGTTAGTGTACATTAGCGCTTAGAAAACAATAATTGAAATCTTCTTTCAACACAAAGGACGTACTCAAGCAGCTACATCTTATCTTTATGCATGAGAATACAACTACATGTTTTAGGGCAATTGCAAGAAACACTTGTTTTCTGTCACATGTTCCATATAGAGTTGTTTTGTATCTTAAGTATTGCAAAAAATAATTGAATGAGCATGAAATTCAAAACTAAACTTCCTACAACAATTCAAAATGTACTTGAATTATTTCAATTTTTTCAAAATCAATTCAATATTTCAATTGATGAGATTGAATTATATATAAATATATCACATATGATTTGGGTAGTTTTTAGTACTATCAAGTGCCTTTTTTGAAGAATTACATCGTCAAGTTGGATAGGCTAGATCTTTTAATAGAAATACACCTTCTCAAAAGAGGTATTTCCAAAAATGTAATCCAAGTGTATTTTACATTGATCAAAAGTGTACTATATTCACATTGAATTTATATTGAATTAAAAATAATTTTTTAGTTTTAGCTTTGATCTTCCTTCTTTGCTCTTAGCTGACAACAATGGCCACTTTTAAAATAAAATTTTCAAGTGCATTTTCTAATTTTAAAAATAGAAATGTGGATTCTCATTTTCTAACAAAAATAGTATTTCAATGTACACAAAAAGACTCAATAGTATAGTTAGGACCCCATATTGCCTCCAATTTCTCAATGTGAACTATTTTTATGGCAAATTAAGTATTTCCATCCATCCTTGTCATCCAATGATGAACTTCATAAGTTGTCAAAATAATAAATCCAAAATCCAATCAACCCTTTAGATTTCATGTTCCATACTGCCAATAGTACTGAAGGTGACTCAGAGTACAAAATGTACTAAAATGCTACAAATAAAAAAAACTCAACAAATAGTAGAAGTGTTTTTTGCAATCACCTTCAACCTTAACTCAAATTCAAGTGGTCTATATCACCATCAAAGTTAGATCTCTATCATTTTTCAATTTTAACTCCAATTTTGCAATTCTATTCTCTATTCTTATAAGTTTATTATCCATTCTAGAAACTCAAAGAGCCTTGTTTTCCACAATGCTCATAATGCTAGCTTTTGCTCTTATAATTTATTTAATTATGGTTAACAATAGATGAGATGACTTCTACAATGTCCTTTGATTTCTTGTTGCCTTCATGTTGTCACAATGAATTCTACTAGTGGTGAAGATATAGAAGTCCTTGGCTAGAACAATTGACCTCCTTCAAAATGTGCTTTTCAACTGAATCAAAGTTCAAATATCATACATTATGAAGAAGGGTTGTGAAAGTCAAAACTAATTAACCCCTAAAGGACCAATGTCATTTTTCTACCAAAAACCACTCAAAACTGCTATTTTTGTTGCATTCACTCAAGGAAAAAAAAAATGCACTTTATTTGTCTGAGATCATGTGGTATAATTTCATGAAGTTTGATTGTATAGATTGGAAGATATTAGTATTCAAAGTTGAAAAATAAAGTTTTTTTGAACAGTGGCCTCCAATATCAGATGACTTTCACCGCCATTTGTGGAAATTTTGTGCACTATGGACTTTGAATTTAAAAATCTACATGTTGAAGAATTGAATTGAATGTCTAGAAAAAAGAAATTTAAATGATTGATTTTCATTCTTTAAAAAATTATCAAGTAGAAATAGGTATAAGATTGAAAGAAAAACTAAATTGTTAATAGCTCTAAGATGGGATTGAAACACAATAATCCCAATAGTGAGATTGTTCTAGGTAAACAAGTAAATTCAACCTTGTCAAACAAAAATTGTGAAAATTGTAAATATTGCATTCAAAAGTGAATCTTATTAATGCCATATTTAACTACTTTTGGATTTTTTAGTGAATTTTGGACTTTGTCTAACGGGAGATTTCCCACTGTCATAGATATCTAAAATCTAAACTTGTTGTACATTTTTCAAACCACCTAGTCCAAAATCTATATCATGTCTAGATTCCTAAAATCTATAGAAATCAAAGTCTATAATTGTCTTAGATGTCCCTTTACCAATTTTGGACTTTACAAAGTCCAAAAATAGTTAAATATGGCATATTAGTTATTTTTTCAAGAAGATGTTTAGATTGCCCCCAAAAGAAGATTATCCATAACTTTCACATCACTAATCTAAATGGAATGAATAAAAGCTGCACATGTAGATAGAAATAAGATCTATAAAGAAAAATTTGAAAAAAGAAATTAGTTCAATTTTTTTTTAATTTCTTTTTTTGCCCGACAATATGAAAATTATATTTAAGATGTCATAACTTTTTCTCCTAGGCACCGATTGAAATAAAAATTATATTCCCACAAAGTTAATAAGTTTTTCTATCTTATCAAAAAGTTAAGAAAAATTTCACCAAAAATGGAGGTCATAGAAATCTACCCAAAATCCTTAACCCCTAAAGGACTGTTTGTCTTCTCAAGGGACAATTTGGGTCCGGGTAGGTTCCTATTGTCTCAATTTATGATGAATGTTTTTGAGATTTTTTGAGGTTGTGGAATTTGCTGACAGCTTTGTGAATATATAATTTTTGGTTCAATCAATGCCCAAGAGAAAAAGTTATGGCACAATAAGCCAAAAACAAAAGTTAACGGATAGTACAAAAAAATCAAAAAAATTCAAAATAGGTTTTAAATTTTTTTTCCTAAAATTTTATATTTTTTTCTACATTTAAAGCTTTGATTCATTCCATTTGAAGCTTTGATTCATTCCATCAAAGCTAGTTATGAGAAAGTTATGGACAATCTTAGTTTTTTGGGCAATCTAAGTATCTTTTTGAAAAAATAATTTATAGGATTCATTTGTGAATGCAATTTTTACAATTTTCCAAAAGAATTTTGGACAAGGTTAGGTTTTCTTTCTCGAACAATCTCACCATTGGGATTATTGTATGTTAATTCCATCTTAAAGCTATTAATGATTTAGTTTTTCCTTCAATCTTTAACCTACTTTTACTTAATTATTTTTAATGAGTGAAAATTAAGTATTTTTTTGTTGAATTTTTTCCCTTAGATTCTCAATTCAATTATTCAATATAAAAATTTAGAAAATCAAAATTCATAGTACAAAATTCTTTAGTTAAAATGATTCAATGCCAAAAAATCTAGTCAAGCAAGTTGCAAAAAAACTTGTTTTCTTCACTTAGGATGCAAATATCTTGCAATCTATGTGGTCAAATTTGATGAAATTTTTATCTCATGTTCTCAAACAAGTTAAGTACAAGATCCTACAATTGAATTTTGAAAAAACATATTTTTTTGGTTTTTTTAGGTGAACTCAGCAGAAGTGGTAGTTCTAAGTGGTTTTTGATAAAACCACACTCGGGGCTTTAGGGGTTAAAGTCCCCCTAGGGGACTCTTGGTTCTTTAAGGGTTAAGGAGGTGTCAAATTAGGCTCTAGCAAAAGAGTAGACTTTGAGAAGCTATAAATAGATTGTGGTTATATATATTATGTTCTTCAATCTCATATTCTTTTTGGTGACCTCAGTTTCAGATTTGACATGTAGAAAGAGGATTGAAAGACTTCAAATCACTTTCATAATTTTAACACCTTCATGATCAAACATGACAATCTTTCAATCTGTACGTGATATTTTTGTTTTTTGTTTTCCTATTTGATCTCTTACATGTTTACTTTACATTTGTACTATAATAAATTTAAAAAATTATGAAACTTATCAAAATGTGTGATTTTTTTTCAATTTATAGCAAATTCCAAGAAGCTCGAAAAAAGCCTTGCGCATTTAGGGGTTAAGGGGCTAAACCCAGAACACAGGCAGTATGGATGGACAGAACGAGAGGATGAGAAACAGTGGATGAAACACCGGACGACAGCCTCCCTTCTTCCTTATCCGAACACTCCTGATAACCTTTCCTTCACCCCTGTTTCAGTTCGGATTCCAGAACTTCATTGCAGCAAGAATTCGAGCAATTCAGGTGCCTCGCATTGCTGCCAATTTCGCAATGGCAGCCATGGCCGCCACCACCCACACCCTCTCCACCTCCTTCACCTCCCTCTCCCTCCAAGACTCTCCCAAATTCGCCTCGCTCTCATCCTCACACTCCATCGCATTCCGTTGCAATGCCTTGAAGAATGGCGTCTCCGTCGGGAAGCGCACCGCCGTCTCTCCCATTGTCAGAGCTCCCGCTGTTAGAGCATCAGCTTCCCTGGCTTCCGACGCGGTGGAAAGTCCCGAGATGGAAGAGCGCCGGAGTTTGGAAGCTTGGGTGAAGCAGCAACTCCCCGGGGGGTTTGCAGCTGCGAGACTCATTGGTACCGGGAGAAGGAAGACAGCTGTGGCAAGAGTGGTGCTCGTGGAAGGAACGGGGAAGATTATTATCAATAACCGAACTGCGCAGGTATGCTAGGGTTTGGGATGCATTGGGGTGAAAATTTTGCTCTAGGTTATTTGGACGAAGCAAAGAATTCCCGCTTTGCACGGTATTGTTTTCATAAGAGAGTATTCTCGCTTTTGTATGCCTGGGAGGTACAAATTGCAATTGGAGGTCGGGAGTCTAGTTCATGGCGGGACAGCTGTTTGGAGTGGTTTCTCGGATTAATGGAGCTATTGTCTCCATTTGTGTTGCGACGCATTGGGGTGAAATTTTTGCTATGGAAGAGGCTCTAGGGTATTTGGACGAAACAACGAATTCTCGCTCTGCACGGTATTGTTTTCATAAGAGAGCATTCTCGCTCTGTATGCCTGGGACATGCAAGTGCAATTGTAGGTCGGGAATCTAGTCCGTGGCGGGCAGCTGTTTTGCGTGGTTTCTGGGATTAATTGGAGCTATTGTCCCCATTTGTGTTGCAACGCATTGGGGTTAAGAATTGGGGATGGGAGAGGTTCTAGGGTAAAGGAGAGGCCTCATTAATCACGGGGTGCATTCGATGCTCTATTGATGATACACGTGAGCTTTGATTTTTGCTGAGTGTATAAACGGATAATTTATTGAGATTTCGTGTTTTGCAATTGATTTTTAGCTTAGCACGGGTTGCATCACATTATGGACAAGAATTTGGGTATGGGAGAGGTTTCTAGGGTAAAGTAGAGGCTTCATTAACCATACATTATATTCGATGTCCATTGACCAGACAGCTGAACTTTGAGATGAGTTGTGTTAAGTGTGTAATCACTTACTTTATTGACATTTCGTTTTTTTCAAGTTTCTAGATTGCTTTAGGGTTAGGCTCAAAGTTCACCTATTTGGTGAATGGATTACTGGATGGTGAATGGAGACTTTGCATTATTCGTACGTAGCAAACCTATTCTCTCTTTGCACGGTATGCTTTTCATATGAAAGTATTTTCTCTTTGTATGCCCGGCATATACAAGTGCATTTGTAGGTCAGGAATCCATTTCCGTAGCTGTTTTGAATCGTCCTCTGATCATAGCAAGTGTTGTCCTCATTTTTAGAGGATTCCAATGCACTGATATATAAGTTATTTGGATATCTCATGAATGTGTTAAGAATTTTGAAAGCTTTGCTCATTGTGCGAGTAATTGAAGACTTTGAAATAAGGCAGGGAACTCATTCCTATTGCTTTTAGCTGGTTTGGGTGCCTCTTCCTGGAAGGGAATTTATCTTTTAGAGTGTGTTTTGTCACTATTTTTGAGAGTTTCAATGGACTAAAATGCAAATTATTTGGGTATTGTAGGAGCAAGTTATGAATTTTTGAAAGTTTTGCTCATAGCATGAATAAAAGAGTGGGTAGGTTTTGTCTCTGCAGCTGTTTGACGTTTGTCTTATTTACTAGATTCTGATTTTTTTCTTATTTTCGGTAACATTTGCTCCACTGATGACCTAAAGGTATCACACAAGAGTGGGTTTACTTCCTTAATCTGCTGGGTTTTTTTCTTTAGCTAGAGTTAGTTTGAGTTCAAATCAGGGTACACGTGGAATATTTTTACATTTTTCTGACATTGCAAGTATTGCACTGGTGCTGTATCTGCATTGCTTTCATTGCGTGAATTCGTTTGAATTGGATGCTGGTTACCTGTGGAATTTCTAATTTTTTCTGACTTGGAATTCTAGCACTGGTCTTATGATGCACAAGAAGGGCTGCGTACCTTAGCCTCTTATGTTTTCTCTTTGAACTGGTTACATATGGAATTCCTAATGTTTTGTTGCAATGGTGTTGTATTGATCCAGGACTATTTGCAGGGGAACCCGTTGTGGCTGCAATCGGTGAAGTACCCATTGGCAAGTCTAGGCTATGAGACCAAGTACGACATTATAGTGAGGGCAGAGGGTGGAGGTTTATCTGCTCAGGCTCAAGCGATCTTGTTGGGCGTGGCGAGGGCGTTGATTGTGGCCAACCAAGCGAACAGGGATCCGTTGAAGAAGCAGGGCTTGTTGACACGAGACTCCAGGATTGTGGAGCGGAAGAAGTATGGGCTCAAGAAGGCCCGGAAGGCGCCCCAATACTCCAAGCGTTAAAAATCTTGGTTGGTTGGTTGGTTGTCATTTTAGGATGGGGATTTGGGGCAGTGTTATTATTTCACCCCCTTTTGTAGCACCGTAGTTTTAGGCTCTCATTTGGAGATGAAATCAATGCTCAAATATTGTTCTTTTCTGTTTTTTTTCTCTCAGTTTGATGTCATTCCAGGAGCTTCTTGTGCAAAGGAATGGATATGAATCTTGTTTGCTTTCGTGTTGGTTTGTTTATCAATTGCTATCCCTCTGAAAATCAATCAGGGTCGGTGTATCACTCCAAACGTTGGGTTGGTGGTTTGTAGACTTTGAGCTTGTGTTATAATTTCACACCTTTGTTGTGGTAGTTTTAGGCTCTCACTCATGAGATAAAACAAATGTAACTAGAAGCCCTAATGACTCTCAAAGACGACCTTTGCTCGTAAGTGTTGAATTGTGTTGAATTATGTTGAATTATGTTGACCTTACTACCATTGTTGTATAAAGTTAACTCCTAAGTTCTCCGAAGTCCATATTTTGGATGACAAAGAGAAGATTTAACTTGTATACTATGCTCAACTAAGGTAGGAGACCTCTTATGGATTGGAGCGTAATTTAGGTCTGTAGTCTAGCACCCAATTTTGTTCTCCTATATTCTAATGCAGTAGGAAATAGGATTCAAAGGGTTGGAATCAAGGTTCAAAGGCTTGAAAAGTCACCATTTTATAAATTCAATAATCACATCAACCTTTTTTGGCACCATGGGGCCATATTGCACCATTTCAAAATAAATTTCTACTTTTTGCCAAAAAAAAATAATCTTTTTTTGCCAAAAATTTCCCGTTTCTATTAAAAAAATGAATGAAGTCACCAAATTTGGATGAAAAAGTGCATGAATATAATTGAAAAGTGTTTTTTTCCCAAAAGATGGATGAATGTAGAGATACAATGTTTTGCCAAATTTTAAGTGATCACCATTTTGGCAATTTTTTAAAAAATAAAAAAAGGTTAAACCACATCATGATTTTTCTACACATGGCAAAAGATTCTTGCATTATTTCTCAATGTGAAGGGACACTTTTTAATTATCATTGGAACCAAGTAGGGAATGAAGATTGCCAAATTAAAGGCCAAAGTAGTATCTCTTCTTGGATTTACAATGGAAAGCTATGTAATTTTGCTTTGATTAACTATAATGTATAGTTGTGTGCCCTATGCCATTGCCACAGCCAAAACAAAAGTAAAATAATTTTTTAATTTTTTAATTCATTAAAACTTTGAAATTCAACAATTTTTATACCATAGTGTGAGAGGTTGTGTTCTTGGTACGAATAGACAAAGGAGTGCAAAGGCTTTGGTTTGTGGCTTTGGACATGCCATATGAAAGTTATGGTTTTTCGTAAATAAAGATGATTTAATTCAAACTTTTAATTTTAAGAAAATCCAAATTAACATTCACATCGTAGGTCCAAATCCCACGAAATTGGTATGAATAGAAAGTTTTATGTACAAAGGTTGGCAAGGAAGGTTTGTTTTGTGGCATTTAGACATGTGACATAAAAGTTATGATTTTTCCAAAATAAAAGATAATCTATTTGAATTTTTGAATTCATAAAAACTTTGAAATTCCATAGCTTTTATATTGGACGTCCAAATGCCACAAAACAAACCTTCCTTGCCAAGAGCTTTTGAGCAATACCAAAAACACCACTAAATGCCTCACGGTTTGTTAAATCTCAATGTATTAAACAAACAAAACAAAACAAACAACCTAATTTATGGTATAGATTTCTTTTTAGAAAAATGAGTAGGCCAAATATTTGTGGAATATTCCCTAATTTCCCATTCTTTTGCAATAAAAGTTTAAGAACCCAATAAGTTTAACTATGTATAGTAGCCAATTGATCAATAATGGGCTTTTTGCCTTATTCAATGAATGAAGAATGTTGTGAAAGTGTACTTCATCCAATTAATATTCATTAAGGAAGCTTTAAGAAAAAACATGTAATATTTCAATGGAAAAATTAGAAAAAATATCTTACATGAATCCATATTATAGATATGTTGGAGGACTTTCAATTATATATTATAATTTTCAAAAGCAAATTTACTATCTCTAGGACAAGTATCTAGGGGTAAAAGAGATGTTTGTTCAAATATCTTCTCTATCATCCCAAGTAATACCTTAATCCTTCAAATTCAGCCTTTTTTTTATAGACCAAATTAATAAAATTGACGTAAATAATATATTTGTACCAAAATATAAGCAAAAATGTTTAAAATTTATATTTCAACTTTCTAAAGTAATAAACTATATCCAAAATCGCACCTTACCTAAAACCAATATGTATCATCACTCCATATACATTTCCAAATATCAATATGTACATATATTGAAGAAACAATTTCAGAACTTCTACCAAAAGATTCTTTGATCCTTTGTTACTTTTGCATATTGTATCCAAATGTCACATTTTTTGGTGCTTTTGGAACCTCCTTTCACTTGCCAACAAGAAAATATGAAAATTTGACAAGTTTAATAAAAATAACTAAGCACAACTATATAAAGTGGTAGTTTAGGGTACGACCTTTAATCCCTCAGTGCTCCAATTTTTAAAATCTAGACAATGACAAAGAGGTTCTAAGGACTTTTCAAATTCTTTTTCATCTAAACCAATGCTTGACCTTTTGAAAACCACACTATTTATATGATGAATTTGATGAAAGTGAGGTCAATGTTATTGAGGATCCTAACAGACCTTAGTATATTTAACCCCTAAACACCCCAAGGGACCAAAAGTGTCCTCACATAATTGAAGTCTAATTTAAAGTGATGTAACTTTTGCATCCTATCTCTGAATTCAACAAAACTTGTTGGAAAATTTGTGTGGTAAAATTTTTAGACCAATCCAAGATGTGTTGATTTTTTGTAAGCCAATTGAAGTTCAAAGGTTCAATTTGAGTTCACCAAACTACATCTGATGGCTACAACTTCAAGGGCTTATATCTCCTCCATCCAAAGCTAGTTTTCAATAAAATTTGTTGGATTATGTTACCCTTGAAGTTTAGTTATTGTGATAAAATTTTCATGTCAATCCAAGTTGTTTTGAATGCTAAGGAGTAATTTGAAGTTCAAAATCCCAACATTTTTTTATTATCATGTACTTCGGCAGCTTATTTCTTCTTCATACATTGTCCGTTTTCAAAAAAAAATTGTGGAAAAGTTGAGCATACCATTCTAGTTTGTGTGGATAAAATTTCATATAAATCCAAAAAGTTATAAGTGACTGAGAAACATATAGTAGAAAGAGGTCCAACCTCATATGTGTTTTTTCTTGCTATTTTTATGACATTTCGAAGCCATTTAGTAGGCACAATGAGTCAATTGATTGATATTTTCTTTCACCAATGTATTTGTTTGCTGATTTTGAATCACCTTATAGTTTCATGTTTTTTTATTTGAGTAGGTTTAGAAATCAAATTTCTCTTCTAAATGTGTTACTAGAAAAATTTCAGCATCCTTTTTCAATACTAAAACATTGTAATCTTGCAATCTACATAACCAAATGACTCCAAAAAATTTATTCACACCATCTACAACATGTACACTATATAAGATTGTATGATTGAGATTTCTATACCTTAATGACATTTAAATCTATAGCACTTCAAAAGCAATG
Organism: Climacium dendroides; assembly: GCA_950106755.1. Classification (NCBI taxonomy): domain Eukaryota; kingdom Viridiplantae; phylum Streptophyta; class Bryopsida; order Hypnales; family Climaciaceae; genus Climacium; species Climacium dendroides. The sequence continues at coordinate 17,175,213 of OX467089.1, forward strand.
ATGTTTTTGAACTCAAAAAGGCATTGGGCTTTTAAGGGTTAAGCAAGTCGTTAAGGGGTTTACGATAATTTCAGGAGAATCAATTGCAAGACACAGGAGCGAGAACCGAGGCGAGCGATTAGGGTTCGTCTATTGAGTTTTATGGTCTTGAAACTTGCGACGATCATGAATCGATTCTTATGATTCTTGTGAATCCTTGAGAATTGTTTTTTTGCAATTTGAGTAGGAAATGGATGAGTTCTGATGATTTGAACGTGAGTGAATTTACAGAGGTGCTTCTTCTTGGTGGGTGTACAAAAGATTTTGCACGAAGGTGAAGGAGTTTTCGCCACGATCTGAAGGCATCTTGCGAAGTAAGATTTTCTCTCTGAATCTCAAATTTACTTCAAATTTAGCTCAAATTTATGCAACAATTGCTTCTCTTGCCTTGTTCTTGTGATTAGGTCTTGGTGTCCTAGTCCTCTGGGCCTAGAATTTCTACACACAAACGAAATCGTATCGAATCTCCAATTTGGACCAAAGGATGATCGCTTGCTAAACCTCAACACTAGCGACAGATTTTAAAGAGACGACTACGTTGAGGTTCCAAGTATTTTCGAAGAATTTGGACTCAAATTCATTAGGGTTTTTGTTTAGCTGAAAGTCCCCCCGTCCTACGGCTTTACCCAGTTTCTATGTATGTCTGTACAACATAATAGATGCATAAATTATTCAGGTAATGTTATTTGAGATGTCTTCTTTGGGATGTAAGGTAGAGGATACCATTTGCAGCATTTTATCCACACTCTCGAATTTTTCCCACTCAATGATGAAATCCATAGGCAATCATTCAAAGTGGGAGATTGTAGACAACCGCACTTTCCGTTCACAGTCATCGACCAATTTAGCCAAGTCATGATTTGTTCACCCAACTGGTTAGTTGATGGCCATACAAGGTTCATTTGAAAGAGATGAGTTGCTGTTGGTTCACCCAACTGGTTAGTTGATGGCCATACAAGGTTCATTTGAAAGAGATGAGTTGCTGTTGGTAACAGGGTACAGTCAATAGAAATATGGTCTGGGCTGGTCACTAACGGTTTCAGTATCCTCATAACTTAACAATCTGAAGCAGTCAAGTTGTTGAGGACATCGTTCTTATTTATCTGAAAAATCTGTTTCTATGTATGTTTCTATAACAAAATTAGACACATAAACATTTGATGTATCGGTCTTTTGGGTATCTTATTGATACTAATGGTGAGTGTGTCAAGACGTGCAGGTGCATTTTTCTAGGTGGAACATATTCATCAAGAGAAGACGAGGATGTCGATGCTCGGTTTCCGAAGCAACAACGGGAATCACAACAACAACAAGGCCAACAAACATGTTCCTCAACCACCTGATCCAGACGTGTTGATGCGCCAAATGGACCGGTCCATTGCGACCGTGGAGTGCGGAAGAGCCACCAGCCAGCTCTCCAAGTACCTCCCCGTTTCAAAAAGCTCTGACAATGGCAAGGCAATGAGAGCCAAAGATGAGAGTGCCATGCTTGCCAAGAACGGTTGAAGGATTTTCACTCAGGTTGGTGTCATTTCGGTTTTCTCTGCTTCACAGTTGCCTACTACGGCAGTGGATACTCTTTCATCCTCTTTTATCACCTGGATTTACGGGGGTTCTGTGCACATTTTCGCCTATGTCTTTGTACAAATATATTCTGTGCACATTTTTGCCTATGTCTTCGTACAAATATATTCTTTTGTCAATTTCATCAAACTGGTCGTAAAGAGAGGTCATCTTCAAAAGATTCAAGAATTACCTTGCATGAATGAGAAGGTATTTGAACAAAACATTGACTTGAAGCACTATGTTCTTCATGTGCAGACTATGGATGTTGAAGCGCTGAGGGGTTAACCAATCAATCAATGTAGGAGTGCGCTTTCATTGGGAGATCACTCAATAGAGCTCACTGGAAAGGAGAGGAGAGAAGAGTTTGGGTACAACAGCCAAACGCTTGAGATCAAATTGTTCTCACTCAATGTACCACTCAATGTACCAGCATTGGATGATTTCTTATGCAATCATTTGAATTGGGAGGCTATAGACCATTATTGAATGGGCAGTAACGTAGACGACCTCATTTCCCATTTGAAGGTCAGCACTTACCCAAGTCATGTTTACACAAGTCCAAGTGAATAGATGAGTTGTTGTTGGTAATAGTGATCAGTGTAGGAGACTGGACCAGGTCCTAAACGGTTTATTTGTCTTCTTCCTTAAGATGTGTTCTAAGATATGTTCTAAGATCTGTTCTAAGATATGCTCTAAGATATGCTCTAGTTAAGAATTATGTAACGGTTCATCGGGGTGTCTGTGCAGTCCCTTGGGATAGAAATCATCAGCATGGCATTGATTCGATATTATAACTTGGCACAATGCCCTGTAACCTAATTTTAATTGAGCCTCTTTTCTGTAGAATGTTTACATTTTCAAAATGTGATGTCACCTTATTTGCCATTGCAATTTTCACTTCCCAACTGCGTGTATTGATTGGAGTGCTGTACAGTACAATAATTAAGAAGTTATTCCATCTGTTGGCCAGTAGGCAACATTTTTATGCTCAGGTATCCAAACTGTGTGGAGAATCTGTATCATTGGTATCAATGGCCATCCAAAAATCTAGGCGAATACAGCAATTTGGAAAATTTCTCCAGCGTTCTGCATGTTCTAATTTACCTCCAACTCTCTTCTCTTGTAGAAATGCATCAATTGGTGTATTTTATCATATTCAAGACCAAGTTTGGTAGAGCAATGTGCATCTTGTCGGTTGCCGAAGTGATCTTTCGTTAGTTTCTTGAGACAGATCCTCGTGACTCTTAGGAAAGGGAATTTTTTATATTTTGAACTGAGAACTCTTTGATTTCTTTAACCCATCACCGTCTAAGGGGACGGAAACTGTCCACTATGAATTAAAAAAAGGAACCACAACATAATAAGGAAAACAATTCAACTACTTGATTTCAGATTTTGATGCATTTACTGCACAATGAGGTTGGTCACTCATCCCAATGGTGAAGATGTTTGAGTCCACCTCAATTTTCGTGTGTGACACTATTTTTGAAGATGTTGGAGTCCACCTCAATTTTTGTGTGACACTATTTTTGGAGACAAGTACACTAACAAGTCAAACAAATCATGGGCAGTGAGGGATTAACTCTAGAATGGGTCAAGCTTGTCACCGTGGAAATCATCCTTTTTGATACTACGTGAACCATTTGCTTCAAAGAAACCAAGAGCACTGTAGGTCAAACTTTTGTGCAAGCTAAATCTCCCCTTTTCACACAAAATTCCAAAGATGACTACATCTACATTGTTGCCTTCCATTAATAGAAAGATTCTCTATCATCCATTAGACACTTAATGTGTGCACCGACATTATCGGGTTAAATTCAAGACACCTACACTAAATAGTGAAATTAGGTTGCCTTAACAATTAGGTTGCCTTACTCAAGAAAGTTACCTCATGACTCACCACTTCTCCAGATGGAGGCACAAACAATTCTTTAAACCCAAGCCATGAACAAGTGCACCAACCCATGCAACACACATGGCTCCTACATTAGTGCATCCTTCTACAGAAATTGTACATATTTATATAGTGTAGAATGTCGAGAAATTAGTGTGGGGCAACCTAATTTCACTATTTAGTGTAGGCTTAGCATTTCCTTACAAATTTCTTCCTTTATGCAGTCGATTTAATTTGAAGTTTCTCAAAGCAGTCAAATATATTATAAATTTTCAAGTACGTTGTCACCACACGAATGCTTAGAAACTGTAGTAAGTTGATGAATCATTAAACATTACAATATTAATACTTGTGGTGGTGACATGATGTGAATAAACTACTAAAAAATTTCCAAAGTGTGTTCATTGAATGTGTATGCAAGCTTAAAAGCAGATCTGAATTGCACGTCAACCAGGAGACTGATGCATTTGAAATGAAATAATGGGACTCTTTGCAACTGAATGATGTTCCGGAAAGTGGAGACACTCTCGTACTCAACCAAGTTGAACTATTTTTTCTCAACTTCAAAGATTTTGAAAGAATAGATGTGTGTTTGAAATTGAAACGTACACGAACTCAAATCACCCAATCATATGCACATCTAATTGAACCGTACGCAACTCAAATTGACCAATCGTATGCACATCAAATTTAAACCGTACACGCACGTGTAGAATCCTAAGCTTTATGACCCATACGTGGTGTAATCCGTTATGGCTTGCACGCAAAATAAAGCTCCTCGTAACTTTCATCTCATTAATTGGAATAAAATGATTCAGTAAAGTTTTTCAAGTATAGAAAAATGTAGAAAATCAAATTCAAATTTTTTTATTTTTTTTTAAGAAAGTTTTTTTTTTAAGGTTGCTTAGGTTGCCTGGACTTCAAAAGAAACTACTGCATATCATACTACAACTTCTTAACCATGTTGTCAAATGATGTGAAAATAAAAATGTACCTACTCATCCAAAACTTTAAGAATCTTTTGTTGACTACTTTGTTGATAGGGCTGCATTTTTCTAAGGTTAATTGTACATGTAAGTGCACTACATCGCACATCAAATACGTATCTCAAATTGAACCATATCACAAATCAAATATGTATCTCAAATTGAATCAAATGCATCTCACTAATTGAACCATATCACACATCAAATACGTGTCTCAAATTGAACCATATCACACATCAAATATATGTCTCAAATAGAGCCATATCACACATCAAATGTAGATCTGAAATTGAACCACATCATCACACATCAAATACATGTCTCAAATAGAGCCATATCACACATCAAATATGTATCTCGAATTGAACCACATCACACATCAAATTCACATCTCAAATTGCACCAAATGCATCTCAAATGTGGCCATTTCACACATCCAATACATATCTCAAAATACAACCAATGTGTCTCAAATTGAAACATGTATCACACATCAAATACATATCTCAAATGGAACCAAAAATGTCTCACATGGAACTTACCCAATGCATCTCACTAATGGAAACTAATCACGCATCATCGAATACACACCTCATCGAATACGAAAATCGGTAGCCACATTCATACACCAAAACACACATCCCAAATTGACTCGCAAAGTGCATCCCAAACCCATTCCTCCATTTCATTCTTTCGATGATTTTCCCATACTCACCATCTTGGGACCCCAAAAACCGAGTTGCACAACCGCCCTCGTCATCGAACAATGCAAGCGTGCAACTTGTGTGAAGTTAGTACGTCCCACGATCTCCCCCGGCCACAACAAATCTCCCGCGGCCACAACGGACCACCACCAGTAGAGATGATGTCTGCTTTCCGGACAACACTCAGCACAGCTCAGTGGGATCAGTGTTCCAAAACAAGACCCCTCTGCACGTACACACAAGTTTTTTGGTTTGTTTTTTTTCCTCCCTCGTGGAGATTGAAGAAAGAAAAACACACACTCTCTCTCTCCGGACCCTACTACTAATAATCGTTGGGCCCAAATAATAATTTGGCCGTGGTGGTGGACGACGACGACATCGATCGATCGCACTTGTTGTCTCCTAAAAAAGAATTGTTGCTTGCTACGCACCACCACCTCTCGATTGATCGATCCCACTTTTTAAATTATTCGCCACGCGTCCCTTCCGTCCGTCCAACCATTGAAATCGGTGAACTAGGCGTGTGTGCCCCGATTTTTTATCAATGGCCGGGCGGTCGCCCTCGCTCGCTTTCACTTGAAAATCACGTCGTACAATGTTTGACTGCAACGACCCGTGATGTACCCGGACCCAGACCGCGGCTTTGGAGTAGTACTTGAATGCTGAAGCTCAAGCTTGAAGGACGTACTGTGGGCACCAACAATTTTAAAAAGGTGAAGCTCTCATGCACTTGTCGCGTGTGATCAGCCCTCGCCCCGGGCCATGTCTTCTGATTTTTTTGGTTTGGTTGGTTTTTAAAAAACTTTGGTGAGTGACGCACTTGATTCATCAGTAACGAAATGGCTTTCATTTTGTGGGGTTTTTTTTTATAAAAAACTTTGGTGAGTGATGCGTTCAATTCAGTAACGAAATGGCTTTAATTCTTGTTCTGAATCCATGATCGTTCAAGTGCAAAAACTACTCCCATTTGTTGTGAAATAATCAAGGTTTTTGGATTGGAAACTCTTGTGTGTGTTTGTGTGTTTTTTTAGTAGTTTCAGGTCTCATTTTATTTTAGGTTGTAATGAACACATACAATGTTGTTTGTTGCTTGGGGTGGTATGGAAGTTTGGATACTTCTGAGTTATGCATTTTATTATGATATGATCCATGGATTTAGTAATTTTTTTTTTAAGAAACAAAAAAACATGAAGTTCCAATATAGACACTTATTGGGGATGTATTTCACTAAAGATTGCCACTTCTTTATTTCTCTAATAAAAATGGTTGTGTAATGACTGACTGCTTGAGTAAAAAATTGTAGTTGGCAAGGTTTAGCTTACTTTCCTAACTTTTTATTATTATTGTGATTCATCCTCCACCAAAAATTTATGACAAATGCATCTTGTACATCGAAAACTTTCACGAGAATTGAAAAATGCTTTTGTGAATCTCGTATAATGGAATAGTGGAATAATTTGCTGGAATAATTTGATCTATCGACCATACCTGACCCCAACTCGTAAACATTATTGAAGAAATCGTTTCCAATGTGCCATAACGACAAGTTCGAGTTCCAAGACAAACGTGTGGTACTTTTATTTTCTTGTGTGGGTCGATCGACAATGAAAGTGAATAAATGATTTCCAATTCAAAAGAAAACAACTTGATTATTAATAAGGGTGAGGTAAGAGGTTCTAAAAGTGCATACGCTTTAAAACCGCCCACCTCCTCAAATGTACAATATTTATATGTATTGCTTTTTCATAGCCTTCAGCAAGGTACAAACAATGTGCATTTCAAGAGGTGAGTGATTTTAGAGCCCTATGCCATTTCAACTTCAAATTTTCACAACTAATTCCACAAAACTCCCAAACATATGAAACGACTTGGGTTCAATGCGAGTTCCACTTGTCTTTCAAGGAAAAGTTTACCAAAAAATATTTCAAGAAGCTTCACCTCCCCAAAATCCAGTTTCGACTCTTAGGTGGACAATTTATGAACCTCCTACCTTATGATCCAACATCCTCCACATCATTCTTGTTATTTGTAAGATCCCATCATGCAATTAAAAATTATTTGTATTATCAAATTACTTTGTGTCATGAAATTTGTTCATGTCATCAAATTGTTTTGTGTCATCCAAATTAGTTTGTGTAATCAAATTAGTTTGTATCCACTTCTAATTCTTGCAATAAATTTGCCAATCTACGTAGAGAGGTGCTTGAATTTTGTGTTGTTACACCGAGATGGAGTGGCTCAATCATGCCAAGGATATGTGATGCTTTTTTATCTCCAGTTGATTGGGATCCATTGCCTGTGCAGCAATTAAGGTAAAACAGCCCATTGCAGTCGCCTAGGAAATGATCCATTGTGGGGTTTTTTTAAGTATGTGAGATGCGGGCCACAATGCATGTCTTACATGACAGCAATGGAGTGAACATTGACTTCATTAAGAACTTCTGATTTTTTCAGTGTGAAGTGCACTGTAAAAATTGACTTTTTTTTTACCTTCTGTAATAGAAAATATTTTGAGTACATTAGGTAGTGAGATGAGCATTACAGATTCAGATTTTGTTGGTTTTAAGGTAGCCTACAAACTCTTTTGCTCTGAACACTTCAGAAATTCCTAGCGAATTCATACTTTGTCAAAAAAATTGAATTTCAATTGCACTTGCTGTTTCTCACACTTGTACTAAGGTAGAAGTACCTATTTCAGATAACTTAAGCATTTCAGTTGTATTATTTCGGAAAGTCATGGAGTGTATTATTTTAGGGTGTGCAAAAAATAAGGTTGCCGAAGAATGCCAAAAAAAAAAAAAAAAATTGTCTTAAAATGAATATTTTATTAAATATAAAAGTGAATTTTTCATCTGGACCCATTCTAGTTTTGTAGACTCACCTAAAGTGGTTATCTTTGGCACTTTTTCCTAAGCTAAGAAAGAAGAGAGATGATTAGGTGAGAAGGGTACCAATACAAAATCTTTCTCAACAACCATTGCATTCAATTGTTGTCCAGAATAGATGAATCTACAAAATCAGAATGGAGGACCTGTCTGAAATAGGTTCCTCTACCTTAACCCATTAAGGACCAGGTCGATGAATGGAGTGAAAAAGTGGCTGAAACTGACATGTTTTCATAAGTATCCACTTTGGCTACTAATGAAAACATGTTAGTTTCAGCCTAGTTTTTCATTTCTCATCATCGACCTAGTCCTTAATGGGTTAATGTGGGAAAGAAATTGAAAATTTCAACAAGAAGATGATGTCAAACTCCTCTCATTCGGATGACCACAATGGGTTGTTTTACCTTACTTGTGGCGATGGCAAGTGTTTCATTTGAAGCAATAAAAAGGTGTTGCATTATTATTGAAAGCTATGGACGAGAGTGAGAAGCTCTGATGAATTGAGAGGTGCGGGTGTCACTCTCTGTGACGACTATCTGTTGGTGCTCCATGCACATGAGGAAAGCAAAAAGCCTTTTAAAAACTTAACTGTCAAGTTCACCGGATTGAAGGGTAGTATGGCCTTAAAGCAACCATTTACCAGCTAGCCCCCCTTTTTCGAAGGTTTCCATGAATAGAAATATTTTTGGATCATTTTTCAGAGAAAGAAAAATGGATGTGGAATGCCATACAAGTGGTTTCATATTTTTTGAATTATTTTTTAATTACTTATGAATTTAAAAAAAACAAACTTGTTTTAGGCACCTATTTGTGGCCCTAGGTCTTCCAAAATCTGACCACTTGCAACTTCTAAAGTGATTTCAGTAAATGAAGGCCAACAATTCTCTCAATGGCTTGAGAGGTTCATTTCAGGACCACCTACTATCCATTTCAGACCTAAATATAGGGGCGATTTGAAGAGGCTGCTCGCTTTTAGAGCAGACTAGCTTAGAAGGTCCATAAATACCCCCACCTAAGGGCTGAAACTTGATTTGTCGGGGGCATTTTGAACCGCCCCTATAAATGGCATTTTGAGCCTGTGATTTTTAGTCATGTATAAATAATAGGTATTCCCTCCTTCCCAAAATGATCTTTGGGTTGGACAAAATGTTCGGAATTGAAGGCTAAAAATAACATTTTATTAGCCTATTTCAAGATGTAAATAGAGTTCGGTGCACTCCTATCGTCGATCTTGAAACTTTAAGCTTTGGAGCCCTTTTCAAAGTGTAGTTTCAAGTGCTCAAAAGCATAATTTTAGGGACCTTTTCAAGAAGCACCAACCCATTTTAGGGCTTAATTGTTGAGTGTGAGGTCATCATTTTGTGGATAGTTAGTATGGGCCCAAGGCCATGTATAGTGTTGGACCCGCATTGTCTACCAACCTCTATTTCACACACAAGGAAAACCTCAATTGTTTACACACAATGTTGATTGACCCATGTAGTCATTTCTACTCTCAGAACTGCCACAACCCCCTTCCTCCTACATCACAGTGTACAATGGCTACAACCAAAAGATTCTTTTGGGGCACAAGGAGTAATATATTAACCCTAGAAGAAAGTGTCCCCTCCCCAACAAGATAGTCACCAAAATACTCCAATTATTGAGCCAATAGGTGCATTCTTTGTTTCTACAATTACCAATAAAGTCATCCATCAAAAAAATTTAGGTTGAAAACATCCTCACAAGGTTAAAGTGTGATGTCCAAAAACCACATTTGAAAATTGTATGCAAAAATTATACTCAATCGATCAAAATTGAATTTGGTAGATTTTTTAAATCCACATCCTAATTTCAAGGTCCTTCTAGTGAATGTTATACAAGGAGTATTTACTATCCAAATTTGATAGGGCATGTTTTCGCACACTTTTGATTTCCATCCTACCTCAATCTTTCTTTTGAGTCCTTTTTTTAGTTTTCTTCAAGTAAGGTAGGAGGCTCAAAATCCACTCAAGCATTAAGAACCATCCTATAATTAGCACCCAAATAAACATGAAGTGGTTCTTAAATTGACCTTTATAGACCTTTGAATGGATCAAAGAAAAAATATTATTTGTTACATGAGCCAATCAACCATTCTCCTTGCTTTCCCCATTTCTCTTTACAAGTTGCAAGTGAACAATTGATGGAAGATCTAGGATTATAAATAGGTGCCTACAACACAACTTGTTTGAAAATTCATAACTAATTCAATAATGCCTCAAAAAACATAAAACCACTTGTGTTACCTTCCACATATGTTTCTCTTTGTTTGAAAAATGAGCTAAAAATATTCCCATCCAATGAAATACATGAAAAAGGCAGACCAGCCCTTACATAAGTGGTTTTTGAGCCACCTACCTTATATGTATGTTGTGGTCGCCTAGTCACCTTTGCCATAGTAATCTATGAAAGACTTAGGATCATAAATAGGTGCCTACAATAGAACTCATTTGAAAATTTATAACTAATTCAATAATGCCTCAAAAAACATGAAACCACTTGTATCACCTTCCACATTTGTTCCTCTTTGTTTGAAAAATGAGCTAAAAATATTCCCATCCAATGAAATGCATGGAAAAGACAGACCAGCCCTTAAATGAGTGGTTTTTGAACCTCCTACCTTATATGTACGTTGTGCTTGCCTAGTTGCCGTTGCCATAGCAATCTAAGAAAGACCTAGGATCATAAATAGATATCTATAACACGACTCGTTTGAAAATTCATAACTAATTCAATAATGCCTCAAAAAACATGAAACCACTTGTGTTACCTTCCACATCTGTTTCTCTTCGTTTGAAAAATGAGCTAAAGATATTCCCATCCAATGAAATGCATGAAAAAGGCAGCCCAACCCTTTAAATGAGCGGTTTTTGAGCCTCCTACCTTATATGTACGTTGTGCTTGCTTAGTCGCCTTTGCCATAGCAGTCTGTAATGTACTTCCTGTATTAGATAAGCTTGAGATGAATCATGGACTTATGTGCCACTAAATAGTGGACTTTGGATGATGGACTTTCGGTCGCAGTCCTCACGATCAATGCCAAATCAATGGCCAGGATCGACTGGATCGGTCAAAACCATTCCCTAGTGGCCATCTTTATTGAGTTGACAAAGTGTTACATTGAAATCATCTAGTGCATTGTAAGGTGGGTACCCCCCAAACCACCATTTTTTGCATGATTGTGCCTAGTTGCGACTACTTCCATCCCAAAATGATTTTCATGGTCTTAAAATGATATTCATGTTAAACAAAATGTTTCGAATTAAAGCTAAAAATAACATTTAAAAAAATAACTTTGTTTTTATAAGTAGAGTTTGGTGCACTTTTAATGTTCTACATTGAATAGGGGTTTTAAGAGGACCCATACTAATTAATTGATTTTATCCTATATAAATATCTTCTTTTGTTGTACATCAATAGTTATTGAAGTATCCATGGGTTGTACATCATGTTTCAAACATCTATAGCTTTCCACAATAAGTCCCTTTAATTTTTTGGCCCCCTTAATACCCCTACTTAGTGTAGAAACTTTGAGCTTTGGAGCCCTTTTCAAAGTATAGTTTGGGAATATTGAAAAGTAGATTTGGAAGGGGGGCTTTTTCAAGGGATACCAGTGGTTAATTAATTATTGAGTGTAAGGTCATCAGTTTGTAGGCATTTAGTTATATGCCCAAGACCACGTGTGGCCCTTTGTTCCACCTTCTAAAGCTTCATCCCCTTCAATTGGGCAATATTCAAAGAAATGGAGAAAATAATAATGAATGGTGTCAATTGATCCCTTTAGTCATTTCATTTGACTTTTGATTGATGATTGCATTGATGGAGGGGAAAATCTCCTTGAAGTTCTTTTCTTGGTCCCAAATAGCAATCTAAAACCAAATTTGACTAATTTGCAATGTTACTAAGTGCAATAGAAAGATCATTTTGGAATGAAGGGAATATTATTAGATTGATCAAATTTTCATATTTTCTTGTTGGCAAGTGAAAGGAAGTTTCAATGCACCAAAGAATAGGACATTTGGATACCATATGCAAAAGTTTGGAAGGGTCAAAGTTTTAATTAAAGTAGAGGTTCTTGAAATCGTTTCTTCAACATAGGTACATATTGATTTTGGAGATTTACATAGAGTGATGATGGCGGTTATAAGGAGGGTGCAATTTTTGGGCTTGTTTTTGGATGTATCCATCTTATGTTTCTTTTAACTTAGATTGAAATGCAAAAAGTTACTAATAGGTGACTTTGAATTGCAAAAACTCAATGAAACAAAAAATTCTTTCATCCAATTTTAGTATGGTATGTGAGAGTTTGGTTCCCATCAAAGATGTTTTCTTCATTTATTAAGGTAGTATAGAAGGCAATCTTTGTTGAAGTGATGATGTTATTTACACCTATATAAATGGATGAAACATTCAAAATGAGGGTGAAATTTAAATTATTCAATTGTAGGAGTGTACGTTTTTCAAAAAGAGCATTATTGTCATTAGGAAAATTTTATTAGAAAAATGTAGAAATTCAATGGTTTAGTCTAGTGAAAATGGGGGAATATATTGCCAACTACTCCCTCCCCAAAACAATATTCCTATTGAGTGAAATATTGCTAAAAAAATCATTGGTTGCCACTAAATGAATCAATGATGGAAATTTTGCCATTGAGGTGTATTTATGATTCTTTGTAAGATGCTTTATCCACAAATCAAAATAATTGTTTTTTTGGTGTATTTTGGCAAGTTGTAGCTCCTTGATCATAATTTCAAGAATAGCAATAAAAATTATTTTATTTGAATTTGAGTCCAGCCAATACAATGAAGTGTATCAAGTGAAGTCTTTATTCTAATTTGAGATTTGAAAATTTCTTGAAATTTAATATTTTATTAGAGTTTGAACTTTGAACCTATAAATTTGATGGACAAATATTCTAATTATGCATTCATATAGAAATATCCCCTTGTTTAGAAATTACATCCATGCAAACTTAAATTATCAATCAGATCAATCACTGAGAGATATCAAGGATCCAATAGCATTTTTTTATGATACACAATTATTAGTATTAAATTTGTTAAGTTTTCACATTTTCTTGTTTGTAAATAAAATATGTCCCAATGCATACAAAAAAATTCCCTTCATTCCATAAAAAAATATGACTTGAACATAATGCATCTACTAGTAACCCATTCCATTTGTTAATTTTGATAGTTGAACAACAATGTGGAATGATTAAAATCAATTCCTACTCCATCAATTCCAAAAATTCTACATTGCTTGCTCAACAATCAATGATCAAAATCAATAAGTGGAGCATTTTTAGTGGTACAATCATGCACTATTATTGATTTGGAATTTTTTAGTGGGATGGAGGGACTACAACATTTGATTACCATATGCTAAAATTATGAAAGGTCAAATTTCTTTTTCACTAGATGTTCTTAAAAAAATATTCTTCAACACGCGTACATATAAATCTTGGAGGTGTACACAAAGTGATGATGGTAATTTTCAATATGGTGCTAATTTGCAATTGGTATGTGCACCTCATCCCCAATGAGAAACGTTGCTTATAGGCTAACTCAAAACCATCCAACTACTCAAATCACTTCATTTGCAGTCCTAAGTTTATTTTTCTTTAGAACAAGACAAACATTGCCCCCAATAAGGCCAAATTCAAAATCCAATCTTCTTATTTAAATTACAAACTCCCCCCCCCCCCCTTCCAAAGCCAATTCTTTCTATTGTGCTTATTTACTATTATTATATTGGTTAAATTTTCATTGATTTTCTTGTTGGCAAGTCAAAAGAGGTTCCAATGCACCAAAAAATGTTACATTTGGATACTATATGCAAAAGTTATGAAGTGTCAAAGTCTTATTTTGGATAGAGGTTTTGAATTCCTTCCTTCCTTCCACATAGACACATATTGATTCTGGAGATGTACACAAAGTAATAACGGTAATTTTACATAGGGCGCTAATTTACAACTAGTGTGCGCACCTTATCCCCAACGAGAAATATTGCATATTCGCCAATTCAAAACCACTCAACCACTCAAATCACTTCATTTGAGGTTCCAAATTTTTTTTCTTCTTCTCAAAACAAGACAAACATTGCCCCTAATGAATCCAAATTCAAAACTCAATCTTCTTATCTAAGTTCCAAATTCCCCCTCCTCTCCCCCACAAAGCGAATCCTTTTTATTGTGCCTATTTACTATTATTAGACCAGTCAAATTTCCATTGATTTTCTTGTTGGCAAGTCAAAGGAGGTTCCAACGCACCAAGGAGTGCTGCATTTGGATAGCGTATGCAAAAGTTATGAAGGGTCAAAGTCCTGTTCTGGGCACAGTAGAGGGTTCTGAAATCATTCCTTCCCCATAGACACCACTGTATTGATTCTGGAGATGTACCCAAAGTGATGATGGCAGTTTGGGGTATTGCTGACTCCATTGTGGGGGTGCCCACTTTACATGCAGCGAGCATGAATGTAAAGCAAAGTCCCCCATAGAATGAAATATATTTAAAACTCTCAATTCTAATTTCAAAACAACAAACAAACAGATAAACAATCATACAAACAAACAAACAAACAAACAAACAAGGTGACACATACGGTGAGCATAGCTGTTGACCAGGAATAGTATCATACGTTTTTTTTTCGCCTTTCGTCACCGGCCCCCCTCAATCTCACAAAAGGCAAGGGTACCAAATATTTTTAAAGAAGTACAGTACGGTGATTCCCATTATTATTGGGTTTTTTTTTAATAGTTTTCATCATGTGTTGAGGGGTTTTTATATTTTTACTAGCTAAGTTTAATTTCAAATGCACATGAAAAAACTTTCAATTTTTTTTTGAAAGAATAGGATACAAACAACAACCAGCCACAGCGCATGAGCAACTTTTTAGGTCAATAAGCTGTGTGGGGGTTTCACACTCCATCGTTGATTTGTGGCAAGAGATTTAATATTCGTTCATCACGACAAGTTTTGTGTGTAATTCCAAAGGATGAAAATGAACAATCTTTGTTGGTTGAAGAATGTATGAAATTTTTATGATTTATCACTATTTCTTGTATGGAAGAGAGTTGCCTACATTGCTAGAATTGGGGGTAATTAGGAATGGGTTGCCTCCCGTATATTCTTATGTGTGTGAATTGAAAAAATTGTCAAATTGAAGCATATAACATATAGAGTGACACTTTAAATGACAATTCTTGAAAGTTAGCAACGTCATGCATCAAGGATTCTATATCAATGTTAGGGGAGAACCACCAATTAGTTCATTGCTAGCCAATGGAATTGAAAAATCTAGAAGTTTTTAATTTAGAATTAAAAAATAGAAAAAAAAACTAGGCACTTAAAAATCTAATTCAATATGCAAATTAAATGAAGATAATGTAGTTAGTAAAACTCCAAAAAAAAATCCCAAATGGTATGCCATATTATCTATAGATTAGAACCCAAATTCCTCCTTTGACCATGCATTGAAGAATATAAAAAATCATAAGTGTAAAAGGCTACATATGTTATTTCTATTATCCTAAGGTACATTGATATTACATTCTTTTACTATAATACATTATATTTAATTTTTTTCAACGACTATCAATAGAAACATGGAGAATCTTCTTTGTCCTTAAGTCACCAAAAGAACATTAAAGTGACTTTTAGTATTAAAAGTATAAAATAATCAATGCAACAATTACATAGGTAAATGAACTACAAGGTCATCCTACTTTTGTATATATTGTAAGGGCAATTTCTTCAAAAGACACAAGGCAAATATTTGAAAATTGTCATATATTGAATAGGAAATCACTAGAAGAAAACAAATAATCATGTTTTGTGATTTCACTAGCAATGGTTTAGAAAATTCAATTGAGTGCAAACATAGGGTACCATTTATCATATTTAAATTTTAAATTTTAAAAATAAAGATAGGAGCTTCAAAAATCATATATGAAAATATTCTTCAAATATTTAAAATACATCCTAGCTAAAATATTCCTAGTGCAAGAATGTCACTTATTGCTCCTTGAATTACAAAGTAGTATATTGAAAATGATACCTCCAAGTAAATATGTGACATGTAGTGTAATAGAGGGGTCTTTTTACATATTTAGTTGAAAATTATAATATATGTTCATTCTTTAAGAGGTTTTGATTGCACAACCTACCCAAAATTCTTGAAATCTATAACCAAACCCATCCTCCAAGACTCCAAAAAAAATGACATCAATATCTTCTTTCAAGAATCTAGGACCTTAGGCCAACTACTTTTATTTTATTTAATGTTGTTTTTCAATAGTGTTATTCCTACAAACATGGGGACACCATATCAAACAAAGCTTTTATCATCAACTATTGTAAATCGTACTTCCCAAGTTCCATATTTGCTTCCATATTCTCTTCATTGCAAAACCATATAACATTGAAAACACTATAAATAGAAAAGACCACTCTATGCATGTATTAATTGCAACACTATTCAAAATAAAAAAATAAAAATGTAATTATTTGAATACTATGGATTCTCTGCTTGATTCTCTGAGCCTTAAAAGGACAAACTAGTGACTATAGAATTCATACTTTTGGTTATTGTGTGAATCATTCTCTTAAAAATTGTAAAAGTACTCACTAGAAGTCAAACTATTGTAGAAGACCTTCCCATTTCAACATCTAAGGGTTAAATCATGATTGGTAGCAACACACAAAACAAAATGATCTCAATTAGTGTCATGGTATCTATTTAGTGTGTGCTAATTCATACAATGAGTTATGTATGGAAAAACAAAATCATCTCAAAAACTATAAATCTCGATTGTAATGGTATCTATTTAGTGTGTGGTAACTTACAATGAATTATGTATGGAAAAAAAAATCATCTCAAATATTGTAAGGATATCTATTTAGTATGTAGTATCTCAAACACTGTAAGGATATCTATTTAGTATGTAGTATCTCAAACACTGTAAGGATATCTATTTCGTGTGTGGTGTCTCAAATACTATAAGGATATCTATTTAGTGTGTGGTAGTTTATACAATGAGTTATGTATGAAAAAAATAAAATGACCTCAAATATTATAAAGGTATCTATTTAGTGTGTAGTATCTCAAACACCATAAGGACATCTATTTAATGTGCGGTATCTCAAAATAATATTATAAAAATATCTATTTAGTGTGTGGTACCTATTTAGTGTGTGATAGTTTATACAACGAGTTACATAAAGACGCCCAATATGGCTACGACGTACACATCTTGTCGTACAACAACCCATCGGAACAATCAAACTCATTGAATTCAATCTCGTTCAAACCCACCACCACCACCAAAAGTCCCTCCTATTTCTCGAAAACCCCAAATCCGATACAAGTTCGATACCCCAAATTCGATACCGCGTGGCCACGGCCGTGCACACGAGGGGGTTGGATCGAGTCCCGCCGTGCAACGCAACGACAACGTCGCGTCACTTGATCAGTTGGTGATGACGCTGGGACCGCAGCAATTGATGAGCGCGCGAGAGAGCCGTGCGCAATTTGTGGACCACAACGAAGAACCAAAGGAAGGAAGGAAAGAGAGAAAGAGAGAGTTGGGTTGGGGGGGCCAGAATTATTGGAACTGCGGGTAGGCCCCCGGGTAGAGTGCTTCCTTCAAAAAGTCTCGCGACGCGCGCATTTATTTGGTGCCACACAAGGTTATCGTCAACAGGAGCGAGGGGGGAGATGGGTTGTGTGGACTACGGCCAAAAAACAACAGCCCATTGCGAGCCAGCCAGCCAGCCAGCCAGCCGGAATTAGGAGTTTGTCGTCCTTGTGCCATTGTGTGGAAATTTTAAAAATTAAGGGGAAAAGAAATGAAAAATTATGTGTAATGACGAGTGGGAGTAATTGGAATTTTTAGGTTTCGATGAAGTGCGAATTTGTTATGAAGTGAATGACCCAAAAGAGTCTTTAGTAGGCTACTTGAAATCCACTTAGGCTACTTGAAACCCACTTAGGCTACTTGAAACCCAAGAAGATGTGTATCCATAAGGGTCACCTTACTCTCCTAAGTTTAGCGGGCGGTTTGGGTAGCTCAATTTTTAAAAAAAATTAAAACTAAAATTAAGGGGAAAAAATCCAGTTAATGATAAGTGTGAGCAATTGGAATCTTTTTTATTTTTGATGAAGTGAACTACCCAAAAGAGTCTCTAGGCTACTTGAAACCCATCCATAAGGGGCACCTTACTCTTCTAAGCTTGGCAGCTAGCTTGGGTAGCTTAATTTTAAAAAAGAAAAAGAAAAAAATTAAGAAAAAGAAAAATTCCACATAATGACAAGTGTGAGCAATTGGAATTTTTTTTATATTTGAGAAGGTATGAATTTGTTATGAAGTGAATGACCCAAAAGAGTCTCTATTAGACTACTTAAAATCCATCCATAAGGGACACCTTACTCTCCTAAGCTCGGCGGGCAGCTTGGGTAGCTCAATTTTTTTTAAATAAATAAAAATGAAATTAAGGGAAAGAAAAATTCCATGTAATGATAAATGTGAACAATTGAATTAGATTTTTTTTAACAAAGTGTGAATTTTTTATGAAGTGAACTATCCAAAAGAGTTTCTAGGCTACTTGAAACCCAAGAAGAAGTGTATCCATAATGGTCACCTTACTCTCCTAACGCCTCGGTGAATGGCCTTGGTAGCTCAATGTTTTTCTAAAAAGTACTTTTTTGAAAAATGCATTTTTTTTAATTGGTTCTCTAGATTTGAATGTACACGGAAAGCTTTGAATCATTCCATTTTGATTAATGAGATGAAAGTTGTAAGGAATTTGGGTTTGTGGGTAGTTATGGATTTTCTACTCTGAAATAAACTTTGAAGTCTTTCATTGAATCCAATTTTCAATATTTTTTGGGAAAAAAAAATGGACCCCTAAGATGTAGATTTTTTTATTACAACATTACAACCATTAGGATTGGCATTTTTCAAGTCCATAACTAAAGCCTTATGAATTTGGTATTTTGAAGCATTCTCTACTTCTTTCCACTTACTATGTTTTTCATATACGTTGTACAATTCCAAATGATTTATAAAATTTCAAGCATGTAGCCAACTCGCCTAGAAGAATGAATCCCAAGAAGCACCACCATTTTGGACATTTTTTCATACCAATGTTACCTCATAAAGTACAACTACCCAATTTTTTGTCTACCCCCCCCCCCCCCCCCGGATTTTTGTGACTTTCAAATACCAATATCTTGCAATCCACAAGGTGAAAATTTCTGAAATTTTTTCCACATCTTCTCAAACCAGCATACTACAAGATCCTACCCCCACATGCATCCAAAAACATTTTTTTTCTTCTAAAATTTAGCACTTGTACTAAAAATGGCAATTTTTGAGCATTTCGGGTGAAAACCTAGTCAAAACCCTTTTTAAGAGTTAATGGGTTGTTTTGATACCTTACAATAGTACTTTGACAATCAATTGCCAAACTTCAAATCTTAAAAAAATAAGTGGACTCCTCACACCGTGACGAGGAATTGACTCCTACAAGCCTCACAATGAATTCAACGTCGTGGGCACGACCTAGCAAGCTCTCACCAAACCCGAGTTAAGCTTAGTAGCGTCTCAAGTTCCAACGTTTTCATTGTTATGGGAGTCGCGAGTTTCAATGGCCTCGCACATACCGTAGTGGCCACACTGGGCTGTTGAGCCAGATTGGGAGTCAATGAGAAAGTACTAATAAAATCGTTGATTTTTTCAAATGGAGGAGCTGTGTACCGTAAATGGGCCTATCTAGGTACTTTGGAGACCCTATTTGTGGCAAATCTTTTTTAAAATAAATAAAACTCCGTTATGGAGACGTTTTTAAGAAGTCGTTTGTAAGTAGAATCGAGACATTCCGACAAGAAGTGGATTGTTTTTTTGTGGTTTTCCCAAGTTGGTTGGGAATAAGTAGGTAAAGCATGGCAACGATGCTAGCACGTGAGCGTAGAAACGTAAGCCTACCAATCTTGAACTTACTTGTAGGTATGTACTTATAGCCATTTGAAGGTGTTTATAATGTATGTACCTATAACATAGGTGCATTATACAGATGGAAATAGTTTATAACGTAGGCACTAGTAAACCCATGGAAGGTGTTTATAATAAAGACTTGTAGGCTCATAGGCTTATAGATTCTATGCTCACATGCTAGCACATGGTAGCTTCATGTTAAACCATACATTGATGTGTCCCGTTTCTCAAGTGCATTGTCATGGTGCTAAAGGGTTGTTAAATTTGTGGTAATGGGTGTATGACTAATACAAGTGGAAGGGTATAAATAGATGATGGAGTTAGGTGACTGACAATAGTGGGTTGTTCTACCTTAACCCCTGGAGTTTTTTCACTATGCTTTCACCAAAAATGCTCCAAAATTGCCATTTCTAGTACAAGTTCCAAAATTTATTTATATATATATATAGAGAGAGAGAGAGAGAGAGGGATACATGTAACCTTAGGATCTTGTAGTACATTGGTTTGAAAAGGTGTGGAAAAAATTTAGAAATTTCTACCATATAGATTGCAAGATATTGACATTTGAAGTCACAAAGATCCTTTTGGAGCCCTACAAAAACTTGGTTAGATGCACTTTACAAGGTCACATTGGTATGGAAAAATGTCCAAAATGGTAGGGCTTCTTGGGATTCATTCTTGAAGGCAAGTGGGATTCATGCTTGAAAGATTTTAGATCATTTAGAATTGTTCAACATATAGGAAAAAAATAGTAAGTAGAAAGAAGTAGAAAATGATTCAAAATATGAAATTGTTAACAATTTATTTATGGAATTGAAAGGATCTTTTTGAATTGTGCAAGCTCCCCACAATTCAAAGAAAATTACATATCATACAATAACTTCTTAACCATGAAGTCAAAACTTGTGAAAATAGTTGGGCCTTAAAGCTCCTCCTTGAACAAGTGTTGTGTGAAAATTTCAAATAAAAAAATTTCAAATTCCATTTGTAGTGAGCTATCCAAAATTGCTATGTTCCAAAAAAACACAGTTTGGTCCTTTAGGGTTCAATGCAATCTTATGAACTCTTGTACAAAGGACAACTCTCAAAGTGGAGTTTGGTAAATGGAGGACTATAGATATGGAATTTTATAGACAAATAAAGTAGAACTCAAAAGAATTCAAGAATTCGTAATATAAATCTTTATTTTCTTTCCATTGCTACATGAATTGATCCATTGACTTCCCTCATAAACACTAGCCATTCTTCCACTTTGAAAATCTAGGGATGTTATTTATTGGAAAAAATATCATTTGATATCCATAGTGGATATACAAATATGGATACATGAAAATTAGTATGGATTAATGGATATAGATATATACATATGGACACATATAATCCCATACCATATATTCCTTGTTGCATCTATAAAAAAATATAAGTATATCATCCATGTATTTGAAAAACATTGATAGTAGTCTGAAAAAATCCTTTGGTCCCCAAAAAATCCCAATGTATAGTCTAAAAAACATCAACTCTACATGGTGTTTGTAAATGTATGTAGTGACTATCCACTCTAAACTACCAACCACTATCCTTCCACGATCATGCACAAAAATCATGAAGTACATAGTGACTACGCTTATTACATCATTGAATTCACAATCCCCCCAATGGATGCAAATTCTTTTAGAAAACAAGGCTGAAGAGTCCATTCCCAATACAATTTTTATGCTTGCAAACTCATCGTGAACAAGGTTCTTCTTGTAAAACACATGTGAACTTTACTATGTAAGGTCAAACAACCCTATGCCATCACTCATCCAATCTCAACATCTATTGAACCCCACACTTTACCAATTTAATCCCAACAAACTTTGAAAAATCACAAGAAATTCATTTCTTGTCCGAATGCCTTGATTCTACATGCAAACGACTTCTCTCAAACTTTACAATCTCAAAAAAAAAGTACACAAGTTGACAAATAGTATCTCCAAAGTTCCTCAATAATAGCAAATCTACTTCATAATAGGACACGTTCACCTTACACTATATAAGATAAAAATTTGCCTTTTAGAATAGGGCATGTTTACCTTGCATCACATAAGATAAAAAAAAATTTGCCTGCAAATCTACTTGGAAGTAGGGCACATTCCCCTTACAACATATAAGAAAAAAAATTTGCCTGCAAATCTACTTCGAAAAAGGGCATGTTTACCTTCGCATCATATAAAATAAAAATTTACCTGCCATGGGGCTGCAGTCCAACCAACTGATGTTGCTTTTTTTTTTCCTCTCTCTCTCATCTTCTTCGTAGTACAAAAAGCATATATGCCAATAGAAATATGGTCTTTTTTGCAATGGAATTCCATTTTATTCGTTAGGAAAAAGAAAAAAGGACCCCCCCCCCAAAAAAAATAATAATAATATGGTACGGTAAAATAGGATTGGGGTTCCCACCCTTCTGCTATCATGGCAATGGACTAGATTTTTTTTTGCAAGGACAAGTGCGCATCTCCAATTAAAATCCCGGCCCAACTTCCCACTGTACAAGTGTGAATTAGGGGCCCCCAAGACGACCCCCCCACCCCCCCTTTCCCTCCTTCCTCCTCTTTCCAGCCTGCATGAAATGTGGGGTGGTCAATGGGAGATTCTCCGCCAGCACGAGTGAAAAAATAAACGTAAAAAAAAAAAAAAAAAAAAAAAAAAAAAAAAAAAAAAAAAAAAGTTTTTTTTGGTTGTTGTTTGGGTGTCGCGGTTCCAGTGGTCTACCCCCCGAAAGTGGGTCAAAAGCGTAGGAAGACATGTGTGGAGGATGTATAATAGTATGGAAAAAGCGAGTCAAAAGGTCGGTCGGTCGGTCTTCTACGGAGAAGAAGAATCCAGCCGCTTGAGTTGAGATGGGGTGGGGTTCTCGGAACCCGAAAAAAAAAGAGAAAAAAAACACACCATACGGACAAGTCCACGCAGCGGACCCTCGGGCATTGGCTCATTGCGTAATTTATTAATGCTTGGAGGAGCTTTGCTTGGAGACTATAAGGGCAATAGAGTTGACAAATAAAATTAAAAAAGAAAGACTTCAAGTTGACCCAAATTGACTACAGTTGTGGACTGTCTACGCTGAATCATACGGGGTTTAACCCGGTACAGGGTTTTGACTATGTTTTCACCAAAACCACTCCAAAACTGACATTTCTAGTGTAAGTACCAAATTTTAGGGGAAAAAAAATGTTTATGGACATGTGTAATTGTAGTATCTTGTAGTAAGATGGTTTGAGAAGATGTGAAAAAAATTTCAGAGATTTTCACCGTGTAGATTGCAAGATATTGGTGTTTGAAGTGACAAAAATCCTTTGGGGGGCTGTGCCAAAAACTGGGCAATTGCACTTCACAAGGGCGCATTTGTATGGAAAAAATGTCCAAGGTGGTGGTGTGTTTTTAAATTCATTATTCAAGGCAAGTTGGTTACATGCTTGAAATTTTATAAATCATTTGGAATTGTACAATGTATATGAAAAATATAGTAAGTGGAAAGAAGTAGAGAATGATTCAAAATACTAAATTGATAAGACTTTAGTTATGGACTTAAAAAATGCCAATCCCAATGGTTGTAATGTTGTAATAAACAATCTACACCTAATGTTTTTATTTTTTTTCAAAAATATTGAAAATTGAGTTCAATAAAGGACTTCAAAGTTTATTTTAGGGTAGAGATTCCATAACTACCCGCAAACTACCCACAACTAAAAACCTTCATGACTTTCATCTCATTAATCAAAATGGAATGATTCAAAGCTTTCCACCTACATATAAATCTAGAACCAATTTCAAATTTTTATTTCTTAAAAAAGTGATTTTTTCAGACCTACCCGAATTGCCTGGCCTTGCAAAAAACTACATATCGTGCAATAATTTTTTAACCATGTAGTCAAAAGTTATGAAAATTGTTGGGCCTTAAAGTTACTCCTCAACCATATGTTGTATGAAAATTTCAAAGGAAAAAAATAAAATTTTCATTTGTAGTGAGCTGTCCAAAATATCTATAATGCCAAAAAAACGGTGTTGGGATTAAGGGAACCTATACTAATTAACCTTGAAATGTCTTAATCCTTTTTTGAATTTTGGTACATTTTTGCTTATATCTTTGTACAAAAATATCATTTATCACAATTTCTTGAAATTGGTCATTCAAGAAGGTTGTATTTTCAACATTCAAGTATTACATTGGATGAATGAGAAGTTGGTTGGACGAAACAATGTCTACAAGCCCTCTGCTCATCCAGAATATAGACATCGGAGCGTTTAAGGGTTAATTGACATTACACACTATATGAATATCTTCTTTTTTTACATCAATAGTTATTGAAGTGTTCATGGGCTATACATCATGTTTCAAACATCTATGGTTTCCCGCAATAAGTTAATTTAACTTTTTGGTCCCCTTAGTACCCCTATTCAATGTAGTTTCGGGACATTGATTTTCCCATTAACCCTTGATGGATGAGGCCCCATGACCAAGGTAGTCACCAAAATGCTTCGATTATTGGACCAATAGGTGCATTCTTTGTTTCTACTAGTGTTGTGCCTTGTGTTGTTGCCACAAATGTAATATTAGCAAAAATAATTTTTTCATTCATAAAACATTTGAAATTCTATAGTTTTCACATCATAGGTTTAAACACCATGAAACCAAGCCTATGCATCTTCTTTGTAGAGAACTATAACAAACAAACAAAATAAAACAAATCAAACGACTTTATTTAAGTTATAGATAGTTAATTCTAGAAAGACGTTGTAGACACTAATAAGTGACCAATGGATGTCAAATAATTATTCTATGTAGGACAAAAGTACAAATGTTCGTCCTTGGAATTTTGTATGAAAAGTGAAGGACTTGTACAATAGTTTGACCTCTAATGAGTGCTCTTGGGTCTTTTTGAACAAATGATGATTCACAATGTACTAAAAAGGTTGATTTCCACATTGACTAGTTTGTTCTCTTGGGATTAATATAAAGTCATCCATTAGACCTTTTAGATCTAGTGTCCTTATAGGGTTAATCCATGCATTTGACACGCAATATGATTTCATTTTTTTTGTTTCACTCTTGTGCGTATCTTTATTCAAATATATTACTTATGTCGGGGGCACCAAATATAAGTCTTAGAAGTATAGATGAAATAAAAAATAATATTTATATTAAATGATTAGATTTTAAAAATTGAATTTATTACTTCTAGAAAAGGGTGCCGAAATGACATAGATTCTAATATGGCATGGAGAAGTTGATATGATTTTATTTGTATTGACTTTGACATAGGTACCATGTTGATTAACCCTTAAACCCCACGGGTTGGATTTTTAGAGAATCCTTAGGAAAACTCCTTCAATACTCAACCACATGTGAACTTCTTTGGTATTATTCTTACTTTTGTCTTCAAAAAATGAATTTATCAATTTGGGTCTTGGGTTTTGAATCACAATTTGAATTTGTAGTTTTTGTATTAGAAATCTTAATAAAAAAATTGAATATTGACTTTGTGGTTGTCTATGACCTTAAGGAGGGCGGAAGTTCATCATTGATTGATTGACCATTTGAACAAGCTAGCTACATGATACCCATTTAAGAAAGATTCAGAAATTCAAGTTGAATAACCCTCCCATGACTTCAAATGTTAGTTTAAAGAATAATCCTTGAAAGACATTGCAAAGTCTAAGGAGCATTTTGAAAGTCAAACTTGAATTTTCACATACTCTTTTATTTAAAATGCTTTTAAGATGACTAAATGAATGTAGCTCCAAAAATATTTATTTTATATTTTTATCAAAATTGTTAAAATTGTAATTTTTGTGACACTTTCAAGGTAGCATCATGAAAGCTTAAAATGCACCACCTTTGAAATTTTCTATTGGATTTCTCATGGTATGAGCTCAAAGAGCACACCAATAACATCATAATGTTTATCATTGTTGTCTCCAATTTTTTTTTAAATTATCCTATTTAAGCATTTTTATAAAGAAAGAAATTATTCAGTCTTGGACATTCAATCAAACAAAAATCATGGACCTAAATTTCATGTAAATTTTGGAGTTGAATCTTAATGCTTTGATTTGGAATACTTATCTTTGTCAATGCTTTGTAAAGGCTTCATGTCTTGTTTGAAGCCTTTTTTTGTTCAATGGACATTGTGTCTTGCACATTTTGAATGTAGTGTTGTAGTCGATGTGGTATCAAATTTCTTATAAGATTAGTGGGCTTAATGTTACATACAAAGAAGGGATATTGTATAGCTCTCACCTTTTACAAATGAAATTGGGATGCTTAGATTTTGCAAGTATACTTTAGTGAGTAGGGATTAAATATTCTTATGTTTATGTTCATGTTGTTCATTTCAAGAGATTGAAGTAAATAGCCTATAACTAATGAGATTTAGATATAATCATCCAAAAGCTATATCTTGAGGTCTTGTTGAGTAGGTCAATCCCATCTAATGAATATAACAATTTCACTAGGAGATATCTTACTATATGCTATAATATCATCAAATTGGCATTAGAAAAATTAAGGTTTAAGGACGTTGAACAAATGAGAACTTATTTGGATGAAACATCACTTTCAAGTACTCCCTTTCATTTATAATCTAAACTATGGGGTACTTAGGGCTTAAAGAATAGGTTGAATATTAAAGCACATGCCATTGAATCTAAATGGATCCAATATTTCATTAGCCCTTTAAAGACCAAACAACCACTTTTAAAGACTCATACTTTCTTAGAAATTTAAAGAGTTTGTATGTAAGTAATTATTTGTCTAAAAAAATTGTTTTTTGAATCAATACTTTCAATGTTATTGATTAAATTTAGGAATATATATTTTGACCCCATTTTAATTTTACTATTTACGTTGTCATAAAACAAAATAGTTATTTTAAACCAATGAGTCCATGGTTTGTAAATGATTAGTCCATTGCCAGTTCTGTAATGTTAAAAAATTGCAAAGTTCCATTGAAGTACTTGGTCTTATGAGTGGTGTTAGAAAAGTGAATGTAATTTAAAGGTGCATTTTTCTCCTTACCACACAAATGTTTCAAATTGTGGATGATGCATGAGTAATGTAAGTTCGTATATGAGTAATGTATAAAGAGATTGTTTTTTCATCGATTCGAGCCTTTGGGATTATTATGTTAATTAAATTTTTTATTGATAAGCAAAGATTAATGCAACAATAGATCCAACCATATGAATTCAATCTAAAAAATGCACGGCTTACAACTATTGTTTGAAACCATTACTAAATTAATTTGTTAAGTTGGACTTAATAATACATCTTATCATTTTTGGAAATTTGAACTATCATAAGGTCATTAATTGAAGGAATTTATTTCATTTCCGAACACCATTTTGAACACTACGTACATGTGGAACTTGAACACGATCATTTGAATGAATAAATTAAATGAATATCTCTTAGTAAAAATGCTACAAATGTTTTTCATGAAGTCGTAGGAATGGTAAGGAAAATACCAAATAGAAGATTGAGAAAGTCAACTAGTTTCCAACTTTGATTAGGAAAAATGAAAGAAAATATGAATCTAGAAGCCTTAACCCTAACAAACCAAGTGATTGTTGAACAATCAATTGAAATTTAGATACATTCTTGCAAGGTCAATTTTCAATGGCACTTTTTGAATAATTTTAACACAAGGTTTGGTATGTACTGCCTTGTTTGAAACAAATTTTTTTACAATGGAGTTCCAAGATCAAAATTGATGTTGTCCAAAGTATTTTAGGTAAGGCGGGCAACTTTGGACAATATGTGCAAAATTTCTTTTCTACTTGTAATATTTGGTATATATGTAACTAATACAATATAGGATGCAATTGCCAAAATATCCTTTGTGTAATGCAAAAATATCATTCTAGGAAGAGTTAAAGTCTTTCAACCTTGTCAACACGATCAAATTTTTTAAAATATTTTTGGACTTCAAATACTATAATCATTCAATCCATGAGGTCAAAGTTATTAAATTTTTTTTCTACTTATTTATGTATTAATCTACTTTAAATATATATGGTTTCATTTTTTTCTAAGATTTTTTAAATTTTTTCTCATTGCCCTAAAAAGAAGCAATTATTAACAATTTATGCCCAAAATGTGCCCTGCTATTAAAACAAAGTGGAATAAATGACATCTTCTAAAAGATAGGACAAACATCTAAAGATGTTCTAATTATAAATTCATACTTCTTGAAAATATAAAATACAAAATTTTATACATAATGAAAAATGAATCAAATTGACCTCAAGATCACACTCAATTATCATATTTCATATTGAAAATTTTTAATGTTATAATTTTGATAGTTGAAATTTTTTTATATTAATAAAATATATATAATTTTAAAACTCAAATGCATTGAAAATTATAGATTTTTGATATGAAGTCAATCTACATTAATTGAATTTTTTTCTTAAAGTATCATTATTATACTTTAAACCAATATGTATATTTCAAATTTAAAAATACTATTATTGTTATTAGAACTTCGTATTGCTACAATGGTCAACAATTATATTGCAAAAAAAAAAAAAGAGATATTGCAAATACACAAACACTAAATTTTTTAGATTCATTTTCCAACAACCCTGCCACTACCATTGACCAAAGTTTTGTATTTCAATTTAGGAAAACCGTCTTTGATATAAATATCATTTATGAAATTTATTTTTAGATATTCGTTATTTTTTTAGTATTTCCATGTTAATTTGTATTTTTTTAATAATTTAGTTTAGACTTCACATGTATAACACTATATTGTTTTACTTTCTTGAGACTATGTCATTCAACTTTTACATACATTCATCCAAGATTTATTTAAGGTTCATCCAAATTTTTACACTAATTAAAAAAATTTCATCCAACATTTGTCTTAATTAGTGGGGGGTGCATTATTTAAACTTTCACACCAATTGAACTAACATGTATGGAAACTATCCACTAAAAACATCAATCAAACCATTTTACAAATTAAGTTGGACAAAGGTTACAAAATTAAAATATACAAACACTCTATTAGGGTCCATATAGAGATATAAAAGCTAACAAGGATGTGGATTATTCCATATCTTTTGTTAACAACTTGAGTTGATATTGGTATTTGAATTCTTGAATTTTGAGAAATAAATTTAAAAGTGAATTAGGGTACTTGACTCCCAGTTTATTATTTGAATCTTTGACACACTAATTGAATGACTATTTACTCGAAAACAAAAGACAATAGAATCAAAAGGCTTCTATTCCACTTTATTGTTTTTGTATTTAGTATAAATTATATTGTTGTGTAAACCTCACTATGAACATTAGATTTTAGTGTACCTATTAATTATCAGAATAATTTAAGCTTTGGATCTTATATTGGCTACTTGTTGACAAATTATTTGTTGTTTGAGTGACTTCATTCAAAACCTTTTTGATGTTGGTTCCAAAATGTATAATTAGAAAAAAAAATCATTTGTTGTATGGCACAATATTTTATTGTTTAAAAAAAAATTCACTAAATAGTATAAATGATGTAGTAGAAAAAAATATTAATAGATGTGGAAAAAAACATAGTTTTGGAGGCATCTTGATAAGATTAAATGAAATGTTACAATTGAAGACACAAACAATGGGTGTGCAATTTTAGAAATCAAGATGAATACCATATGATTTTTAAATTTATTTATAGAATTTATTTTAAGAGAAAACCATGGAAGCAAATGAGTGAATTGTTATTTGATTTCAAATTTCAACTTTACTTATATTTGGGACTAGATATTAGCTAAATTTTTTTGATAAATATAATTTTATTTTTATTAAAACAATATGATACACAATAAAATGTCCAATTTGTAAGCCTAAAAGATTAGTTGAGTCTATATAAGGGTAGTACAATTGACTTTGTAGTCATGTCTTTGTACAACAAAATACTCAATTTATAAGGTTTTTAATCCCTTCTGTAGAAAAGAATGTCAAACAATTTTTGCTACAAAGTTATCCTTTCATATTTGTCACATGGTTAAAAAAAATGTTTAGTTTCATTAAACTTCTATTTAAAGTTGAACCAATAAATTATGATAATTTTCATGTTGCTAGATTTGAATTTGAAATTCAAATTTATATTTTACAATCTTCATCCATAACCAATAAATCAATGCACATTCTTCCAAAGTTGAGTACAAATCATTTATGACCTTTCCTAGACAACAATTAAGATCGAAATTAATTATCCTACGATAAGTATATACCATGATGAAAAAATTGGATGAAATCAAGTGGTAGGATTTCTACCAACTTCTTAAGGACCATTAGTTTTTTCACATATTTAATATCTTATGAAACAATAATTTTAAAAGAAAATCAATAGAAATGATAAGTATGTTGTCTAATGTTTGTTTTAAATTGTAATTAATTTTAAAAATAAATAATATTATAAATAAATAGTAAAAATGATAATAATAGTAATAATAATGAATGTCATTTTAGAATGAAAATTAAAGTATACAAATCTATACAAATTGAAGTATAAAATTGTAGTATAAGGTAAACATACCTAATTGTAACCCCTTATGTTCTTCAAACATAAAATATGGCATAAAATAAACACTTCCACCACTCAAAACCACCACAACTTTTCAAAAGCAACCAATGAGAGGTGAAGATTTTTTTGAAGTAGCTAATGAAAACTGAGACATTTCATGATCCAAGGGTGTTCATTTAATGAACAATCGAGATAGAGTATTTTATATTTTCAACTTTGAAAATTTGTGAAAAATATTACAAGAGCTTTGAAAAATTTAAAAATCACTAGGATTACATTTTTCTTGAGTTCACTAATAATCCCATTAAATTTTGTGGTCGTTTGACCACTAAAACAATAGGACCAAAGAAAATTGTTGCAATTAAGGTAGGACAACCTAATACCACTACTTGCCCAATTCCAATGTCTAGTGAACCCTCCCATTTGTTACAGTCACCCACCCCAACACCACAATCTTAGCACCCCTTTAGCACTATGACAATGCACTTGGGAAAGGGACACATCACCGTGTTGTTTAGCATGGGTTCACCCACGCTTTACCAATTTAGTCCCAATAAACTTTGAAAAATCATAGGAAATTCATTTCTTGTCAAAATATCTTGATTCTACTTACTATTGTCATCTCTCAAACTTCTCGATCTTTCAAAAATACATGAGTTGACAATTAGCTTCTCCAAGGTCGATACCTAGATAGCAAATCTTCTTGCTAATAGGCATGTTTACCTTACGTGTTTCTCCTTCACATCACACAATCAATCAAAAATTCATTCATTAAGGTAGTCTGCTCTAAGAGCGACCATGTTCTAAATGCGACCCCTATCTAGGAGCTGGTGACATGTTGCTTGAAATATCTATTGCTATCAATGATGAGTTGGGTAGCCTTAAATAG
Organism: Climacium dendroides; assembly: GCA_950106755.1. Classification (NCBI taxonomy): domain Eukaryota; kingdom Viridiplantae; phylum Streptophyta; class Bryopsida; order Hypnales; family Climaciaceae; genus Climacium; species Climacium dendroides. The sequence continues at coordinate 17,206,755 of OX467089.1, forward strand.
TTGCTTGAAATATCTATTACTATCAATGATGAGTTGGATAGGCTTAAATAGTTGCTTTAAGAACAGACTACCTTATCTCAAAAATATTTCCACCTAGGGTCTTGCCCTCTGCTGGTTTCTACACTTTTTCCTTTTATCAACAGAAATTCTCCATGCTTCAAAAATCTAAAAATCTAAAAGAAAAAATTGCATTCATTATATATGCATGACTGTATACTCACCTGATTACGCAAAAAAAAAACATAAACTTATTTCTATACATTTGAGAGACATCACCATTCTTGCTTTTTCATCTGAGGAATACAACAACAATATTACTATTGCATAATCATACTCCTGTTCCCATGAATTCAGCCCTTTTTGGCTGCATATTTCAAGCACCAATTTCCTCGGCAATCAATTGGAATTCCTCGTGATTGTTCTTCTCGTGCTTCGAAATGCACAAAAAAGGAAAAAACAAACAAACAAAAACAAAACTCCCCCTTCCAATTCCACAACAAAATTCTCACAACACTTGACTCTTTCAAGAAAAACAAAAAAAACCCACAAAAATAAAAAAGATAACAATAGCAATAATAATTATTTTGTCTTGGTTTTTCTTGCTTCCAAGTCACGAGAAGCCAACCGGGCTTGAAAAACCTTTACGAGGAGAACCTGGCTACGCAACTATGCAACTTATTATTTTCACAACATTTTCCATTAGAGCGTTCTACAATTTATGTTTTTCGGCAATTGGAAGGGGAAAATCCGACGTACGTACGCATGTTATCAATTTTTTTTATGAGAGTTTAGACTTGGACGACACTCAGGCAATTCTCGAGTTCATTAGTGCCCGAATATCCATGCAACATGATTTGGGTAACCAACAAATGTATTGTTTTTTTTTTAAAGGTAAAAAAAACATGGTAACTTGTTAGCAAAGTAATAAGAGTTAGTACCAATTGTTCCACCTAATTGTCAACAGGGTTGGCAGCATAAACCCAGTTTTCAATGACTGGGATGTCCGAAAGTCTGCCCCTCCATACAAGTGTTTTTATTCCCCATCATGAAATTAAATATCGGTAAAGCATCCAGTAGATATTTTTTTTCTTAAAAAATTTTCTATACATAAATATGTGTGCCTCCAGTTCCTACCATTTGAAAATCAGGGAAATAATGGATGGCCTTAACCCTAAAATGCAGGACTTGGAAAACCATATTTTTCAAACTGCACTGTGGAGCTCGAATCGAATAAAAGAACTGTAGAAGAAGAAGAGGGGTTTAAATTCTTTTTTTTTGGCCCCCACTAATGTCAATGGCACCCAAGTTTCTTGCGCACAAAAGTTTGGAAAATTTCTATGGTCTATGGCTTTGGTTGTGATTTTCCTTCCGTTTCTATGACTTGAGGTTTGATTCTTTTAACTTTCTTTCAAACTGATTGAAACACTCGGCCTCCCATGTGGAGAAGACATTGAATTTCCATTCGGTAAGTTATATGGAAACGTGGGTACATATTCAAATGGGCCATGGACTTCAATCCACCATCACCACTCTCGGTACATCTCAAAAAAATGTTAAAAAAATAAAAATGTACCTCTCTAGAAGAATCCAAAATCACCATCATCACTTTCGGTACATCTCTAGATTTAAAATAAATAAATCAATATGTACCTCTCTAGAAAAACCCTAAACTGCCATCACCACTCTAGATACATCTCCAAAACCAATACGTATGTACACAAAAGAAACCCGAAACTGCCATCATCACTCTGGATGCATCTCCAAAATCAATATGTACCTCTGTGGAAAAAACCCAAAAAATTACCATCATCACTCTGAATGCATTTCCAAAATCAATATGTACCTCTGTGGAAAAAACCCAAAAAATTACCATCAATCACTCTGAATAAATCTCCAAAATTATTATGTACATACGTGGAAGAAACCATGGTTTCAGCCAAAAAAAACCAACCCAACTTTGACCCTTCATAAGTTTTGCATACGGTATCCAAATGCCATGTTCTTTGGTGCGTTGGAACCTCCGTTCGCTTGCCGACAAGAAAATCAACGACGCAATTTGACTAGTCTAAGTAAAAGTGGCGGTTAGTGGAGGCACGTCTGAATTGGCAGCATGGCACAAGTGGTTGAGCGGCTGTGGATATGTTAGTAAGCCCTGTTTTTTCTCTCTCTCTCTCTGACCAAAGATGTAGCTAGTTCATAGGGCTTGGAGCTTGCGAAAGGACTATGGAAAGAAGGATTGACATTCAAGACTCAATCATAAGATTTTAACGAGATTTTTTCGTATCTTCACAACCTTTGTGTTGAAGAAGAAGAGGAAAAAAAAATTCAACGTTCATATGTTTTTTTATGTTTTTTGATTCGGCACAAATGAAACAGAATTTTCATGATCATTGCAAGAAGATGAAATCATACCATATGTTTGAAATTCAACGCAAATTACGTGAATTCGTGCCTGTAGCATATTGATTCTTTTAACAGTTTGCACCATACCTGAATATTAACCCCAAAATGCCTGAGGCACCAAATTCTGGTGTTAAAGTCAATACTTTGAAGTTAAATAATATCCAAGTAAGTTTCTATTTTTAGTAGTTTAAAATTTTGAAATACTCTTTTTGAAGTCTAGTTTTACTATCAAAAATCTGATTTTGAAAATGAATGATTATGATTTTTCTATTCAAGATTTTGTGCAAGAGTGTCTATTGTAATCTTGGCTTTCCGTAGTGTTGAGGGCTTTTGAAAATGAGCCTCAAATGCACTAGATCTTGGAGAAAAACGCACATTAGAAATTCATTTAAAAAAATTGTAGAGTAGATTTTGAGAAGCCATAAAGTGATTGGGGTTATGTATGTTAGGCCCTTCAACTTCATATTTTTTTGGTGACCAATTTTTTAGATTTGACATGCAAAAAGAGAGCTGAAAGATTTTCATAGTTTTAACACCTTGATGATCAAACATTATAATCTTTCAATCTATAAGTAATATTGTTGTGTTTTCTTTTCCTAGATAATCTCTAACATGTCTAGTTTGAATTTGTATAGTTACAATTAAAAAAAAATTGATACAACTTATCAAATTGGTTTTTTTTTGTTCAATTTAGAGCAAATTGCAAGAAGCTCAAAATAGGCCTTGGGCATTTAGGGGTTAAGGTTGGGTGAGCTACTAGCCATAATTGTGTGCACATATAAGGGAACTACACCTAAAATTGTTAAAATCGACAGAATAAGCAATTCAACATGGTTCCCATTATTATTTTAAAAAAACTTTGTGTGGGGTCTTGTTGGTAGTCAAAAAGGAGATTTGGGATTCTCTTAAAATGCAGTTTTTGGACACCATATAAATGAACTATGAACATTCAAAGTGCTGAAAATAGGTGTTTCTAAACCGACTTTAGACTTTGATGAATAGTGGGAGTACAATTTAGGCAAAAATTTGTAGAGGTTGGCTTTACAAAGGGATCAAAATTAGGAGTAGTTACCTAAAGCAATTTGCGTTGGCACTTAGGTGAAGTCTAGGTATGGAATTTGAGTAATAGTATACAAAAGTTGTAGAGCTCAATTTTCAATTAATAATGTTTTCAATTTTACCCTAATTTCAATGTATTTGTATTCATTGTCTCTAGTAATTGCCTCTAATAATTGCCTCTTGACTAAGGGGAGGAGTGCTCTTGGCATTGTCAAAAGCAAAGTTACATGTGAAAAAGTTTGAGTAGGACTTTACTCAAAAACTACAAGCCACTAGATAGGTCTAGGCTATGAGTCACCTCTTGCAACCTAGGGTTCTACTTTACAGATGGACGGATGGAGTAGATTACTCATAGCACCTCCTGGGAAGTCATTTGGTTTTAGCTCATCCTACCTTATAAACTCCATAACCACACTATTAGACTTCAATATTTGCAGTGTATTATAACTCTGTAACAACACAACCTCATGAAAGTATTTGATGGATGACAAAGAATTCTTCTACATAAGACATAAGTGAAACCGTTCATCCTTGGAATTTTGCTTGGAAAAAGTAGGTCTTGCACAATATCCATTTGACCTCCGATGAATACTCTTGGTGTTTTTTTAAAGCAAAAATGATTCGCACAGTATCAAAAAGGATAGATTTTCATAGTAACCGTCCCTGTTGATTCCAGGGTGGAATTTGCAATTTTGAGTGGAACTAAGGTAAGACAGCCCATTGTGGTCACCTAAAGAAATGATCCATTGTGGGTGTTTTTTTTCAGGATGTGGGATGTGGGCAACAATGCATGTCTCACATAACAGCAATGGAGTGAACACTGACCTCATTAGGAACTTCTGAGTTTTCAGTGTGAAGTCCATTGTAAAAATTGACTTTTTTGGCCTTCTGTAATAGAAAATATTTTGACTGCATTAGGCAGTGAGATGAGCATTACAGATTCAGATTTTGTTGGTCTTAACCCCTGAGCGCCCAATTGTATTTGCCAAAATTCAAACCCTTCTCAATTCATTCCAATCAAACTATCATGTAAAATGAGTTCCACATAAATTGACTGTACCGATTGATATTAGAGATAGGGCCGGAGCTATAAGGGAAAAGGACATGTCCTTTTACCGTACCGTTAAAAAGATTATAATGGTCAAACAAGGAGATCTTTGAGTTTTGAGAGGCCATATTTGAGGCACTGGGCCGCTCAGGGGTTAAGGTAGTCTATAGACTCTTTTGGGCTCAATGCTTCGGAAATTCCTAGCGAATTCATACTTTGTCAAAAAAAAATTTAATTTCAATTGTGCTTGCCATTTCTCACACTTGTACTAATGTGGGAAAAAAATTGAAAAATTTCAGCAACAAGATGATGCCAAACTCCTCATTCTGACCACAATGGGCCGGTTTACCTTATTAGAGACAGATCACATTTGAAACTAAAAAGTCCACTCCAGCTAAGTCTCAAAAGCAATGGTGAGTTACTCTTGACTTTGCTGACAAGCTTATGAAAGTTTCTCCAACCCAGGTATGTACTAAGGTGGGTACTCCCCCAAACTGTCACTTTTTGCTAGTGTGTGCTTGTTGCTATTATTATTAGACGGGTTAGGTTTTCATATTTTCTTGTTGACACATGAAAAGCGAGGTTCTAATGCATCAAAGAACACAACATTTGGATACCATATGCAAAAGTTACAAAGGGTCAAACTTTTATTAGTGGTGGATGTTTTCAGATCGTTTCTCCAACATATGTATTGATTTTGAAGACGTACACAAACTAAGTGACAATGACGGTTTTAGGTAGGGTGTGATTTTGGGTGTGTCCGCCTTGATCCTAATGCGATGCACCTGTATATCATGCCTCCTCCCTCTAAAAGGAACATTCGCAATCATCTCAAACAACACCACATTCAAACAACATTTGGGGATTTCTTTTTGAGTTTTATCAGTTATTTTCCTTTAAGATTCTTACATGGCTTTGTTTTTTCAAGTACCGAGTCCATTTTTTCCTCTATCTTTTAAAATCTAAATTGAGATCTTATAGAATTCCCCCCCATTTTTTTCCCAACGTTTTCAAATTATAACCAAGTTTTTTTCTCCCTTAATTCCATTGGCTAACAATGAACTAACCAGCGACCACAAGTAAGCTTGCCTAAAATGTACTCCAACTATTCATGAGAGTCTATGGCTGATTTTTGAGACACCTATTTCCAGCTCTTCCAAAATTCATAGTTCATTCATACAATGTCCAAATAATGCATTCTAAGAGAATTTAGAATCCCCTTCTGGCTACCAACAAGATCCAACAAAAAGATTCCAATACAAAAATGAAAACCACACTAAATTACTTATTTGTGCAATTTTTCAAGTGTAGTTACCTTATTTTTACCAACCAACCGGCAATTCTCCCCGAACTAACCGGCAATTCTCCCCAAACATTGACCACATCGACCACAAGTACATGACCTTCACAAAAGGCATCATTCAGTCTCTAACAAACAATCAACAATTTATTCCACGAGTGCCTATGGCTGATTTTTGAGACACCTATTTCCAGCTCTTCCAAAATTCATAGTTCATTCATATGATGTCCAAATAATGCATTCTAAGAGAATCTAGAATCCCCTTCTAGCTACCAACAAGACCCAACAAAGAGATTTCCAACACAAAAATGAAAACCACACTAAATTGCATATTTGTACAATTTTTCAAGTGTAGTTACCTTATCTTTACCAACCAACCGGCAATTCTCCCCGAAATAACCGGCAATTCTCCCCCGAACATTGACCACGTCGACCACAAGTACATGACCTTCACAAAAGGCGTCATTCAGTCTCTAACAAACAATCAGCAATTTATTCGACCACGAGGTCAAACCTCACACAGTATGATTTTGCATCCCCTCACACTCCAAAACAAAGCTGAGTCACTGCTGAACCCTCATTCTGCTAATAAGTACACAGCCCTGTTGCAAATGCAGACATTACGTACAACCTCAAAGCTTCAAAAAACAAAACAAAAAACACACACACAAGGCTCCAAACTCGACCCGTACGTGAACGTGATTTAAGAAGAAATTCTACGGTGGCGGTTGTCACCGGTCCACCACGACTAAGGTAGTTGACCTATTTCCAACCACTTGGGCAATTACGCGTATTTGGAGCGCAAGTTTTTTGAGCGTGGGAATTTTCCCCATGCACAAAAATAGAGTTTGGAAAGACTGTATATTTTTCTAGAATTTTATTATACAAAACGTAATATGGAACGGCTGTTGGGAGGTGCCTTGTGGAATATAATTTGTCGGTTCCCAGCAAGCAACAAGAGTCGCGAGTGGGGGACTGGCAGATTATATTCCACAAGGTGCCAACTGATGGACGTTCCATTGCGTAATCAGAACCTACGAGATTTTCTCTACCATTGGCCGCCGTCTGCTTTAGGGTTACATCCACTTTTTCCAATGGCTTTTTTTTCTACATTTCATTTCTCTCTCGTAGCCTCGACGCTTGCTCTGCTTGTGCCCCTTCCACTTCTGCCGTTGCACTTGTCGTGTGAGCTTTCGTAAGTTGCTACAGGTGCGCGTTGTTTTTTCTTATTGATTTGCTGTGATTGTTGTGGTCTTGGTGGAACTTGTTGGAATTTTTGTTGTCTTGGTGTAAATTAATTTACGCTTCCTTAGGAGATTGGATTGTTTCTTCATTAAATCAGTGAGTGTGATTTTTTTTCTATCGCCACGAAGTAAGTATTGAATGTTGCACAAACTTATTCCATGACGATAGAAAAAAATCGCACTCACATGAGTTCATTTCTTGATTGCACATCTTGTGTGGAATTTTTGGTTTCCTTTTTTAAAATTACTGAGGATAATTGAAATTTAATGGCCTGCAAAAAAGGGAGAAATTTCAAAATTGACAAAAATTAGGGCAAAATTGGGAGGAATATTATGTATTTTGAAAAGTCACCCCCAAAAGCTCATAATATTGAGTTGATTACGTAGTTATCATGAATTTTTTAGTGAAAGATCTTCTTCAACCGGTAATGGTGATGTAGACCTTTCTGTTTCTAACCATAAGTTGATTGCAATATAGACCAAGGTCTTGTTGCGATATTGATAGCTTTACAGCCAATCACAATGCGCCACGATTGCTCCTCAAACTTGCTCCACCACAACTTCACGGAAAGAAACCATCCTATAGATTGGAAATGGGGGGATGGTTGGAAATGGGTTGGCTACTATACAACCTCAAGCTTCCCAAAACCCCCCCAAAAAACAAGCCTCCAAACTCAACCATACATAAACATGATTTAAGAACAAATTCTATGGTAGTCATCATCGGTCATCTTTCGCATCCACCACAACTAGATTACTAGAGGCATGTGCACAACATATTAAGGTGAAGGCATCCATTTCTAACCAACGCCCCATTAGCAATCAATAGAGTGTAGTATTTCCAACCGAGGTTAGAACAAATTCCCAAACAAAGCTTGGAATGTGTTTTCTTCCTTCTTCCTTTTCAAGGTTTGGATTTTTAAGGTTATTACACGTCCTAAAGTAGGAAGCAAGAAAGTAAGAAGCAATAAATAAATAGGAAAGCAGTTCTTGAACGATCAGAATCAAAAGAGTCTATAGACATAGGCTATGGGTTCAGAGCACTTTTTCGCCTCTCCAAATTCACAGTAATTTCAGTTCCAGCAATAAAATTACCAATTCTTTTTTGCAATCCTCATCATTTCTATCAATGCAACTATGAAAACATTTCTTTTTGCTTTGCACTAAGGTAGAACTATCCATTACCACCATTTACCCAATTCCACCACCTACAGGTTCTTCCCATTTCCGTCACTAGCCCATCTTATTACCACAATCTTACAAATCCATGATCATGATGGCGATGCACTGGGGAGCAGACACATCAGCCCACGCTTCAACAATGGTCTAGTCATGCTTCAACAAGGGTTTGGTCATGCTTCAACAAGGGTCTACTTCACAGTTTTTTCCATTTCAGCTTTGAAAATTCACAAAAAATTCAATTCTCGTCGGAATGTCTTCATTCTTTTTGCAATCAACTTCTCTCAAACAATTCCATCTCTGAAAAATATAAGAGCTCATAAATAGCTTCTCCAAAGTAAATCTGAATGGGAATGGGTAGTTCTACCTCAGGTACTCCACTCTCATGTCTAGAATTGCTTCTTTATTTGATAGGTTGTGGGTGCCTTCACCTTAGAAGGCGCTCCGCTCATCACCTATTTTCAGCCATTTATAAATCCAGGAAGGAGCACGGGTAACATAAGTTCTTTGTCTCGTCAACCGAAGGTCGTGGCAACGACCGCCACAACTGAAGGCGCAGGCACGATGAACGATCGTCAGCTCCGCCAATGATGAGCGGCTTGGTTCCTGGGTACACAACAGCCCAACTTATTAATGTGCGCTACAGTGGAGCTCGGACTGACAACAAGCAACAGCCTCGCAGGCCTCGCAGCCCTCGCTCGCTGGCTTGCGAATGACGGCTGCAGCAGCGAAGAAGAAGACGACGACGAGTCGACGACGACGACGCCGCCGCCGTGTCATCAGGCTTCGAGTTCACGGAAGCTCCGCTGGGAAATTCTGCGCTGGCTTCCCCTTAAGGGAGGTGGTTTGACTTTTGTGGTGGTTGTTTCGTGGCGTTTGAATGTTTGGAGCTCACTCCGTGGTTTTTCTTTTTCCCTTGCGGTTTAAGTGTAATCTCATGAGTTAATCTTAGAAGGATGTCGTGGGGACTTAAGGGCCTCGAGGAAGGTCTGATTTTGTTGTTGTTGTTGTTTCATGGCGTTTGAATCTTCAGATCTCTCTTGGTGGTGGTTTATTTTCCCTTGTGGTTTAAGTGTAATCTCATGAGTTAACTGGCTATAAGGATGTTGTGGACACTTAAGGGCATTGAGGAAGGTCTAACTATTGTTGGTGTTGTTGGTGTTTTATGGCGTTTTGAATCTTCCAACTTCTTAGTGTTTTTTTCCTTTGTGATTTAAGTGTAATCTCACAAGTTAATCCTAAAAGGATGCCTTGAGGAAGGTCTGACTTTGCTGTTGTTGTTTCATGGTGTTTGAATCTTCCAATCCCTTGGTGGGATTTTTTCCTTGTGATTTAAATGTAATCTCACAAGGTAACCCTAGAAGGATGTCGTGCACACTAAGGGCCTCAAAGAAGGTATGACTTTGTTGTTGTTGTTGTTGTTGTTTCATGGTGTTTGAATCTTCCAATCCTTCAATGGGTTTTTTCCTTGTGATTTAAGTGTAATCTCACAAGTTAACCCCAGAAGGATGCCGTAGACACTAAAGGGTTATTTACATTGGGAGAATTAGAGGGGTTCAAGCTTGGATTTCTAGCCTCCAGCTTGTTGCAAAAGTTAAGAATAATCTTGGAACTTTCGAACCCTCAACTTGAGCTTTCAAAATTGTACGTCATGTCAAGATTTCAGAGTTTTATCTCTTCTTTATTTGTGGTCAACTTGGATGGGCCTCTAGTTCCCGTTACCAATAGAAATGATCTCTAAGTGTTTGATGAATGACATTGAATCTGTTTGTGTAAGACGAAAGTGGAGGAGATGTTCCATCTTTGAAATTTTGTGTAGAAAGGGCGGATAGTCTTGTAGAGTGATTTGACTTCCAATGAGTGCTCTTGTTTTTGTTTAAGCAAATGATTCACGTGGTGTTAAAAAAGGATGATTTTCACGATGAAAAGCTTGATGTTCTAGGAATGAACCCCTCTAAATTGCAATTTGCACCACCGAGAATGACAGACTTGCTAATCCCAAATGACCCCTTTCAAATATGACTTATTCGGCATGTGAAAAGGAAGACAAAGAGTTGACATACACTAAAATTGATTACTTATGCGATCCCAAAAATTCTTTAAAAGTAGCTATCAACAGAGTTGGAGTAATTAAACTATTTTATTCATTAAAAAAGAAATAGAATTCAAAATTTTAAAATTTTGGGGTGAAGCGCATCCAATTATCATCCAAAAATCAGGGGGGGGCCCGGGATATTTGCAGGGCCGCAGGAGATGCTCCACGGCAACAGAGCCTGTTTTGACGAGTCAGCATTGCCGCGCTGCTCTTAATAATCACCGTCCCTTAGTCCACTGTGGGCACCCCCCCTCTAAAATGGGCTGGGCAGACAAATTAAAAATAGTGAGGAATCAAAATAGTCTGGGACAGAACAATAGCCAGTTTCTTTTTCAGTTGAACTACTTCAACAGTAGTCAACTCCGAGTGGAAATTCAACGCTGCTAGGCCACCTTCCAATCAGGCCCCATATATACCTCCACCCCCCTTCTTTTATAGACACATGGCATGACCCTAGATGCCCATCAACTTTTTAACTTACCCTAAAAAAATAAATATATATTCACTTTAATGCAAATAGCCCAATTGGAACTTATTACCCTAAAGTGGAAGTACACTCACACCCTGTCACCCCAAAGCAGCATGCCAATAAAGAGCTTCTGGTGTTTTTTTTTCCTTTTTTTTAAACTAATACATTTATGACATGTGGATGTAGGCCCCCAAATTGACTTCCACAATTATACTTTCCTGTAATACACATGGTTATTTTTAAGCTAATAAGATTTTGCCACGTGGAAATATACCAGAAAAAATGATGTCCTTTGCAACGGCATCCTGGATTATATTCTCTTTTAATACTCATTGTTGTTTTTTCAAGGAAGATGAGAAAAGAAAATGCAAATTTTAAAATTTCGAAATTGGCGCTCTAGTTCACTAAAATAAATTGTTGTAAATATAGTTGTGAATATAGGACATATATGCAATGTACTAACATTTCATCCAAGAGTATATTCATTCATCTACATGAATTGTGGTTATTAGGATCAAATCATTGTGCTCTATTGTAGTGTCGATTAAAGGAGAAGGCTTGTAAAATCTAAAGGTGTTGATTTTTTAAACACAAAGGTACATATTGCTTTCCTTAATATATCGATTGCATTTGTCAATGTATTAACATATCAACATGGAATATATGAGTAGGTGGCTGCACTTTTGGAGACACTTTGTGTGTTTCTAGCTTTAAAAATTTGTAAGCAATTCTGTGGAGGTCCCTAAAAAATATGAAATGGCTTGGATGAGATGCCAATTCTATTTATCTCTTGAAGAAAAATTTAACGAAAAATATTTTAAAGAGGTCAAACTCCCAAAACTTGCAAATTGGCTAGTAAATGATCACTTGATAAAACTCCTACCTCATATGGATTAATTGATAAGGTAACTAGCCATATTGTCACTACAATTTCAAATTCAATCCTCAAGAGATATAAACAATGATCAAGTTTTTCTTTTGAACGTGTACAATCAACAATGAAGCTAGTAGAAAGTGGTCTTGGATTTTTCTAAGTAAATGCGTTATCTATAATTTTTGGGAATGTAATGAGAAAATGCATAATTGCCATTGGGATCTCTTTAATTAAAAGAATAGAAAGTTGATAATAGTCATATTCCATCCTAAAACTGACAAAATCTATAATAGTAGTCACCATGCCAAAAGCCTATTAGTCACCACTTCCTTTGGCAAAAAAATTCTACTTAAAATTTCATTGTTCCTAAAAGCAACTTTGCAAAGTCTATTGTCGCCACTTATATCTTTGATTCTGCCACATTCACCTCCCAATCTAACCAAAAATGAACAAACATCTCATAAATTGAGAATAGAAAATTTTAGGTTGATTTGTTGGTGAAAATTGAGTCTCCTAAAGGGTGGTGGAAATAATCACATGCATTGTAAATGCTTTTGGCAATTTGTTGCCAAAAACTAATATGGTTCAAAGGCCAATGACAAGTCTATAGGAAATTTGATGTATTTTTTTTAGGAAATTTTCACCATTTCCATTTGAACTTAGACTTAGAATTTTCCAAATTTCTCTTGTTATAATAAATTATATAACTCAATTGAATCATGAGAGATCAATACATTTAAAAATAGCAAATATAGTTTTTTTTGTCCTACAATTGATTGCCACATCAGTGATATAGAAAGATCCAAAAAAAATTATGCTCATAATAGGTATGGTTACCTTAAATCACACACTTTCCTTCAGAGTGAAACCAAATTCCCACATGAACTTTATGTCCAGAAACATCATCCATCCATCCATCCATCCATCCATCCATTCATCCATCCAAACTCGCAGTCCGTCCCCCGTTTCTCATCCCTCGGATGGACGGCTGCATATAGCCCCATGCAGACCACGAGCGCGGAGAACGCGACGAGCGCGGCCTCATATAATGGCGCAGCCTTGGACTAAGCGCAGTTGCGATCCTTCCGCCTCCGAAGTCAAGCTTCTCCTCCTCCTCTTCAACTGCCGGCGAACTTCGCCTTGACAAAATAGACAGATCACATACACACACATCTCTTGTCGCGCCTCTAAATTCTATATCTGGCGAGCCACGCTGCTCCGCATAAGGTGGACTCGCAACGAACGAATTCTCAACGTCGCAAACACCTCTCTGCGCGTCGTCAGTCGTCGTCATTGGTTTCCAATCATGCGGAGCTTTGCGCGTGAGCGTCGTGCGCGTCCGTTTCGTCGGGGAGGGCCTTTTGTAACCAGTCTCGTCGCGAGAGTCCCATCGTTTGCTTCGTTTCCTCTCTTGTGAAAGCTTTGAATCCACTGTGGTGTGAGTCTCTGCTGCTGAATTATCGCAACGAATCGGATGCTCTGCTTCAATCCAGTAGCTGAGTGACTCAATTACCCTCAATTTAGTTTTTGTGGGTTGTATGATTTTAGTGAATTGCGTGTGTGAGGACTACTGTGCTGCTGTTGGGAGGTGGCGGAAGGAGTTTTGATTTGGTTGTGGGAGTATTGTACTGTTGACGATTTGCGATTCTTTCTGGTTTGAAAGAATTGGTCACGATGCATTTGCCGTTGGCGCATTTGAGTGGTTTTGAGGAGCATGAGGACGAGGAGCTTCAAGCTCAGTTGCAGGCGCATTCCGGTAGCCAGCACTCTCACGAGGACGAAGATGGTTCCCAATCGCATTCGCAATCGCAAGGGAGCAAGGAAGGCAGCGGGGGCAGTGCACCAGATGGAAGCAAGCCTCCCAAGGATCTCCCTTGCCCACGCTGCCAGTCCATGAATACGAAGTTCTGCTACTACAACAACTATAGCGTGAACCAGCCTCGTCACTTCTGTCGCAACTGCCAGCGCTACTGGACCGTGGGGGGCACCCTCCGTAACGTCCCCGTGGGCGGCGGTAGCCGCAAGAAGTCGAGGACGAGGAGCCGGACCGATCCGTATTACCGGCCGGGATCTTCCCCGGCGCCAGCCGGCAGTGACGGTGGCGAGAGTGATGCTCACCACGCAGCCATGGCGGGTGCCATGGCCGATATGGCGCCATTGCATGGCCAAGAAGGCGCGTTCGACGCGGGCTTCGGTGATTTTCCATTTCATCCATCTCAGATGGCGGCCTTTCTACAGCTCGCTCTCCATCAAAATTCTGGTTTGGGCATGGGCATGGGCACTTTTCCGCCTGCGTTTCCCATGACGGGAGACGACGAAGCGTTTTACGAAGCTTCCCAAGGTGGGTTTCTGGGAAACATGATGTCGGCCGGGTTGTTTATGCCGGAGCTTGAGCCTGCGCACATGGCGTTGATGTACAAGGCGACGTTGATGGCGGAAGCGCAGCGCCTGCAAACGATGGCGCGACGTCAGTCGGCCGCGCAAGCGGCCGCTTGGGCGGCCGAGGAGCGCGAATGCAAGCCCGCTGTCGCACCGTTGCCCAGCGTGCATCCCGCGATGGAAGCCGAACTTCGTCGCCAACAAACCCACCGGCGACCCGGGTTCTGGGAAACCGCGCTCATGCACAGCCGCCCGAGCAGCAAAACCGCGCGGCCGGGATCGTCTTCTCAAGTCCCGTGGGACGGCGAAACCAAGCCGCTCGTGCAACAGGAGCCGCACGAACTCAACGAAGAGAATTCGAACGCCGCACACGTCGCGGCCGCGGCTGCGGCCGCGTTCTCGTCGGAAGGCGGCTACGTTGATGAAACCACTTCCTGGGGAAGTGGTTTGAATGGCACCCCGGAGATGTACTATTAAGGATCCTCCTACTTTTCCTGTAACATTGACAAAGAGAACATCCTTCACCTTGGTTTTTCTCCAATGTTGTATATTCGTAGCTTGTACAAATACTCTTACAGAAAGAAACAGGGCCCCCCTCCATCCACTGGAAAGCTTTCAGGGTTGCGCACAAGCGGATTCTCAAGCTCAAGGAGCTCGAGGGACAATGCGCTCCACAGCTCGAATTGCAGTGAATTGTGAAGAGTTTCAAATGGCGATGGGGATGGGACAAGCAAAAAATTCGGGAGGTATGCAGGATTCAGGCAGGCGAGTGTATGGTTTCGGACATAATTTTTGATCTCGAATCTGTAAGTGTAACCATTTAGGATTTGCAACAGGGGGACGCATTCAAGAGACTGGACGAGCTACTGATCATATTGGGGAACCGTGTTTGTGGAGGTTGCTTGAAGAATCTCACAAATCTGAGTGTGTAAGGCGCTTTCTTGGAGCGCTCGCAAACTCTTTTTTCATGAATGAGGATCTCCCTCCTTTTGTGTTGCTGTCATGACCAGCTTCAAATATTCCAATCTTGTAACTTAAAAAAAAAAATTGTATCATTTTTGAACACAACGTGTGTGTGTTGGCTTTGGATTTCCTCGGGCTCTCTTTGGAGTTTCCTGTCACTTCTCACTCTCAAGTGTGGTGTGAATTGTATCTTCAATTTAAATGGAACTTGTGTTGCGGTTTTTCTTTGTCCTGTCACTACGAACTTCAAATCTCCAGTGTTGTGTGTGTAAACTGTTGCACCAATTTCACCAGAACTCATGTTTTTTTTTTTTTGTGTATCCATGGGTTTTCTTTTGCACTACTCTTGCTGTCGCTACCACCGTCAAATTTTTCCAGTCTAAGTGAGTGTCAATTCTTGTATCTGTGTACCCAAGGTTTCGCTTTCGGAGTACTGTTCACTTGCCACTTCTTTTCCTACTTCTGTTTCCAGTCTTGTGTTGTAAATTGCTGTAAATGTTTCAACACAACTTGTGCTGTGTCTTGTTTTTTCTTTTGTAGTAGTCACCTTGCCACGTTTTTCTCATTTAGTACCTTCCAAATGATATGATCATATGTTCTTGAGTGGAAATTTCTAGTTCCATGATTTCCTGGCATGCCGTGGTTTTGATTGGGCACCTCCCTAGTTCTATCATGTGTTATCATATGCATGAGTGGGAATGACCACTGACGAGATGCAAGTACTCAGAAAAGTTGACAAGGATCTTCCTAGCATTGTTTTTTCTTCTGGCTATCTAATATAAAGCAGGTGACCCCTCCTTGCATTGTTCTTTTTCTCTTTCTTTTGGCTATCAAAAGAAGGTGTCACCTACTCCATAAACCAAAGCAAGTGACCCCTGCCTTTGGTAGCCAAAAGAAAAAAGAAAATGGTGGTACCATGAGTACATGAGTACCATGGAAATGATGATGAACCTGTTGAGTACCATGGAAATGATGATGAACCTGTTGAGTACCATGGAAATGATGATGAACGTGGACAGTAGGCCTTGGTCAGTGGAATCTTTTGAGCCGCTCACCGACCACAAATTTGAGGCGTGTTTGGAACTCATGGAAGGGGAAGGAAGTGCTTTTCTCCAACAATCCTAGTCCGTCTCCAGATGTGTCTCTGTCCAGCAGCAGCGATCCCAACTCGTAGCAAGCGTAAGGTGCAATGTTTCTACCACAGCCAATAATAATGTGAATTTTCTTCTACTGAGGGAAGCATTGCATAGCATAACATACAGTGAGGGTTGATGGGCTCATCACATTTGAATCAAATGATCATGCGTGATCCTGTTTGAATGGCATGTTCATATTTGAATGGTAGTGTGGGATTTGTTTATACTTGTGTGTGCTTAACTTAATTGTGTTTGAATGGCATGTTCATGTTTGAATGGTAGTAATGTTTGTACCTGTGGGTGTGTTCACGTACCCGAGGCTCGGTGGTAGAGTCGCTTTTGATCCCGTCGGGATGTCAGTGGCTGCCACCACTTTTTGCAAGTGCTCCTCAGCTGCTTTTGTTGCTGTCAGATTGAGCAGGCAAAGGGCTAGCAAGTACCTGTTTTCAGTGCACCACCTTAGAAACAGGAATTCCATACCAAAAAAAACAGATAGCACCACCTTAAAAATAGGGATTCCATAAAAAAAAAAAAAACCCCCCGCAGATTTGTGACATGTATTATCAAAGCTCCTGACTTCATCCCTATGTAATTTTAAGCTGCAAAATCTCAGTCTTCAAGTGCTGGCCCCTCAAGGCTTCATCCCTATGTAATTTTAAGCTGCAAAACCTCAGCCTTCACGTGCTGGCCCCCTTCCTCATCGAGATTTTAAATCAACCCTAGACTAACTTAACTTACTATTCACAATGCAGTGTTTGTTGCAAAGCAACCTCTTCATATGCCATGCAACAAACAGTAGAAGTTGTTGAACCTGCACATGATCATGCTGGCTTCAACCCAATTGTGGTCGATAGATGGTTTTCTGCTGCTAGATGCTTGTGCTGGGCTGTTTCCTGTGCTGCTAATGCTGACCCTTGAACCTTTGCGACCTTCCTCCTCCATGACACTTTTGCCATGGAACTGTGAAGGTCTTTCCACAGGCCTTTCCATGGTTGGATCTTCTTGGTGGGGGGGAACAGGCTCAACCTGAAACAATACTAGATTAGGTTGCTTGTCAACGGATCAAATGTAAAATGGCAAAGTTTTAATAGAGTGCAATATAATAGACTCTAAGGTAGGAGGTCCATAAATCACCCATCCAAGAGCTGAAGCTGAATTTTGGGGAGGTGAACTGCTTCTTGAAATATTTTTCAGTAAATTTTCCTTGAAAGATAAGTGGAATTGGTATCTAACCCAAGTTGTTTCATATTTTTTGGAGCTTTGTAGAATTAGTTATGAAAATTTGAAGTTGGAATGGTGTAGGGCTCCAAAATCGCCCTCCTAAAATGCACATCGTTTGTACATTGTTGAAGGCTATGAAAAAGCAACATGTACAAATAGTGTACATTTGAGGAGGTAGATGGTTTTAAATTTTAAAACCTCCCACCTTAGGCAACCCCTATCATCTCACACACTAATTTTTCTTACCTCCTAATTGGGAATCCACTACTCAGTTCAGTCTCATGTGTCATAAATTAGCACTTCTAAACTATAATCTTAGGCAAGTGCATTGGTTGAATTCAACCAAATCCCATGTCAAACCAAACTTGTGGGATGAAGTACTCATCACAATCCTCATGGTAAAAACATTTAATAATCAAATAGTATAGAATTAGATTGTATGATTTTGAATTTGGGTTCATTGAATCCAAATTAGTTAAATATTCTTCATGTAGAATCAATCAATTGATGGTTAACATCTAAAGTTCTAAGGCCTTTTATTTATAAAAAACACTCAAATTGTCATTTCAATTGCAAAGAGCAAAAAGTTTCAAATTTTTTTTTCATATTTATCTATAGGATCTTGCACTACACTAATATAAAAATGCATTTCAAAGAACTTTGACTTTGTAGATTTTAAGGTGTTTACATTTAAAGTAAAAAATGGTTTATTTTACACCTTGTGTGATTAGATGATAAGATTTAAAAAAAATTTAGCTTATGATTATTGCACTACTAATATTGAATTTTAAAATTTTTGGTTGAAAAATTGAATTGAAAGTCGAGGAAAAAATTCCCTCCAAAAAACATGACCTTCATTCTTCAAGAAATTATTAATTAGGAGCATATATGAGATTGTAGGAAAAATCAAATTGTTAATAGTTCTAAAATGGATTTGAAGTACACTAATTCTAATGGTGAGATTGTTTTAGCAAGCATCATAAACCTTGTGGATTTATTCTATTTTGAAAATTTTAAAAATTGAGTTAAAAAACAATGTAGTTAGTTGTTATCTCAAAAAGATGCTATAATTGCCCACAAATAAGAAGATCCATAACTTTCATTTTACTAGTCTAAATGAAATGAATTAAAACTTTCCATATAGACAAAAATATAATCTGGGGGGGGATTATTTTTATTTTTAAGTTTTTAAATATTCTCTTTGCTTGCTAGCAAGTTCCATTTTGTAACTTTTGCTCTTGAACATTGAATGAAAAAAATCATATTCCTTGAAAGCTTATTTATTTTCCTGTATTAACTCCTAAAGTCCCAAAGTCTTTTTTTCATCAAAAAACACTCAAAACTACCATTTCTATTGCAAAGAGCAAAAAACTTTAAAAATTAACTTTTTTACATTTTTTTACTATAGGATCTTGCACTAGACTAGTATAAAATTGTGTAGAAAAAATTTTAGAAATTTTGACCACGTAGATTGCAATATATTTGCATTTAAAGTAAAGAAAGCAAGTTTTTTTACACCTTGATTGCCTAGATTCTTTGACTTTAAATCTTCTTAACTTAAAATTTTTGCACTACTAATTTTGATTTTCTAAATTTGTACAATGAAAAATCGAGTTGAAAATCTAAAATAAAAATTCAACAAAAAAATAATTAATTTTCACTCATTAAAAAATTGTTCAGTAGAAATAAGTTTAAAATTGAACAAAAAACTTATAAATTCGTTAATAATTCTAATATAAAATTAAAACACAATAATCCCATTGTTTTAGTAAGTAAACTTAATCATGTCAGACATTTTTTTTTTAATTAAAAAACTTTCATTTGAAAATGAATTCTATAATTTATTTTAATAAAAGATGCTTAGATTGCCCAAAAAACAAGATCGTCTATAACTTTTTCATCACTAGTCCAAATAGAATGAATCAAAGCTTCAAATGTAAACAAAAATATAATTTTTGAAAAAAAAATTAAAAATTTTGTGAATTTTTTGGTCTACCTTTTGAACTCCCTTTAGTTGCTTTTTGAACTTCAAGTGGCATACTTTTGTTCCCAAACATTGATGAAAAAAAAGTATATTCCCAGAAAGCTAATCTCATTTCTTATTTTCAAAAAAAGTTTCAAAAAATTATATCAAAAATTGAAATCACACAAGCCTACTTGAAATTCTAAGAATCCCTTGTAGAGGCTTAGAGACTTTAGGGATTAAGAAAAAATTCAAAAAATCATAATAAAAATTGAGATTGTAAGGACCTACCCAAAATCCGTTTTGTCCCTCATAGTGATAATGGGACTTTAGGGGTTAATGAAACACTATAATCAAAGATAGAAAATGTACAACACTTGTGCCTAGTATTTGCAACAAATTTGTCTCTCTAGCTCCTAGGAATAGAAGTTACAAGCATCTCAAACTTGACAAAAGATGAAAAGGGAACAATTTTTGTATGTTTCATACGGAAACATGTAAATTTCATTAACAACCACATTTTACCATTGGCCCACACATGAAGATTTGTACCTTTTCAACAAGCATGAGGTCTAAGAGGGACTGTCGCTTGCTATGTTGATGGATTTCGGCATCAATATGGGCCATCAACTCTTCCAATCTCAACTGATTCATGTGGTGAAAGCCGTTGTAGACAGCAATTAATTCCAAGGCTGGATGTAATGGAACCTACGTCCCCACCAAGTAATTTTAGCCAAATGCAAGATTTTGGTGGGGATAAACTTTATTAAACAAAGCTTTGAGATCATTAGCCAATTTGTTACGAATTTGTAAAATTTAACCAAACATTTAACAATTACAGTAAGTGGCTACAAGTATTTCATGACAAAGACTTTCACAATTTTAGATAAAAATAACTACCAAACAGTGTGTTGAGTTAGTGGATAGCATCCTTTAAATTTCTAGCAACTTTTCACCAAAATCTTTCAAGAAAATGAAAGGAGTTTTTCGGGATGAAATAGCCACAAACATCTCTAAGAAATATTAGATTTGACAAATTTTGATAGTAGTTTACCTATTTTAGATAGCAATATGGATGAAAGTGCATACCATGTTGGGTTGTAAGAAAAAAGGATGATTGATCTGACTGACCTGAGGTTTAGGGTGCCGGTCGCTCTACCAAGAGTTTAACTGAACGCAAATTTTCTAATTTTGGAAAACATTAAAAAATTCACCGGTTCCCCATGAAGAACAGGTCAACTTTGGACGATACTTCCTCCTTGGTGGTCTGCCAACCCACTTTATTGTTGGTTGGGCATTCTTGGGCAGGCCATCTCCAAAACGTGGCTGTTGACGATTCCCCTTTTCCCCAAGACCAAGGGTGCCCACAAAAATTATTGGCAGTTTCTTTGTTGGCTATATTCCGAAGTGCATTGACAAGCTTAGAGAGGCTTGGAGAGGCTTTGACAAGTTTCGAGTAGGACGTACCTCAAAAAACAAGCCCATGCTTCAGGGACAAAGTCTCTCTAAGCACAGATACTTGTTTCTCACAGCCTTGATATCTCAGTATTTTTAGGAGCCACGTAATGGCCACATCTTCATGCTCATTCATGTTTCTTGGCATGGACTCGTGTAAAGTCGACATTGAACAGAATGAGGTAAAAATAAACACATTTGAATTCTGCACCAACTACGGTGCAGAAATCTTTTCATCTCAAGCTTGCCTTGCTGATAGGACCTCTGCATTTGTGCACTCTTGTTGCTTGGACTACACCGATTTATCCTGTTAGTGTCACTACCGGGGAAAAAACTTGGAAATATATTTATAGTGCAGTAATATTTCAGCCTGCACTACCTATAAAATAGGTGACTCTGGCAAACTAGTGTCGTATGCACTGATAAGTGATAAGAGAAATCAGTGGAGTGTGAAGCCGGCATTGAATAGAACGAGGTAAAACAGAAGAAAATCTGTTTTTTGCATCAATCCAGGTGAAGGATTTCTGTTCATCTCAAGCTGGTTGCTTCGATCTGTGCAACTGAATCTGCTCTCCGGTGTGTTCAAGGATGGAATTTGAATGACCGCAGAATGAGCCACAGAATACGACAAGCTTTCCTAATGCTTCAAGGTCATAAGGCCAGCACAAGAGTAAGAAGACAAGCTCACAGGGAGTCAAAGCTCACCAAACCAAGCGTGACGTAGTCGGTTGACAAACGGTTGACGTAGAGCTCCATGGGTGAAAGTTTCCCCTTTTTCGCGCTCAATAATATCGAAATGTCCTCCAGCATACGACCCCCTTCTTGCCTCGAGCCTGGATCACTGGATTCCCACAAACAAGCTGACCTCAGACAGCAGAAAAAGGGCTTGAACCAAACAGTCTCCTGCATGGTCAATAGATCACCACTGTATTCTCTCAGCTTCAGAAACGGAGTATTACCCTAGCTTCTGTAAAAGTAATGCATGAACATGTTCAAATTGGGATATGGGGACATTGGATTCATTCATCTCACCGTCATTAGTCTGTCGTAAAAACGTCGGAAGGCATCTAACAGTCTAAATCCAGAATACATAAATCCAAAGTTAGTCTAGAGTGGGGTCTTCACAGAACAATCAACCATCCTTCTATGGGTGGCAAATGTAGCATCTATCACTTCGTTGGCGTGATGAAGCTACAGCCTCCCGGTCAGTTAACACTTAGTAGGTCTTAGCAGTTAGCACTTGCATTATTTAAAGATATGCCAGGCAGTGTCTGGTATACGACACGCAATACGTACTAAATTGTACTTGAGCAAGAACTGCTGAAGTGCTCTGAGCTTAATCTCAACCTAAGCATACTGTTAGGGATTAATCAGGTTTAGGATGTCTGGGACCAGAAACTGAGCCAGGTTGTCTGGGATCTGCAAAAGAGATTGCGAGTTTCTGTTCGGTTGCATGGCCATCATTGGCTGGAGCTAGGATCCTATAGCAGATGGCCCATGCAATCGCACGGACGGTACTTTGATTCATTGCCCAGAAATTAGACACGCCATCCAATATTCTCGTGCACGATTGGCCGGGTTTCACTATGCAACCAAAGATGGCATTTTCCACTATTTTATGTTGAAGTAATAGCTATAAATCTGTATACTGAGCTGTCAGATACTCGTACTGTCAAAGCAAACTGGGAAGTGTGAGCTTGTAAATTTCTCTCACGAAAATATGGGTTGAAACAGTGTAAAGGTTTGCAGCATGTGACACGAGGCTAGGAGGAGTAACCTTGAAGAGGGAATCAAAGCACATGGCCGCCTTTTCATAATGGCCCTGTAACATTAGACACCAACCCATCTCTTCCAGCATAAGATTTCGAATCCGGAGGTTGAATCCGCGCAAGTTCATGTCCAGTGAGTGGTTGGAGAGAGCGTCTGTAGCCATCGCCAGGTTGCCCTCGAAACGTGCTAAGCGGGACTCCATGATCCGGACGATGCATCCGCCTTTCCATGTAGGCTCCATGTTTTCAAGTAACGCAGCTGCACTTTCCGTGTGGTTTCGAGTCGGAGGTAGAAGTGCCATAATCACGATGTGGTCTGATGCATCGGTAAAAGTCGGTAATTAGTGGATGTAAACACAAGACCATCTTCTTCGAAGCAGCATTGCTTGACGATCCTGAAGCCTAAACAATAGGTGGTCTCATGGTCAAACATGGTCAACACAACCTGGCACCCGGAAGAATGTTTTCTTCGAGTTGGCAAGATATTCTAAGAAAAAGGAAGATCATTAGAAGAAATTCTATGGTCCTAAGAGCAGCCCCACAGCAACTCAGCAAAGCAGCACTGTAAATGGTCTGATCCATTGATCTTCTCTGCTACAGAAACGTCCTCCATTGATTTCCTTTGCTGAGTTGCTTTGCTGAGTTGCTGTGGGGCTGCATTCACTATTGCACAACTGCTGGAGAACTTTGATTTTTCATGATGACTCATATGCTTTGTGACAGAGCATGCCTTGCTGGCATAGACTTTGAATTCATTTAAGTGTGTTGACATTTGACACATGCATGGTCAACTACTTGACAAACATTAAGAGATATTTTGACGAGTTTGATCCGAGGATTCTTATGCTTACTGTGTCACTATTGCACAACAGTCGGAAAACTTTGGTTTTGCATGATGACAAATGTACTATGTGACAAAAATACCTCACTGGCATTGACTCAGAACCGTGATTAGTGAATGACTTTTTGACACATGGACAGTCAACAACTTTAAAAACTCAATCGGCTACATTGACTTGCGGAGTAGCTACATTGACTTGAAGAGTCGCGACATTGACTTGCACAGTTGTTATTTTCTCTTCCATTTAATTTTTCTCATTTGAATTATCAAATCCAGATTTTCCTGCACTGTGCATACAAACGTCATGGTACCATTAGTAGTTTAGTACCATGGTACAGACATTTAGAGTAGGTCTGAGCGCATCTTAAATTACGGAGGGAGCATTTCCTTTATTTCCTCCTGAGCAAGTAAGTGTCACTTACAGTGAAGAAGAAATAACGCAGCAAGTGGGGCTCTCGCATGGTGCGTTGTTGATACCCTATGTAGAAGAATGATTGCTCTTGCTCTGTCTCCAGGCATGCCTAAAAGCTCAAGCGCCTTGTGATACTGGGCTGGAATGAGTGATACAATGAGGTTGAATGCTCCCATCCCAAATTCAATCGAAATCCTAAGAGATGCTAGCTCTTGGTCTTCCTTGATATTACCCTCCAGCCTCTGCAGGTTGACACTGGCAGCAGCGGCTCCTACCATAATCAGCTCAGTATCAGTGCCAACTCAACCCAGTCAAGACCTTCCAAAGGTTGAAATCAAGAGACGACCCAGTAAGGACGCCCAGGACTAAAAGTGTCCGATGAATGACTTTCAGAGCAACTGTAGAAACGAAGAATGCAGGAATCTTCCAGGAATCTGATCATTTTTTACTGACTAGCTTGATGATAGAACCACGTTAAGAGTAAGACTTGATAAGCACATCCCATACATCAGTCATTGCTAAACATCATTGGGTTGAAATGAGATGATACTTGGCTACACACTTCATTTTATTTAGTGTCGTTACCTAAAGCAAGTTAAATAAGATATAGACTTTTATTTATTTATTTATAAACTTGAGCAAGTTTGTAGGAGCCTTTCAATATGAAAGTGTTGGAGCTATATATATAGCTTAAGAAAATAAGATTCTAGTAAAAAAGCTACTTCCTAAAGTAACTAGCAATAGGTAGAGACAAAAGAGAATAAATTTGTAGTTGGCACTTCGTCAATGTAGGAATGCTAACCCATTTCTATCATTTGTGGCTCTGATAACCGGCGCTGTCTTGTTTGCCATCCCTCGTCACCTGTGTCTGACTGAGAGTCGGAAGTAGAAGGAACTGCAGATCCTGAATTCTGCATGTTACGACTACAACAATCGAGTACAAATCAGGTCACACCATATTATGAACTGTTCAATGATTAGAAACTAATTTAATTCGTATATCGCCCAACCGATAGTCTAGAAATAGTATGATTGGACTCTGCTGACCAACCACCAAATAGTACAATCTGGAGATAGCCGTGTAATCCATTAATATGAAAAGAGAAACGTGAACCAACTCAAATGACTCGAAGAATTCCAACAAAACCACAACTAGTGACCACAAATCAGAAGCCTTAATCACATTTCTCTTCTCAGCTTTCCATGAAAACCCTCGTGAAATACGTGTATTCATTTCTTATGAATTTTCAAAGTGGGAGGTTCTAGATACGTGACAGTAGACAACTCATTTCCATTCTAAGATGATTGGCTGTAGACATTTAGCCCAGTCATGGAAACACCACTTGCTAACTAGTCCAACCAAGTGCATGACGAGAAGAGTTGTTGTTGGTAACATGCAGGGGTCAGTTATAGGAGACGAGATTAAGTAACTAATGGCGTTAGTGTCCGTTATCATAGTGGGTCAAAGACCTCATACTACACGAGCTCACATAATTGTAGCCAGAAGCTTACCGGGTTCTGTTCTTCATCGTCTGAGTCATAGTTAACTCGAAGGTTTCCACTTAATTCACCCTGGAGACTGCCGCCCATTGCAACCCATTCTCGCTGGACCTGCATCAACTTCTTCCTGCTGTGCTTGTAAATCAGCCATGCCCTTTTCAAGTTGTATCCCACCTTCACCATGGAGCTCCATCTCTCCCCGCCAGCTACAATCTGACATACGCAAGCCAAAGCAACAGAGGTGAGCTACAGAATCATCACGAGAACCAAATGATCAAAAACCAACAAGGAAGCACTGCAGATCTTACGTTACAAATCAATTCTGAGGCAACAAATGGAAAATTATGCTCGCAAACTTCTTCACACAAAGTAGAAACCTTCTAAGCACATTTCTATTTTTCTCGTTGTGGTTCTATTTTCATCTCCTAGAAATAAGCGCATTTGATAATTCCATTGAGTTACAGCCTACCCATTGAATTGACTAATGGAATTCCTACAAATTCAAAATTTTAATCAATTCTAACACTGGAGGTAGACAATAAGAGATACAGAGGTCAAATGAATTCATCTAACTTTTAAAACTGTTTAAGAAACAAAGAAACAAAGTGAAATATACCCACTAAAGGAATCGATATCTCGAATATCCAAATGTACAATGAATTTGAACTGATCCAAAGTTGCTAGAGGCTCCTTCAATCCATTTTGTTGAATGAAAGAAGAAGATTGAATCGAATAGAGGACGACACTCAAATAGAGTCAAACTAGAGTTTCAAATGGCAATAAGGGAGACTGAAAATTTCTGATCATGTAGAGGACAGACGAAATTAGGGCATCACCAGAAGTCACGTAGATTATCTCACAGTCAAGAGGCCAATGAAGAGGAAACATTCGGCCTGAATGTACAAGCACCATAAGCGCATCCTGCGAAGTTTATGATTCGTGTTGGTTTCCTCGCGCGTCATGGCAATCTTAACATCTGGATCCTCTTCCTTTTGCTTCAGTTTGTCGCTCAGGGCAGCAGCTTTCTCAAACCCTGATTTCTCCAGGACTGCCACTGCCTTCCCCAGAGCCCAGGATTTCATGCTGTTCACAGTTTCGTTCACTTTCTTTATGTTGCTGTGAGTGCGATACCTGCAATTTCACTGGAAGGAGGATCGTCAACCCCTAGCCAGTGACACAATGCATAATAACAATGCTGGCATCAAAATGTCTTGTAAATGCAGATGGAGGTTCAGGGTTATCTTCCCAGATAGACAGACTCGATGTCTAGTATGTTTCACAAAATGTTTAACAAACACCTTGGCTGCTTTACAAGCATATTCTTAAAATATACTTCAAACATTCAAGGTTATCTGAACATATTTGATACCCACTTAACTGAAAATCAGACATCAAACATTAGAAGTCTATTATAATGTGAAGCAGACCACACCTACTTAATAAAACAACCCAGTGAAAGGCACGCAACCAGGTTCTTACTTAACTTCTTGTTCAGACGCAAGCGCCTCGGTTGCCTGGAGAAGCGAGATGGCGAAGTTAATGTCATCGTCATCATGTGACATGAGTGCCACAAAAGTGGCCACTTCGGCATGGTGCAGGCTGAAGCGGGCGTGGTCTGCCCTCAGCGTCTGAAAATAGTCCTCAGCGTCGTTCAGCTTGTCCGCGTAGATTAGTCTCACCCCTGTCAACACCTGTTCCATTCATAGTTCCAGAATCCCATCTCAGCTGAATTTTTCCTCTGCTTCATGTCAGGAACACACAGGCTTTGCAGACTTTGGTAATTAGGGAGACAAAAACACCAATTCAACACTGTTTGACGAGGTTCTAATTTGTCTCCGATATGATTCTCCAGTCAAGAACGACTGAGAAGACTGGGGCATTCCAAAGATTGACATTGAGAAACTAGAAGAGCTCGAGATAAATTTCAATATTCAAGCTATTCTCGATGCAACCAAAACAAATTTAGATTCCTTACGTTTTCCATAAATTCAAAAACCATCCACCAGTCAATTTTCCGGCTTTGAGTGGCCCTGCGTTCATCCAAACCCTAATTCTCTCCCTCTAGATCTACGTTTCTAGAGCACAAACCTCTCAGCAACCTGCTTGGAAGCGACTTCCCAACCAATGACCTAATCCGCAAAGCCATTTATCGTAGCTACATTCTCATTAATGGGGAATTCAAGTGTAGCAGTAAGCTACTAAACTACTGAAATAAACCTAATTCTTGTAATCAAACCCTAGAGCTATCGAATGGCCGCATCAACCTGCTCTAGCAGCTGCAATTTCCAACTAACAGTAAATGCAATCCTAAATTAGGGTTAACACTATCACGCAATCAAAGAAGAAAGAAAGATGATAGGGAGACACTGAAGGCACCTGCTCCTCTTCCACTTCGAACTCCATCTGCATCGAAGCTGTGTCCTGAGCCGCGCGGGTAGACGGCGAAGGCGACTGCGATGGCGACGACGGGCTGAAAATGGACTTCCGAATCGACTCCATCTTTCGTTCCGCACAGCCGCTGCTGCTGCAATGTAGGAAAATTTCAGAATGAAAAACTCTCTAGATTACACGGGACATCAATCTCCCAAGGCATGCGGCTCAACAAATTAGGGTTAAGTGTGAAACACTCACAGTCACCTTGTTTTTCTCTTCTTGTTTTGCAATTGATTCTTCAATTTGTGATGATAAAAACACTAAAAAAGAAATGGAATTCTTCTGCAAGCTCAATGCGTGATCTGAAAACTGCCAACTCCATCGCCTCCACAAAGAAACTGCAGCAGGATGCAAGCGTGAAAGGGTGTCTGCTGGCGTTCCGTTAAATAACGGTAGCTGGAATAGTGCTTGCAGTGCGCCTTCCTGCAAATAGACAGCTGAAGCTCCGTCAGCAGGAGCCAGAAAGTCGAACGAAAGGTCACAGAGTTCATTTTCATATCGAAGAGTGGATGATTTTCATCCAATTTTTTCTCCTGCAGCGTCAGAGGGTACTTTGGAGGCGAGACATTAACAACAAGCGAGTCACCATGGAAATCATCTATTTGGGTACCATGTCAATTTTTGGCTTAAAAAAATGAAAAAGCACTCACTCGGAGACAAGTTACTATAGAAGACGTTCCCTTTTCCCACAAAATTTGGTGGATGAATAGATGCACTTCTGTCCTTTATGGAGAGATTCTTTGTCATTCACTTGCCGGAAAACATCCTTGGCGTCATTTAAGGGTTACCCCCCCCCCTACGAGCTATTCACAGTATAGATGGCAGTCTGAATGGCAGTCTAGTCCTTGTCCCCAATGATTCCAAAACAAAAGTTATGAACTACACAGGTCCGAGGCTGTTTGGTGGGAAGAGGCGAGATTTTCGGTGGGGAAGAGGTGAGATTTCCAGTGGGAAGAGGCGAGATTTCAAAGGAACTCCTGAGAACTTGGATCTATGTATGCACCAAGATTACCATTCTACCATTTTGTTCTTAACTCTCTTATTGTGAATCATGCTCTGAAGTCTCCACCCTCATTCCTAGTTCCCATGTTGATTGCATATAGATGCTAGTGGGAAGCTTGTGAATTAGACATGCTTGAGAATGAGCTAGCTATGTAGATTCCTTGGGTTTTCTTGGGGGGGGTTAACAAATAAACTAGTACATTCCAAAGTTCTTATCAAAGGTTTTATTCTCATCTAATTTAATTCCAAAGCTTTCAACTTTTGTTGCAATGAAAAGCCCAAAGGGCAGTGAATGCTTTTGAACAAAATCAAGAGATGAAAATAAACTTGGAGGTCGTTTTACGATCTAGAATTTTCCACCAACGTTCTTGATGAGCAACAACAAAGTAAGAACAAGTGTAGTGGACTTTGTTAAGAATTGATTGTACCCCTCTATCGCCTCTCACGTACAAAGTCATTCATTTACTGCACTAAGGATCACATCACATCACATTTTTCCTATTAGAGTCCAGTTAAAAAAAAAACCATCTCAAATGGTCAACTTTTGAATTTTGACATGTCTAAGACCTTCGAATTCACATCACAAATAGTATTGAGGATTTTACTAATTTGTGTAGACGCAACTTCATCTAGCCTCATGTTGTTGTGTACATTGTTTGTTACATGGTTCCTCGTATAGAAGAGACTCTACTATTTGTTACCATGATTGAGACCACTAAGTTTGTTATGGTGCCTTTAAGCATTTCAAGTCTATGATAATGGTAGCAGAATTTGAACGTATACAATCAATATCATATATGAAGTGGCAAAGAGAAGAGGCAACATTTTAGGATGAAACGTATTGAAAGAGGTATGGAAGCAGGAGTAGAATTCATGACCAGAATGCACAATTCATAGCAAAAGAATTGTGAATGAAATGGAAAAATGGTAGTTTTGGCGCACACACAGATGTTCTCATGAGTTCCTCTAAAATCTCACTTCTTCCCATCGGACAACCTCTAATCTGGGCAAATCGTAATTTTTGTTTTGGAATCATTGGAGACAAAGACTAGCCTACCACATAGACTAGCATTTGTACCTGCGGATAACTCATAGGGTGTATTTAATGTCTCACACTTTGGAACAGGGTTATTTTTCATTTACTATAAATAGTACAAATAATGATCTTCACTATAGTGAGGAAGCTATATACATCTGTGGAAATAGATGAAACCTACAATATATGGATGAAATTTTATTTCTTCATCCCAAAGAATGTACATTCATCCAAAATAGAACAATAACCCCCCAAGATTTGGAAATATTTTGTAATTTCATCCACTATAAAAATAATAATATTTTGGTAAAATATTCCCTTAAAAAATTCATTGCTTTTCATTGAAAAATTGCTAAAACAATTGTTAGAAATTGTAATCGACTTCTTAGCAATTGTTTGTTGAATTTTTTAGTGAATTTGTTGAATTCTTTAGTGAGTTTGTTAAAAATCCTAATGTATGACTTCCAATATTGTTAATCTTGAAAGGATGCCCCCATGATCAAGGTAGTCACTAAAATATTCTAATTGAGAGTCACGCATTAGAATTTTCAACTTGGAGTCATACATTTTCAACTTGTAGAAAAGAACAATATATTGTATTCATCTAAGAATTTGGTCATTTTTGGTTGACTTACTTGATGATAGAATTGACTCCTAGGTTTAGAGCTCCTAACTAGTAAATTTACATCAAAAGGATAAATGAAAAATGGAGGGAGATTGTGATTCAAACTTAATTGAATCATTGCCCCCAAAGGGATGGATTTTAATCCTAATTCAATGTGACTCATGACATGGGAAATCAGTTTATATCTTAGATCACTTAACCAAGGATATTTTTCATGAAACATCATTAAAAAGTGCCATTTTGGCGGTGCATTGACCAAAATTAAAGATATAAAATTTTCTAATTTGAATTGTGCAAAAGTGTATTAGACCACTACGGAAATGTACGAACAAAAAGTCAAACCATTAGATCATAGAAATTAAAAAATAATAAGATTTGTAGTTAGAAATATTATTTTTTAGTCCAACTTTATAGACATGGTCAACAAGCTTCAAGTCCTTTTGGAGTGAGAGTTTTGCTCTTCTCAAAGTTGAGATTCTAGAGCACTTAATAGTATATCTTGTTAGATCTTTGGAAGCAAATTTTTAATAGAAAAAGAAAAGTTTAACTTGAAAAAATGAAACTTATCATCAAAGTAATTTGTCCAAAATGATATGATTTTTAGACAAATAGGTGCATTCTTCATTTCTATAGTGATCTTGAAATTCATCCATTTGCCACTTTTTGGCCTCAACATCTTTACAAGGTTAATATATTCTAATAAACCTACAATAATAATAAGTCAAAACTAAACCATGTAACAATATACACATGTTTTTTATTTCAATGTCACAACAAGTACCTAAAACACATTGTACCTAGTTATAAAAGAACTAAACATGGCCGTCAAATTATAGGGTTGCCAAATTCTAAACTAGCATTTCAAAAAAAATAAAAGTAAAAAAATATGTGTTGAGTGTCATGTCGGATTTAAATTTTAAAAATAAGAATATTATTTTTTATTTGCATTTTTGAAGATGTTGCTTAGAGGTTGGTAGTTTTATAGAGGCTCTAAATTTCTCTAATGCTTGTTAGTTAGATGTTATATTCTAAAAATAGATTATTTCATTTTATGTGGTTGGAAAGATTGATACCTACACAAAAGCCTTTCAACCATTTACTTTTAACTAACAAGATGAAAGTTATAAGGAGTTTTATTTTGCATGTAATAAAGACAAAACTAAAAAATATTTGAAATTATTTTTTTATACTCAATTTTAAATTAAAAATAATAATAGAGAAGATACGTATTGCTTACTAGAATATTTTCACCGTTGGAATTGACAATTGTTAATATTATGAAAAAATTATTAGCAATTTAGTTTTTTTGTCATCAACTATACTAAAGACAAGACTTCACTACATTGGGATGTGCCATTCAAAACTTTACTTTTCGAAGTTTAGGAATAATAACCCCTAAAATCCTAAATGTCCAAGGTTTGTTTTGAAATCCCATGAATTTGCTCTAAATCAAACAAAAAGCCAACATTTTGATACGTTACATTGTATCATTTTTTTTGAATTGTTACTATATAAATTCAAACTAGACATGTTAGAGATCACATGGGAAAAGGAAATCCAACAATATCACGTATGAATTGAAAGATCACAATGTTTTTATTATAAAAGTGTTCAAACTATAAAAATCTTTCAGCTCTCTTTTTGCATGTCAAATCTAAAAAAGTGGTCAGCCCCAAAATATGAGTTTGAAGGGCCTAATATGCATAACCCCAATCAATTTATGGCTTCTCAAAATCTACTCCACAATTCTTTTTTAAATGAATTTCTAAAATGTTTTTTTCTCCCAAGATCTTGTGCATTTGAGGCTCATTTTCAAGAGCCCTCAACACTACAAAAAGTCAAGATTGCAACTAGACCCCCTTGCACAAAATCTTGAATAGAAAATTTATAATCATTCATTTTCAGAATCGGATTTTTGATGCTGAAACTAAACTTCAAAAAGAACTTGTCGAAAATATATAAACTACTGAAAATAGCAACTTGCTTAGGTTTTATTTAACTTCAAAGTATTCTCAATACCAAAATTGGGTGCCCCGGGGCATTTAGGGGATAAAATGACCCATGCATTACCCATGAAAAACATTTAGCTCAAATATTTATTTCCTAAACTGGGTTTAACTTTGGAAAACTTCCAAAACAGTTGAATTTAAATGAAGCATTAATTAAAGGGGTAAAAAAAAAACAGAAGGTCCAACGTGTCTGAGCCTGAATTACAGACAGTTCAAGAAGGATTTTTTGAAGATTTTTTTAAAAGGAGAACACGTGGCGCAGTGGCAGTGGTGACACTTGGCACGTGGAGAAGGGGTCATCTAGAAACTGACTCTTTAATTTGAATCCAATCGGCAATTGCCACCTCACTAGGCTGCTGCAAAACTATTTAATTGCAAGCCTGTTGTAAAATAGTATGTCAATTTTCAAGACAGAAATTTAAAAAAAAAACTGTTGCAATTTGATAGAAATTGAGGGAGAAAGGGTGAAAAAATCTATAAAATTTCTATTTAGAATTAAGAAATAGAGAAAAAAATTGAACTCAATAGAAGTATGGTGGTTTGCTCTTAAAGCAACCGTTTAAGCCTACCTAACCCAACATTGACTATAATAGATACTTCAAGCAATATGTCACCCTTTTCTTAGATGGATTTGCATTTAGAATGTGTTCGCTTTTAGAGCAGACTGCCCTAGAATTTTTTTTTACTACGTATCCTCTTTGTGTGTAACTTGCAGTAATGGAATTTGTAGGTGGGCCGAATTTGAAGGACATTATCTAAAAAATAGTGTTGAAAATTGACAATTGGTAGGTGGTCATTCATTATACCTCTTTGATATGGAGAAACTTCTTTTAGTACGTAGTCTCAACATCATGTACTAAGAGATGTTCTACATGTACTTGGGAAAGTTAGTTTAATTTGGGAACTAAAGGAATTTTTTGTTAAATGTTGTTGGGAGATTGTTAAACTTTTCAGCAGGATTTGATGGAATTCATGATTCTCATTGTGTGCATTTTGAGGGGTAACTAATTAATAAATTATGAATTGTCAAAGTACTTTAAACATGTGTATCCAAAATTGATCCTGGGTTCATATATTTAAAGGATTATTTTATTTTTTAGGCAAGAATGTAGAAGGGATAGTTTTTGAAACTTATTAGGACATAGTTAGGTCACTTAGGTGCAATGAACTTAGCAAAATTTGAGTTGAATTTGAGGATTATATTTTAAATTTCAATTTCCAAAGTACAATAATTTATCCTTTTACAATGGATGCACATTTTGTACCATGAACAAAACTACATTAATAATGAAATTTAGTGTTTGCAATGCTAATTATGTACTCTTATACTAAATGACAAGTTGACAACAACGTTGCTAATGTTTCCAATACTATATGGCAACATGAACACTAATTGGCAATTGAATTTCCAACAAAAAATCTAAATTAGGACCAAGATAGTTTATTTTTACTAAATCAATATCCAACATGAACACTAACTATCAAATAAATGAAAATTAAAGTAAATTATAGGATATGATAAATAACACTAAATTTCATTATCAAAATAGTGTTACTACAAAATTTCAATTTTGTGGAAATTGATACAATATGATAATTATTCAACCTACAAAATTTTACATGGTGCAACTTTGAAAAAATTAGTGTCACAAATATTAATACAACAAATCAATATAATATGATCTCAACTACACTAGCTAGTTTGTCTTATTGCGTGCATGTGATTTTAATGTATAAAAGTTAAACCATTTGTAGAATAGCTTAATGAATGTTGGTTGAAATATTTTGTATTGGACCAAATTCTTGAAAACTTAAACTAATTTTGTAATGACATTTATTTTACAAGCTTAATAATTATAGTACAAATTAGTGTAGAATCATGACATTGTTTAGTTGCATTAAAAAATATGTGGATTATGGATGAAATATAAGTACACTCATTAAACTAAGGTAGGATGATGGACATTGTTGTTATTTTTGGTCATTGCACATATTCAAGTTGAATATGTCATACTGGACAAGTTACTATTCATTTCTTGTCCTGTAGGACGAGTTACTATTCATCAAATGTACCTCTCAAGTACATTTGATGAATAGTGGACAAAAAATGAATAGTAACTTGTCCAATATGACAACCATGTATTCAACCCCTAAAAGTTGGAATGTGTTTTGGAAGAAGAAAAGTCCAAAATTGCCAATTTTTTATGCATCATGACATTAGTAGCAGTTTGTTTGGATTTCCTTCCTCCAACAAAATAATGTGAAATGTTCCACATCATTTCATCCTCCATCAATAGCTATGGAGGCATGTGGCAAGAGGGATGAAAATGGTGAGAAGTTTATAAAAAATTGTCAATAAAAAATCAATAATCAAAAGTAGGAAAAGAGCAATAATCAAAGGAGTCCAAAAAAATATAGTAAAAAAATTCAATAATCAAAAGCAACACTCATAAAAAAGGCATTATCAATAGTAGTGAATATTATTGAACTTTGCAAAGAAGACTCACAGGCAACAATAGAGAAGGCTACTACAGTAAATGTTATGATTGTTCAAAATCAAAAATTAAAACTTTTCTTTTGGATTCCAACCTTACAAAAGTATATTTAACAAGTAAAATAATGAGTGGAAAATTTTTCAACCCATTTGACCTCATGGATTGAAAGATTATAACATTTGAAGTGAGAAAAAAAACTTTTATGTTCCTACAAAAACAAGGTTAGTAGACTTCAAGTCCTTTTGGAGTAAAATTTTCTTTCTATACACTAGTAGAAAACGCAGGGAATTCAACAGAATTCTGTTGTTTTGGTCCCGTTGTTTCGGTCACTGAACAACAGAATTCTGTTGAAATTAACAGAAATCTGTTAATTTCAACAGAATTCTGTTGTTCAGTGACCGAAACAATGGGACCAAAACAACAGAATTCTGTTGAATTCCCTGCGTTTTCTACTAGTGATACCCAAATGAGAATTTAACCACTTATAAGTAAATGTTGTTAGGTTCATTTTTAAAAAATTTAGAAGAAAATATGGAGCAATCTAACTTACTTTAAATTACCTTATGGTACAAAGATGGGGAATTTCAATAAAATGGTGTCATTCCACAACTTTAAAACTTTCATAGCTTAGACCGTGTAGTCTGAAATCTATATCTATCCTAGATGTCACTTTCAAGGTTTAGACTATGCAATTTGAAATGTACACTTGTCCTAAATGTCACTTTTGTGGTTTGGACCACATGATGTGAAAATAGCATTTGGAATATACCATTTTAATGAAATTCCCTATAAGAGGTTAGATGCATTGACAATACACTAGTAATTTTTTTAATGATTTCTTATGTAATGAGAATTTTTTTATTTGAATCCCAAAGAGTGAGAAGTCAGAGATAAACATTCAAAATGTGGGTGAAAAATTTCAAGGACTTTGACTTCATAAATCACAAGATAATAGGGCTTGAAGTTAAAAGAAAATGTTTTTTTTTCTTGAAACCACTACAAGATTGCTAACAAAGTTTGACTCCTCTTAGAATGTGATTTGAGAATTAAATTTTTTATAACAATTGTATGCCATATTTTATTAGTTACATACATGCCAAATTTCAAAACTTAATGTGGGTTGTTTCAAAAGATGTTCAAATTGCCCCTATTGCCCAAAAAAATCCAATCAAAAAACTTGGATACCCAATTGGAAATAAATAAATAAATAAATATATATATATATATATATATATATATATATATATATATATATATATATATATATATATATATCTGTGTGTGTGTGTGTTCCCACTAAAGGGTGTGTGTATGTATATGTATGTATTCCCGCTAAAAGGAACATTTGATTGAAGTCAACTTCATTGGATTCCTTAACTGAATTTTTAACTATATGTTCAACAGAAAATTGGCCTCTAGGGATTAAACTTATTAGATCCACATATATTTTTTAAACGATAAATTATAGAATATTCATGTGTATTTTTGTCAACTTATTTTTGAGAAGTAAGATGTAGAGATCACTAGTAAGTGGTATATGCAA
The DNA here is from genome assembly GCA_950106755.1 of Climacium dendroides. Taxonomy (NCBI): domain Eukaryota; kingdom Viridiplantae; phylum Streptophyta; class Bryopsida; order Hypnales; family Climaciaceae; genus Climacium; species Climacium dendroides. Next base: position 17,243,208 of record OX467089.1, read on the forward strand.
AACATATAGCTTTCCATCTTAAAACATTGGTAAGACTACTCTTGTCTTTTTGATGCTAACATAAATTTCTTAATTCTCAAATCCATTGCATAAAGAATCCAAATTTATCCCTTAAAATTATAGAAAAATAAACACATTCTTTAAGTTGATTGCTCATTTTCATATTTTTTTTTCTTTTTATTATTTATAAGAAAGTATATTTAATCATAGATGAAGTACATTTGACTGTACAAGATTGATTGAATTTTATTAAGATAAAAGAATGTCAATATTTTTCTAGGAAGGTGCCCTAGGTAGGATCAAAAGTTAAAGTGCAAAATGCTCAAGTTCAATAGCCAAAAGAAATCATACAAAAATTTAAAAGTGTTATTGTTATTTTCTTCTTAGAATAATAATCATGTCTACATGTAAAGATTTAACCCATTTTATTTGGATTAGTGATGTTGAAATTTACAAAGAGCCTTATTTTGCAATCAATTAAGACATTACATGTGTTTTCAGTTCTCTGGAGGGTTGTGTTCTCAACAGTTCCTACACTGCGAGAATTGCTCTGCAAAGGGCTGCAGGAGCTTGTTGATGTGGTCGAGAGATTGCGACGTCAGAAAAAAATAATTTTTTTTTCAACTTTTTTCTTCATTTCAAGACTGTAAATTTAAATTATTTATTTATTTATTAGAAATAGTCGTTCCCCAGAATCTGTAGGGGGACTAGTGTCGGGAATAGGCTTGAAAGGGCTCTTCCGGACCCCCATAACTCATCTAATGCATCTTCTTCAAAATAGAACATATAGTATTTGTTTATAAAAAATGACCTTCTATAGAGTCCAAATTTTCTTTAATGTACAATGTCCAAAAAATGCATTCTAAGTGAATCAGGAATCCCCTTTTGACTACCAACAAGATTCTCCAAAAAAAAAAATTCAATATAATAATGAGCACCATGCTAAATTGCTTATTTCAATCAATTTTGGATGTAATTCTTTTCGTCCCCAAATTTTTTTTTAAAATTACTGGATTAGACATTGAAAGGATTTATTGCAACTAGAGGGATTCAAGTTAGAAACTTTCAATACTAGAACCCATAGACAATATTGTATAATTAGGCAATGATCCTTCCCATAGTGGAAATATATCATACTTATATAGAATCTTGGGAGGGACTCATGAATTAATCCTTGAAGGACATAGCCCCTCGTAACCAAGGTAGTCACCGAAGATTATTTTTTTCAAACTGTAATTACAATAATTCTTCACACCACTAGTGCAATTTTGGACACAATCTCACCAACATGCTCCAATTATTGAATCGGTAGATGCATTAATTGTTTCTACAATTAACAATGAAGTCATTCTTTGGCCCTCAACATCCTTCAAAGGTTAAAGTAGTCTGCCCTTAAAACAACCTTTAAGAGCCGATTGCATTTGTGGGGAAGCTAAACTCCTTGAAATAATTTCTAGTACATTTTCATAGGAACAAAAATAGAATTGGCATCTAACCCAAGTCATTTCATATTTTCTGTACCTTCCTTAGAATTAGTTACAAATTTTTGAAGTTGAAATGCAATAATCACTACAAGCACCCCCCTCCCAAAATGTACACTATTGGTATGTTGAAGAAAGAAAAATGTACCTTTTTGTTAACCCTTGAACGACGCTAAGGACGTTTTCCAACCAACGAATGACAAAGAATCTCTCTATGTAGAATAGAAGTACAACGATTCATTCTCCAAATTTTGTGGGAAAAGGGAACGTCTTCTACAGTAGCTTGTCTCCCAGTGAGTGCTTTTTCATTTTTTTAAGCCAACAATTCACACGGTACCCAAACAAGTGATTTCCGTAGTGACAAACTCATCAATTATGGGTTAAAGGTCATTTTTATAGTAGGGTTGCTTTTAGAGCACCCTACCTTTAATTCAAAAGATTGAGCTTGGCTTGGCTAATGAGCCATATAAGACAATTTTGTCCACTATAAAGGGTTCCCTTTAAAAAGGGACCCCTGCCTCCAATTGGTAAACAATGTTATGGCTTCCTTCAAACTCATGGTCCCCAAATGTTACCTAAAATATTTTTTATGAAACTTTGTACACAGAAAATGTTCACCACATAATACTATTCTCTTTCTGCCAAACTTTTTTAAAAACTAAAAACTAAAATAGAGTTTCAGACCTCACGTGAGTTACATGCTTTCTAACTGTAGAGATGCTTTCACTCTTATCGACATCCACCACAACTCGGGACCAGCTTCCTGCCGGTGTCTGTATTTCTCGAAACTCGTGCTGCGGGATATCGATCGCTACTGTAGAATTTCCCCATCGGTTTCGCACTAGGAACTGGGGAAATTTTATGGCCGAAATTTTCTGTTTTCTGGCAATTTGTAGTCAGAGAATTGCACTCTGGGAAGCGGAGGTAATCGATCCTAGCTAGCTAGCTAGCTGGATGCGTGCACTGTGACGAAAAACTGGAAGAGCGTCTGAAACTGGTGTTTGCGATCTGGTGAACCGCTCAACTTGTATCGAGGTACAGTACTGTACATTACTCTTTCATCTTCTAGCTAGCTGCTATCAGTCCTGCCGCATAGTAAGCGCTTAAGATCAATGTTTTTGACGGCGTGATTGTAAGTGATTCCAAGTTGCTCTGCTATCTGTCAACAGGAGAAATCGGAATGTCCGTCAATGGAGTTTTTGGAGAGTTTCATAGTGAATGATTGTCCAGGGGTGATAGAATAAGATACACTACACTAAAAATGGAGTGAGTTTGGATACGAAAGGACATTTGTCCAATTTCTGTACTGGATTTCTCATGTGGGTCTCGATCTTGTTCTGATCGTTCAAATGCCGTCTTCCACAACGCCAAAATCACGACCATCGAAGTGAGCAATGCTTTAGAAACCAGCTAGGACACAATGTACAAATTAGTGGTTTCAGTTGGGTACCTAGCTCAAACTATGCCAAGTGCACTGAAACCCTAAACCGACACGAGGTTTACTCTCTTCAAATTCTTCACGTCTGGAGCCCTAGCTAGAGAATCGAAGAGATCGATTACTCGTCTGCCCGACTTCCCAGTCGACCATAACTCACAAGTGTGTCCCATTGCAGCTCGATCAAGCTCCAAACCCGAGGTGGGTTCCCGAGTCGACGCTCAAATTCAACCAATTGTCACAACTATTCGAGCAACTTGCTCGCTAGTTTTGTGCGACAAATTCTCTCTCATAACCTCGTACTACGAATTCGTCCAGCATGTCTACCAGCTGCACCCCAGAATCGAATTCAGGCACGAATTGGGACCCCAATCACAAGCCCAGTGCGGAGATGCTCCCCGCCATCGATGAAACTCGGCCTAGCAATGTGGCGGTGCAGGATTTGGACAACACGGACGAGGAGCAATTGAGGGGATTACAGAGTGGTAGTAATCCTGGTTTGTGTCGAAAGAAGGGCATGAAGAACAAGATTCGGGGGTTGAGAGAGAAGTACGTTTCGTGCTTGCAAGCCATCGACGGCGCGGGCGACGTGAGCAGTTGCGCTGGAGGGCCGGCTGTGGCCATCCATGCGTCTGAGCCTTTTGACTACGCAGCTGCAACTGCCAAATGAGGTAACATAACACTAGCTCTTGTCTCTCTCTCTTTAAGAAATTCAATCGCCTTCTTGCTGTGATGTCAAGGCTCTTCACGCACAGCCAGCGCAGTTGGAAATTGGGGAGAAGACTCCAGAAAATTCAAGACACTTTTTGTGTATGTGAACAACATTTGCAACAACACTTCGATGTATGATAAACATTTCATATTCTTGAGTTTGCTAGTATACGCAGAATCTCTCTGCATATCCTCTTTGTGCATAACTTGCAGTAATGAAGTTTGTAGGTGGGCTGAATTTGAAGGTTATTTTTTGAAAATTAGTGTTGGAAGTTGACATCTGTGAGGTGGCCATTCATTACACCCCTCTAACATGTATAAACCTCTCTTAGTGCATAGTCCCAACACCATGCACTAAGAGAGGTTCTACCTATATTGGATTTTAAAGTGAAGAGTGCTTGCAAGTTTGGGATGGATGAAAATTTGTATGCCTAAATATGGGACCATCCACATGGATGAAATTGTGATAGCAGGTTGCAACAACATTTTTTTGGGAATAGTACCTGCCACAAGCCTTCATAATACCGGCACAATTGTATAGGGATGGAGCTTGTTAGGTTCAAATCTCTTTTGTTCCTCCAAAACTTGTTGGTGGCGACATTGTGTTCTTAATAGAATAGATGTTAGTTTAAATTTCCTTGAGTGGTTGAAATGGATTCCAAATGTTATTGTATATAGACTTTTATTTAGGATGTCATTTTATCATTTAGGGTGTGTTCACTAGTGCATAGTGTATTATAGGGAGATTGTCTTTGGTTCTTCAACTGTCATTCTTGGATTTTAGTGTTGTACCATTAGGGAAAATTTGTACTAATGAATTTCCTTGTTTGTTGCTCTTTTTTTTTCCTCAGATATTCTTATGAGGGAATATCAAGAATCTCCCTCTATATGCTGTCACACATGAGTCTAGTTTTCAACTCGGTTTTCAAAAAGTGGTTGTTGATTTTGAAACTTCAATGGATGAAGCAACAAGCTATAGAGACTTTGCAACCATACCTAAGTTTGCTAAATTCATTCATTGTTGATCCAAAGTTTCAAAAGTGTCATCCAAAGTCAAGTATTGTTGATTAAATCTTTAAAAGAAAATAGAAAGGGAGGAGATATAATTAGCTTGAATTTTATTATTATTTATATATTATAGATTCTTTCAATTTTCTATTAGTGTCCAAAGATATATTCTAAAAATGTTTTCTATGAGTAGGACATCAACATATTGAGAGCTCAATGACATCTCAAAAGTGAATGGATTTATTTGGAGTTTAATTCTAAAATAATTGTTTTCAGATGAACTTTTAGGATTTTGAATTGGGGTATGAATTTTGTATTCTACCCTAGTTGCATGTATGGGAAATTATAAAAATTAAAATAATAAAACATCCAAAATTGCCTTAACAATCTTGAAAAGCAAGGATAGGAGATCCTTCTATAGTGACATTGTAATAAAAATAATTTGTGTTACAATGGTTTACAATTCATGGGTAAGTTTGCATGCAAGGTATTATTTAGTGAAAGGAGTGTGTATTCATGGGAAGGAAGGGTTTTCTTGCTTTGAAGCTCGAAAATATTTTGGCCACTTTAAAAAATATTTCTTATTATTATTAGACTAGACAAACTATTAACTCTTAACCTCTAATAAGCTTATCTTAACCATCAAATATTCCTTTGCCAAATTCAATTGGAATTTTTATAAAATCCATTTTTGATACTTCATTTATACTAGTGTGCCCTATGCCATTGCCACAATCAAAACAAAGTAAAAGTAATTTTCTAATTTTTAGATCCAAAAAATACTTCAAAATTCAATAACTTTCACAACGCCACAAAACCAAGCCAGTGCACCCCTCCTTGTTGAGGGCTTTTTGATGCTTATGCAACTAGGGGACGCACAGTCCTAGAGATCTCAACAAACTAAAACAAACTTTTTCTAAAACATCTTTAGAATAGAGTACTTATTTGATTTTCTATTCCATCGCACCAACAATTCTACAAATACTTTTTTTTTCAGGACAACAAATATTTTCAAGAAGATTATGTATTGTACAAATCATTTCTATGCTAATAACAATGAGCATTTTACAAGTAAGTGTATAAATAGTTTACTTGTATGATTTGTATCAGTATGTCTATATCTCATCTAGCATGATTATGAGGTAAAAGAAATCAACTACTAGTACTTCTTACAGAGAAGTGTAAGTAAAAAAGTTCCTCAACTAGTGCAAATTTACTCCTATGGATTAATGAGAAGATAGTAAGATTATATTTCTATTTAATGTACGCTCCCAAGCATTTTTTGAGAGAAAGTGGTCCTCACTTGTGCCTATCTCAAAGACAAATCACACAATGAAGTCAGTGAGGATGCAACAGGTGTTTACAAACCACTACACTTGCTATCATTTTCACTTGAAAAAAACTTGGAATGAATCAATAATCTCAAAGTCAAAATCACATACAAATTTAGATCATAAACCAAAATCATACATAAGAAAGAGACCTGACTATTAGGAGAAGACTGTGAAGAAGCCATTTGATCAACAAACTCTTGTCCACAATTTAATCTATCATGATGGACTAGTATTCACTCAACATTTCGTTGCAATGGAGGCTATAATTTTTCCATAGTAAAGAAACACTATGTATTCAAGGCTCAAGTTTCTCATGGTTAAATATATTGTGTTAGGACCAACAAACAAAGTTTAGTTCATCCTTGAGAATGAAAAACATTCAAGTGATTGGAAATAATTACATTGGGTGTTCCAACTACTTCTAACTACAATAAATTGACCACATAATTGCTCAACTTGGAATGGAGGCTAATTACACTTATTTGTGTACAATCAAACCCATGGCCACTATGTGTTGTGTTAGTCATAAGTACCATCAAACAAAATTGTTGGTTGATGAAATTAGAATTGTTGGTTGGTGAGATTTAGAGGCTTAATTAGCTTCTAGTAAGAAGTTTTGTAACTATGTCTCAATTTTTTGTATCCCAATATTTAGGCAAGGTGATCGTTATTTTACCATCGAGGTATCTATGTGGGTTGTTTCTATATTAAGCATTTTAATAAAGAACATAATTACCTTGAGAAATAGTTAAACTATATATCAATGAAGGGGAAGAGAATCCAAATCATTAAATTAGCTAAATTACAGCACTAAACTCAATGGTATGTACTATAATTATTATGAAAAAATAAGGGGAAATTTTTTTTTAAAAAAAAAGAAAAGAATATCTAATTCTAATAGGCATAGTAAACTTATCATCATGTCTCATAAGTCATGGTAATTCCTTTTTTTTTTAATTCATAAAATTTTTAGTAGATTTGGTTTATGATATTTGTTAAATTAAAGCTTTAACATGTCTCATAAGTCATGGTAATTCCTTTTTTTTTTAATTCATAAATTTTTTAGTAGGTTTGGTTTATGATATTTGTTAAATTAAAGCTTTTAACAGTTTCAACCTTCAAGATGTAAAGGTTTAACAATTTTCTATTTCATAATAGATGTACTATGACATATTTTGTATTAGCAAAGTATGACATTTAAGCCCTAATCTAGGTAGTAGGGTTGAATTATGAAGCTGGAAAACAAAACAAAACAGTCAAATTTAATATAGTTTTATTTATCTCTTTAATAAATCACAGTAACTTGATTTTAGCACCATAACATCATATAATCTCATATAGGATTGAAACCTGAATATAATTACAAAAAGTTGTAAACTATGATCCATACATCACATCCATTCTATTGAATCGACCATCCATGGACTCGGTACAAGACCCCATCTTAAGCCCTTACATTTACAAGTAGACAGTGAGCAAATAGACTTGACACTCCTATCATTTCACCTATGAAATAGTGGACCACAAGATTATTATTTGGCCTAAGCAAGGGTGGACTCCCCTAGAATGTTGCTAATAAAAACACAAGGTTCAGGAGTGCACCATCAATCAACTAGAAGTTACTCTTGCAAGGACATCCACATTACAGTGCTGAGCTTGTGATTAACCAATACTAATCAAATTACAAGACAAACGTAGATGTCAGTTTGTCATAGAATCCAGTGTAGTAGTTCCACTGACATGATCAATTCCCACCCACTAGGCTCAGAAAAAAATCATCAAGTAACAGCACATACGAAGCAATTGCGGTTATAGCCAGAATCAATGGATGTACAAAGATACATACGGAGTGACATGAAGACACCCCCCCCTAGCAAGAATAATCCTCTAAGGAGATGAAATAGAAAGAGATGTATAGACACGGAACTGCACGTCAGAAGGCCAGCTGCAGTTCCAACTCGAGCGGTAAAACTCCTTAAATATTTTCCTGCTTAAAAACCAACCCCACTACTCCCAACTTCACCCAAGATTAGACATATGGTCTTGCCCGTGACTTACTAGACCATGTTTTGATCGAAGAGGCAAGGCAGTCTCCTCTCCACACACATGTGCTGCTTCTGTTGGTGAATTTAGAATGCAGATAGCGAAGGGAAAAACATTATCTTCCCTGAATACTGTCCCCGGCATAGATGGAAACCATAGAATCACTCGCTCCCGCAGCCAGAAATACGTTGTAGGAATGGAAGGACAAGGACGTGACAGGACCAATTCTTCGGCCTAAAAAGCTGTGGTGGAATTTAACCATACTCAGCTGCTCCCCGCTCGTACTGAACGTTTTGATTACCGGTAACTGCTTGGCAGACCCTGTGGCAATCACAGGTGCATACCGGTGAACGACCATGGAGGTCAAGTTGCCCTTGTGTGCCTCTACCTCATGATAGGGTGCTGAGCTCTTTCTGATGTCTAGCATCTTCAAATCTCCGGCCTGTGATGCTGAGATCATCTGCATAGCCCAAACGATTTCCATTAATAGGAAGACACTAAAAAATCATTGAGGATATGGGAAAATATACTTTATTTGAGACTAACATGAGCAACAAAGTCCCAAGATCCTCATTTTGATCTGGTCCCTGGCATCCCAATGGACGTAACGGAATGCATCACACGTCGTTTGACACAGACTCAGTCCAGTCACCAAATTTGGAGTCACAATATTAAAACAAGAATCAGAATTTGTAGAGCATCATTTGAAGGCTCAGTAGATCACCTTGGTATGATCCGCTCCAGGTTGAAAGTCAAGGCCCACAACTTTTGTTGTGTGTGGCCTCATCGCACAAACAAGCCTGCATACACAATTGACAAGGAATTGGTACTTCATGAGTGACAAATCACACCAATTGCACTATTTACTGTGCAAACAAGTTCGTGCATTTTAAAGTTACTACCGTATGAGAGTAAAATTTCTAAGAGCCTGAAGAAATTGAAAACAAATTATTTGACGCCATTGCTCACATTCAATCAGATGAAGTGGGCTATTATGACATTTGCTATCCGCAGTAAATATTGTCTTCAGTATACTCAAAAGAAAATAGGTGACAACAAAGACCTTGTAGAGAACGAGATCTTCCTGAGGGCTAAATATTGAAGCACTTACGATTCTCGAGAGCGTATATCATACACCCTAACAGAGCCATCTCCACAGCCAGTAATCACACGAGAATTATGAGTGTGACAAGCAGCCTGTAATTCAATACGGATTTTAAAATTAGTCTGCCGAAATAAATTAAAAAGCAACTCGCGCAAAAACATTTGCAATTGCAGGTAGTATAAATCATCCAGATCCTCAAAAGAACCAAGTTAAAACAGATACTTATATCATGGGAATTTGTTTAATTTGAAAGCACTGATGAATCCGTTTCTATAATCTGCTCGGTCAAACTTACCATAGCAGACACAGCACTATCTGAATGAGTAGAGATGCTGGAGGCTAGCTGCTCCCGATCAAGATCCCACACCATGATACTGGAGATCTGCCCTGTTGCATACTGCAATCCGAAAAATAACATGGTTATCATTTTAAAATAATACAAGCCCAAAGTACTTTGAAATGACCGACACAATTGAAAGAGATTCACTTGAGACGTTACAAGCAGAACAAATGTGAGCATAAACGACCCACCTGAAAGCATACCCACCTCTAGACTTGTGCGTGGGACTCTATGAAAATGCATGGCATATAATTCAGTGGTACATGCAGATACCTAGCCACACTATGGTGATGGAAGAGTTTATGAGATGTATTACCAAGCTCCCCGTCATTTGTTGCCAATCTACCACAGCACTGATTCCTCGTGAACCAGGCCCGTGACCCTGCACAGCCTGCCATGACGTTGCCAGACGATGTTTGCCTCTCTGAGTGTAGTCTTTCCAAACCCTTACACTTCCATCACCTGTAAAGAAGAGATAGAATCAGCATATAATAGACCAACAGTCAAAAAATAGGAACAGAATTGATAGGCATCGCACATCAATATCCAGACAACCTAGAAAGTTGAAAACAGGCCAACTACAACAAACAGGCCAACAGTTGAAAATCAGGGTACACATTCAAGAAATGCGGGCACTCATAAAAATCTATTTACAATTGCAAAGAGACGTTGCTAGATCAATTGATATGTCAAAACCGCAAAAAGCATTGATTGATCACACATCGTAAGTAGCTAACTAACTAATACAATGTTGAGAGATCACGCGGAACAGTACACATAGCAAGCAGACAAACAACTTACTTGAAGCAACAAGCAGCAAGCTATCATCCAACTCGTTCAGCAAGCAAAGCTTGGAAATTGACTTGTCTGCATTATTGTGATTCTCGAAAGTGTTTACCACAACATCTGCATCATAATCCCATATCCTGCAAAAGAAATTCCAGAACTTCAGCGGAGCAGCTATCAACAGGACAAGAGTTTCTGATTGTAATGCTGTAGTCCAAGTTGATGCGCAGAAACAAAACTATTGAACAATACTTCAATAAACTAAAATCATTCCAGATTGACAGCTGCTTTTAGATCAGGTCTTAAGTACTGTAGATTATAAGGACCCACCAGAGTAAGAATAGTACCTAATAGTCTCATTGTCGTCTGCAATACAGACTAGAGGTTTGAATGGGTGCATAAGCACTGCTTTGGTTCCAAATTCAGATTCAGTATCTTGACTGCCAATCTGATCGGTAACTTTGCTTACACCTGCACCCAATGCGACAACACCAATAAGACGGGGAACGCCATACCTCCACTGGACTTCAGTTCTACAACGATAAAACTGAGACCTAAAGCACGTCACACTAGAATCAAGGGAGGTTGAAGGTACGAGAAAGAAGCAGACTATGAAGGAAAAATGAGAACCTACTCTGCTCAGCTGCAATATCTTTCAGATACACTAGACAATAAATGCAGACTCATGTTCTTGAGTTCAAGTACTTCTCTTCATGTGCTGCCCCTAACCACAACACCTAGAGTATTGCACTCCAACAAAGAAAAAAACTGTAATGTGACATAAAGACACCTACTTGAATGTTGACATCTATCAATGCCAATGAGTGCCTCTTTCTCTCTCATTTCCCGACGAGCCAATATCTCTTCTTCATCATCATGGGATGGCTCCAACAATGGCCGGGAAAAATGTCCACAACTCCACTTATAAATAGTTGATTCTGGCAACTGAGGCCCACTTGAACCAGACTCCAAAGTGATTGCTGAGAGTCCAGAAGTAACCATCCCAGCTGCATCAGCTAGACCAGATGTCAGTGCATTAAGACCTGGAGTTGAGGCATGGGCAATAATATCACCAGCAATTCGCACAGTAGGTCTAGAAGCATCCCAAGTTCCGTTCAATGCCGCGGAAATATCCATAGATGCCACACGTCTAAGGCTACTGGTGGAACCTGCAAGAAATGCTGGTCGCGTGGGAGGGCTAGGAGGTGGTGTTAAGATTCGCCAAGTGCTCGCCAGGTTTCCTGCCCAAAATGAAAACTTGGGTGTTACAAGCTCATTTTAAACCATATATCTTCCAAAATGATTTCATTAAAGAACATTTAAAACAGTCATTGAATACCCATCTTAGTACCTTGCAATACTTTAAGTCAAGTAAAAGTTTCATTCTGCATTAGAACCAAACATTCCCAACAAGTATTTAAGACGTATTAGTTACTAACCTGAAGAAGATGACACCCAAGAAGTCGACCGATGCATTACAGCAGGCATAGGAGTAGGAGGAAGTGCTGCCACAGGTGGGTTTCGCGGGTAACTAAGGACGCCCCCATTAGACCTTGAGGCTGCCACAACTTGAGCTGACTCAAATCCTCCTATCTTCAAAACGTTAAGGCCCAGACTAGCCACGCGAGGGAAAGGATCTCTAGCCAGTGCATAAGCAGCCATAATGCACTGCACATAGACGCTGCCCTCCTCTGATCGCCGCCACAGCCGAGTTCCTCCATTACTGGAGGCAGCACCGTTGGAATCTCCAAGCACCGGATTATCAGACAAAGGGGAGTGCCCTGCAGAACCTGAAGTCCAGTAATCAACAAGGAGAATGTATTATGAGAACAGCAAAAAAACTTAATTAAAGATGGATCTCTTTAGCACAATCACAAAGAAAATTGCAATCACGTGGGTTTAGCAATTGTGCTTCGCAATGGTCCACATATTCATGTCACTACAATCCTCTTTGATGGCATTTTACTTTCAAGATCAAATCTTACTAACCACCATACTATCGTGGCATTTCACCGCACTCAATCCCTCCTATCGAAGACCCAGGCATCAACATTGTACGAATCCAGGTTACCAATTAATTTCTACCTGGGGAGCCTGCCAAAGACCCGTTGCTGCGAACAATGCGCATTACTGGACGGTAGGGTGTCCCTCCATCCAAATTCAGAAGGCCCTGATCTGAATCTGGATGTGAACCGCCATATACGAGTTGCGTTGGGTAAAGGTACCCTGGATTCCTGTAACCTGTTCCATAGGCGGACGAAACTGTTGTATGCGATGGAGGCCTTAAGTAAGCTGCCGCAGACTGTCGGAACATCCTGTTGTGACTGGATGCTAGGCGAGTCATTGCTGTAACAAAAACATTAGCCACAGCTAGTAATATTAGAAAACAGAAACAGCCGAATCAAATGAACAAACTAACTAACAAAACACAGAAATGCCAAATTAACACAAAAGGTACTTGGGACCTTGTGATTCTATTTTCATGATTTAATGAGCAACAACTCATTTTCCTACAAAATTTATAGCCAAAAATAGAAGGTACTACACAGAAGGATGTGCTACTGGCTAATTAGAAAATGCTTCAAATGAGATGAACGTAATGAATGACCCAGTATTCAAATGTTAGAGAGTGCAACGCTAAGCATTTGGAGATGCAATCTACAGAAAGTTCGTTCCCTCATACGAAAGAAAAAACACAAAAAATGTCAAAATGCCATTCACCGGAGGAAAAATACTCCGATAGCAACGACAGCGCGTATTCTCACCGATAGCAAGCTCAGCTCGAACAAGAGGGCTTCCATCACACAAAACTTTCAATAAAAGGTTTGCTATCTTCTGCTCTGCAGCTAGGGTCTCTTCGTCCACCTCATCATCAGCACCTCCCGAAGAAAGTCCGTCTACTCCAACTTTCACAAGTGTACCCAATGCATACGTAGCAGCAGCTCGAACCTGGAAGAGAAGATGCACCAGATACTCAGAAATCGTAAACAGTCTAGAACAGTGAAAACCCAAATTTATGGACTCGTATTAGAGAAAACGTAATGGACATCAGAACAAATACCTTTCGCGAAAACCCCCTTACATTAACCAATCTGCATTGCCAGATGATCCTGTAGAAAGAGCAATAAAATGACAAAACAGGACTAAATACACACAAAAAAGAAAATACCAAGAAAAGCAAAAACACCACGCGCGCTCACCTCAGGCTGCGGCTCCGAAAGAACTTTCCCGAGGATTGCTGGTGCATCCAAATCCAACGCTCTGGCTATTCCCTCTGGAACTCCATCCCAAAGCTTTCCCAAGCAAAGACAAAGCCACTGAAGAAGCAACGGTTCAGCCGGTGGAGCACTTGGAGCTGCCTGCGTGTTTGAGGCTGCTTGTATGTGTGAGAGACAAATGTTAATCAGTCCAGCATCTATACAGGCTTGCTGCCCGTGCTGGTGGCCATCAACTATAACTGCTAGAACAAATGCAGCCATAGCACGCTGTTCCGCATGGATGTCGGGACTCTCCAGAAAATGGATAAAGTACGAATGACCACCGTCTTTGACAAGATCAACTTGGCACGACTGCAACAAGTTCCACCAAAATTGAAAAATACCAAGAGTCAGAAATTTTCTACCAAGTTTATCAAGAGGAAACGCTATGTATGAAACCAAACTATCTGCCGCAGTTCATTTGAACCTGAGATTTCAGATCAATTGTACATTATTTTTAAATTTGAATCAGTCCAGCTCCATTGAGGCTTTAGAAAACTGTTCACATTCACTAAAAATCAACTTTTTGCACACTTCAAGACTTCCACACGTTGTTTGGCAGGCGGACATTGGAAACAAGCATATAAATTCCAACATGCACGAAAAGCAGTCAGATTCTGAAGCTGCAAGACTTGAACTAACGACAAGTCATTAATCAGACCTGCGACTACTTGTAACGACCACAGGAAGGGAGGCTGCGTGCTCTTTGACCTCTCCTCTTTACTCTTTATGTGTTACAAGATAAGAGTATTTCTAGTTAGGAGGGACTTGATCAGAGCAACCCATAAACACTTCATATGCATGTTAAGACTTCCAAACGAAACCACGCTCAAGCAACAAATCATTGAAATCTAAAGAAAAGCACACCTTGTCAAGAGCTAAAATCTTTGTCCAAATGAATACAAGAATCTGCCGTAAATCTGTTGCCGTTGTTTGCAGCAGCTTGAGAACATATGGAAATATTCCAACAGATAACGCCTGGTCAAACAAGAACCCAAAACCACATTAACACGACTTCGACTGATCGTGCCCAAGAGAACACCAAGAAGGGTCAATGTACATCTAAAAGTAATACGATTGATTCTCGCTAAAATGAGCGAAAGAGATATAGTCTTCAACCTAGATTGAACTCCTCTTCAAAAGTATTCACGCTAATTAAGCAGAAAAGATACACAGTACGTTGTCAACAAGAAATGAGGACCAAATCGTTACCAATTCCACAGCCCACGCTCCCATGTCCAAAAACCTGCCCAAGAGTACCAAGGCTCGGAATCTATGGGACTGGCTCAGCAACACCTGGAAAGCCACATCCAATAGCATCACTCCTCACAAGGGATATAATAGACCCCAACTCTGACATAACACTAGGAGACCAGCATAACAATTTGGACAATTATGGTCTATTTGAATCTGATTATGCAGCGTTCAAAAGATGAATAAAGACCATAGAAGTGCTATAATCTCTATATTTTTTTAAAAAGGTAACTTTCTCATTCAGTTTTGCACCCATGAAACACACAGACAATGTTAGTCGATGCAATGTCAAACAGAAAACGGACTCAGAAGTCAAATAGCATCTTTCCCTGAAAGTTCATCCAAGAACACCAAAATCCGAGCATTAATAGATTTGCAGGTTCTATACGATACAATACCTGCAGGACGATAGGAAGCTGCTCAGGTGGCTTCTTCCTTTCAGCACCGTGCTCCAACCACACCTCAAAAGCTGTCAACTGCTCCGTAAAAAACGGACTGGGCTGCAACACAGGCACAAGAATAGCAGGGTTAACCTCAATCTTAAAAAATATCTGCTGCATAAAAAGAACAAATAAGAACAAGTACTACATTCCATAAGATCAAAGAAACAAATTTGTGTGTAAGATCACATGACTACTAAAACTTCTGAATCTTGAGGTGTGGGCGTGCCATAACAGATACGAACACAGACCTAAAGTCTGCAAGAAAGAATTCATTTCATAAACAGGGGCGTAACTCTGAAACCACAAAGAGCTGCATACCTGAAAGTCAGCATTTGGGTCACTTAACAATGTTGGCAACTGTGAAAGGCAGATTTCAGCTGCCATATCCCATGCATGCCTGCACAACAATTGTAAAAGATTTATTTCATCTAGAAAGGTTCAAACAATGATTTGAAGCTCCTTGCCGCACCAAAATCAAGTTATTTCCTAGCAATTTCAGAGATACATTGCCAACAAAATCTCCAATTTAATAGAACACGTTCATCTTTCACTAATAGCTTCAACAGGATGCTCACAGGTAGTCAAACAAAGACAATGTTTTCGAGTTCAACGATCCCCGATTACCATTCACAGCACAAACATCTACAAAGCATTTGTGCAAAAGAAACAAGCTACATACCACATAGGATGCTGATGTGTGGGAGGCAGTCGAGGATATGACTGTGGAGAGCAGTTGGCAGACCTCATAATGCGTTCAGCCAGTAAAAAATTCCGAAACAAGCTGGCAACAAGAAGATCTTGCCGGAACAAACGCTGAAACAGTTCTGAATCATGGAATTGCAAATAACAAAGGTTTCATTTAGTAAAAGGTACAAGCTAGTAAAGTCTCGACCACTCATGTCACATCCCAGAAAAAAATTGTATGTCGGAAGACATTGTAACTAACCTTGTAGGATGCGGTTTATCCAAAAAAGAGCATCATGGACTTTAAATAATTCTAAAAACCACATTCACTAACTGCGCACCTCGCGGGAGCACATTCCACGCAATTGTGTCCGTTATAGCTGTAAATATCCAATTCAGCTCCCCCAAAGGAGTTTTCCGATCGTTTTGACGTCCGGGGATCTGGTCTATCAGATCGGGATCCAAAGGAAGTAAAGACCGAGGACAGAACCTGAAACAAGAGAAACACGTCACTTGCGACCCAAATGCAGATCCAGAATTAATAAATAATGCGGACCTTTCAAGTGAATAGGGGTGCATAATTGAAGAAGAGGGAACCAAATCCCGATTAAGAACCCATCTCACAGAAAGTAACGACGTTCATTAGGAAAAAATTCATTGCTGAGACACAAAGTATTTGTATCCATAATTCCAGGTCTAGAAATTACCATCTTAAAGCGATTTTGATCGGGGTTGTAAGACAGGAAGTAAAGACATCAGCTGGCAGCTCCGTATCCTGAGGAAGTGATTCATTTGCTCCACATGCCGCTAACAAGATGCAGTCCTTCATTGCGGCAGTCAAATCTCTCGAGGACGTGCCCCCAGGACCCCACTCAGGCCGCTGTTTCAAACCGATATTTATGCACGAAATCAGTCTCTAATATTTCGCAAGAATTCTGCAAGGAGTCACCATGAAGCTCTTGCAAGGCTAACAGAAATCTTCAGACTGGAATCAAAATAACTACTAAGAAGACATAGTGACTTGAGAAATTGGAAAGCACAAAATCGACATTACCATTTTCATAACCCCACCTCCGACGGGATTTGTGACCATTTTTGGCATCACATGTCACATAAGCTATTTAGATTATATCTGAAAAAATCTAGAAGAGCTGAACGTTACAAAACCAGAACAACATACCTCACAGAACGCATTCACAATCATGCCAGCTGCTGAGCAATCGAACACATAAATGCATGGATTTCCAAGCCAGGACTCCAGTTCATAAACCGAGAGTGGTATGTACTGAGTGAAATTCTGCAAGAAATAAAACAACCACTTTAGACAGAGTACATAACACATTAATTTATCCTCTAAATGCGAAATAGTCAACAAAGCTTTGAGGCTTTAAAATCAAAGAAATGGACACAACCAGACGTTATAATCTAACTGTATAAAAAAGAAGTGCAATAGTAAGCTGTATCTCGACCTTGTTGAAAAGCCATATTTCCCCATTGATTGTTGGTCTCGGAACACCATGGCCGTTATAGTGAAACAACACTCTTTCGCTCTTCGCATTTTTCCGGCAACTTAGGCATAACTTTTTGACCTCTTCAACAGTAGGATCTAAACAGACCTTGTATCGGGCCTGCAACCGGAGTCACATACAAGTGACTAGTAATTAAATTACATGATTGATCAGCACTTATCACTTTCTAGAAACGGCCAGCAACATACCTAGCATTAGAGATATTTCGCTCTGGACAAAACCTTTGCATTGAGGGGCAAAAACTTTCAAATATGGAAGATACAACAATTCACTTGCAGTAGCTCAGTCGATTGTCAAAAATAGAGTTTACTCTTCACAGATATAAACTCAAATTGCCAATTCAAAACACGGAATCAGATTACACTACTCACTCTGGGCTGCCACCGCTCATACTGGGCTTGCAGATTCTTCCCAATTGCTTCTAACGCTTTTGCAGATGCAGCTGAGAACGGGTCTGCAAATCAGGAAGTATATTAAGTGGTGATCAAAAATCAAAGGGGCTGAAACCGCAAAAGCTCGTGATAATGCTTTCATGTGTCCTCAGCTAACGAATCGTGAGCTGTCGTTAGATTCAAAACACCGCACTGGTTCATGTACCAAATTCACAAATTAAAAGTAACAACCATCACGAAATGAAAACAAGAAGAACCCTAGAAATCGGGTAAAAACATCATGGATAGTTAACAATGATTTTGAAGATGACCAGGCATTTGCGCAAAAGACAAGAGTCAAAAAGGTAAATCATCAACATACAGCACATTCATTACCTATCCAACATTCCAGTCGGGCACATGGCGAGATTTTGATAACATCTGGCGGGTCCACTCCAATATTCAAGCACAGACACAACGCCACCCACCCTGTTTTCATCTATCATGAACCACAAAGTGAAACGTCAAAACCGAGTGAAATTTCGAGCATGGTGAGAACTACTTCAAGCAATTTCAGAAGAGGATCCTACTTTATTGTGTGAAAATATTGAACCAGGGATCTGCTAGTGAAAAGCAATTAACAGCTATCCCATGGTCATCGACCAAAAAAAATCAGTAACGGTAGTAATTGCCCGACAGCAACAGAGATTTTCTGCAGCTCAATGACTAATAATCTATCTTCCACATCCTCATCCAATTAAGGCACGATAGGGTAACTCGCTACTCTGTGTCACGATAATTTCGTCACGATGAGGAATTAGGTTCATGTACTGATGCACTTACCCAAGCTAGCTGCAACAATAAAAGCTTCAAGTAAGCAATGGAAACATGCAAAACAATTTGATCATAATTGAATAATTGTAGATTCTTACTCTGTCCTTCATCCTCCACCTTGAAACAGCGCCAGGTTCAACCGCCGGAACAGCGGCTTCATCAACATCATGACGCAAGTCACAAAGGTAAGAAGTATTAGAGAGGAAAGACTCTCCAGGATCGTTGGCACTACGCCTCCCGTCGTCTTGTGCAAGGTGGTGTGCATCCTCGACCTGGTTCCTTCTTGATAAATCATCAACCATATGTAGTGGGAGGGTTGAAGAAACATGCGGACCTATATGTCCTCCCCCCATGCTATCCATGGACCGTTGCCTACAAAGTATTACTTCTCCCAAAGCCATTTTCTGTTGCTAAAGCCACCATTACACACTTATTCCACATCTATGTCGGGGCATTCAGATCATCAAGATTAGCAATGCTATAACCTTTCTTCAAAGAACAGTAAAACAGACGTAGCCTCCCAGCTGCTCTGGGACAGTCATTCACACAGACCAGGTAGTGCCTACAGTACTTCCATTCAGTTGTCCCACTGAGAAGGCGTGAAATCAGGGGGCCGCCATTGCACGAAAGAACAGGCGACACACGGCGCCCGTAACTCTCGAGGTTCAAACATTTCCGCGCTCCAGCATTAAAATAAATGCCGTCTCTCAAACTCCTCTCTTCTTTGGTTTGAGCTCCGCGTAAGAAAGGGATTGCTTCACTTTCGGCAGAAAGTACCCGAATTAACAGCTACCTCGAGGAAAATTGATAAAAAAACAAAAGCAAAAAATGATAGAATCGATTAAGCTACAACACTACCAGTGGAAAATCATACGGCATTCGATTGAGAGCAGGCCAAATGCAATCCAATGAAGAATTCACAAATCCAAGGGTAGTCTGACTAAATTTCTAAGCCAAAAGATAATAGCCAATTCGCGAGATGCCGATACCACTACTCTCGATCTTCTCCACTAAACAAACACGCCACAAGTCGGAAATGCAGGCTCCCTCACAGAAACCGCAGATAATACCAGTCACGCCACCGCGAAACAAAGCCACATGCCAGCGCGCGACGAATTCTCCGCAGTTTACACAGACCGCTTATCCAAATTCTAGGGCAGACGCATGAAGAAGCCACTTAAGCGCGCCACCATTCTCCACCACTCCCCATGCAACCTCTCCAAAACCTCGGAAACCTAACGCCGCACACCACAGCCTCACCGAACCAGAAAATTAACCTCCACTGACACACTCCCCGACAACACGCCAGCGCGCAGCTGAGCTTTTGCGGCGGTAAAAACGAGCACAAACTCTTCCCAAGAAGCTTCACGAACGAGCACTAACAGTTCCAAAGACGCAATAAGCGCAGCCGTAGAAAACGGAACGAACTTCCAACGGGACTAAACCGAGAGCGAGAAGCAAAAGCCGTGAGTAAGGGTTTGGAGGCGCTACACTGGAGTACCAAAGAGCACCATAGCCAGAAAGCGGGCGACCAGGGGAAGGCTGTTGTTGCGGGGGGGAGCCAGGGCTGGCGCCCGAGAAGAGAGATGACGGCGTTCGACGGACGGCGCAGTTGGGAGGTTGACGAACGGCGTAGGGACGGCGCAGTTGGGGGTAATAGCACGGCGACCCGGCCCGCCCCGCGCCAGCCGCGCGGTGGTCGCTTGAGGCGCGACCGGGCACCGACACCCGCCGGGGCGACGGCCTGGCGGCCTGGCCTGGCCTGGCCTGACCTGGCCGGGGGCTGACGGCGGCGAACTGCTGCTGCGGGAGGCCGTTCCCGTCTGCGGCAGTTCCCGGCGTCCCGCGACTGGGGAATGTATTTGCATGGCCGCGTCGGGTAGTTTTGGCTCCCCTTGCATGCTATCATCAGGGCCAGGGCTAATTCGGGTCCGTACATTCTGTCTGCCTGCCTGCCAAATGCCTCCCGAGCATCACGAACTTCAGGGCATGTGAATATGGTGCATTGAAACACTAGCAGGAGAATTGGGTGTCAACCTCTATAAGCCAAAGATGGGACTGAAATGGCTTCTGCTGCTGTTAACCCTCAAATGTTACCCCTCAAATGTTGCGGTGGACACTTTTTTGCCCGATGGATGACAAAGAATCTCTCCATGCAGGACAAAAGTGCAACTATTCATCCTCCTACACATTTTGTGGGAAAAGGGAACGTTTTCCACAATAGCTTGTCTCCCAATGAGTGCTTTTTCATTTTTTTTAAGCTGACAATTCATACGAGACCAAATGAAATGATTTCCACAGTGACCGTCTCGTCATTTATGGGTTAAAAAGGCACCAAAATAATCTGGCCCAACTTTTTTATGAGCCTACTTGCGTGGCTTCTTCCGCACTAGCATTGGATTGGTATCAACTAATATCAAAGGCATGAGAATGCTTTGGCTTCATACAATGGGTGTTTCACGTGCATGACAAGTACATAGGGTAGGAGGCTTATGAAGCAACCAAACTTTGAAAAGCATTCTTTAACCGTTTAACTTCTAGTCGACCATTTTCTAGGCGAATTAAAAGTATTTTCTTTTATACAGATGGATGGAGAACATCTTCGGTCTAGGGGCTCAAAAAATAGATGTAGAGAATTCTATTTGGCTTCGGATGGGACAAAAATGGATTTGTTATGAGTTGGCGTGCAAAATGTGGGTAAATTTATCCACTGAAATGGGGGCTATAAGTTGCATTGAAGACTAAAATAAATACAATAAATGGAGAAAGCACTTACAGCTAGCACTAACGAAGCTTCTGGGAATACTTTCTTTAGAAGTTGGGAACAACTTAGTGAGTCTCTTGTAGCTTACCTATACTAAATTTCTAAGAATGGAAGAATCCAACCCCACGCCCAGAATCAACCACAAATGTTAAAGGGTTAATACAAAGGTACATATTGCTTTCTCAATGTACCCAATGCATTTGTCAATGTACAAGCAATGAACATAGCATGGGGTGGACACTCTTAGAGTTTTATGTACTTCAAAATTCATTTCTATTTCTTCAAAGGTTGAAAATGTGAAATAACTTTGGGTTAGATGCCAATTCCATTTAATTTTCAATAAATATATGTTGAAAAATATTTTTAAGAAGTAAAACTTTGTGAAATTGTGAACAATATAATAAATGGTCACTTTGTGGACCTCCTAGTTTACTTGAAGGTGATTTCAATCCAAGAGTGTTCTATACCCATAACTCCCAACCAGAATAATTGTGATCTTAAGATAGGTATGAATATAAAGTAAGTGCACACATAACTGACACCAATAGCAATTGAGATTATTTACTATCATTAGACATAATTAACATTTTATTAGATGTTAATTATCAACAAGTTAAAGGAGATTCCAATGTCTTCATAGGCAATAATATTTTACAATCTACATGGTCAAAGTAAAAAAAATTCTATACATTTTCATACTAATCTAGTGCAAGGTATTGTAATTGGATATATAAAAAGGAAATGATAGAAAGTGCAATAATTCTAAAACACATTTTAAGTTTTAGAGGTTAAATAAATTTATCAAAAGTTCTTACAAATAATTATTATATACAATGTACGTGCACTTGATAACCTAAACTTGAAGGTCTAAGTACTTTTTACCTTCAAAAAAATGTGTCCATCTTCTAACATTGTTTTCTTTATGATTCCTCATCATTTAGAATTTTGATCTTATATATTATGAAGCCCAATATTCCTTATTTTAATTACATTGATTTATTATATTATTGTAAATACAAAATAAGTTAAATAAATTTTTATTTATTTGATAAAATTATAAGTGTAATAAATATTTTAATTTATATTAATTTAAACACATCACAAATTTAGCGTGACTTCAACAATGAATTTTGTTTTAATAGGATAAATTAGTGTACTTAGAAAGATCAAAGTACCTAAGAAGTAATTGATATATGACTTTTAGTAATTATAAGAAGAAACATAAGTAAAACCTCAACACTCAAGGTTTCATTAGGAAGTTTGATCCTTCATATTGAGAAGAATTGACCTTATGTATCAAGAATTGCCTCAAGATAGAAGGCAATGAAAATTAAGACATATGACAAGTGATAGACAAGTTACAAACTTTCATAATATAAATAGTGACAACTTTAGGAGTGACATGTATAGGTTCTTTATAAACAATCACAAATATAAGCAATAACATTTATACCAATAACATATATAAATTCTATGGGAGGATTTGAGACATAAATAATGGCATTTCCCTAAATTACTTGAAGGCATGAAAATAGCATTCAATGGATAGATGAACATTATTAAAGAAGATCAAGAGCAAAAATAAAGACTAGAAGTATAAATAGCATCTATTTAGTGAAGCCATAAATAGTAGCCTTGAGTAACAAGCATAATAGGAACCTTAGGCATAAATAATGATGTCAAGTCTAATGATCGTGTCAAAAGATAAGAACAATGGTGGAGACTTAAGGCATAAATAGTGGCATTCAATGGCAAGTTAAAGAACCATATTAGGGACCTAAGGCATGAACAGTTGCATCTTTCAAAACTTTTGAGGCACAAATAATGGAATTAATGGCATCTAGTGAAAAATTAGCATTTAGTCACAAGATGAAGACCTAAAATGTAAACATTGGCATGTACCTACTTTTTTAGGGATAAATTATGGCATGCATTGACCAAAAGAGTATCTAGTGACAAAATAGCTATAGAACAACAATATGAACTTTGTTGCATGATAAATGGCATATTTTTGCATCAAAGCCTAAATATTAACATCTAGTAATAAGATACACATTAGACGACAGTCAAGATGAAGACCCTAAAAGCATAATTAAGGAATGGCATCAATTTATATTTCAAGGCATGGATTATAGAATCTAGTAATAATATGAATGTGATGTGGCTTATTGAAAAATCAAGATGGGGACTTGAAGTATTTCATTTGGCCTCTACAACCTTTTCAAGACATAAATATCTCTTAGCCAATATTGAATGAATTAAATTGAGGCATGAATAGTAGCAATTGTCCACCTAGTATTTTTTATGATGTGAACAGTAGCATCACATTACTCTATGAACATGCCTTACAATGAACACCTAAAATGTTATTGTGCAACATCCAATGACTTAATCAACAATCACAATGGGAACTTGGGGTATGATAAGTGATAATTGCCTTCCTCTACAACACAACATTCAATGACTAAAATGAAAAGTCACAATGGAAACTTGGAGTATGAAGATTGGCCTTTGTATGCCTTCTAAGGCATGAACATCGTGGAATGAATGCTTGCCTTTTAATACATGATTCTATAACAATCAACGAATAGCTATGATGGGTAGTTTTGAGGCGCACAAAAAACATACCTAGATACAAGAGTTGGAAAAATTAATTAAATTAAATTAACTATAATTGCATTTCTTTTGGAAATTACTTTGAGAAGGAGCATGAAAAAAATACATTAATGTTGATTTGCATATAGGGTACAAGCATATAATAGAACAATAAATTCTCCACCTCCATAATGTTCCTATATTTACAAAATTAAAATTTTGAATTTAAAATATATATATATATATATTAATTATTAATGGGCATAATCCTAGTATGGGGGGCTCTAGGATCCAATATTAATAAATTTAGTCAACCAAATAATTTAGTAGTCACTTATTTGGAATTCCATGCCGACCCTAATAGTTGAGTACATAGTAACATTGGCTTAACTTGCATAATTTCATTTAGGAACATCATGGAGTAGATGCTTGGATTTATGGCACAATAGTGAATAATTATGATGGCCCACATGATGGAGATAGTTAGTGAACATTCACAACACATGGACTTAGAATTCAAATAGAACCATCCACTAAACCAAAAATAATACAATAGCAACCATAATCATTGTGTCAAAGAGTGTGTCAAAGAGTTTGTGTGCAGTCCATGACTACTTTTAAAAGCAAAGTCCACAAAATTATAGGACCTTACTATTCATATTAACAATTATTACTTAAAGATATTTAGATTATATGATTGTTTGGCATCAAATAGAAAAATCATTAGAAGCATCCATTGACCAGGAACTCTAATGCATCCGAATATATTGGATCATAGAAGTTGCGTACAACCCTTGATCCCTTACTCATACAAATTGTACGACCTTACTATTCATATTAATAGTGACCATTTAAAAAATTAGATTATTGATTGTTCAAGAGCAAATAGAAGAATCAAAAGGAAGCATCCATCTAGTGAACAGTCATAATGGAGACTTGAAGCTCAAATAGAAGCATCCACCGACCATAAATAGGTCACTGTGCCTCTTTTACCATAGAATTTGTGTCCATTCTAGTATTCTGCACCAATGCAAAGTCCATGGCAACATTCTTTTCTATCAAGAACTAAAATAATATTAATAAACAACCGATTTTTTATTTCCACATGTCTTGTGTGGTGAAACCTTGAGTGTTTACAAAGTACATGTTGACACATGGATTCACGACACGATAGTGAACAATCATGATAAGATGGGAACTCGGGGCTCAAAAAGAAGCATCTGACATGGATTCAACGTCCACCGACCAAAAATAAGACAATAGCGACCGAGATCATTAATTGGGTCATAGAGTTTGCTTTCTCAACTTCTTCTGAAAGCAGAGTCTACAAAATTACATGACCTTACTATTCATACTGACAATGACTACTTAGAAGTGTTAAATTATTTTATTGTTTGGTATCAAATAGAAGAATCGGTAAAAAGCATCCACCAACCAAGAATATTAAAAATAGCATCCATATTCATTGGGTCATAGAGGTGGTAAGTGACCTTTAATCCCTTACCCATGCAAAGTCCACAAAATTGTAGGACCTTGCTATTCATATTGAAAATGAACACCTACAAAATTTAGATTATTTAATTGTTTGGCATTAAATAGAAAAAACAAAAGGAAGCATCCATATAGTGAACACTCACAATGGAGACTTGGAGCTCATATAGAAGCATCCACCTACTAGAAATAGGTCATTGTGCATCTTTTACAAGTGAGCTTGCATGCAACTCGCTGCAATGCAAAGTCCACAACAATGTTCTTTTCCCACGAAGCACCATAATAATTAATTTTCTAATTAATTAAAAAATTTGGCCAAGTTATTTTAAAAGTCAAAAAGAATTTTAATGTATATTAAAGAGTTTGTCAGGAAGGGTGGAGGGAAGAGCCTTGGAAGGTTCTATCTAGAATGTGTGACCAAAGTTCTTTAGAAAAATCAATTAAAAGTTTCTAAATTTTTTGAAATGACAAAATAAATAATAACGATGAGAATTTGCACCTACTTGTCTTAGTTTGAACCACCTATTTCAAAGACAATTTCATATCCTACTACAAAATTTCTAATGTTGAATTTCTTCTGTTTGTAAACTCAAATCAAAAGTATTAATTTCACAACCTTTGAAAACATTGTTAACCACTATAATTTTTTGTTTTGACAAAAAAAAAGTAACACATGTAAACAAAAACTAAAATTAATAACAATATGAATAAAATAAATTCCTACCTACACATGTCTTGGGTAGTAAAGCCTTAAATGTTTATAAAATGCACATTCATACATGGGTTTATGACACGATAGTGAAAAATTCATAATGGGAATTTGAAACTCATAAAGAAGCATCCATCCACCAAGAATAATATAACAAGTGCTTTGGTTCATTGATCATAAAGTTTGCATGTGGTCCTCAATTCCTTTTAAAAGCATTGTCTACAAAATTATAGGACCTTGCTCTTCATATAGATTTTTTATGGTGAATTTTCTATATGACAAATTTACTTAAAGAAAAATCAAATTAAACAAAAAAATTCAAAAAAATAGCGTCCAAAAATGCTTGCATATATCACGTGGTTAAAACAATTTGGGATTAACTCACATCAATTCAAAAAGAGCTCTTTACATTTAAATTTGTCATATGTAAAATTCGTGAAGTGCTTTTAAAATATTTGGTCTCCAAAGCAAAAAAAAATTGAAATTCATCAAGTTATTATTTGTAACAAATTAAAAGAGGTCAAATCTTTTAAATGTAATTTATGTAGGTCATAGTAATCAATGGAGAATGCTTTAAAACTAACACTTACTAATGATTAAAGATGCACATGAAGGAACATAACAATTTTAAAAAACTCTTCATTAGCAACAATTAATTCCTCAAAAAAATTGGCATTTATTCACAGACAAAAAATCCAACCAAAGTTCTTATTAAAGTCCAACAATAAAATGCACTAAATGTGAAGTTTTGCTAAAGCTTCTCAATAGATTTAGGTTTGGAACTATAATAACCAATTGCCTTGGAATCACTATTAGAAAATTTAGTTTTTCTATTGTTTTGGTCATGTTGATCCGGTCAAAATTTCTGTAAATACTATTCAAGATAGGTGCAAACAACTTAAAATTTTTGTATTATGATTGAAAATTCAACTCTTTGAGATGGTTGCTTTAGTGTATATCTTTAATCACAAGCATCAATAATATATTGTGGTACAACACACAACACACACAATCAACTTTGAGGAGTACAAAGAGTTCATGGAGTTTGATTTGTACTAATTAATAATGATGGCTATTCGAAAATCCTAAACACTAATCTTTGTCCATTTAGTCCTAAGTAATTGCACATATACCTAACTAGTCATCTATACAAAAAAAATTAGTAGAATTAGTATATACATTCATAAAAATGACACAAATAACATTTATCAAAGTTATAGCCAAACAATAGCTAACAACTTAAGAAAAAATGTCATATCTAAAGCATTACCAAAAGTAGTTGAAACTTGAAGAACAATGATTGGAACTAGTAAATTAATCAAAGAGGTTTGTTTTCTAACAATTAAAACAATAGTAGGGATCATGGGAAAAAAATTCTTTGACATTTTTAGTCTTTGTTTTGCATAAGCAAATTGGGTTTAGAAGGAGTTCTTTCAAATTTGTATTTTTAGCAATTTAAAAAATACAAGATTCAATCTGGTATGATTAAGAATACAAAATAAATAAAATGATTTCAAATCTTTTGAAGATGTTTCAAATATATACTAATTAATTTTTATATTTCCAAAATTGATGCTTATATAAGTTTTGATTTTTTTAGGATCCAATTCAGTCAATTTTGGCTTTCTACTCCTTTTGTTTGAAAATGTATATGAATTTGAGAGAGTTTTTTATTTCTAATTTTTAAAGTAAAAAATACTAAATTTGCTTTGGATTCCAATATAATTTGGAGGGGGATAAACACAACTATTCATCTCCTTATAAATATTCTTTTGCCAAAGCTACATTTTTGTCTATAAGTTGATAATCCAATTTGCTATAATCTAAAAATCCAACAGTCAATATTTTCTACAATTAATTCCATACATACTAGACAAAGTAGATTTTACATTTGTGTAGTTAAAATTATAAATTTCAAGCACATTTTTGTGCAAAAAAATATCAAAGTGGTATGGCTCATTGAAAAACCTCTATTGATAAGAAGTTGTTAGGTTTTGAGGGATTAAGGATATGAGCTCTTAGAGGCACTTCACACTATTATATCCCAAATTTCAACTCTTCAAGTCCTAATTCAAGGCCAAATCTCAACTTTCTTGAGTTGTAGAAGGTGAATAAAAAATACCAAATATAGGACTTGGATTTATACTATGAAGGCAAAATTTCCAACTTTAACTCTTATGTATAGTATTATATAACAATTAAGTGCCTCCAAAATGGGTCAAAAAGTCAAAAGCTCATTTTCACACTACTTGAAACATCAAATCTCTATTGGATAGATTTGCACAAAATTTCAACCCACTAGGATTCTTTTTATTGTGTTTTTCTCCTCATTTTATATTTTAAGAAATTTATGGGACTTGGAAGCCGAGTTGTTTTTTTATTTTTGCTAGACCCAATTTGGCCTCTAGGTTCTACTTTTGGAGATGCCCAAATTCCCCAAAAGTGCGTGTATGCACGCGCTCCAAAGTGATGTGGGATTTGGAACGTAGTCTAAACCCTAGGTTTCTATTTCAGCCCATTAATCAGATTTTGAGAATTCAATGGGATTTGGGAAGTAGTACAAAGTGTCCCTAAACACATTATCATTGGCCCCACTAATGGCAATACTATTGTCAAGCCTAAGAAAGTGAGCCAACCATTGTCCTAATAAACCCATTTCTTGTGGAAAGTTGTTGGAGCCCCCAGATATGAGGCATCCCAATTATTTTAGAAATATTATGGCCTTCATTGGACTCAACACCTGATGAATCAAAGCCATGATGGTGACGATCGAGTCAATTTTGGCATCAAAGGGGAAAGAACTTTAGTGGGGACAAGGGGCAACAATTGTT
The DNA here is from genome assembly GCA_950106755.1 of Climacium dendroides. Classification (NCBI taxonomy): domain Eukaryota; kingdom Viridiplantae; phylum Streptophyta; class Bryopsida; order Hypnales; family Climaciaceae; genus Climacium; species Climacium dendroides. Next base: position 17,272,213 of record OX467089.1, read on the forward strand.
TCAAATTTTTGGTATGTGTACATCCCAAGATTTTACGTAGAACAATGGACAAAAATTGGAAGATTGGAGGGATCAAGTCTATATTAAGAAACATGCCACTTGGGAGATAAGATTAGCCTCTATGCTTGCTCGAAACCAAATAGAGATTCATAAAGCATAGTTTCTATAAATTCATTAGATTCTTCAAGTTAATATGCGATACAAAGGGAATTAAATTAGACGTAACATCGAAATATGTTCTAAAGTGTACCTTGCACCTTTGAAAAATGAAGCACACGAAGTACAAGGATTTCATTATTGTATTGTGGGTATATTCTAAAAGACATTTGTTGTTTGTACGAAGACCCTCGAGATTTGCAACAAGGTATTGAAAAGCACATGAACTAAGCTTACTCAGCTGCAACTCATGAAAGAAAGAAAGAAAAACATCTCAAGGATGCATTCCTTCATCTGAACCTTAGTTGGTGTGGTCCTTCATTGCTTGTTGTACCTTAGCTTGATCAGTACGCCAATGCTTCTTCCTTCCAATTTAAAATAGAACAACCCATCATGGTCAAAATTAGGAGTTTGTCCTTATGTCATTGCTGAATTTTTAAGTTTTTTTTCCCACAGAAAGATGAGTGTGAGCAACTGAAATTATGTTTTTCTGACAAAGTATGAATTTGTTATGAATTTTTGAAGTGTGCTGCTTATCATGGTCCAAAAGAGTCTCAAAACTGCTTACCTCCAAACCAACAAAAGGTGTATCCATGATGGTCATGTTACTCATCTAAAGCAGTGAGTTGCAATATTTTTAACATGCTCACAATAAGAAGATTTAGAAAAAGTCATGTCTTGTAATGAATTGACATTAAAAAGGTAGAAGTTTTTATTGTAATCACTAGTCACTACATTACTATCAACAAAGACATTGATTGTGGTCCAAATATCATTTATTGAAAAGAGATTGTAATGAATCGATTCCTAGGTGTTCGGAATGGGTTTTTTTTTACCTAAATTGTGAAAAGATATATTTATGGCCACTAATTTCAAGCTTCATTGTCCATTATCATGTTTGTTTCTATTTTGTACCTAGATATGAATGAAAAAATTTACATTTATTTTTTTGAGACAAAGTCATAAGTCTAGTACAAGCTATAAAATTTTCAAATCTTTTGGAAATTTTTTTAAACTACTATGAATTTTTTAAGGAAAAAAATGAAAAAATTCATATCAAATTCAAAATATATTTGAAAAAATCTGAAAATTTTCATCATAAATAATGTAGATAAATCATAGTTTGTAACATAATGGTATAAATCAATGCTTTTGATTTAAATATGAGCAATTGAGCTCCTAGTTATCCCAATGTCCCACGTGAGGGGCTTTATCTTTTCTAAAACTATGTGAGACATCTGTGGAACTTTTTTATTTCTTTGAATTCAATACTAAATTTCAAATACAAGAATCAGTTCAAATTGGCTATAAGGTAAACCAGCCCATGACAAGCCAACTGCCTAATATAATCATCCCAAAGCCCTTCCCATGAGAGTCTTACATCAACCCATGGCAAAAAAAATTTAACAAATGGAATTTAGACTGCATTAGGGTGATTTGTTGTCATATCAATACTTTGGGAGATGGTCATGAAGTTATTAATGACTATTATAGGATACTTACACCTTTCTAGTGTAAACTTGTCATAAGAGTTATTTTTTTATGCCTTCTCGTGTAAGCCCAGATTGAATCCATTATGGATTGTATTAGGCATGCTCATGTTCATTATAGGCACATGATTGCTCTGAATTAGTATTATTTCTGATGGTTATTACCCAGTCTATAGGTTGTTATAGAACTTTGCTTTATTAAATGCAATCATCAAAAAAAAGTTGGGATCACCTTTGGTGTTTCTTAAGTCTTTTACAATAGCAAAAATTAACCCTTTTGTCACTAACTTCTAGTTTCATACCACATCAGGCAATCTGCTTGTCACAAGCTGGTTTACCTTACCCTTGGGCTCCTTGATTAGGAACCGACATGAACTTGTCTAGGGCAATTAAAAATTCTCTTATCCTTCATAGCAAAAGGATGAAAAAACATCATTTTAAAATTTCATCAGCGTTTCATTTCCAACACGCCTAATTATTTGTTCGGTTATACAACCTAAAATGCTGAAATTAAGTTGATAATTTACTGAATATATTTCACTCCGCCAATTCTATGCTAACTTAGCTACAGGATCTCCCTGTTCATTGAGAGCAGCTCACCATTTAGCAATGAGTACAATAAGAGAGGCAACCCATTTTTTACCGCCTTAGCAATTACATGTATTTCTTTAGTGGGAATTTTTTTTTGGTGTGCAGAAATAGAGTTTGGAAGGTTTCCATAATTTTTCAATTTTTTGTTTCTCAAAACAAAATTACTATGAATTTTTAGTTGAAGATTCTAATCGGTCATACAGACCTTCTTATTTCTGATCAAGGGGTGGTTGCCAAATCCAACAAAGAGTCTTGTAGCCAATCATTGTTCATTAAGTTAGAAACACCCCAAAGTGTCCATGTTTCCATTCTTGTACCCCAAAGTACCACTAAATGTGTCCCTAGACTTTTGTTAATGTATCCTACAAATGCTTAATTGTAATTCACTATTGCATTTCAACAACACATATTTAACTCTAATTTGCAAACTACTACTTTTTTTGCAAATTTCGATTTCAAGTACACCTATTTGACAATTCCAATGGTTTAGGGAACCAATATTTTGAAAAAGCATAGAAATTACGTACCACCTCCAAAAAATCTATTTAAAAAAAAATTATTCATAATTTTCACTTACTAACACTTCAAAAATGCCATTTTCAAGAAAAGGTGCCTCCAACTATGTTGAATTGTTTATATTGACGGTTTCAGGTGTTTCCACTATACTTCATGCATAGCACATTGCCAAAATGGGAGTCAATGAGGAATGGATTGCTTCCCTTCAAGTAGAGGTATCCATTTCTGATTAGGTACCCATATGCAACTTGTAGGGTGTTTTATTTCCCCACCAAGGCTAGGTTCAATTTCCAACTCAACCTTGGAATGTGTTCCAACTAATAAGGTCACAAGACATGTCCCAAAGTGGTGAGCATGAAAATAGGAAGCAATGAGCAGGAAAGTAGTTTGGCTAAGATTGAAATTAGAAGCATCTTTAATTGATTGTCTATGGGTTTGAAGCACTTTTTGCCTCCCAAAATTCATAGTAATTTCAATTCACGCGATAAAACCACCAAATTCTTTTGGCAACCCCCATCATTTCCATCTACCAATGCTCCTTTGGAAATATTTGCTTCGCCTTGCAACACTCCAAACTATGTCCAAAACTACTTGAGGTAGGTACACCCAAATGTGTCATTGACCTTCAACCGCCATCTATACTACATGCGCGTCTCCAAAATCAGTTTTGTACCTAAGTATGTGGAAGAAATGCTTTCAAAACCAAACTTTGTTCCTCAATAACTTTTGCATACAGTATCCAAATGCCGCATTCTCTAGTGTGTTGGAACCTCCCATCACTTGCCAACAAGGACATATGAACATTTGACCAGTATGATAATAGAAAATAGGCTTAAGGTAGACACATTATCAAATAGTATTATCAACCCACGCTTTTAGCAATGGTCTAGTCATACTTCAATAAGGGTCTACTCATAGTTTTTACATTTCAGCTTTGAAAAATCACAGAAAATTCAATTCTTGTCCTCATAATGTCTTCATTCTTTTTGCAATCGACTTCTCTCAAACAATTCCATCTCTGGAAAAATATGAGAGCTCATAAATAGCTTCTCCAAAATACCTAGATAGCAAATCTATATGCTAATGGGTACCTTATGTGGTTGGTCATGGGTACCTTATGTGGTCGGTCATGGGTACCTTATGGTGTCGGTCATGGGTACCTTATGTGGTCGATTATGGATACCTTATGTGGTCGGTTATGGGTATCTTATGGTGTCGGTCATGGGTACCTTATGTGTTCGGTTATGGATACCTTATATGTTCGGTTATGGGTACCTTATGTGGTCGATCATGGGTACCTTATGTGGTCGATCATGGGTACGTTATGTAGTTGGTTATGGGTATCTTATGTGGTTGGTCATGGGTACCTTATGTGGTCTGTCATGTGTACCTTTTGTACTCGGTTATCGGGTATGGGTACCTTATGTGGTCAGTTATGGGTACCTTATGTGGTCGGTCATGGATACTTTATGTGATCGGTCATGGATACCTTATGTGGTCGGCTATGGGTACCTTATGTGGTCGGTTATGGGTACCTTATATGTTCGGGTATGGGTACCTTATGTGGTCAGTTATGGGTACCTTATGTGGTCGGTCATGGATACCTTATGTGATTGGTCATGGATACCTTATGTGGTCGGCTATGGATACCTTATGTGTTCGGTTATGGGTACCTTATGTGTTCAGGTATGGGTACCTTATGTGGTCGATCATGGGTACGTTATGTAGTTGGTTATGGGTATCTTATGTGGTTGGTTATGGGTACTTTATGTGGTTGGTCATGGGTACCTTATGTGGTCTGTCATGCGTACCTTTTGTACTCGGTTATCGGGTATGGGTACCTTATGTGGTCAGTTATGGGTACCTTATGTGGTCGGTCATGGATACCTTATGTGATTGGTCATGGATACCTTATGTGGTCGGCTATGGGTACCTTATGTGGTCGGGTATGGGTACCTTATGTGTTCGGTTATGGGTACCTTATATGTTCGGGTATGGGTACCTTATGTGGTCAGTTATGGGTACCTTATGTAGTCGATCATGCATACCTTATGTGATTGGTCATGGATACCTTATGTGGTCGGCTATGGATACCTTATGTGTTCGGTTATGGATACCTTATGTGTTCGGATACGGGTACCTTATGTATTCGGTTATGGGTACCTTATGTGGTCGATCATGGGCACCTTATATGTTCGGTTATGGGTACCTTATATGTTCGGTTATGGGTACCTTATATGTTCGGGTATAGGTACCTTATGTGGTCAGTTATGGGTATCTTATGTGGTCGGTCATGGATACCTTATGTGATCGGTCATGGGTACCTTATGTGGTCGGCTATGGGTACCTTATGTATTTGGTTATGGGTACCTTATGTGTTCGGTTATGGGTACCTTATGTGGTCGATCATGGGTACCTTATGTGGTCGATTATGGGTACCTTATGTAGTTGGTTATAGGTATCTTATGTGGTTGGTTATAGGTACTTTATGTGGTTGGTCATGGGTACCTTATGTGGTCTGTCATGGTACCTTTTGTACTCGGTTACCGGGTATGGGTACCTTATGTGGTCTGTCATGGTACCTTTTGTATTCGGTTACCGGGTATGGGTACCTTATGTGGTCAGTTATGGGTACCTTATGTGGTCGGTCATGGGTACCTTATGTGGTCGGCTATAGGTACCTTATGTGGTCGGCTATGGGTACCTTATGTGGTCGGTCATGGTACCTTTTGTACTCGGTTACCGGGTATGGGTACCTTATGTGGTCAGTTATGGGTACCTTATGTGGTCAGTTATGGGTACCTTATGTGGTCGGTCATGGGTACCTTATGTGGTCGGCTATAGGTACCTTATGTGGTCGGCTATGGGTACCTTATGTGGTCGGCTATGGGTACCTTATGTGGTCGGCTATGGGTACCTTATGTGGTCGGTCATGGGTACCTTATGTGGTCGGTCATGGGTACCTTCACCTTGAATCCAGCTGCTGGTGGTGTTAGTACTGGGTCCTTCGTCCCCCTCTTCCTGGTCCTGATTTGCAGCCCCCGCCATTGATGGTGCTCTCAGCTCACCAGCTCACATACCGCTGGCCTCTGCGTCTGCTCCTGCTTCTGCCTCTGCTTCTGCCTCTGCGTCTGCTTCTGTCTGCCTGCCTGTGGCTCTGTGCATTCTTGATAAGCTTAAGTGGAAGGGGGAGAGGAGGACTGATAGGGTGGCAATCTTTGTGGGAATGATGGTACCACAGTTATCATAACTGACTTGAGTAGGAGGCCAACTCTGAATAGCTCTGAGAACTGCTGTTGAATCTAGAGCAAAGCTGGGGCTAGGCGAAACCTGCACCTGCCACTGCCACCGCAGGTCAGGTCAGGTCAGAACAGGGTTTGAACCTCATATTATTCCTCAGGAGACTAGCATTGACTGCCCGTTGCTAACCGTGGTTCATATGGGACTTAACCTGGGGTTAGCTACTGATACTTTGAATCAACGGAATCTGGATCCAGGGCTCTTTTGGGGCTTTCTAATACCAGATTGCAACAGGGGAAAAAATCTGGCTAAAAAATGTCATAAAAAATGTCAAAAAATTTGGCAATTTTGAAATTAAGATAATATATTAGATGAAATCGTCTAGTTGTGGATGAAAACCATATTATACATCCAATAAGTGGATGAATGTTGCAATTTGGAGCATCACTGTAACATTTTATATCGCCACTATGGCACTTCTTCAAAAATGAAAAAAAAGACTTGTCTGGATCGTAGCTAACTCTATTAAGGTGGTGCCATGGTGGTTGCCGGGGACTCCACGGGGGCTAGGAACGAATGAAAGCGTCCACCGTGATGTTGGGCATGGGTACCTAAGCATTGAGCGTGCCACGTTTTCCTCTTTTGGCCTTGACTTTGCGTAGATGGTGAAGTTCTAGTAGGAGGTAGAGTTGACTAGTGTTTTTTTCAAGAGTTTTGAGTGTTTTTGTGTCCTAGTTTTAGCATTGTTAGGGCTTAGAGTTTGTCAGAGGGAGAAGCTTTTTGGTTAGAGCTCATAGTGGTGGCAAAAATTTGGAGTTTGATTTTATTTATTTTTTTGTGTTTAAAATGTTTACCTTGCTTGTCACACTGCGTGGGATGGGTTTGGTTTCTTGTTTGTATCAGGACTCCACACTCCTTGCTTGGGAACCAATAAAAGCCCCCACTGTGACCTTGGGCGCAATTACCTTAGCACTAGTCAGGATAAGTTTTCCTCTTTAGCCTTCAACTTTGCGTGGACAATGAACTGACTTCTATGAGGGCCTAGAGTTGACTTCTTTTTCAAGAATTTTCTAGTGTTTTTGTGCCCTAGCTTCATTGTCCTTAGATTTTTAGAGCTTATCGAATGAAGAAGATTCTCAATTAGAACTCATGGCAATGGCAAAAATTTGGAATTCAATTTTTTTGTATTTAAAAAACACAACAACCATATTAAAGAGTGTAGAGTACAAGGATGGGTCAAGGCACTTTGGTTGGCCCACATTGGGGACTTAAATACTTGTAGTATTTGATCTATAGTTAGTGCCATCAAAGTGTTGAACACATGAAGATTTTGTTGCCCCATGGTGACAATGCTCTTATTATCATATATTGTGATTGGTATCAATGTTAAAATGTTGGTAGACATTTGAACCTTTGATTTCTACAGGATAGAGTCTATGATGATGTCATTGAACTTGAAAGTCCACTACTTTGTTTCTTCCATTTCTTCACTATTTATGGGTGAAATTTGTTGGTTTTATTTTTCAAATACGAAATCATGCATCTAATATTTGTATACTAGTACTAGTAGGATATATATAGTAGACAAAAAGCACAAATTTGCAGAATAAATGAATATTTATAGTGATTCAAAAATGTTGGTCTACAGTCTCCCTAAAATTAAAGCCTCCAAACTTCTTGAAAAATGGAGTTATGTTTGTATGAAATATCATCCAAATGTGAATGGCAAATAGTGCTACTCTTTGAAAAAGATAACTAAATAATTTATAATAGACATAGACCAATATATTATAGAATGATTCTCTTATCTACATATCTACTCTTAGCTTGGGCATATCTACACCAAAAATCTTCCACAAAAAAATTCAAATAAGTTAAGGATTCCTTAGAATGAGTTCTAAAATGAAATTCCAAGGCTCGCAAAAAAAAGATGTCAAAAATAAAAAGTATTTTGCACATTACAACAACAAGTCATTGAAAGAGAGATTCCTAAAGTTGATTTTATATGTTCAAGAGGCAATAGAAGCCTTTTCTAAGGAGCATGGTCCAACAAAAGACTACATAGATAGTTCTACTAACTACTTCATATGATTAGATGTAGGTAAATGCTTCTTTTAGGATCACTTTAGCACATTATAACTCATATTCAATATGATTGTAAATTAAATTCTTGAAAGTATGTAGAGAGTCATACATAAGGTATAGTATTTGACTTTAAAAATATGAATTATGTATTAAATATAAAAAGTGCAATAATGATCCAAATTGGAGAGCCACATGAAATTGGATCTATTTTAGCATGTAGACAAACTTTTGTCCTAGTTTACACTTCAATTCATGTGCCTTCTTTGTGAAATACAAAAAAACACCTATTATGGCCAAAATTGAGTTTCTTAGATCTCGAAGGATTAATTACTAGATGTTCATACTTTTGCTATTTTTCTTTTCAACGAGATTGACTGATTTGAATTGGTGATGTAACTTCATGATTGTGATGTCAATTTTTGAATGAACAAGACTTCTAAGATATAAGCACCTATTATTACACTTATTGCAAGATTAAAAAAACCTATTGAAATTTGATCAAAGGAAGAATGTGTGTTTGTTTGTAAGTAAATAATAATAAGAATTGCTCAAATTGAAGTAGAGTATTTTTGCCTCAAATATAGAGATTTAATTCTAAAGTTCCTTTTGAGTAGTATACTACAAATAATTAGTAAGGTCACCCATGAATCAAGTGCAACATGTTGAAAAGATACAATAAATACTTTAATGGTGATCTCAAATAATGACACTTGTTCAATAACTTCTTCCAATGTCTTAGGTCTAGTTTATACCAAATCTAAAGGTTAGGGGGCTAGATTTTAAAAGTTTTGATTGGATGAAATTGAAAAGTCCTTAGAAAATGGATTTACACTACGAAATGAGAGGTTATGGTCTCGAAGAAGGCCCATTGATGTGGTGTGCATTTATTTCCTATGTAATAGTAAAACCCCTCAAATTTTGAGTCCCTTGGAATTATTGTCAAATCCACTTCAAGGAAGTGGGTCTAATTGAAATTCATGGGGTCCTTGTTGAAAAATATAATTATTTAATATTTATTTATTTTGCCATTTTATGCTTTCTTGATAGTTTACACCAATCCAAAAGTCATGACTTCCAAGGGAGGACTCTTTAGTGGCAAACAAGTAGGCTTCAAGAAGGGGACTTCTCAATTTTCTATTTTCCCTTGTTTATGGTATAAACTAGACCTAAGACATTGGGAGAAATAGTAGAACTTGTATTATAAAAGGGTGACAATGTGGAGCCGTTTGTCATTGGAAAAGTGCAACAAGACCGGAGTAGTATCAACAAGACCTAATGGTGATGCTCTTAAGATAGACCAATCCAATTATGTTTACTATTTTTGACCATTCCTTACTTTTGGCCCCAATTTTGTCCCCCAAAAAATCCAATTCCATTTATTTTTCTAACAAAATTAGTGAATTATTGCTCAGAAGGAATAACATGTCAATTCTTTAGTGGTAAGTACTCAAGGCAATTATGGGTTGTTTATGGGACATTTATGACTCTAATCTAAGGATGATTTTATAATTTCATATAATTTACAATTTTAATCAGAAATTTATAATTCCACTTAGGTTTGATACATGAAATAAGCACACACACCTCTGCAAAATATGTGCCTTTCTTGGAATTGACCCCACATGTTGAGATTCCAAATTACGGTGGTAATAGGCTTATCTACCTTATTGGTTTGGACTCCATAATCTCACAAAGAAAGCCTGCAATTGTAGTGAGCCATTTGGCAATGGAACTTCCAAAAGTGGTTGTAATTTATTTGAGCACAATCGCAGGCACGATCAAGGTGAGTAGGGGATGTTCTATCCTAAGGACCTCCTTTTATGTACTGGTCACCAAGAAAATTGCACAACAAGTGCTATAAGAAAAAATAAGCATTGCACTTTCATGTAGACCCAGTGGATGGGGAGGGAAATAATAAAAAAATTTACACGTATTAAATTCACTAGTCTCTACCAATGAGGTTGTCCATTGGAATCGGTGAAACTTGAACTCCTCATTTCCTGCTTGCCCACCCCCGTAAGACAATCAGTGGAGCCGCTTTTGTCTTCTTGCTTGAATTAGCTGCATAAGGTAGTGTGATGTAAAACAAACCCTCTCCTTCAAACGGACCTTAGCTATGGGGGAGAATGGAGATGAGGTGATCCTTGAATGGACCACTTTAGCAATTGAATGCATCTAGGAAAATTTATTTTTTCTATTGCAAGAGCCAATCAAAGTCTTTGAATTTGCACATCTCTTTACAAGTTGCAAGTGGATAGATTTTAGGAGACCTACTATCACAAATAGGTGCTTGTGTCCTTAATCTTTGAAAATTTATAAGTAATTCAAAAATGCTTGGAAAAATACAAAACCACGTGTGTTAGGTTCCATGTCTATTTTTCTTTCTCTGAAAAATGACATAAAAATACCTTTATCCACAAAAACCTATGAAAAAAGCAGACCAACCCTTAAATGGTTGCTTTTAGAGCATACTACCTTACTTGCCCACTGGGCAAGCATGTAAGGAGGCCCTAAGTTACAGTGGTGTGTAGTAAGCACCCAATGCACCTCTCCCTTTAGAAAATCACCCTAAATTCAATATTACTCCGAATACTCCGGAAAAAAAAAATTGCCTTTATACAGTTTTACATTTCTCTTCTTATGATAATAATTTCAAAATATTCCAGCAGGCTAGTGCCAAACCACATCTGTTTCTCTCCTTAGGTGGGCGATTTCTGAGCCCCTCTAAGTTACCTTTAAGGTAGGTACACCCCAAACCGCCACTTTTTGCTATTGAGCCTATTTTCTACTATTAAACTGGTCAAATTTTCACATGTTCGTGTTGTCAAGTGAAAGGAGGTTCCAACGCACGAGAGAACATGGCATTTGGATACTGCATGCAAAAGTTATTAAGGAACAAAGTTTGGTTCTGAAAGTGTTTCTTCCACATAGGTAACAGAACTGATTTTCGAGATGTACATAGAGTATAGATGGTGGTTTAAGGTCAGTGGCACATTTGGGTGTACCTACCTTAAACTAGAAGTGTGAAGTTCACCTATGCTGGTTCCTTTGTATGCAATTTTTTTTAAAAACCATTCCGTGATCCGTTCCGGTTGTTGAATTTCACATCAAAAGTGAGTGGGAAAAAACAAAAAGTTTCCTTCATGGTCGGTCGGTTGGTGCGTCCGGCTGGGCGGGTGTTTTCCTTCGAACGAACGTCGCATCAATTTAATTTACTTTACCCTATTTCATTTGGGAGATATTGAACTAGGTGTCATGTCTCCAGCAGGCACATGTACTTCCAACAATAACCTTACGAATGTGAGGTAACTTAAGGCGCGGACAAGGCTTTCGTCGTCGGTCATTCAACAACGTCATTGGTGTTCAAGGATATCGACCTTATCATGTGTTCCACAAGGCATGTCGTAAAGTCTAAGTGAACCCGTAAATGTTGAAGAGGCTGGTTTTTTTTTACTCGATGGATGATAAGGAATCCTTCTAGTAGGACGGAAATGCAACTATTCATCCTAAGAATTTTGTTGTGACTTCCAATGAGTGCATTTGCAATTTTGTAAGTGGATGATTCTCACGGGAACCAAAGGGATGGTTTATGTAGTCACTAGTGTGTTGTTTAAGGGTTAAAGTGGGTACCTTGTATTTGCCACTTTTTGCTATTGTACCTGGTTACTATTATTCAACTTAAATGGGTCAAATTTTTGTATTTTTTTGTTGGGAAGTGAAAGGAGGTTCCAATGCACCAAAGAATGGGGCATTCAAATGCCATGTGCAAGAGTTAGAAGTGCCACTTTTTGCTATTGTGCTTGATTACTATTATTCAACTTAGACGGGGCAAATTTTCATATTTACTTGTTGAGAAGTAAAAGGAGGTTCCAATGCATCAAAGAGTGGGACATTTGGGTACTATATACAAAGTTAGGAAGGGTTAAGGTTTTTTTGGTAGGCAACTCTTGAGCACCAAGAACAACAACAACAAGATGCCACAAATCCAATGTAGTACACGTGTGAATGTATATGCATCTATGATCGCTACAAATTATAACTTAGTATAGTAACTATTGCATGACAAAATTTATTTTCATTGGATCATATTGGCAATTGGAAGGTGATTCCAACTCATTAATCATGCATTATTTGGACATTAAGGTAGGAGCCCTTATTTAAATCATGCGATTAATTGTGCCATTTCATGGTCACAATGTATTAGTTGAGTACATTTGAAAGTTTAAAATGTACAATGTTAATATATAGTGGCACAAATAGTATGACTTTTGAATTGTGACAAAAAATAGGGTATCCTAACTTGTATGAATAAGTTATTAATTTTTTCTATTGAAATGCCAATAATAGGTGTACCATAAATTGACATAGAGTTCTAATGTTCAAACTTTGTACATTGTCAAAATTAATACCATCATTTTAGACAAGAATCTAGATGTGACTTTTTTATCAATGATGATTTGGATGTATACACTTTACAAGTATAAGTAGAAAATTTTGTGCTAGTGTGATTTTTTTTTTGCTAAAATTGTATATTAGGACTAGAGCTAAGGTTGATTTTAGACCTTGAGGCAATATAGGTCCTTTCCTAAGAAGGTAGTGCCTAATAAAAGATAACTCTCACTACACATGTAATAGATATTAGAACTACTTTTAAACATACTCTTCATTTATATAGCATGTAAAATCTATATTAGTGTGCCATGCACTTTTGTCAAAACCAAAATAAAGTAACAAGTCCAAATGCTACAAAACAAAGCTCATGCACCCCTCCTTGCTAAGGGCTTTCCGGCAATACCAAGAATGTGACCAAAGGACACATGGTCCAAAAGATCTCAATGTAACAAACAAAACAAAACAAAAACAAATAACTTAATTTAAGGTATGGATTTGGTTTCTTCATTCTATTCTTTGATTTCAATTGTCTAACCAATTTTGAATGACTTTGGGTAGCTACTAAACAATATAATTTTTTGGCAACTCACAAAATAAAAACCATTGAGATCAGACAAAAAAAACAATTGCATTTCCTTCCAATTAAGCTTGAATGTACCAAGACCCAATTTTTTTTTAATCTTTAATTTGGAAGGGGAGAATCAAATCCAACAATAAACCAAACCCTTGAAAGGCCCTTGGGGTCCCTCTATATGATTTATATTTAGCCTTGTACCTCTTCAATTGTGGTTAATTATACAAATCGTGATAATTGTTATTTTCATACCAACATGATCATTAATTTTCTATCTAACATGATCATTAATTTGCATACTAACGTGATCATTAGTTTCCTTTCTACCATAATTATTATTTTTTTTCTACCATGATCATTAATTTACTTTCTAAAGTGATCTATAATTTTCTTTTCACTGAAAAGTATTTGGTCAATGTTCTTCTCATCAAATACCACCAAAATTCATTATATACTTTATGGACACAAAGGGTTTTCAAGCCCTTCAAGGGGTTAAGTCTAAAAAAGAATGCCATCTCCGCACTCCAAATAAGGTGTAGGTACCCATAACCGATCAAATAAACAATTCTAGGCATGGTCTGGAGTGTTGCAAGGCAAAGCAAATATTCTCAGTGGTGCATTGATAGAAATGATAGGGTTTGCAAAAAAATTGGTAATTTTATCACTTGAACCAAAATTACTATGAATTTTGGGAGGCAAAAAGTGCTTCAGACCCATAAACAACCATTAAATGCTTCTAATTCCAATCTTAGCCAAACTACTTTCCTGCTCACTACTTCTTGCTTCCATGCTATCCACTTTGGGACATGTCTCACGACCTTATTAGTTGGAACACATTCGAAGGCTTGGTTGGAAATTGAATCCAGCCTTGGTGGGAAATAAGGTAGTATGGCCTTTAAGTGCCCATCTTCTTCAGACTGTCCTGTAGGTAGTTGTAAAATGGATGCCAAGTGATCCTTGAATGGACCTCTCTGGTCTGTTAATGAATTCAAGATTTTTTTTATTGTAAGAGTCAATCATTGTCTTTGGTTTCTGCACATTTCTTTATAAGTCACAAGGGGACTGATTTTGGGACACCTATGGTCACAAATAGGTGCCTATGACCTGAATCTCTTTGAAAATTCACAAGTAATTCAAAAATGCTTGGAAAAATACGAAACTACTTGTGTTGCGTTCCGCACCTATTTTTCTTTCTCTAAAAAATGAGCTAAAAATCATTTTGTCCATGGAAACTTGTGAAAAAAGGCAAATCAGCCCTTATAAAAAAGGTCGCTTTAAGGCCATACTACCTTAGAGCTTGCACATGGGTACCCGGTCGGAAATGGATACCTCTACCTTATTAGTCACCCCCCAAAATGGGATTGTTTGCAAGTGTTAGTAAGTGAACGGCAAACTGCAGTAGTAGTACGTCACTAGCAGACGATGGAGTCACGAAGTGCGTCAAGCCCCTTCCCAAGCGACGCAGGGGGTGTCGGGTGACGTGACCGGAGCACCGGGGACCCCGGGACTGGTGGGACCCACAGGGAACCCCCTTCCCTGCCCGGGATTCCGGGGTCGGGGTCTGGGGAGGTTATGAAATGTGGTCAAAGGTCTATTCTACTTGGTGGCGGTATTGACATCAATACGTTTCATTTTTCACTGTTGCAATGCAGGAGACAGTGGCCATGCTGAGGCGTTGATGGGGGGATGGGGATCAGGAGGATCAGGGCGCTGCAGCAGGAAGGGTGCTGGTTGAGTTAGTTAACTCTAGTTGGGTTGGCAGTACCACGTCTAGGGTTGAGGGAAAAAAAACACAAAAAACGGTAGCTCAACATTCCCTTGGCACATTATGTATGTATGTAGAGGGAATTTAGTATGGGGATGAATTTGGGTATGATTCCATGGGAAAAACGGCCGGTAGGAAGGGGGACCGAGGGCAGGCTTCCATGTGGAGTGAGGGGCCCAGTGAAGCTTGCTGATCATTGGTCAAATGGGTGATCGTAAAAAAATGGGGATGCCAATTTCACGGGATGATCGACAGGTGCAAGCAACCCCTCGACTCCACATGGAAGCCCACTCTCAAAATCTGTACAGACGGTAAGGTAGTCTGCTCTAAAAGCGAGTGGCTTCTTCGAATCGCCCCTATAATTTTAAGTCTGAAATGGATCATAGGTGGTACTTAAATGGACCTCTCAAGCTATTGAGAGAATCAAGAGAAAACTATTTTTTATTATATTGTTGGCCTTCATTTACTGAAATCACTTTAGAAGTTGCAAGTGGTTGGATTTTGGAAGACTTCGGATCACAAATAGGTATCTACAACAGTTTTTTAAAGAAATTCATAGGTAATTAAAAAATGATTCCAAAATATGAAATCACTTGTGTGACATTCCGCATCCATTTTTCTTTCTCTGAAAAATGATCCAAAAATATTTCTATTTATAGAAACCTTCGGAAAAGGGGGACCAGTAAGTAAATGGTCACTTTAAGGCCATACTACCTTATACACAAATAGTTTTGAGTAGGGCCAAGTCTATAGTAGTGCAATGAGCCTCTTGTGAGGTCCAACCAAGGGTGAATGTAAAAAAAAAAAAAAGACCCCCTCTTATTTTGTGTTGTTTTAATTTTATTGTTAAATCTTCTCCTTGCTAATTTGGGACCTTTGATTGCAGACATGAAATCAAAATTTGCAAAAAAGAAAATTTGTGTAGCAAATGAAAGGTTCATGTGTTTTTCCCAAGAATAAAACATGGACTTCTACAAGCACTACTATAGGTTTGACCCTTGAAGAGCATTGGAGGTATTTTTTGAGTTTTACAAGCTATTTTACGAGTTGTTTGTCTTTAACCCTTGAAAGATCCTTGGGGTCCCTTTATACCACCCATATTTAGCCTTACAACTCTTTAATTGTGTTTCACATAATAAACTATGATATACTATTATTTACATACTACTATGATTATTAATTTATTTTGTACTGAACAATATTTGGTCGATGTTTTTCTAGTCAAATACCACCATATTCATAATATATTGTAAAGCCACAAAAGGTTTTCTAGACCTTTTGGGGTTAATTCCCATATCAAATCATTTTTTACGTATCGAGTATGGGTTCTTTTTCTATTTTTTTAATACTAAACTAGCAGTTGGCGATTGCTTTGCTACGCATAAACTATATTACTTTCATCAATTTCTCATGTGATAGAATGTAGATTAATAAAGTGTGTATAATCTTTAAATGAAAATATTAACATCTTCATACAATATTCTTTGGAAATACATATATTGTGCAATAGAAAGTAATTAAAGAAAATCTTTATATCATAATTTTTACAAAAAAAATCTTTGCAAACATGAAAATATTGCAAGGACACCACCACTTGATAAATTTCTTCACTTACAAACAATAGTGACCAAATTTGAAGAATTGAAATGCAAATTTGTCAAATTGCAAAGACTTTGTAAATACTTTGTTGTAGAATCCAAAATTGCTTCAATCTAATAAAACTTCAAATCATTTGGTAGCAAAAAAAGAACATTAGAATTGAAAACATTCGAAGCTTAAAAAATCATAGAATTGTGAAAGTAAAATAAAGCATGAAGCCAAGAAATATGAAACCTCCATAATTTCACTATACCTCTGTAATATCACATTTTAACACTATGTGATATTACAAAGGTGAAATGGCCGTTGGAACTCTATAATGCCAGATTGTGTATAAATATGATATTATAGAGGGATTGGACCTTTGTAATATCACACAGTGTAAAAATGTGATATTACGGAAGGCCTTGTGATTTTAGTAGTATGATAGAAATTTTATAGACTCTTTTATTGGATTTTTTTTTATGTTTTCAAATTACAAATACTTTTTTGGATTTTTCCCCCAATGTCAACAATTGACAATGAACAAACCGACAATTTTCCCCAAACATTGACCATGGGGAACCCTTTCGGGTTTGTAGATTTTTGTTGGTAGTTGTTAGGTGTTGTTTGGCTATAGTATAGACAAACCTAGTTAATCATAACCTCCTTAAACATTTTAAAAACTGAATTGTTATGGTTTGTCAATTTAAAAATATATACATGTGAATATTTTATATTAAATATGAGAATATAGCTTCTTCCTTTGTAAATTCAACCTTGATAAACGTAATTTGTGTCATTTCTATAAATGTATATATTAATTCTACTAATTTGTTGTATAGATGAATAAGAATGTATATATGCAATTACATTGGTCTAAATGTACAAAAATTAGGATTTTGGATTTTGAAATAGCCATCATTATTAATTAGTACAAATCAAATTCAAGGAACTCAGTCTTAATTTCCCCCAGACTTTCAACTCAATTCTTCAACAAAAAACTTTTAAAATTCAACATGTGTCATGCAAAAATTTTAACTCCTAAAGTTCCTTGACTATGTTATCACCAAAATGCTTAAAAATTGCTATTTCTAATACAATTACCAAATTTTTGAAAAATATCATTTTTGGACACATGTAATTGTAGAATCTTGTAGTGCGCTAGATTGAAAAGATGTGGAAAAAATTTCAGAAATTTCCACTGTGTAGATTGCAAGATATTAGTATTTGAAGTGACAAAAAAAATTTGCCCTGTGGAAAATTGAGCAACTACACTTCACAAGGTCACATTTATATGAAAAAAACATATAAAATGGTGGTGTTTTTTTAATTCATTCTTCAAGGCAAGTTGGCTACATACTTGAAAAATTTCAAATCATTTGGAATTGTACAACATATAGGAAAAAATTAGTAAGTAGAAAGATGTAGAGAATGATTCAAAATACTAAATTGTTAACAATTTATTTATGGTAATAACAAATGCCAATCCTAGTGGTTGTAATGTTGTAATAAACAATCTAAATCCTAAGATTTTTTTTCCCAAATGTATTGAAAATTCAGCTTAAACAAAGGACTTCAAAATTAATTTTAGAGTAGAGAATCCATAATTGCCTGCAAATTAAAACACCTCATAACTATTGATCAAAATGGAATGATTCAAAGCTTTCTATGTGTATATAAATCTAGAAAAGCAATTTCAATTTTTTGTTTGTAAAAGAAGTGATTTTCCATATTTGCCTTGACTACCCAAGTTGAGAAACAAATTACATATTAGGCCATAACTTTTGACTTATATTTCCAAATGTCCTAAAATTTAGTGCACATAAAAGATATTCCTTGTCTAAACCTTTTATTATAGTTTGGGCCAAAAATATGGAAATCTCTAGTCAAATGTATATGTCCAAAATTTCTATGTTGCCAAAAAATGCAGTTTGGTCCTTTAGGGGTTAAGTTAAGAATATTAAAAGTTTTAAAATCTAAGCAAGTGAAGTGCAAAAAAACTAATTTCCTTCAATTAAAATGCAAATATCTTTCAATCTACATGGTCAGAGTTTTGAAATTTCTTCAACACATTCATCTCTTTGTCTAATAGAAGATCCTACAATTAGATATGTAAAAAAATAATTGCTAAGTTTTTTACACTTTGACACTTTGTAATAGAATTGGCAATTTTGAGTGGAATTTGATGAAAAAATGGCCTTGGAACTATTGGGATTAAAAGATGGTTAGATACAAGGCTCAAGCACGTATGTATCTAATGTTTCAATTAATGACTAAAATGAATAATTTTTTCTTGGAAAAAAAAACAATTGGAAAGAAATTGTCACGGACATAATCTAAAACCTTTTTCAAGAAATTAGAGCTAAAAAAAGATTCTTGAAAAGATTTTCAAACTAGAGAAGGTTTAGGGTTTGAACCTTCTTCAAGAAGCTTTCTAGAAGGTTCTGGAAGGACATCCAAGTAGAAAGGAGGCTTCTTGAGAAACTTCTTAAGTACAAAAAGCTCTTGAAAGCTCCTTGAAGGTCCAAATCAGAGAAAGCTTCTTGAGAAATAGGTTAAGAAGCAAGAGCTCTTTGAAAACCTTATCAAGTAGCGGAAGCTTTTAAAAGAACTTCTTAGTTGATAGTAAGGTAAAGCAACCCATTGTGGTCAGGATTTGGAATTTGCCCTCATGCCATTGCTGAAATTTTTCAAGTTTTTTTCCACGTAAAGACAAGTATTAGAAATAATGAGAGCAATTGAAATTCTATTTTTCAAACAATGTATGAATTTGTTATGAATTTTTGAATTGATCTATCCAAAAGAGTCAATAGGCTACCTGATAACCAACAAAACTATATCTAATATGTTCATCTTAATCACCTAAAGCAGTCACAATAATTTCTAATGTGGAAGGCCTTGGAAAAGTCACATTCTACCATAATTTACACTAAAAAGTTGGGTGCTCCTAATGAGTTCACTAATCACTCCATGGGTGTCAGGTTAGGCATTGATTATGGCTTGAAAATTGTCATGGGATCGTTAGGTGTCCACTATGGGTCATCTGACCGCAATGGGATGTTTTACCTTATATATAGAAGTCAAGATTGAGGTAGTCCTCAATCCTGTCAACACATTTCTTGAGTATTAATTCCTTAATTCAAGCTTCATCTTTGTACTTCTCTTAATTCTAATAGCAATCTAATTCTTAAAGGCTTGTCTTGTCTTGTTTCTCTTGCGTCTATTACAGTTTGTCAAAATTGATCTCTAAATTTTGCTTTGCAAAATTTGGTTTTTGAATAAACAAATAGTGTGTCAACTCAGTTCAATTTTCGCCTTACTAATTATTGACAAACTAACGATAACACTAATATTAGAGGGTTTTTTTGGTTGAGTGCAATTTACTCTTCTTTTTAAAAATATCAAGTACTTAGAGGTTGCGGATTACCTTCCTCTAAATTAGAATTATTTTTTCTTGACGAAGTTTTTAAAGATTGTAAGCGATTTACCGCCCTTCTTAAAAATAACTTTAGCATTTAGAGATTGTGGATTATCCATCTCTAAATTGGTTTTGTCAATTAAGTGATCATTTTTTGCCAAGTGAACCAAAATGTCAAGAAGCAAAGACGCGAATACAACAAAGACTAAATTAGACTTTATATTGAAGGCCATTGAATCTTTGTCCATGTGGACAAATGTTTTTGAAGATTTTATTGCTAAAGTTAATACAAATCAATGAGCAATCAAAGTACCTCAATCTATACCAACCGCCTTAACTTCAAGAACAATGTTACCTACTCAAGGATTTAAATCAAATTAATTTACAGTGAAAGAACCAAGGGTTAGTCTTTTTGAGAAATTTGATGGTTCTCGCTCAAAGTTTTGAGGATTCGTGAATTAAGTCAAACTCATCACTACTTTTCAACCTCAATAATACCCAATAAATGAATCACAAGTGGGCTTAGTCGAAATTTTGCTCACCAGATAAGCCTTGTCTTGATTCACGCCACTATTTGAAGCTAGGTCTTTTGTTTTAAGCAATTTGAAGACATTTTTAGAAGCTTTTACTAAGGCATTTAGAGAGTATGACAAGAACTGCTATGCAACAACCAAGATTTGTACTTTATAACAATGATGATGCTTAACTTCATTATATGCATTCAAATTTTGACAACTTGTTTGCGATATTAGCTAGAGCAAACAACATTAATTAGCCACTTCCAATGGGGCTTATAAAACAATGTAAAAGATTTACTACTATTGTTTTTTTAATTCCCAAACATTAAATGAAGAAATAAATCAAGCTGTAAAATGTGACAACCGATTATTCCAAAGGCCTCAAGATTGACGTTCTTGGATCACATCAACATATCCTTTGTCAACGATCAAAGTGACACATGTCACGAGTGCATCTTTTCAAGGACCAATGAATATGCAAATTGATACAATAAGATTTGGACCACTCAGTGTATAAGAAAAAAAATAACTTTTTGATGAAGGCCTTGTATTGTAGAGATTCTGGCCACAAGGTGGTTAATTGTAGCAAGAAACACAAACAACAACTATTTAAGACCAGAAGTGTACATATATCAAAAATGAAAATGCTTAGCTACAATAGGGACTATTCAACTCGAGCCCTCTCTTGTACAAATAAATCCAAGTCCTCAGCTTTCTTTCCAACCTTATCATTGTTTTATTATACTTTTGTGGTTGGGCCCTAAAAAGAAATTGCAAATTCAAGTTTTTTTGAACTTTGAAGCTTCAACTTATTTTATGGATAATACATTTGTAAAATGCCACAAAATTCCTCTAGTCAAGAAACCAATTCATGTATATGTAGATGTTATTAATGGTTGAGCTTTATTTGTAGGGAATGTCACATATGAAACCAAACCATATTTCACTAGAGGTTTCATTTACATGACATAGAAGTATAATTACATTCAATATAATCAAAATCTTGGTTAACCCTATGATCTTAGGGCTATCGTGATTGATGAATTTAGAAGTATAATCCAATTGTAAATTAGAAGTCACTTAGCTTATCATTTTCACCAAAAGCCTCTAAATTAGAATCTTCTCCAACACCCTTAAATGTCAAGCCTGTACTTGTTGGAGCTAAAGCTTTTATAAAAATTGCAAAGAAAAATGATTGTTACGTATCTATAGAACTTTGATGTATAAAAAAAGTAGTACTTTGTTAAGTATTCCACTTCAATACAAAGAATTTGGCGACATATTTGAAAAAAAATATTAGAATCTTGCTAAAACATCGACCATATGATTGTACCATTGATCTTAAAGATGAAGCCCAACCATCATTTGATCTCATTTACAACCTATTGTAAAACATGCTTTCAACATTGAGGGAGTACATCAATGAAAATCTTGCAAAAAATTTCATTTGGCATTCCAAATTCGTAGTTGGAGTGCCAATATTTTTTGTGAAAAAGAGAGATGGCTCTTTATGAATGTGCATAGACTATCAAGGCCTAAACAAAATAATAGTAAAGAATTGATATCCGTTGTCGTTGATATTTAGCCTTTTAGATCAACTTGGACAAGCCACAATCAATACCAAGATTGATCTTTGTGGGGTGTATAACTTGATGCATTTTAAAGTTGAAGATGAATGAAAAACAACATTGCAAATAAGATACGGATATTTCAACTACAATATTATGCTATTTGGTCTTATAAATGCACTAGTTGTCTTTTAGCATCTAATGAATGATGTTTTTTTGCAAATTTTTAAATTAATTTGTCGTATGTTATCTTGATTTATTTCAAAAATCTTAAAGAACATGAGAAACACGTGAAACTTGTCATACAAAAGCTACGAAATATTGGATTATATGTCAAATTAAAGAAATATGTATTCCATCAATTCCAAGTAGAGTTTCTTGGGTACATCATCTCCAACAAAGAATTATTAATAGATTCAAAAAATATTCAAGCTATCACTAACTAGGAAACTCCTTAAACAGTATGCCATGTATAATATTTCCTTGAATTTGTTAACTTCTATTGAATCTTCATCAAGAACTATTTACAAGTGACAACTCCATTAACTTGGCTAACATGCAAAGACAAGCTTGATTGGAAACTTGAGGTTGAAAGGGCCTTTCAATAGTTAAAATTAGCTTTTATGACGGTTCCAATCTTGATCCATCTAGATTTTTCTAAGCCATTCTATATGGAAATAGATGCTTCAAATTTCATATTAGGAGCAATACTCTCACAAATGGAAAAAGAAGAGAGACTTTGCCTAGTTAATTTCTATTTGAGAAAATTTTCAACTGTTAAGATCAATTACAAGATTCATGATAAGAAGTTTCTTGCCATTGTGAGCTCGTTTAAAAAATGGCACCATTTGCTTGAAGGAATGTCACATTAGGTGACTGTATATATAGATCACAAAAATCTTAAGTATTTTATGTTTGTGTATGTTTTAAATTGACATTAAGTCCATCGGAACATGTCGTTATCTTGTTTCAACTTCATCATCATATATCGTCCCAAAAAGCAATAAAATTTGTCAAATGCTTTGACTTAGAGATCATATTTGATACTAAAAGAAGGAAAAGTAATATATGACCTACAACATACAATTTTTATTAAGCCCAAACAATTCCAACTTTGTGCAACAATTATGGGACTAGCAATTGATTCTTTATTTCTTGACCAAGTTTGTACAACATTGAAAATAGATCTTCTAGCTCTCAACATCAAGCATTGGTCTCATTGTAATAGTGATAACTTCAACTTATAAAACAACCTCTTGTATTTTGAAAAACGCTTATACATTTTGGAATCCTTCTATATTTTTAAGTTCTTCAAATTCGACACAAATTTCCTACTATTGGGCACTTTGGATTCAATAAGATGTTGAAACTAGTGTCTAAGAATTTCTGGTGACCTCAAACGTGGAAGGCCATTGAAGACTTTGTACTTTCATGTGATACGTATGCGAGATCTAAAAATCTACGATATCGTTCACATAGACTTCTCCAACCATTACCTATTCCGAAGCAACCATGATCTTGAATTTCTATTGATTTCTTCACAAATTTACCTCCATCATTATCTTTAGATTCCATATGCGTGATTCTAGATTGACTAACAAAAATGACATTTTTTTTCCATATAAGAAAACAATCACCAACAAAGAAACATGGAGGTTCTTTTTCAACACTATCTATTGATATCATGGTCTACTTGATGATATCATATTTGATTGAGGATTGCAATTTATCTCTACATTTTGGAAGTCTCTCTTTGAAACTTTGAGGGTGAACATCAAACTTTCTTTTGCTTTTACCCACAAATTGATGGACAAATAGAATAGGTGAATCAAGTGTTGAAACAATATTTACATTGCACCATTAATTATCAACAAAATGATTGAACTTCACACTTAACTTCAATAGAATTTGCTTACAATAAGACCATTTATACTTCTATTAGTCAAATGTCACTCTACACCAACTAAAAGTATCATCTTAAATTTGATTACTCAACATTTCACAAATGAATAATCTGGGAACTTAAAATTTGGTGTTAAGGTTATCAGAGCTTCAAGAAATTATGAAGCTTCACCTTCAAGAAGCTCAAGAATGTTACAAATTATCAGTAGACACATTGCACAAGGAATTGTCACCATTTCAAATTGGTGACTAGATTTGGTTCTTCTTTCGGCACAACATCAAAACTACTTGACCATGCAACAAATTGGACTATCACTGGCTAGGATCATTTCCTATTTCAAAGCAAGTTAATCATGTTGCCTATTATTTAGAGCTTCTAGTAGCTATGAAAGTATATTTAGTCATTCACATTTCTCTTCTTGAGCCACATAAAGAATTAAATCTTTTCAATGAAAGTCAACTGCTACCATCTTCTATCAATATCAACAATTACAAAAAATACAAGGTAAAAAAAGTATTTGATTTACAATGTAGGCACGACAAGTTGGAGTATCTTGTATATTGGCATGGATACAACATTAATGAACAAACATGGAAGTCATCAATAAATTTGGTCAACGCACTATAAAAAATACATGAGTTTCACCGATTCCACCCTACTAAACTATGGTTTACTAGAATAGTAGCTTTTTAAAGAAGCTTTTTCATCTAGAACTTGAAATAAAGAAGGGGAGTCGATACGGGAAGAAGCATTCATTCTAGTTATTAAAAATTTCAAAAGTCTTTAGTTAGCTGTTGTAGAATCTTCAATATATCTAATTGGAGGGTTTTTAGAGAGACTTTAGATCCCGAACCCCAAGAGGAGTTTGATTTTTCATTATCCTAATTACCAAAACAACTATGCCAACCAACTAATCATCTGCTACTATAAGGACATTGACAAGGAGATGTAGGGCTTTTTGAACAGCGGAAAAAATCTCACTTAGACCAACTCTAATAAGAAAATCTTCAAGACAATGCTCAAGCCTTGATGATTTTACTACAATACAAAAATATAGAACCTAGTGGATGTAACATGTTTTTTGAAAGTTGTTTTGAAGGACCCAATATAGAATAGTATTTTTGTATGGTTCATCCAATTGAAGGTAATCTTGATCATCAACATTGGTTGAAGGTCATATCCATCATTTGCTTATAATTGAATGGATTGCTTATGTAACTCGTATCATTTAGCGAATTTTTGAATCCTTAGAGATGGGTAAAATTTAAAACTTTTCTTAGAATTTGTCACTAGAAAAAGGAAGTGATGTCACAAATATGTATAGTCTATAACCTTCTATAAGAAGTTGGAGCTGAAAGAAAGCTTCTTGAGAAGATTCTCAAATTAAAGAACGTTTTAGAAAGTTTTGAAAAGACACTCAAGTAGGATGGAAGCTTCTTGATAAACTTCCTAAGTAGGAAAAGTTTTTAGAGGAATTTCCTAGTTGATAGTATATATAGAAGTCGAGGTTGAAGTAGTCTTCAGTCTTGACAATACATCTCTTGAGTGTTAGTTCTTTGATTTAAGCTTCAACTTTGTACTTATCTTGATTCTAATAGCAATCTTATTCCTAGAGACTTGTCTTGTCTTGTTTCTCTTGCATCTGTTACATAAACAAGAAGAGACAAATAGATGCAAGTTCTTGACATTTTTATTTATTTTGTTGTTTGAGAATTTCAATTTAGAAAATTTTAGTGAGAGATTTTGGATAGAAACATTCAAGGATCTACTTTCCACCCTCTTATCTTGCTATCTTATATATTAATAAGTTTCATTTTATTTTAAAAATAACTTCGCAAGATTTTAAAAAGAATTTGGAAAAAGAATTATTCAAGTTCTTGGTGGAAAAGAACATTGCCATGGACTTGAATTGGCATGGACCACGCACAAACTCTAGGTAAAAAAACAGTACAAAGTGTTTTTAGTAAGTGGATGTTTCTATTTTAGCTCCAAGTCCCATCATGATTATTTGCTAGATAGATGCTTCATTTTGATTCTTCTATTTGATACTAAACAATCAAATAATCTAAATATTTGTAGGTGTTTGTAGTCAATATAATTAATCATACTACTAAAATCATAAGTCCCTTTGTAATATCACAAATGCTACCATTAATACTAGGGGCTCGTGCTTGCTATGCTACACATTCATTGTATCACATATTAGTAAAATTTTGATATATTTGAATAGAACGCATGATAATGATTTCAATAAGTCTTTAAAATAATTATTTTAAATATTTTGTAAAAATATTTTCAATCATGCATACATAGAAATCATATTTTCACACAATGTGATATTATAGAAATAGAGTAGTAGTTTGCAATCACTTTTGTAATATCACTTTCACAAAGGGTGATATTATAGAAATAATATAGTTGGTGCAATTAAGGTGATATTAAAGAGGATCTATAGGATGATATTATAGAGGTAGTAAATCCATTGCTTCTCTTGGCTTTATACTTTTTTGCACTTCTATGATTTTGTGCTTTTATGAGCTTTGAACTTTCATGATTTCAATTTTCTATTGGTATTACCAAATGATTTTGAGAAATTTATGCAATTAAAGCAATTTTGGATTCCACAACAATTAAGTTGTTCACAAAGTTTTTGAGATTTATAAATTTTTCTTTTCAATTCTTCAATTTGAATTGCCATTTTTTGTAACAATGGAGTCAAATTTTTAATGCATTCTAATGAATGTGTATCTTTTATAGTGTTTACTATTGCATATGTTTCATTCATCATTCAATAAATTTCTATTGTACATTTCAATATACGCTTACTTATAAAAAAAAATTATACAAAGATTTTAGTCATTTTTATTTGAAGATTTATTGAAATTTTTGTTCTACATTCTATCTAATACATAAAAATTCTTATAAAATTTTAATGATGAATGCATAGCATAGCAAGCGCCAACCGCTAGTAAGATTCTATAATTTTGTGGACTTTGCCTTGGTGAGGAGTCAAGGACTACGTGCAAACTCTACAACCCAATGAAATAAGGATGCTATTGTATTATCCTTGATGGCCCGTGGACATTTCTATTTGAGTTCCAACTCCCCATTATTGTTCACTAAGTGGATGCTCCAATTTGGTTCTTCTATTTGATGCCAAATAATCAGATAATCTAAATATTTGTAGGTGTTTATTATTAATATAAACATTATAGTACTATAATTTTATAGTTCACAAAGAGTTGAAGACTAGGTGTAAACTCTATGATTCAATAAACCAAGATGCTATTGTATTATTTTTTGTAGGTGGATGCTTTTGTTTGAACTCCAAGGTCTATTGTTCCCTAGATGGATGTTTTCTTTTGATTCTTTTATTTGATGCCAATCAATCAAGTAATCTAAACATTTTAAAGTCCTCATTGTCTATATAATCTAAAAGATTGTACAATTTCATAGACTATATCTTGGTGAAGAATCAAGGACCACATGTAATCCTATCACCCAATGAACTAGGACACTATTGTACTATTCTTGGTGATTGGGTGGCCATGCTTCTATTTCTATTTTAGCTCCAAGTCCAATCAAAAACTGGTTACTAGATGGATGCTTCTATTGGATGCCAATCAATCAAATAATCTAAGGTGTTCATCAATAATCTAAGGTCCAATAATTTTGTAGACTTTGCTTTGGCGGGAAGTTGAGGACCATATGCAAATGACTCAATGACTAAATGAACTTAGGCACTATTGTATTATTCTTGGTGGATGGACACTTTTATTTGAGTTCTAAGTCTCTATCACTAAGTGGATGCTTGTATTTGAGCTCTAAGTCTCTATCGTGATTGTTCACTATTGTATCATGAACACATGTTTTAAATGCCTCTTATAAACACTAAAGTTTTTTCTACACAAGACACATAAAGATTAAAAAATATATTATCTTTATCTATATTATTACTCACGTTAGTTTTCCTTTATAAGTATCATTTGCTTTTTTGGTGAAAATATGAAACTGGAATAGACTTTTGGTTTGAGTTCACAAATAAAGCATTATTTAACATCAAGAGATCCTTTGGTAGGATATCATATTGTCTTTGAAGTAGGTGGTTCAAAGTGTTGTGTTGTCTTCAAACCACAATGTCTTTCATTGGACAATAAAATTCATTTTGTGGGTAAGATAGTAGGTTTGTAATGTCTTTATTTACTTAAGAGCTAAGAAATTACTCCGTGATTGGAGAATTTTAAAAAAATATATATTTTTCAATAAATTTTTTCTTGAAAGACAAATGGAATTGGTATCCAATATAAGCTATTTCATATTTTTTGTAGGTTTGTAAAATTAGTTATGAATTTTGGAAGCTGAATTACAATGGTCATGAAAACATTCATCTCTTGAAATGTACTCTATTTGTACATTGATGGTGCAATGAGAAAAAAAATGTACTTCCGCTTTAGAGAACACTTTTAGTGCCTGAGAGCTTTAAGGACCTCCTATCATACTACTGAAATCATAATTCCCTCTGTAATATCACAAATGCTACCATTAATACCAGGGGCTTGTGCTTGTTATGCTACACAGTCATTGTATCACATATTAGTAAAATTTTGATATATTTGAATAGAATGCATGATAATGATTTCAATAAGTCTTTAAAATAATTATTTTAAATATTTTGTAAAAATATTTGCAATCATGCATACATGGAAATTGTATTTTCACACAATGTGATATTACAGAAATAGAGTAGTAGTTTGCAATCACTTCTATAACATCACTTTTTACAAAGAGTGGTATTATAGAAATAATATAGTTGTTGCAATTAAGGTGATATTAAAGAGGATTCATAGGATGATACTATAGTGGTAGCAAATCCATTGCTTCTCTTGGCTTTACACGTCTTTGCACTTCTATGATTTTGCGCTTTTGTGAGCTTTGAGCTTTCATGATTTCAATTTTCTATTGCTACTACCAAATGATTTTGAGAAATTTATACAATTGAAGCGATTTGGGATTCCACAACAATTAAGTTGTTCACAAAGTTTTTGAGATTTTAAAAGTTTTTCTTTTCAATTCTTCAATTTGGTTTGCCATTTTTTGTAACAATGGAGTCAAATTTCTAATGCATTCTAATGTATGTGTATCTTTTACCATATTCATCATTGCATGTATTTCATTCATCATTCATTAAATTTCTATTATTTATTTTAGTATATGTTTATTTATTAAAAAAATTATATGAAAATTTTAATAATTTTTATTTGAAGATTTTTTGAAATTCTTGCTCTGCATTCTATCTAACACATAAAAATTCTTATGAAATTATAATGGTAAATGCATAGTATAGCAAGCGCCAATTGCTAGTCACTAAAAGAAAATCCCGTTGTACTTGAGAAAAATTGCGTTTTACTCAATAGAAAAGTGTGTGATCGGTTTTATTGAGTTCTCCCTTCACAACGTTGCGTTTTGCATTCCAACACAAAATTCTGTGTTTTACTAGTCAAATTCTGTGTTGAAACATTTGAACACAGAATTTTGCGTTACGAACGGAAAACTCAACAAAACCGATCCCACACTTTTCTATTAAGCAAAACGCAGGTTCTGTCAAGTAAAACATAGTTTTGACAAGTAAAATGCAATTTTTGGCAAATAAAATGGAGTTTTCTTCTAGTGTATTGTACTAATGATATAGATGAACTGTAGAAGGTTGAAAAGTGACAATTAGTGACTTTCAAGATTGATGTATGAATGAAGAATTGAATTATTTTTAGTTGACTACCTAAATAATGGGTCCTATCTTTTTAAGGTTACCATTATCATCTATAACAACGACTTCTTATAGAATATTTGAGGCAAAAATCGACTTCATTGAAGAATTTTGTATTCTTTTGGAAAGAAAGATTGAAAATTAGAAGCAAATGATGTTATTTTAATTTTTCTATTAGATAAATTTAGCCAATTGCTTTAGGTCTTATAGTAGAACCACCCATCACCAACTACAGCCCTAACATCAATCAATAAGGGAGTTGAAATTCAAGAGAGACTAGGACTAATTTCCAAGCATGAATTCTTGATTTCTGCCCATTAATTCTTCCATTCTTTTCATGACACATCTACTTGGTTTGGAGTGCCAAAGTGAATAAGAAGTGGTCTCTTCAATGAGTAGTTTTAGTAAAATCTACACATTGGACATGGGTCCAAACCAACTTTTGCCTTCCAAAATTCATAATAATTTTAGTTCAAGTAATAATATCACCAAATTATGGCAATCCCCTTCATTTGTATCTTTCACCTGTAGAAATATTTTCTTTGTTAATGTACTACACATCATATCTATAGTTGCTTATTCAGTTGATTATGGATGGTTCTACCATAATCTTAGAAGGATGCTACCTTATCACTAAGGTACTCATTTCAAAATTATCACATGCCAAGGTGAATAGGTGCATTCTTCATTTCTATAGTTTTTTAAAAATCATTCATCACACATTTTTAGTTCATAACATCCTTTTTAGGGGTTAACCTCCAAATATCGAGCCAAATATCCCTTGTCAATAGTTTGTTGGGGAACAAAAAATCCTAAGTGATGCAATTCTTAGGTTTATAATGTGGTCACTAAGTAATGTAGAAACACCTAAAAGCAAAAGAAAATTTTGGGTCTACTATTTTAAAGATCAAATGACCAAAACATTTTGATGGGATTAATAGCAAACTCAAGAGAAATGCAATTCAAGTGGTTTGGTAATATTTTGATACTCTAGTAATTTTTTATAATTCTCAAAGATGAAATTGAAATATGAAATATTCTATAATTAACACAACTAACCTTAAATGAATACCCTTGAAGCATTAAATGTCTTGTTTTTCATTGATTGCATGCTTCAAAAAACTCTTAACCTATCATTGGTTGTTTCCTAAAATTTTGTATTGATTTTGAGTCTTGAAAATGTTCATTCAAGGTCATTTTTTAAGTGCAAAAAAATGAAATGTGTCTTCTTCCGATACTACTACCTTGCATTTGCAATGCCATCAAAATATTGAAATGCTTCTTCATTCAATTCGAGGATCAATGAACATGGATATTACATACCTTGAGTGCCATAGCCTTAAGGTTAACTCTTGTGTTGTGTTGGAATTGAACATGAAGTTTCATTTTTCCAAAGTTCAAAATGCCTTTGGTGAATTTCATGAAATAATAAATTTAATAAAACAATTTTGATAGGATATTCTTAAAATGGAGTTCAAAAGGAAAAGTTTGAAGGGTTTCATAGTTGGGTTGCAAGACTTTTTGGAGGGTACATATACATGATTTATACTATGGGAATCAAACACTATATTGCGCATATGGATTGTCACATACTTTTAATGCCATTAATTCTTTGTACTTACTTTCCTTATAAGTGCTAATTTATATAGTGACCACTTTTAATTGCAACTCTTGCAAAATCAACTCATAAAAATATTTGAGTATTTATTATTGCTTGTCTAATTCAAATTTGAGCGTAATTTCTAGAGTATTGAACTATTTTATTTGGAATCAATATTAAAAATTTTAATTGTATTTTAAATCCAAAATCGTATATTTCAAAATAATTTAAAAAATAATATATTCTTAAAAAATAATTTTATTAATATCTTAGTTGTAAAAAGGTTTAGAAAAAAATGATTGAAAAAATAAATGCCAAAACTTTAGGAAAATCATTTTTAAAACAACTCTTTATTTTTATATTTAATGTTATTTTTTAATAGATTTGACTGTAAAGTCTCTTAGTTATTCTAAAAACAAATTTTTTACATAGTATAAAAAAGATACTGCAAAAGTTCTATTTTACTCAATTGTAGAAGTTTAATTTTTGAGAAAATAAATAAATATTTGGTAGAAATATATTGACCTTGCCCTTTACTTTCAATATGTTACTTTTATACTCTTTATAGGGGTTATTAAAACAGACAACTACTGCTCTTTTTAGTGCATTGTAACAAATTGTGTCACAATGCACTAAAACACATTGATTTTTTCATACACCCTCCTCCCCTTTGTATTTAAATTAATAAATTTATTTAAAAATAAATTAAAAATAATTTTATTCTTGACCCCCCCTCCCCCCTTTGTAGTTTCCAAGTGGGGGTGGGGTGCCAATTGATATGGGATATATCGTCTGTATTTCGTATTTCATATTTTTTGATTCATATCTCGTATCCCATACAATATTTTGTATCCATATCCATTTTTGTATTTATACCATATCCATATTCAATATTGTATTTTGGATTCATATTTGAACGGCTTGGATTGAATTTCACAAAGATCAATGGCTTGTGATTTTTTAAGAAATCAATGGCCTCTTGGAGGGAAAACATTTTTTAAAAATCAACGATTTCTGATTTTTTCGAGAAGGGGGGAACTAATGCACTAAAAAGAGGTGACAACCTCTTTTTAGTGCATTGTTACTTTTATACTCTTTACAGGGGTTTTAGAGTTTTGATTACATGGTAAATGAAATTTTACGTTGAATTTTTGAGGCTATGTTCTTTCATTGGTCATTGACCTTCATTTCAAAAAGTGTCTTGAATAGGTGTATGCAATGCCCTTCAAATAGTTATAAAGAAGACTTCTTGGGATGCAAGTTTCAATTATATATAATAGAATAAAATGTAAAAGTCATACAAAATACATGTTTATGTGGTGCTCCTTTCAATATGTACTCTAAAATGCATTTGAATTTTTACAATATTTGAATAGTGTTTTTAGAAATGCCAAAGCATGCCTTATTGTATTTTGATTATTTTTGAAATGTCAACAAGGCATTACCTGTCTTACAATCATGTTGTTGGAAAAATTTGTATTTGATCTCTTCTTTTTGCAAAGGGGGTACTAAAACTTCCATTTAGGAAGATTTAGCTCAATATGATTAGATTGTATGGTAAAATTATCTTCTAATAAAAATCTACACTAAAAGAAGATCCACATTGCTTTATAGGGAATTTCATTAAAATGGCGATATTCCATGTGCTGTTTTCAAAGTGTGCCATTTCCACAATTCAGACTGCATGGTCTGAAATCTATTATTGGATTAGATTTTAGACTGACCAGTTTGAATTGTGGGATGTCAAAGTCACAAAATATTCGCCATTTTAATGAAATTCCCCATCTTTCTAGAATAAAATAGAGTGGGTCAATTAACATGAATTTACAATTGATTCTAATGACAAAGATAATTTTGTCATTTTTTCTCTATATTAAAAATTTCATAAAAACATCCTATTTTAATTTTGACCTTATCTATATGAAGACCTTATCTATATGATATTGTATGAAGATGGAAGGTATTCATTCCAAAGGTAAAAGTAATTCCCTTGGTTTTATTTGGTAGGGTAACACTTCCAGGTGTTTTTTGACAAAATCATGTATATTTAGTTGCTAAATTTATCACTTAATAGAGTATCACATCATCTACATTGTGTGATTAATTTTAAAATTGTAGGTACAATGTGGTCATACATAGTTTATTGCAATTAAAGAATTTAATCAAACACATGTCATGATGAAAGAACCATTGAATAATTTATTTTTCAAAAAGAAACAAAAACACAACTATTGGATAGATTTAGGAAGTTTTTATTTTGTTATTGAACCAACTATTTGACACTTGTCTACCATTTATGAATGCAAAGTTCATTTGAGCTCAAATGTACTCATTGTAGAATACAATGAACGGAGACATTCTAGTATTGAATAAGAAAATTTGATGAAGCACATGTGCATGAAAGAACCACTACATAGAGTTATCATTTTTGCACTTGGCCATATAAAGTTGCACTTATTAATCATATTGGCAAATTTGCTAACATGGGGGCACTTAGCCATTACACCACTTGGCACAATGCATCGTATAGAGGTTCATGGGGTGCTAGCAACAAACAAACAAACAAACAAAAAATTGTTAATAATAATAATAATAATAATAATAATAATAATATCTTTGACAAATTTATTGCCATGAGTATGATAAGTAGACATTGTGAAGTGGAAAAATGATGAATTACGGAGAATTGGGGACTCTTTTATTTTCCATTGGAATCAATAATTGAAACTTATCCATAATTTTCAAGAAAATAGTTCATTTGAATTCAAATGCTTTGAGATACAATGAGGTGAGATGTTGCATTGTGGAATTGTGGAATAAAAGAATTTGATCAAGAACATGTCAAGTATGAATGAACCACTGTATAGATTTGGGAACCAACAATTTTAACACTTGTCTATTGCTTGTAGGTGTAAGGTCTATTAAAGTTCAAATGTACTTGCTGCACAATACAATGAAGTTAGACATTGTCCTTTTTATGGAATAAAGGGATTTAATCAAGTATATGTTATATATGAAAGAACCACTCCTTAGATTTGGAAAACTTCTATATTCTTGTCAAATCAACAATTTGACACTTATCCATTGTTTGTAAATGCAAGGTATATGTACTTGCTATAGGATATAATGAAGTGAGGCATTGTCTTTTTTATGAAATAAAGGAATTTGGTCTAGCACATATTATGTATAAAAGAACCACTACATAGATTTGAAAAGCTTTTGTACTCCTCTAAATCTAATAGAATAACAATTGTCTATTATTTTGAATTGCAAGTTTTTTCTAAATTCAAATACATAGCTTTGCCACAAAGTACAATGAGGTGAAACATTGCCTTACATAATTAAGACCAATTTTCCCTTTGTATTTTACAAATGAAACAATCATCTTATTTTACAACAAAGGGTTTGCTACTTGTCTAGTGTCTGTCATTGCAAGGATTCTATAAATTCAAAATACATGGAAAAAAATACATGGGTTGCAAAACACAATTAAGTGAAACATTATATAATGGAATAAAATGAATTTGATCAACCACATGTTATATATAAAAGAATCACTAAATACTTTGGAGATACATTAAATTTCTATATAATCAAATTTGACACTAGTTTGTCATTAGCAAATGTAAGGTTTATTAAAAGTTAAATGTTGAATATAATGAATGATTATAGAGTTAAAATGTACTCATGTTCATTATGCCCAACATTTGCAAAGATGCTCAAATTCTTACCTAAAGCTACGGTCCATTTTGGATACACTTTGAATATTCATGATTTATTCATATGCAGCTGACGGAATCTAGAATCTACTTCTCCATTTCAATAGTAGTGACCATTGTGATCATTCTCAAATTCGCATTCAGAAAATTTTATCTGATGTCAACTTCATGCAAGAATTCCAAGCATAACGCACCACACAAATCTGAAAGAATTTTGATTCGTTTTACAAAGGTTTTGAAGCTTCTCCTAAAGAATGTTATTCTGAATAAGTTTAAGGATAACGCAATATCTCAAAAGCATCTACTGGCATGTTATTTAAGCGATGAGCCCAGCGAGATTTTCGACGTTTATAAGCTACAAAATTACACAAATCAAGTGTTGCAATTTCAATTTCTAACGGTTTATGGATTCTAAGAATTATTCCAGCATTTCTCTTCAACATACATTAACAACTGTGTACCCGACTTCTCACGTTACAAACGAGATCCATGCAAATATGAAGACATGGGAATATGTAAGTACACTATTCCCAAGGTACTTGTCCTAAAATCAATCAAAGGAAATCATCCTACTTGCACACCAGATCAAACCTTTCTTCGTACAACTGAGTTTTCCTTTCCTTGGTACAAACTATTTTTCCCGGCATGTTGCATGACACTCAAAAACCCGGTCAGACAGTTGGGCCAGCCAGCCAAAATCGCGCCATCCTTACAATGGTCAGTGGTTGCCAACTCCTATGAAGATCAAGAAACTGATGTACAAAGAGATTCAGAAAGGCAAAACAACTCTTCCAGATTCGTCTTAGCAAAATCTGCACCCAACAGATGCGAACTCTTTGCTAACCATCCTGCTATGACAACCTGGCAGAAAAGGTTTAGATTACACAATTCTGATGGAGACCCCATTTAAGATGCGCCACTTCGTGAGACCCAAAAGAAATCTGTCCCCGTTTGACTATTCAAATTGTCAAGTTGTGGTATTGTGTAAGCACAAAAGATAATGCAAGGTTTTTGGTATGCAAATGGAGGACCTTACCTCACTTCTGCTGCACTTTTCCAGAAAGTTGAAGAGTTGTCTCCCACTATGTTACACATGAATTGATTACAAGCTCATTTCTACACTGCCATGATCAGGAAAAAAATACCCAGATACGCTAGGTGCCTGGCTGTTCAGTAGTCGGTAAAGAGGAGCAAGAGATTCCATGTATGACAAGCATCCAGCATTCTGAAAAGCCAATAACAGACTGTTGTCAGACTCGTTCGTCAAACTCGAAAGCACAAACAACAAATTTGTCGGAATTACACCAGTACATCAGTTTCCAGGACAACTTACTAAAGAGAAACAGCATTAGTGCACACATGTAAAAAGCGATAGACGACTTACATGCAGCATCTCCTTCTAGAGGTATAACAACTTCACAGACTCCCGCATCGCGACCATTTGATACGCCCTCCTGATTCACTTGTTCACAGGCAAGTATCTCTTGATCAAATAGTCGGGTAAGTTGCTCCTGAATTGATGTCCTTAGACTTGATGCTTCAGTCGCAAGAAACCAGTCACGACCAAACTGCATACCAAGACAAGATATTCTCATATTCTTCAAACAATAAAGAGACAAAATTCCCTACCTGGAAACGGACCTCAAAAACCCAACACTCGACAAATTATATTGATAATGCTAAAAAAGATAAATGTGCAAAAACAGCAAGTGATTACAAACTGCAATGGAGTCCACGATTGACCAAAAAAGGATCAATACTTCACGAGAAGATCGAAGAAACATCTTTACAAATGCAGCAGAACATTGCTGACACTTGAAAGTCATAAACTTGAGAACTTACCACGCCTAGATCTTTCCAGTTTCCGTCGAGATC
The DNA here is from genome assembly GCA_950106755.1 of Climacium dendroides. Taxonomy (NCBI): domain Eukaryota; kingdom Viridiplantae; phylum Streptophyta; class Bryopsida; order Hypnales; family Climaciaceae; genus Climacium; species Climacium dendroides. The sequence continues at coordinate 17,308,968 of OX467089.1, forward strand.
ACTATATTTCAATCTGTGAGGAGCTTGTTCTACAAACTTTCGGATGTAGTGTAGTAGAAAGAGGCCACAGTCTGATTCATTCTCTTGCAATGGAACCTGATATGCAAAAATAGCTGTTTAATTAACTTACTCATGTACTTCTTCCATATAGACAGCAAGTTTAGTTCGTACAATAGCCTCCTAACGAGCAATTTTGGGTAACGACAGAACAAACTGACTACGTACAGATCGTATTGAAAAACAAGCTACAAACAATCCATAAGCAGACGGAGAAGAAATTGTCCTCATAAGTAGGCATCAATACATTGAAATTTCAACAGCGTGAGATTTCAACAAGCTGACCATACAATTGAAGAAACCAACGGATGTAGAGTTGAGTTGCAAACAAACACGATTATCCAATCGAAGTGGTACCGGACCAGACCAGTATCATCTAAGAGGTTTGATAACAGATAAACTCTCAAATTTATGGCTGAAATGGTCTCGAAAAGTTAAAACTGATGTACGACACGTACCGGGACCTTTTTACAAGGAATGTTATCAGCTTTTAAGTTCGGGATAGTCTGGAAGCATTCATCACCCTCGTTTTCGCCTTTATCAACACTGTGCTTCCACTCTGCCACTAGGTAACTGCAAGACAAAAAAATCCAACAGTGAATGAAAACAAAAATTCAAGGTGTACTAATCAAATAAAGAGTTCTGTAAACTTCAGAAGGTGAAAGAACCAATCTCAAATAAAACAATCTCTGGGCCTAGGTCACATTCAACCATACACTAGCAGACAAACATGATTCCAAGTATTTTGGTGCACATTCACACAATCGAAGTGATGCAACCATCGATCTGATTGCAAGAGAGTTCTTCAACGTAAAGATGAGTATACTATCATTGACGATACATGACCATTTTACAAGTTCAAGGATATACAGTACTTCAGATGCCTCACCTTCTTAGCAGTCGAAAAACGCGTTGACTATCGTGTCCATGTGTCATGGAATCGAGATGAATGATGCACCGCTCACTTTTGCCTCCCTTGTCGTCAGAAAAGCTGATAATTGCAAGACTCCAATGCAACCTGCAATGGGCATGCTTGAGCTTCGAATAGTGACTAGAACTTGAAAGTGTTGCACCAAAGAGGATGAACAATGACACAACCCATCACAATCTGAGGGCCTGGATATTCGTCATTGCTTACTTGTCATGAATAGGTACGAAAAGGTATTTCTTTTCAAATATGTTCGTCCCTTTCGTCCATTTCCGTAATTTTGAAAAGTCAGCCCCGCCCTTCTTTTTCTGATAAAAATGCACACTTGTCAGAACCTGAAACAACAGCATACTTATCCTTCCCCCTTTATGACTGCCTCACCCACATACGGCTGTGTCTATCGGATCGTTGGAAATAACTGATACGAAGCTAAATACTGAACATTTAAAGGACGTGTACACAGCGCTTTCAAGTTTCTGCTAAGTGCACGCAGGTCCAGTTGAAGTTTCTGCATACCTGTGCACTAACTACTTCACTTAGTTTCTTGTAAAAGAAGCTGTTAAAGAAGTGAAAGCGTTGCCTTCCATCTGGACCAAGAAATTCGTCCCTTTGAATGTACCTGAACAAACAATAATACCTATTAATGATTAACCTTTGATATCATACTCAGGTCTTGAATTGATTACGGCCATCATGACTAACCAAGGATCCTTGAAACTTGATATTGTTCATGCAAAGATTTCTCTTCTTGTAACTTAGTGTTGCTCACACAAAGAATTACAGTAACTTGATGTTGCTCACACGTGCGAGTACCAAGTCTCCCACTGTCTCATTATAATGTAATCGAATTTTGGAACTGAGACACAAGAATATGAAACGATTGTCATTCCTGAGGGACAAACACGCGAATGACTTACTTGATGTAAAAATCAATGATAGTATCATTGAGAAACTCCATAGGATCAAGCCTTTGCAGATCTGCTGGCAATATCTCCACAGCGTCTGGATCGGTCCTGTATTGCTTAAGCATATATAATGTTAGAAAGGACATATTAAAAGCTGATGAGCTTCTTAACTAGCGACCACAACTTCATTAGCAATTTGTCAACAGACTGCAACCCCCAAATTATATAGAAATCTGATCTCTGTTCAGGTACCTTGTAGGATAAGCAATTCTGTATCCCTCCAGCCTGCAAACAGGCAAACACAGACCAACAGACGGTTATGATCGATTACTCCACATGGCTCTGAACCTGCCGTAATCATTAGAAAATATTCGTAATGTCTCCTTTCTCATCTCATCTGTCGAAAGCAAAAAATGAGACGTATCTTGAAAACATAGCAACAAACTGAGCATTTTACTGACCGCAACAAAAATCGCTGCCACCATTGGGCTTCAAACACATGAACTTCCCTACAAATCAAACTAGAAGCGTTCTACATTGATGTCAGAATTCAGAGCTCCGAAGCAACATTTTCTGTTCTTTGAAATAGGGAAAATTAATTACAAAATAAATAAATGCATACTACATAAAAGTTCAAATCGTTTAGATTAGCAAGTATTAATCATGTTTTGGAACACATAATTTTAGAAAAGTAGTTTTAATGATTGAAACTCCGAACACTAAAATTAAGATAATATTAAACAAAGCATTTCAAATATTACCTTCTTTTGTAAGTGCTCCGGAGACCCACGCGGCGAGGCATGTCGTTACTCGAACTTTTCAGGGCAGATCCACTGACTACTTGTGCCTTTTCATCATCGTCAGAGGAATCGATCTCCATAGCTGTATCCTGGTTTAAAAAGAGATTAGAACTCTGTTGTCCGAGAAGGATCATTGAAAAAATCTGTCAAATGAAACCCTCTGACAGCGATTGACCATTGGATGAAGGACTACTCCGGTGAGCCCTAGTCGTCCTTCACCATGCTGATTATCACCGTGCCAATATTTGGGTTGTTGTAAGTGCTTTCTCTCACCTACCCCCAAAATTAAACGAGTTTATGGTGACTTCATTTTTCTACGGCAAGAAGTATATAAGTATGTCAAGAATTTACATACAGTAGCCTATCTCCGTTCATAGTGAATGAAAATTCTTGTAGAGACAGACCCCTGCTTAAATGCAAGTTGTTTCTATCAAAATATAAACTGGTCTCAGATCAGGTTTACCTCACAATTCTGGGTGACACAAATAAAAGCATGCAGCGGATCACTGTGGTGGAATACAGGCTTACCGGTGTTCCACCAATAGTATTTTCCTGACGTGCTCGTTTCCGACTAATCTTCCCTGTCGCTTTCGCATCTGGAGTCTATGGTTTGCCCGGATAGGAAAACTTATTAATCATAAGTAGCTGTAAAGGAGTATGACCAGGACCTAGATCGTGAATAAGGAGGAATGCAATAAAAGAGAAAAACGAGCCCGTACAACCTCTAAAACCTTGACAACGAACACTAGCAGTTCACCCACCGATACAAAGTGAAGAGACATAAGCTGAAGCGAAGCCCTCAAAAAGAGAAGAGTAAAGCGCATATAGACAATCAAGCCCGAGAGAGTGTACATTCAAGACGAAACTCACCTTAAGATCACTGTCCAAATGAAAAGAGGGATCAGGCATCTTTGCCTTTCTCCTACATTCACAGAAGCAGAAGCAATTAAAGCAGAAGCATATGGCAGAAAACAATGAAAGTCTCGCAAAAGATAACCATACAACATATCAAGAATTCTGCATGCCTAGCAAGAATACCCTGTACCACTTCAATTGACCGGATGGAATGATATGCCATTACAAAACCCTTGACACAACTATTACATTACAAATCATCTTATTCAATCAATACCTACAATACTGGAAAGATGATGCATAAAGCTTACCGACATACTGAACAATAAAGTCCATCTTTCCCAGGAACGGGATTCAGGTAGGAGGTCTTTTTACAAGAGACGCAACCCCCACCTTGGTCACATTGATTCGACGTCAATAACTCTCGACTAGAGGGTCCTGCTTGCTCCCCAGATGATACACGAGTTGTCCTTTCCACAGATGAGGCTCCTCTTTCTGGTGATGGAGACTGACTGATAATTTCAGGTAATACTATAGATTTTCCATTCTTACACGATGCAGATTTGAAATCGGCAAGAAGTGAAGATCCAGTCGGAGAGTGCAAAGAAGCTTTAGTTGATAAGCTCTCTGTCTGTACATCCAATCAAGTTTCTCAGATGCGGTAGTTGGTTTCTCATGTCATAAACATAGGGCCATCTCATATCTCTAACCGGATACACGAACGTGGAATAGGTAATTCCAATCATCAAGAATCTTATAAGGATCTGCAAGAATTCATAGATGTAAACATTTTTATATAAAATCATTATCGACTTATCTGCCTGTGACTAAAGCAGAGGAGTACAAACTACAATGTGCGTCAGTGAAACGAGAACGCAGCGAAACAGTAAATAACACTCTAACTACCTTGGCGGTGGAGCAAGTGCCAAACCCCCCGATTAACTCAGGTTGCGTCGTCGCCCTTGTTCCACACCTCATTTGCACGTCCCCAAACGCGCCAGGAGCTGTGTGATACATAGAGATCAGCAAATGTTCTCAAGCTGCGTGAAGAAAGTAGAATGTATGTAAAGTACGAGAGGGCATCAAGAATAGCTATCTTGAACAAAAGCCAAACTACACAATAAAGAAAACTCTCTAAACATTGGCCATCAAAGAAAAAGAGAAGAAAGCCCATGCTCGATACCTCTACCCAGAATCTCGATGTCCAGTGACTTACGAGTAGATGCCTGGCAAAAAATTTGGTGGTGAGATACAAGTGGAATGCAACAAACAAAACTGACCCCTTAAACAAAAATGCATGATTTCAAAGTAAAACCAAATCACTGCTCTCTTACTGCCGTACAGGTCAGGTCAAATTCTATGATACCTATTTTTATCACACACTCGTCAGGCGTGCATTTAGTCAACTGTCGAATTTCCAGACACATTTACTTACAAAGCGAAGGCAAAAATGTGGATTCTTCATTACTAACAGCTTCATAATAACTAAATGAACTTACACCCTCCTCTGATCGTCATTCTCATTCAGAGAGTCTGCCTCATGCATAGAAATTGGAAATACCAGAGGTCGAATAACATCAATTCCGGTTTAGTTCACCCTAATATCCAAGTGTACCATAATGCAATCACAAGAGCGAGTAAAATCAGAAAAGATGAAGAAACCGTCCGTAAAACTCACAAACACGTCACACATTTGGAAAACCAGAAAAATCTCCACGTACCGCCAGAGACCGCTTCATTCGCCTGGACTCCAACTCGTTCTTCAACTTCTGCAGATATTTTGTAAATTTGGCCCCGTCATCTGGTAATTTCAGATGATTACCCATCGAAAGGTAGCGTTCGTATTTCTCAATTTCATCCTCAAGCTGTGTATCGGAAAGGATTTTAAATTTCTCCGCCTTAGAGTCTCTGTCTTCAGGCTCGGGTCCATCTGAGTCATCCCCAGAACACTCTACATCCACGGGGGGGGAATGACCTATCATTTTGGAGAAATTAACAATGAAGAGCCTGCTAGTACCCGGCAGAAGAGTAGACGCACCAGACCAAGCAGTATCATCCAATGCAGCCCGAACTAAGGATAGAGGCTAGAGAAAGTACGAAACCTCCCTCGAACTAACATCTTTACTTGAAAAATACTTATTCTGGACTTTATAAATTATGCTTAACGCCAACGATCGATGCGTCACACTTCAAAACGGGCAAGAAAACGCCCATAGAAATACGACAAGCCCTTAATGACTTACAAACCTCTCCTCCTCTCCACGAGAACATCGCCAAACAAGCAATCTGTCCTTCCCGACTCCTAAAAAACTACTACAGGTGCCTTGGACCTCGTTCCCTACCACCAAAAAACAAACGCAAATGCTAATTGAAAAATTGCGCACAATGCAGCACCTTAAACAATGAATAAAACTGCAACACCGAAATGGCAAGCGAAAATTTTCTTTGCAACATCGGTGCAGCGCAAGAAGATTTGCGCTCGCAACAGAATTGCGAAACGCGTCTCGTTAGGTCTTCACGTCGACGCTGGCTTCCCTTGGTTTGGCTCGGCGAGAGCTACCGTCCCATCGATGGAGGGGCGACGCCGGTGCATCTACCGGGTATCTCAGGGTTTCGTGACGAAATGGGGCCGGGCCGGGCCGGGCCGGGCCGGGCCGGTTCCACCTCTGCCAACTGCTCTGATGCCGGGTATCTTAAATGGGGCAGCATTGAGGGTACGTGTTTTCAATGGTCAGATATTCAATTCTGGGAATTCATCCACATTTTCCCAAGCCATTATAGCTTCCACTCTTAACCCTTAAACAACGAGCCGGTCACCGTGAAAATCATTTGTTTGGGTACCGTGTGAATTGTTGACTTAAAAAAATGCAAAAGCATTCATTGCAAGACAAAATATTGTAGAAGATTCATTTGAATTATATAATGTTGGACACATTGATTTTAAGATAAAAATGAGGGGTGGAGATTCATTCACCAATTAAAATGGTCATAGCGTCGTTTATGGATTAAAAAGCATAATGGTTGGGACTATACTTGCATCTATATTTGCATACATACATATCTAGATTATGAATGAAATATACTTTATTCATTCAATTACATTGTTGTTCACAAACACATTGTACCCAAATCATATCCTGCCAACATATGACATGTATAAGTAACGTATTGTGACAAAACCAATCGGATGTAACAACGACTTTGTGAATGTCCAAGCACTATTACTATTACATCCAAATATATGAATGATATTAAACTCACTTTTAATCAACATTAATATGACCAAGATGTAAAGATGCCTTGCATAGAACTCCACTAAGAGGCTTGCAAGATAGTGCACAACTTTCAATGCAACACAAAGCTTGATAATGGCTAGAATACTAACCTATACTACAACTTTATAGCTTTGAACTTAAAGTGGACACTATGACTGTGAGTCAATGGAACCACGACAAGTGACCTATGATACTTGTCACAACTACCAAGTGATTCTCAAAGCATTAACACAAATGCAAAAAAAAATTACATCATTATTAATACTTGATATTAACATCTATAGAAACAAAAATTGAAAGATTTCTTGTAGTCACAAATGCTAACATTGTAATTGCCTCTCTATGGAACACACAACAAACAAAACTATAGTGGTAGTATCCTTCGTACTTCCACACAACACACATTTCAACTCAACTAAAATACAAGACTAATTAACATCAATCTAATCATTCAATGTAGCAAATACAACACACAATTACACGTATAGTCCATCCAAACCTAACCATCACAACCTTCCCAGAATAAACACTCTTGACCAAAATATATGCTTTGTGCAATTATAAAATAATGCACCCTATTGTTACACCAAACATTGTAGGTACCATCTACTCCAAGTAGGCATAGTTTATTAGCAAATAAAACTATGTATTTGAGGCCAATAGCCTCCTTTGCATATATTGACATAACATAAGATGTCTCTATATTGCACAATAGAGAGATTTCCCAACGCCATCAATACCATCTTTTGATACAAGTCTTCTCTCTCTTCACAAAGCAATAGCATCTTACTTGATGACATTGGTAAAATTGGATGCCACTCATATAAGAAATAATAAGGTGAAAAAATACAAAAATGTTTGCTTGCTAAATTGATAGCTACTGGCTACCTATGGCAACTACAAGACTCAATCTTTGTAATGCTCTTTCTTCAAGCTATATTTGCAAAGCCCCCCTGAAAAGTTTGCACCATTCACTTTGCCAAGTCATTTGCCTTAAAGTAATCCTATGATGTAAAGTGGTAATCAATCATCACTTACTAATACAAGGATTGAAACTCACCCAAAAACTCATGTCCTTCATTTGTCAACATCTCAATTGGACTTTCAAAGTGACTCAATACTCAATTCAAAATTCAAAAGCGAATTAAATTTTTCCTTTACTAAACATGCTTGACAAGGCCATAAGCTCAATCTACTCTAAGAAGTGCATAATCATCATCAAGACGCATTTGTTGATATGTAGTATCATTGATAATGGTCCTACAAAGTTCAAACTATATCTATAGCTTAATCCTATAATTGGTAGTAGTTGTAAATGAAGCATTGGGACACTCAATGATATTTGCACTCAATCATGCTTCGTACATTTGGCTACAAATTGTTGAACTTGCATTTACATGTTTGTTCACCAAATGAATAGCAAATCTGCAATAAGCTATGAGCCCTTTACACTCCAATATGCCCCAATGTGCATATGTAACTAGCTTTACACTTTCATGAAGTGTTGGTACCGCCTTATTTGAACCATCTAAAAAAAACTTGAAGCAAAGGAATCCCCTTCAACAATAACTTCTTGACTCATTGCAAAATCTTATCTTTTTTCTATAGCTACTTTGTCATACTTTAAATAAATCATCACCTTCATATCATTAAAAATATCCTTGGTGTCCCTAGACTCTTCACAACCCTCCTCAATTGTCATAGTTGCAATGACTTCTTCAATGATGTCTCTAATCATCACCATCATACTCAAATATTTGGCGCAGTACCACCCTAGTAATGAGTTCTATGCCTCCTCCATGTGTCCAAATTACTATAAAACATTGATCCTTGTAAGAACAAAAATATGCTTTAGTACATTATTTTAATACCAATTAGCATATGCAATAACAGGTTCCTTGCTATCAACATCCATTTGAGTCAATACTATGCCAATCTCCACTAAATTCTAATCCATGTGTGTTGATATGTTCTACTAGAAATAGGCCTTTGTAATATTGATGTCAATAATAGACGTTCCTTCAATTCCTACATGTCATGACCTTCACTACAAAGCATGTCTATGCCACCTCGGTAAGCAAGGGAAACCTTGAAGGTGACCTTCCAAATCTTGTAAAAGATTAAATGAATAGGAATAGAGAGTCTTGAACAAATAAGGTACTATAACACTTTGATGGGGACAAATCAAGTGGTGTACTATACATTCTTGGAAAGGTGTGAGAATACATGTAAATGAGTTTAAATAATACAAGAATACAAGTTTTACATCAAAATATATGTCACATCCCTATCTTCTTGAGGTGGACCTTGGAGATGACTTCCCAAGCCTTGCAAAAGCCTAAGAAGGGAGAAATGGGTGTTTTTCAAGCAAATACGGTGCAATAGCGCCTTAGATTTAAAAGATATGATAGTGTATCATACATGCTTGAAAAGACCTTGAGAATATGCATTCAATTGTCCAAAGAACGTGTGATTTGAACTTGTAAGTTAAAAGTTATAGCTGTTTGAAGTTGGAGGTGTCATGATGACGCTAAGACACTTAAAGGCTAGGAGTGAGAGGTTTCCAATGAATCCTTCATAAAAATATGGCATGTAGCATATCATTGGAAAGTTAAGAATACAAAGAAGTTAGAATGACAAGCATTACAAGGTTCTAAGCTATGAGTGAAAAATTATGGCCAAGAGAAGGGCTATGGTGAAAACACAACACCTCTTTTAGTAAATCCGAATCTTTGATGGGCCATAACTTTGTGAGAACTTGTCCAAATGAAACTAATGAGTAGTCCATCGGCATCTACTCGTTGTGTAAATATCCAAAATAAACTTGCAAGTGAAATTTGAAGTTGGAAGCACAAAATTACGCCGTTTGAAAGTTTGGAAGTCTAAACAGAGGTGTAATGTCGTGATTTCGGTAGGAATCGGGTGGTCTTCCAAAACCCAAGTGTGTTTGGGGAATCTCCTTAGATTTAAGACAAAGTCTACCGAATGCCATAGAAAATACTATAAGAGGGGGTGATCTCCCTCCTCACTCCCTCTTGGAGCTTTGGTAAGCCTTGGTGATTCAAGGTGGATAATGCAAGTTTACCACTGGGTCCGAAGCACCGTGGGACACTAATGTGGGTGTCTTGTGACACTAGTTGGATGGAATCCCACTCCTTACTAGGACATTTTTCATATATCCCAAGGTATAAGTCCCGATTAATAATAAAAGGCAAGTAGCAAATACTCATAGGCCTAAAATACAATTGGGATTACATTCAAGGGCGGTTAGTTCCAGTAGAGAGTAGTGCCTCCAATGGATACTTGGACATCAATGGAAGTTCCGCCTCATGTCATTAAGTGACATGCCCAACGTCATGAGTGGGGTGTGTATGTTAGCAGTCGCGGGGACTAGGACTTGGTAACATAAGTTGGAAGATGGGACTAACATTGTGGATATTTGGCATGTGCAATGTTAATGAGTTGAGATTCAAATGACACTAAAAATGGAGTGTGATGAGCCCATTAGAAGTTGTAAGGTGTTATTTAAGTTGCGATAATATAGCTCTTTAAAGTTAGATGTATCTAGGCTACAAATCCAAAGTGGAGAATGAAGGAGAAGGGGATTCAAGGCCATATTCATTATATTGAGACTTTTGGTAGTCTCATTTTTATCCTTGACTCGAAGATAAATCACAATAACTGTTCAAATTTAAGACTATTTGGTAAGTTGAGATTTCAATGTATTAATATATATAAAAACCTTTGATTTTCCAAAGGTTGCAGGCTCATCTTATCCTCGACCACTAGTAGAAAACGCTAAAATTTCTGTTGTTTCGGTAACGTTGTTTTGGTCACCGAACAACAGATTTCTACTGAAATTTACAGATTTCTGTAAATTTCAGCAGAAATCTGTTGTTCGGTGACCAAAACAACGTTACCGAAACAACAGAAATTTTAGCGTTTTCTACTAGTGGACTCGAGGATAAATTACTATAACTGTTTTAGGGTTATAGTCTCAAAATGTGCAGATTGTCTCAATTTAACGAATAAGGCCATGCACTACTAGAAAATTTCATTTTTCTGTTGTTTTGGTCGCGTTGATCCGGTCAAAATCTGACAGAAATCTGTTGATTTCAACAGATTTCTGTCAGATTTTGACCGGATCAACGCGACCAAAACAACAGAAAAAATGAAATTTTCTAGTAGTGATGGTAGTGTTGCCATCAAATATTTGGACATCAATAGAAATTCTACCCCATGTCATCAAATGGCTTGCCCAATGTCTTGTGGAAGCTAAGGGATGGGGTCTTAGGAAAATAGAGACCCTATCGCTACAATTGGAACCTAACACTATGGGTGGAGTATGTACAATGTTAGGAAATTATAACCCTTGATGTCATTAGAAGTAAATGTGCAATAGAGGCACTTTGAAGAGCTTGGAGGAAGTAAATGTCACTAAAGAGTACAACGTTGCTTCTTGCTCAACTTTCCATATGCAAAGTTGATCATTCTTTGTCAATTTGGTCAATAGCTTTGCCCTATATCACCTTCAATTCCAAAAGAAAGAAATATGTAATTGCCACCACAATCTCCTCCACAGTGTTGTACTCTTGTTTACCAACACAAAACATGATATCCCTCTTTGTAGAAAGTCTAAAAACTAATATATACCAATGCTAGACATCTTACAAGTAAACCGATTAACCAATATTCATGCCTTTTGGTTTAATTCTTGGTTCAATTTAAATACTTCCACAACAAGTTGGAAATGAAAGTCAAGTGAGGATCTTAGTCCAACTCAACCTCTTTGCTCTTCTGATCAATAATCCTTGTATGATTGCAATTTTAGTATTAAATACACAAAAATGTGAAAATATAGGTTCCTAATATATATCTTGTATAATAGTGCTTGACAAAAGATTTTCAAGCCAATCAACATATAATGGCCTACGTCATCATGTGACCATTATTCCATAATTCTCTTTCAAAACAAATGTCTATAAGAAATTAGCTAAACCTACTACAACAAATCTCTACTAGTTTGGCGTAACCTCACATAAGTCCAAGTCTATGCCAACCTATTCAATGCATGAACATAAGTTGCAACCACTATAATCTTCAAAAACTCATTTCACTCATCATCCCAGGCATCACAAATAATTGATATTACTTGTAGAGCAAGGATATAAAACACACATTGTATGGCTAAAACTTGCCCCACCATTGGGTATACAATTCCCACATTATATGGCCCTCATTATAGTTCATTGCAAGCATGACCAATCCTATTTACTGTTACAATGAGGGAATATTTTCTTGTCATCTTCTATAACTTTTGAAGCATAAACCTTTTGAGCTTAAATTTTTTATTGAAGATGTCTAACTTGATGGTAATTAGATCCCTTCTTTTTTAGAAATTAAAAAATATTTTATATTTAAAAATCATTTTTGTTTACTTATCACACTATAAAGTTTAGGAATTTTTACTATGTTAGGACTCCTCAAATTAAAATGTAAAACTACAATGAAAGTACCTATTTTCATGAGATTTTGTACTTTTTCAGTTCTTCTACTTGGAAATTTTTTCTTCCTCGGGTAACTTCTTCTTAAAGGTGTACAAATTAAATATAATTTTTACTTCAAAAAAATTAATTATAAAATACTCCTAAAAAATGAGTATTGTACAAAACATTATAAAAATGTATGATCTTTCTTGCTATCATCACAAAGTTTAAATCCTACGGTTTGTCAATAGTTATCATGTGGTTATCGTTAATTCATGAGTTTGCACGTTAATTATAATTTATTGCATCATTACAATGCAGTTGCAAGTATTGCATTATAACGATGTGAAGTAATGCATTGTAATGATGTGATAAATTGTAATTAATGTGCGAACCCATGAAACAATGATAATCACATGATAACTATTGACAAACCATAGGATTTAAACTTTGTGATGATGATCCTTATAATCACTTACAATGCATTTTAGTTCAATCTCAAGGAATGAAATGAATATTTTTTGAAGACAATAAAAGCATTAAAAAAAACTAATTGTATGAATTTTTTAATACATATATCATGGAACAAGCTACCTAACTTTGGGGACTTTTTAATAAAAATTAAGATTTCTTATTACAAATAAAACACTACAAAAGATGTTTGGGTAGTAAAGAACTTAGTCACTTCTAGAAAATGAATCTTTAAGAGCCACAAACCACATCTCAAATTGTCCCCCAAAACTACTTCTCTAGGAAACGCTTTGCTTTAAGTTCACATAAGAGTTGCTGAACTCCTTCTCCGCAAGAGCTAACCTTTCAAATGATCACCTATACATCCATAGTCAAGTGAGGAATTGCACTTCAACCTCTTACCACGTAGAAGTGAGATGGAAGCTGTTAAGTTTCCTAGTATACACTACTTTGGTTAAGGCCTCCACGTCTCTATATAACAATGTCCAATGAAAATAAACATGCTATAGCCACTAGAACTCAAACAAAACCATCCAATTGCAGTAATGATAGAAATAAATGAATCATATCCAACATATGGTACTAAATTGAATGAGATGTTGTCAAGCTACTTGTGTAACTATCATAAACCAATACCAATGGCTACAAACCTATCAAGGAAATTAGGGCACCAAAATAATCCTAATTCAACCTCTAAGATTGGCTAACAATAATGGTCAAGTGCTAGAGGCTACTTGCAATAATAACAATGAAATCAATATCAAGTTTGGATGCAAAATATCCAAATTTCACGCTTCTAGTTGCCAAACAATAGTCAAGTGTTTTGGGTGCGCAACAACACCCTAATTCATATTAATGGTGGCTCTAGAAAAAGGCAACATCCAACCAAACTATCCCACCCGTCCTAAAATAAACCCACATTACCCTACTATTGTTCCCTCATGTCAATTTTGGCACTTTGGTGCCAAACTAGTTTAATTTTGGAATTTGGACTATTTGATAGCCTAATTTGCTTTCCTAGTTTTTAGCACTTAGCTCTTCCTACATTTTTAGTACCCCCAATTTTGAATTGATTTTTTCTATTTATGTGTAAATGTTTTTTTTTCTAATTTTTTCAAGAATAATTTTTGCATATTCAAAATTAGCATCAATGAAATTTTTCCAAATTTTCAAAAATAAATGTACATTTTTAAAAATTTCAGACACAATCCAAATTTTTCCTACTTATTTTTGAAACTAACCTATACATCTTTTAGGTTGAATAGTAACCCTTGAGATATAATAAGATCTAAAATTCTACTTCAAATACGATTCCTACATTTTGACAATGAGTAATCAAGCTCTCATTTAGAAATTGTCCCAGGCCTTTTGAGGATCATGATGGACAATGGATTTCATTACAAAAAACTTCTTCATCGTACATTCTTTCTAAATGTCAATGAAGTAATCTCTTCATGTCACCATTAAAAATTTTCTTGATGGAAATGATCAAATGACAAATTGGTGCTTGACTCAAATGATTTTTAATGAAAAATCTAGATTTTAGGCTTAATTTTTTATCCAATCTTTTGTTACTTGATTCTCTAGATTTTTAGTAAACCACTTTACATTTCAATTATTTTGTAGATTTGTTTGTCTAGTTTCAAAACTAACCAAAAAATAATTGGTTTTTGTTTAAAAAATATAAATCAAAGGGGCTATGTAGTTATTTATACTAACCTACAAATTTTAAATTTCATGTCAAATTTTGAGTTTAAAATTTTAAAATTGGGTTTTTTAACCCCTAAAGTTCCATTATATACTTAGAGCACAAAATGGATTTTGGCACAAAAAGGCCTTTCTTGGGTCACAATATTTGTTGTGATTTTTCAATTTTTCTGTGAAGATAGAAAAATACATTAGCTTTTCAAAAATATAATTTAAACAAAGCCCCAAAGCAAAAGTTATGGCACAAAAAGCCCTTTCTTGAGTCTGGAAGCAAAGAAAACCCTTCAAAAAACATAAAATAAAAAATTAATCTTTTCTATATAGATTATAATTTTTTATACACATGAAGCTTTAATTTATTCCATTTAGATGTGTTATGTGAAAGCTATGGACAATCTTGTTTGGAGGGCAATTAGCGCTTTTCTTAAAAAATAGCTTGTAGGATTTATTTTTGACATCAATTTTCACAATTTAAAAAAAATTCACAAGGTTAAGTTCTCTTGATAGAAAATCTTACCTTTCAAATTAGTGTATTTCAATTCCATCTTAGAACTATTAACAATTTAGATTTTTCTTCAATCTTGAACCTACTTCTACTTTACAATTTTTTAATGAGTAAAAATTAAGTGTGTATTTTTTGAATTTCTTTCCTTTAATCTCAACTTGATTCTTTATCATATAAAATTAGAAACTCAAAATTAACAAAACAAAAAAATATAAGTTACGAAGGTTCAAAGCCAAAAAATGTAATTAAGCAAGGTGCAAAATAACTTATTTTCTTCACTTCAATGCAAATATCTTCCAATCTACATGGTCAAATTTTGTGAAAATTCTCCCACACTATTTTATACTAGTCTAAATCAAGATCCTATGCAAAAAAAATCATTTAAAATATTTTTGCTCTTTGCTATAGAAATGACAATTTTGAGTGTTCTTTGATGGAAAAAGAAGCCTTGGGACTTTAGGAGTTAAGGTCCAAATTGAGTGCTGAAATTTCAAAGCCACGCTAATTTTCTCCCATTTGACAAAGTCTTTCTTGCTAAATTAACCTCCAATTGGTGTTAAAATTCCCAATTTAAGTTTGGATGTTTAGGATGAGTTATTATTTATTTATTTGTATTTATACTTTAATTTTTGGTCTTTGGAAAAAATTCAATGAATTAACTAATTAAGTCTAATTATCCCTTGATTAATGCTTAACCCAGAAACGACGACGAGGCCATTTTGTGGCTTTTAGATGAATGTTTCTTGAACTATAGAAAGTTGGGAAGCAGTTTTTCATCCACTTCTTTCTTATTGACCTTCCATGTTGGGTTATGAATATAATGTAGTTGAATTTGAAGTTATGCTATTTTTTTGTCTTCACATAAATGAGAAGTTACTAAAAAAAAATGGATCACAAAATATGCTAGTTTAATGTATTTTAAAAAGTTGCTGCTCCTTGTTTTAAATCTGAATTTTCTCTACAAAAATGATATTTTTTGAATTTAAGACCAACTAACAAAATAAAGTTCATTCACTCTAGTTTCTACTCCAATTTGAATTTTGAAAAAATTCCTAATAATCAATTTTTAATTGCAGTTTGAACTTTGGATGTATTTTCAATGTCTACTACGTTCTAATTATAGAATGTCACGGAAAATGAGTTTACACCATGTTGTTCATCACTATAATATGCACACATGGTGAAATTTTCAGATTTTTTGAAATAATTTTCTATTTGATATGATTTTTCTTCATTATATCTACAAAAATTCACAAAAAAATCAATTATTTACAAAAAAAAAATCTAAAATTTTGGTGCAACAAAGAAGACATTTTGTTTCATCTATGAAAAATAAATTAAAATTTTTTCATACATATCTTGTTGCAAAATGGCAACAAACTGAGTGATGACAGTGAGGCTTGAAATCAGCGGTCATAGGTCCGTCATTTAGGGGTTAAATTAGATCTAACCACTTATCCTATTCCCTTCCCTCACCCTAAAACCGATTTCTCAGTGAGAACAATGGCTGGACCTTCTCCCGGTGTCTGCCCAACTCGGTGATTGCCGGTTGTCTCCCTCTAGGTGACCGGCAGTCACCAATCACCGTGGCTCCTTCCGTCTAATCCTCAGTGTGCTTGTTTGTTTCACGTCGCGGTGCTAACCTACATCCACATGCAGTCGCCGCACCCACAGCTCCACTCCTTGTGCATCATCGTCACGCCGGCAAAGTCGATTACTCCCCATGCACGTCTCAGCTGCAGCTGCAGGCCCTGATCGACCTTGTGCATCATCGTCTCGCCGGCAAAGTCGATTACTCCCCATGCACGTCTCGATCAGCTGCAGGCGCGCCGGACCTGACCTTGTGCATCATCGTCACGCCGGCAAAGTCGATTACTCCCCATGTACGTCTCAGCTGCAGGCCCTGACCGCGCGTACCGTAGCTAGCAGTGTTTGGGATCGCAATGCCCTCTTTATTTTGCGCTTGCAGCCGCACGTATACGTACAGCAGTCTTTTGTGGCCACGACTCTCGCTCGCTCGATCACATATGCAAGCTCGCTAGGTTCAAAAAAGGGACCCTAGTAGCGCGCGCTTCCGCAGTAGCTGCAGGATCTCCATCATGCAGTTCGGTTCTCAAAAAGACAGATCGTAACACCCCATTCAGACAATAGCTCTTGGCTGCTCCGATCGACCTGTTGCTTCCCAACTCAAGTTGGTCCCGATCGATAAGTCCGAGAACGTCGATCAATCCCTGATCGAGTGACTCAACCTGGCTCCCTTCGGCATTTTCCGGATCATGCCACCACGCTGCAGCTAGCTCCTCGTGATTGAAGACTCTTTTCATACCAAGCTAGCCCGTGCTCGGTTTAATTTCACCACAGTTGTATCTTACTTGACAATCCCTGCTGAATTCTCGGCATGTTGATCTGTCTCCGAACCCAGCAGCAGCTAGCTCACCGTTTCTCACAAGACATATAATCCTCACAATCATCCCAAACTCATATGAATTGGTTATTGAACTGAACTGGTTGTACATTTTTCAATCACAACCCTTGGATCATCATGATCCAAGGGCGTAGGAAGCAAGTTGAAAAGAAAAAAAGGTTATGGGTTGCAACTTGTAATGGTAATGGTAATAGTTTGCCAATGGGACAGTGCCATATTAATGTTGAAAAGTCAACAATTGGTTATGATCAAATTTATTAATAGTTTCATTCTTACAATGAATTTGTTGTTATTCATGCCTTGCTTATTTTACAAACCTATAAATTTTAGATGTCAATCTTTCAATAGATTCACATCTATGCATGTGATGTGATATCACTTTTCTAAGTAAAGAATGGAAGAAAAAGCTCTTATAGAATCTTCAAGCTCTTATAGTACAATTTTGTTCAATGATGGAGTTCCCTAAAGAGCTACTATAAAACCTTAGGGAACTCCAATCCTTGAATTAACCAATAAGTCCCCCTATATGTATTCAATAAAAGTAGAATGCCTTTTTACCATAAAAAGGAACATTGCCTAGTTAGACAATGTTAAGGGTTGTATTACTTCAATTGATTTCAAGAAGGTTGAACCGAACCTAATGCTGTTAGTCACCTAATTTTGCCATGTACTAGACCTTCCCACTTGCATCCATCACCCATCCATCACCCCAATCTTAGAAACCCCCCTTTAGCATCAGGAAAATGCACTTAGAGAGAGGGGATACATCAGGGCGCGGTTTAGCATGGGTCTATCCACAATCCGGGGAGATTTTTAGCTTAACCAGCTAAAATCCTACTTTTTCTGAGAATGCTTGAAGCATTCTCTCGGCTAGACCTTTATAAAATAGAGAATATTATCTAATTTTCCTCTTAAATGATCGGTTTTTTCCGAAGATTTTGAAATCCATTTGGAAATTCTCAAAATCAACCGGCTAGCTCGTAACTAAATGCTGGTACTCCCCATACATTGGGTCTATCCACGCTTTACCAATTTAGTCCCAACAAACTTTGAAAAATCACAGAAATTTCATTTCTTGTCAAAATGTCTTGAGCTTGCAAAATCACTTCCCTCAAACTTCTCAATCTCTTTGAAAATAATTGAGTTGACAAATAGCTTCTCCAAAGTAGTTACTTAGACAAGAAATCTGTCTGTTTGGTTGGTGATAGCCATGTTTACTTTAATTTTAATGAAGATGTGAATCATTACACTTCAAGCTGTCAAGTTTCAAGATCGTGCAATTATGGAATTGTGTAACTTTTGGCATTTGGTTTTGATTCCACTGTCGAGGAACTTCAATACGGAGGCACTCTCTATGATGGTGACTTCTCTGTAAAGTGTGCCATTATGGAAGAGACTTGCTGAGGTTGTTGCAGCCCCTGGTAAGGACAGAGGTCATGACCATTTAGTCAATTTATTTAAAAATCTGCAAGGTCACTTTTGCCAACATAAAATTTATCTGTAATAAATTATTGAAAAAAAAGTGAAGAAAATTCATATCGAATATAAAACATGCTAAGAAAATTTGAAATTTCAACATCACTAAACATTGTATTGGACAACATTGTATTGGACATTTAATAAATAAGTGCTCTCAAACGTCCATATTTTGGATGATGAATGGAGAACTTGGAAACACTGTTTAGTGTAACTAACTTCTCGTTCATCCAATGTAGTACTTGAATGTTGAAAAGACAACCTTCTTTAATGATCGATTTCATGAAATTCCGAAAAATGATATTTCTATACAAAGATATAAGCAAATATGTGCCAATATTTGAAAAAGGATCGAGGTGATTAAGGAATAAATTGAAACTCGGTGTCATTTTATTTTGAGAAGTGTGGTTGGGATCTCTCAATTTCAAATTGCAGTGCAATACTTATTTTCAGAAAATGTACTTAGTGATATTTGGAGATACAATTGAATTGACCTTTAAGAAATAACAAATGATCAGAGTATTATTTTTTTTCTTTTGACATGTATATACTATATTCCGTGAACACTTGTAAAAAAAATTAAGGTATTTGGGGCACCAATGAATAGTATGAGAATGGAGTGACCAAGGCCCATATTAGCACCAAAGACTCCCACCTTTTCTATCATTGAAAAATGAATGAATGACTTAAAGGTATTTTTTTAAGATTCATTAAGAATTAATGTAATATACATAGAGTCTTTTTCATTTATTTGAAGATTTGTCTTCCGTTATCCATTCTTTTTTGAGGCATTACTAAATAAATGCTAAAAAGTTTCCTAATACTTAAGGCTTTCAACCATTTTTGACAAAACAAATTGGCAATTTTAGGGACATTGAGAAAATTTTACACTTTTTAAACTACAAAATGCTATAAGATTTTGGTAATGTTCTTGCCATTTAAAAGTAAATGACACTCTCAAAATGTTATGAATTTTGCAACATCTTATTTTTGGCACTTTATTGTCAAAAAACATATATAGGAAGGTGTAAAGAAAGAGTTGGAAACAACATTCTTTTTGGTAGTGTTCAATGTACCAAGTACCAACATTGTTTCTTTGATAATGCTAAGTGCAAGGTATGTGCATCTATAATCATCACTAATTACAAATGAATATAGTTGTATAGTTGCTAAAAATTATATATACACTATTTTTATTAGATTTTTTTGGCAACTAAATGAACATTTGAATGGACTATAGCATGCATTATTTGGATACCGTATGAATTAGTTGTGAATTTTGAAAGTACTCTCTCTAAATGTATCAAAGACCAACAATAGGACCTTATAGATTTTCATACTTTGATTGTGTACATCTTATGTAATCAATGCTTGAAAAAAGTGAGATTTTTGGTCCAAATGTAGGGGTTGCATTTTAGACAATATTGATTATGGGAGTAATACCTCAAATCCTCAATAATAAACATTGAATGATTATTGATTTAGAATTCTCCTTTTCTTCCAAGGTGTAATGGGATGTTCACTTTTAGTGCTCACAAAGTTGAAATAAAACTTGAAGGCTTTTGAATTTAAGTGAAGGCTCAAACCAATTCAATATCTTACATGTTCATGATTATTAGACTTTGATGACTATATGTAACAAGACTGTATGAACATTGAATATACTTTTTTTCCATATTTGAATCTCAACTATATTGCGAATTAAATTTTTTTACCAAAATAAAGATATACAACTTATTTCCGACACAAGCTTCATTTGGGTAATATAAGGTGACTTATTTTTGTGAATGAGGGTGACATGTTTTCATTTATTGCAGTTTCTCTGTGGGCAAGAACAATAGTTGCCTTGTTTAGAAATTTGTTGGTTGAAATATGACAAAAGAAATCTAGAAAAATCTAGGAAAATGCAAAAAATCTAATGAAATATAGAAAATAAATTATATTTTCTTTATGCTCATTGTTTTGTATGTTAACACAGTTAATTTTTAGTTTTGCCCTTATCAAAAATAGATTTGCCTATAAAATGAGAATAAATCTTCAATTATTTAATTATCAAAGATTGCAATCTTCAATTATCAAGGATTGCAATCTTCAATTATTTAATTTCTACAAATTTTGAACTTGATGGAAAATTAGCAAAAATAGTACAATCTTCATTATTTCTATTTCCTAACTAGAGAAAACTATCCCCCTACCATTGTTCAATCAGGCATATTCTAAAACACTTAACATTGTCAAATATAGATTGTATACCTTAATTACTATTTAAATAACTATAGTTCTTAAGTCCTATGTTGAAACACTTTCTCCTATTGTGAATGTTTGAAGAGGGTGGCATGTTTTATTCTAGTGGTTTTAATGTTATAAAATAAATATTGACCTTTACTTTGGTGCTTGTGAATGATATTTATATTCTAGTGGTTTTATGTTCCATCAAAAAATTTAAAAAATAAATTTTTATTAGTTCTTCATAATTCAAGTTTAGAAAAAGAAACAAATAATATTATATATGAGTTGAAAGGTTTCACTGTTTGATTGAAGGAGGATTAAAATTTGAAAGTGATCTAAAGCCTATCAATCTCTTTATATATGCCAAATCTAAAGTTACGATCACAAAAAATATGATGTTAAAGGCATAAATTTGTAACCAAAATCAATTTATCAATTTAGAAATCTAAAAATCATTACTTATGTGATTATTTCCTACAAGATGTAATGTGTTTGAGGCTCATCTCCCATAATTCTTTATAGTAGAAGATAAAGTTTTGCAATGTCCCCCCCTTGTGTAAAATTTTGAATGAAGAAAATACAATTAAAAAAAAGATATTTAAGTAAAGAAATAAATTTAAATGAACATTCATTGAATTAAAATATTAGACTATAAAGTTGATAAAATCTTATTTAACTTCAAAGTTTTAGCAACACCTAAATGTGATAACTTAGGCATTTAGGGATTCTTAAAAGAAAACCATCTATAACTTATATACTAGTCAATTCTACCTAATTTCAACCTTAATCCCCCAAGGTTATCATACTTAGTTCTAAGTTTATCCCTAAAGATTTTGGACTATGTTTTCACCAAAATGTTCCAAAATTGTCATTTCTAGTACAAGTACCAAATTTTAGAAAAAAAAACATTTTTGAACACATGTAGCCATAGGATCTTGTAGTATGTTGGTTTGAGAAGACATGGAAAATTTTTTAGAAATTTTCATCAAGTAGATTGCAAGATATTAACGTTTGAAGTGGCAAAAACCTTTTTTTGGCCTTGTTAAAAAATAGGCAATTGCCCTTCACAAGGTCACATTTCTATAAAAATGTCCAAAATGGTTATGAATTTTGGATTCATTCTTCATGGTAAGTTGACTAAATACTTGAATATTTTTAGATCATTTGGAATTGTACAACACATAAGAAAAAAATAGTAAGTAGAAAGAAGTAGATAATGATTCAAAATACTACATTGTTAACATTTTATTTATGGAATTGATAAATGCCAATCCCAATGGTTGTAATGTTGCAATAAACAATCTGCACCTAATATTTTCATTTTTTTCCCAAAAAATTGAAAATTGAATTGAATTGAATTAAATAAAGGACTTTAAAGTTTATTTTAGAGTAGAAAATTCATAACTATCTGCAAACTACTTTCAAACTAAAACTCCTCATAACTTTCATCTCATTAATCCAAATAGAATGATTCAAAGCTTTCCACATATAAATGAATGTAGAGAACCAATTTTAAATTTTTATTTCTTAAAAAAATGATTTTTAAAGAAGTTGCTTTTGTTGCCTAGGTCGCCTGCACTTTGCTGAAAACTACGTATCATACAATAATTTTTGAACCATAAAGTCAAAAGTTATGAAAATTATTGGGCCTAAAAGATACTCTTTGGGCACATGCTGTGTGAAACATAGTTGTCATACTGGACAAGTTACTATTCATTTTTCGTCCTGTAGGATGAGTTACTATTCATCAAATGTACTTCTCAAGTACATTTGATGAATAGTAACTCATCCTACAGGACGAAAAATGAATAGTAACTTGTCCAGTATGACAACCATGGTGTGAAATTTCAAAGGAAAAAAATAAAAACTCCATTCTTAGTGAGTTGCCTAAAATTCCTATGTTGTCAAAAAACGTAGTTTAGGACTTTTATCAAGAAAATTAGTCTTTTGAACATAACTTTTGTATTATGTTTTGAAATGACCCAAGAACAATAATATTTTATACCTTGTTTAATTTTTCAGTTTCTTAAAAAAAACACTTTAATATTTGTATATAGTCTCCAATAAGATGTCTTTTTTATGTTAGAAGGTTCCAAGTCTTCCTCCCAAAAATTTAGAGTGAGAAATTGGAATTCGAAAAAAAAAATTTGAACAATTAAATCTTTGTCGTGCACATGTTCTCCAGGGCATTTGCATCATATTATTCCAAGAATCATATTTTTATTCTTAAGCAATAATCACTTGACCAACATAGCAACCAAGACTTTGAAAGTCCCTTCAATTTTGAAAACACGAACTATGATTGTTAAATTTTGTGAATTATTTTAAATACTTTTTATAAATAAAAATGTCAAAGTTTCAATAATGTATATTTTTCATGTAGTTTATTTTAAAATATTTTTATCTATAAATTTTATAAGATTTTGTTTAGTTTAATATTTTTTTAGATATATATTTTTAAATTTATTCTCTAAAAGTTCAAAGTATTGAGGTTATTATTAGAGTTGTTTTGTCGAACATGATTTTGAGTTTTAGTATTAAGTTGTCTATTGAGTGTTGCATGTCGTATTAGACAAGCTTGTAGAGCGGTTGCCCCTTTTTCAAGAATTTCATGCTCGACAGGTAGAATTTTTTTTCTACGTGGAAATGTCAACTTACATTAGCATGGACAACCGTGGGCCGAAAACAAGGGGCGACAAGGCTCTAAAGGCCTAGGGCGACTGTGGGTATCATGAGGCGAGTTTGGGTACTAGAGGGGACAACTGCGGGTACCTAGGGGGCAAGTTCGGGTATGAAGGGCCCGACTGTAGGTGTATCAGAAGTCACTTAAACACCTGAACTCATTGTAATCCTATTGCCTAATCAGCAATTGCCCTACACGTGGGCGCCCAACGCAGTTGCCCCCTTCCCACGGTCGCCCCTTCCCGAAGTTGCCCATACCCATAGTCGCCTGAATGTTGCCATGTGGATGCCACCTAGCATCCACGTGAGGGCCCGAGTAGGGTAAAAAAATCAACCTACCTATTGACCCTATTAGACAAACATGGATTTTGATGTCGTGTCTAATGAGTTATCGAATTGTCCACCAAAACAACCCTAGTTATAATAGCATTTGATAGAAAATCAATAAGTATTTTATTAAATGACTTAAGAGCAATTATCCATCAAATTTTTTATAATATACAAATAGAAATCTCTTGGAAATGTGTTTCTATTAGTATAAAATATCCTTCTTTGTTCAAAAATATTATAAAGCACTCAATATCTTTGTATTTAGCTTCTTAGAATTTGAGTATGGTGGATAGTAAGAATATGTAGAATTTCAAAAACATAAGAAATATTGAAGATAAAAGAAGTAGGAGGCAATGCACTTTTATAATACAATAAAAGCAATAGAATAAATTGAAGTTAAAATTTACTAGTACAACCAGAGTTTCAATCCTAAAGTCACTTAGTCCATCTTTGAATTCCTTTTAGTATTGTTTTCAAGGATTTTTATAGTATGTCATTTTTGACATTGAATCACTCAAAAGCTTTTCAATACCAATTCCAAGTTCCAATGGTCACACATATTGGAAGGCAAAAAAAGGTTTAAATTACTCAAAAATTCAAAATCTTTTTTATCACTATTAATGGTACCTCAAACTCACTTTCAATACATGTAAGGTTTGGGACACATTCCAAAATGATATTAAAAAAGTATGCATTCAAAATGAAGCACGTAAAAGAGATTTTTTTCCATGCCAAAATATAATTGGAACTCAAAGACTAATTTAGATTTTTAGTTTTAAACACTATTTTATTAAAAAGTGCATGTGCAATGAGAAATAATTTTGGTACCATTTGAACTTGCAATCATGTTGAAGCTCCTCCTATGCAAAATCATTAGAGCCTACTATGGGGTTGGTGATTGACAATTCTTCTTTGCAATGCTTCAACAACCTAATGTATTATATTTTAGTACATATATTGGTAATCAATTTTAGTTCTAAAACCTATTGTTGTTGTAGATAATTTTTTTGAATTTAGTGATTGCATGCATTGAATTCATGATGAATTGTCTTCTCTCTAATATATCAACCCCTCGATGCCTCCAAAGAAGCATAGTTCCTATTGTTGAATTGTATAAATTGTTGGATCTTGTTGGTAGTTGAAAGGGGATTTTTAAGTCTCTTAAAATGCATTGTTTGGAAGGTTTATGTAGCTAAATACATCCAAATGGTTTATGTTATTGAATATGGTCTTCATCATTAGATTCTATGACCAAATGACAATGCTATTGAGTTAACACTACTAGAAAAAACCATGACCAGAAGAAGAGAATTGGAATTGAAAAATGTTGTTTTGGTCACATCTTGGTCAAAATTACATTGCGTGTTACATTGAAATCTATTGTTCAATTTTGTTGCTTTTGGATGATTAAATTTATTTTAAAATGCCACATCAACATTGTGGCATGCTACTACATAGATACTACGAATTGCCATGTCAATAGCATAGCTGGCTACTACATCAATACCATCACTATGTTGTCAGTTGCTACACTAACCATCAATAGCCACATGAATATATAGTCAACTGCTACTGGGGCTACTACATTAGCATTGTAAACTGCCATATTAGCAATACAATAAATTGCACAATATAATGGCACTAAGGTTTGAACCCAAGACTTCGCCTTTGTAAACCACATTCTCCAACCAATACACCATGGTCGAATTCGCATGCCTATGTATAAATAACAAAGTGTAACTTATAAAATTTATTGAATTTTTGTTGATTTTGTCAAAATAAATCAAAGTGCATAGAACAACAAACATCTATTGGTAATTGTCTTTATAGGATTCTATAAAATTGATCAATTTGTGACCACTAGTGCCTATAACAACAACAAACTGTTGATTTCTAGTAGTATAATTGCACTTAAATTTGTCCAAATAAGAAACTGAACATTATTCTTTAGTGTTTTTTTTGGAACAGTAGAAGCTTGCATGCCCTCACATTAGTAGCGCATTTATAGAGGGATTAGTTCAAATAGGCTAAAATCATTTGATAATAGCGACAAATTGCCAGAAAAAAACCCCTATTATTCCTATTATTAACCCCTTAAGGACCAAGGGGTAGTCCAAATTTTCAAAATTGTGAAGATGTACTATAATTAAAATGCAACTTAGAATAATAATTTAATGACAACTTTACAAGAGAAATTGTGAAATATAATTTGTAGATCATATCCACAAGGTTAAAAAAATTGTTTCATTGGACAATATTTTCCAATAAAATTTGAAACCAAAAATTAAAAATACTTTCTAAAATTGATTATAGATTTGATATTTATAATTTTCATAATATCTTCTTTTCTTCAAGTTCAAAATCCTAATTTCTAATTATAATGGATTTTTAGGATTTTATAATAATTATTTATTGAAGGGTCATTTTTGAAGGGTCATCTTTTGATTGAAAATAGTTAATTTTTGATGTCAAGATTTACTTATATCCCTTAAACTATAAAATAGTTGTGAAAAAAATTATGTAAATCTATACTATACAAATATAAGAGAACTAATACAAGAATCTATAAATATTTAAACAAATGGAAAAACAAAAATTTAATAATTTTTATGCTTGGAACATATTTGCATGCATTTGTCTTTGAAATTTCAATGCATGGTCTTCCAAGGGTTAAATTGCCTAATTTTGCGTTGGATCTTATTTGAAGTCAAAAGGATATTTTAGATTTTCTTTCTTGTAATAGATTTATTGGATATTCAAGTAATCAACTATGAATTTTCAAAAAAATTGAAAATAAGTACACCTATAATTGGCCTTGGACTCTCTTATATAGAAGTTATACATTTTAAGCCAATTTAATCTAAATAGAATAGTTTGCAACCAAGTGACAAATAGGTGTTGTTACGTGCGTTGTGACCTTCAATTAAACTTTTGTCCCCACCTTTGGAATTCCAAGTTACAAAGAGGGGTCAAAATGTTTGGTGGAGACACCTAAAATTGCCACTTTATTTATTGAATGTGCATAATGTCTCTTATTAAACTAATCAAAATATATATTTTGATTGACAAATGAAAGAATTTCAGTACACCACATCATACATCATTTATCATATTTAAAAGTTATGAAGGATCAAAGTTTTTTTGGTAGATGTTATATAGTCATTTCTTCAACAATAAACACATATTGAATGATGAAAGAGATGTACACAATGAAAGCATGTAATTGAGTGGCACTTTCAAGTACCTTGTACTTTCGGGGATCCCTACCTTATTAAAATTTTTAAACCCTCTTTGCAGCTTAGAGTAAGGATGACCCTACAAAGACATTAGATGTTTTTTAAGACCTTTAGAAGACCATGAGTTCTTGGACTATGGAGAATGTGGGAACAACACCACATCATAATATGACGTGGTCAAAAGACAACAACGTTAGATAATAATGTTTAATTATTTTTTAATTATTAAAAAAATATTATTTAAATTTTTTAAAAATTAATGATTAACAATCTATATTTTTATAATTTTATACTCTAACAATGCTACAATGGTTTACATCAAGAGGAACAATCTTAAGACAATTGGAAAAAAATTTAAATCTAAAGTGTCAAAAAATGTTGAACTTGATATGTTGGAAAGAATGTAAATCTAAATGTTAGAAAGTATCAAAAGAGTGTAAAAAATTTTACAATGTTATTGACACTTTAACCTTGAAAAAATGAGACCAACAATCAAGGTACTTTGCTAAAAATGATTTGATTTATGGACTAGTATGTACATTCTTCATTTCTATAATAACCAACCATTGATCATTTTTTGGCCTTTGTAGTGTTTAAAGTTAATCCCAAAAGGATGCTACTAACATTTTTGTTCTTTGAATAATGTCAAGTAGGGTTGTAGGATGGAAAAAACAATTTTTCATTCAATTTTTTTTGGCAAGCTTGAATGCATTGTCAATGCAGAGTATAGCATATTCCCTCATTATGGTATTATAGACTTTCTAAAGAAGATGCTTAATCCATGGATCATTCTTATAGTGTATTTTTGGCCAATTCTTGTTCTTTAGTCTTAATGTGAATTTCAAGAATAAAAATTATGTTTTTTTCAAGGCCAACTAATGAAAGGGATTTTATCAAGTTTAGTTTTGACACCACTAGGAAAATTTGAAAAACCCTTAAAAATTCAATGTTTTATTGCAATTTGAACTTTAGGCCTATAACCATGGTTTTTTATTTTTCTAATTTTAGAATGACAAAATATATTATCATATACCATGATATTCTAGACTATCAAATACACCTACACTAAAAGGATTGAAATTTTTGAAGCATATTTTGTATTTCATATGATTTTTTCCTTTAAGA
The DNA here is from genome assembly GCA_950106755.1 of Climacium dendroides. Classification (NCBI taxonomy): domain Eukaryota; kingdom Viridiplantae; phylum Streptophyta; class Bryopsida; order Hypnales; family Climaciaceae; genus Climacium; species Climacium dendroides. Next base: position 17,337,460 of record OX467089.1, read on the forward strand.
AAAAATTCACAATAATTTCAAATTTTAATGGAAATATCTGAAAATTTTAGGACTTATAGAAGATGTGGGATTCCATCTCTAAAATATGTGTATAGGACCAATTGGATAGCACACTTCCTAAATCCATAACAAAATAATATGCCATGTGCCATTGCCAATAAATGATAAATAATAAAAATAATTTTTTAATTTTTAATTCATGAAATCATTGAAATTCAATATTTGTTTTTGTTGTAAATCGAAGCGCCACAAAACAAAGCCTATGCACCCCTCCTTGTATAGAATTTTTTTTATGATATCATGAATGCAATTGAACAGCATGTGGTTCCAAGAGATTTGACCATGTCAAACAAAACAAACAAACAACCTCATTTAATCCCTAAAGTTCCAAGGCCTCTTTTCCACTAAAAAACACTCAAAATTGGCATTTCTATAGTAATGAGCAAAAACTTAAATTTTTTTTTCATATCTAATTGTAGGATGTTGTAATGGACTAGTGTGAGAATGTATGGCAAAATTTTTACAAACTTTGACTTCTTAGATTGCAAGATATCTGTGCTTAAAGTGAAGAAAACAAAATTTTTTGAACCTTGTTCAACTACATTATTTGGCTTTAAACCTTCATAACTTATTATTTTTGCTCTACTGATTTTGAATTTATATTTTTATATGATAAAGAATTAAGTTGAAAGTCTAGGATTATTTTATTTTTAAAAGCACTTAATTTTCATTCATTAAAAAATTATTAAGTAGAAGTAAGTTCAAGATTGAAGGAAAATCTAAATTGTTAATAGCTTTAAGATGGAATTGAAATATACTAATCTCAATAGTGAGATTGTTCTAGCAAGATTTCTTAACCTTGAGATTTTTTTTTAAAATTGTGAAAATTGAGGTCAAAAATGAATTCTACAAGTTATTTTTTCAAGAAGATGTTCTAATTGCCTAAAAAACAAGATCACTCATAACTTTCTCATAACAAATCCAAATGGAATGAATAAAAGATTGCCACATACATAAAAATATAGTCTATATAGAGCAAATTTTTAAAATATTTAACTTTAAGCAAATTTTTGAAGTTTCTTTTTTCTGCATGCTGAATTAAAAAAAAAGGGCTTTTTGTTCTATAACTTTTGCTCCTGGGCTCCAATTGAAAGACTAGTTTAGCCTTGTGCCATAAGAGCCTGCTTGAAATCCATTTTGTCCTTGAGGGGACAATAGGACTTTAAGGGTTAATGTATAAAAGACTAGTGTAGCCTTGTGCTAATGGCCCACAAGTAAAAAAATCCATAACTTTCACATTGTATGTTCCAGTGCCACAAAACAAAGTCCTTACACCCCTAATCACAAAAAGAGCTTTCAAACGGTACCAAGAGCGCGATTTGGGTGCGGACAATTTTGAAGATTTTATTATAACAAACAAAACATTCAAGAACAATATGACTTCAAGACTCTATCTTTTAGGAGGCATCTAATAAGCTTGCTTCATAAGCCAACTAATCAAAACCCACATCCCCACTTCAACTAAACCCTAACTGTATTGTACAGTGCATGCAAATGCAATTGTATATTAAAATTTGGAAACTTTATAAACCACAATCAATACCATAGTCTATGTCCAAAGGTCAAAGCTAGAAAACAAATAAAACAAATAGCCTCATTTAAGGTATAGATTAAATGTATAGCTTCCTGTTTTGTAAAAAAAAATTAAAAACAATTTCTCTCCTCATTTCTCACATTTGTCTTTACGCCAATTTTTTAAAAATAACTTTCAACAGGGCAAACCAGTCATTCTGCCTGTCACAGGCTGGTTTACCATTTAAGTTATTAGTATGTCATAAGTTATTAGTATGTCACGATCGCTCCCGCCTTCTGCAGCTGGCCAGCGTCGGCACGCTCGTCGAGATGACCCACGCGCGGGCGGCGTGGTTTTCAGATGCCTGCTTCGGGTTTTGCAGCTATCACGGATGGTCCGTCTTCACTGATACAGTGTAGTAGCTCGTTCTCCTTTTTCGCTTCTTTTCTTTCAATGCATTGATGGCGTTCTACAGGTCTAGGGTTTGGTATTTTCAAGGAGAAATTTGTGAGCTTTCCCAGTTTTTTTGCGCACCAAACTATGATCCCCGTATCCTCATGAGCTTTGAATAGAACTTCTTCAAAGATTTGTGCCTTGATCGGTTTTTTTCTTATCAGCTAGTTGGCGCAGGGTGTGGAATCGCAATTAGGGTTTACCCTCGCAATGGTAATGCGTCGCATTGCAGCTGTGACCAACGGAAATTAGCCTTTGAGCAAGGGGATTAAGTAAATTGGCTAATATGTTAATTTGAATAAACTCATTTTCGGGAGACTTGTTGGGATCTCTTGCATCTGCCTAATTTCACGAGATTGTTGTAGTTGGCACGAGGAATTCAATTCTGCACGAAGAGTCGATTTATCACAGGTATTCGATGTTGTTGGAATTAGGTTGTGTCGCTGAACTGTTTGGATGTCGGTCCTGCGTTGTTGTAGTGGAACTGCTCGTGACGTGTTTCTGGACGGAGGGAATGAGAACAGTGTTTTGGGGTAATTTCTGCATATTGAGATCGTGGGATTGGAAGCTTGTTGTTTGTCTCTCTTAGCTATTCGAGCCTCTCCTATTTTCATCGTCCCTGAAGACCAGACATTTTGGATCCATCCCTGTCTGTTTTCATTGCCAGAAAGTCTAGTAATGCACCTACAATGTTGGAAATCCTCTGTTGTGGAAGGACAAGGGTTCAAGCTAACGCCAAAGCGTGAAGTCACACGAGACAGCATGTATGTCCATTACCCCTGTCGGGTACCGTAATCTGTTTCATGATTCGGGGTCCACAGATATATATTAGTAAAATATTATTGGGTATGTGCTGAATTCTTCTTCTTTAGGAAGAGTCTCACTGTTTCTTCAGTTGAAATTTCTACGTTACGGAGGTGTTGGAGCTTGGCATTTGGATAAGAAATTCTTGAGTTGGCTATGAGTAAAGATGGTCACAATCTGGACTTCTGAAATTCGTTCAACTACAATCTCAGTGTGCCCCAGCCGGATGAATCAATTCACGAACGTTCGTTTTAATTCCTCGTTTTAATTTCATCCACGGGCGCTTCAATTGAGCAACTCTACTCTCATTCTCAATCATTCCCCTCTTCGTGATGTCTTCTGTTACGCACCTCCTTCTGCATCAACGAAACCCTAGCAGTGTACTCGAATAATCACGACTAATCATCTGGTATTTATTTTTAGTCTGTGCAGTGCATTGAATTGCACCACCAGAAGAACACAAACGTATGAAGAGCCCGAATTCAGGCTTAGGCTTGGTCAGGAAAAGACAAGCAGCTAGCGCACCATAGCAACGGTCCAGCAATTCCTCTCCCACCCAGACCGTCCCAGAGGCGCAATCCCCACGAATTCATCCCCATAAAAGCCCCAGCAGAGCGGCAATGAAGAAGAAAACGCTCACCAGATCACACCATGAAGGGATTTCCAGTGCAGAGAGCGCAATTGAATGCCGTTGCCATCAATGCCCAAGACAAGCTCATCAACGATGCACAGTGCTCTCTGCAATCTACTAATGATGGATGACCTGGCGACAAAGGCAAGCATCCCTAATCCCCCTATCACATACCCTAAGGAGAGAGCTGAACGGTAACCGGCTTCATATGTTCCATTCCAAGAAACACTCCAGAAGTCGCCCTAAATTTAGCGGCTCTCTTTCCCGGGCCCTTTCTGCCAGCCAAGAAGGAGCTGCCCGGGCCAAAATTTGGTACTGCCAGGTGTGAAAACCAGAACGTGTTCCCGCGCGGCCCCAGTCCAAATTGCGGGTGTCGTATGCGTCTGACGGAGACTCATCACCCGCCCCGACCTCTTCCATCGCTCCTTCCCGCTCTCTTTGTGCTGTTTCATCAGCACCCACCTGCATTTTTTTTCTCGAATTCCGTCTAATTTACGACATTCGCCGAACACTTAGCTGCGCCAATTTGCCAAATCCCGGCTGAAATTGGACAAACCCTGCTGTCTGGCTGGGTAAAGGCTTCGGCAGTCAGATGCGAGAAGATGATGGCGAACATGAGTCCTGTGGAGTTGGAGAAGCCCTGGGGTGACAGGATTTCGTGATTGTTTGCAGTCGTTTTGATCTGTTCTTTCGATTAGTAGGGGTGTGTGGAAGTTAGGGATTGTGGCAATCGATGAAAGACGAACAGGGGCGGTAATTTTACGTAGTGGGTTTGGTTTTGGTTTTGGATTTGGAAGTGTGTTTTCGTAGCATTGGGCTTCGTTTTGGTTGAGTTTAGAATGGGGAAGTATTGGTTTTGAGTTTTGGGAAGGATCTTGTGGCGGGGGTTATTGGTTCAATGGTGTGTTGGACATGATCTGGACGTGGTGAGGATTCTTGGCATGAAAGTAAGCGGGGTGACGGTTCTGATTCGTAGTGCAGGGATGGAGTAGATTTAGGGGTAGCTCCGATGTGAGCGCAATAGGACGGGGCAGCTTCCTCACGAGTGGCCACTTCCGGAATGGTTTTTTAGGGAAGAAGTTTGCCGGATTTCAAGTCAGGGACAATGTTGACCAGGGGAAGCAAAACGGCGGCTGAAAAGGTTGTTAGGGAGTCTGAGAGTCCCGATATGGGGTCTCCTGATAAGCGAGAGTGCATCTCGCCCGTTACTGATGTGGAGGTGTGTACCTAATTCACTTTCACGATGTTACAACTAAATCACAGGAAATCCGTTGAACGCAATGCCAGCAGTATGATCCACATGCCATCCGACCAAGGTGTTAGGGGCTATTTGATCACCATCGTCGTGAATGCGACGGATGTGCGTAGTCTGGCAATTCATGTGCATTCGAAATTTCTGAAACCACAAATGAATTCTTAGGCTAATGGAGTGGAGTGTGCAGGATTCTCCTTTATTCAAGTACTTATGCAATCTGTCGCCAATCAAGCCAGCCAAGGCCGTACACCATGCCCAGACGTATAATGAGCTGACGTTTCCGCCTGAGCCTCGAATCTTCGCCTCTCCACGCAGTTCGAGAAGGTCCTCGAATAGTTCCCTGAAGAGGTGTGAGCGGTGAGGGTGAATCCCGTTCGTTTCTGCGTCGCATTTGAGTTCATTGTTGTGTCTGCGTCCTTTTGATATTGTCCCCAGGTTTGACTCTAATTGACCGTCTTCATGAATAGGGTTGTGGCTGCTGAGCTTTTGTCAGCGCAAGCCCAAGCTGAAGGTCGAGAAAGTCTCGGATGGCATCCGGCAAACTCTAGAAGTACCATATCGGACAATGCACCATCCCCATCCCCACTTAACCGTGATCAGCAAGTAACCCCTTGCTCAAGGAGGCAAACGGAGGAAGTGCCTGCGTCGCAATCCAACAGTGCCAAAAACGAGAATGATGCTTTCACCGTGGAAGAACTTGTTGGTCAAGGAATGTTTGCCATGAATCCCATGAATCCAGAATCATCGGACAGAACAGCTGTGACTGCCGCCAGCTTCCAATCTCAGTTTACAGATTTCGAGGAATTGGATCCGGCAACGATTGTCGAGTGCCTTAATGGTGAAGTTGAAAAGGAAGGTGGAACCAGCACTGACGTGGTTGAAAGAAGGCAATCCACTTCGAGCTCATTGTCACAGGATTGTGTGCTGCCAGGAAATCTAACTCAAGAATCGAAATGCTTAGAGCAGAGATCTAATGAAGACCATGGATTGAACTTCAGTAAAGAGACTTCGGAACTAGACCATGATACTACAGCTATGGCATATTTCCTGGCTGGAAATGAAGCCCTGGAACATGACAAAGGCGAGTGGTCAGAGGGTTCAAGTGACCTGATCGCTCTAAATGAGGAGGCGGGGAAACAGGAAACTGACTTGCTTGATGTCATGGCTTCTCAGTCTGGGCTTGATCTCTCTTCTCAAAATAGACATGAAGATGGCGCTAATGAGAATGCTAACCTTCAACATTCTCTTCTCTCTCACAGGGTATGGTGGTGCCTCTACGGCTTTGATGCAAAACTAATCAGTTTTTGTGAATGAGCAGCTTTGACCCTCGTGTTCCCTCATCTCATGTGAATGTTATGCCTGATGCCCATCTCTTTACGCTTCAAGCTTCTGAATATACCATATTTCATTCCAAACTACTGGATGCACATTGGACTGTAAAGTGGATGATAATATTTGCGTTGCTTTAAGCTTGTTAGCATATGTAGGAGTGTAATTTTTGGGAGATCAGTATAGAGCTCCGAAGAGATCACTTTGGGTGCAAGAGCCAAGTCTGTGGCGATCAAACTTTATTACCATGTATGAATTTCTTATGCAATTTACATTGCATGGGAGGTTATAGACCTCTATGAATGATGAGTGGTCATAGACATTTAGCCAAGTCATGCTTACACCACTTGCTAATATGTTCAACCAAGTGTATGAATAGATGAGCTGTTGTTGGTAACAGGGTTCAGCATTAGAGACGGCTTGAGGTTCCTAATGGTATTAGTCTCCTCTACCTTAGTGCTTATCTCACATGCCACTGCGGTACCTGCAGGCTGATACCGCTGGACAACGGGGTTTTAGAAGACGGTGTCTCGACTTTGATGCCTCTGGAGCAAGAAGAAAAAGCCTTGGCAGCATGGGCAATAGGAAATCTTTAGGTAGCAGGCTCAAAGATTGCAGTGGACCTGGTGCTGCGGACGATAACAACGCATCTCCTGTTCTTGGCAATGCAATATCTACAACTTCTGATGCAACAGCAAGCACTCCTGTGGATAATTCTTCTCCTAATGCCAACGATACTTTGAGGGCTGAATCAGATTCTGGCACACATACTAGGGGTGAGTTCTGCAGGTTTTGGTCAAATCTATCGTATAGGTGCATTTAATGATCACCTGGGGGACTTGGTAAGCGAGATTCGTTACAAAACTGCTGTCACTCGACTCTAGAACTGCATTATAACATGATGTTTGCATACTTTATTCTGCATCTCTTGCCCAACAAGAGGCCATTTGAACAATTTGAAGCGATTCACCGCGAACTCTATTGACGTAGGCCTTGTAAGAATAACTGATGTTTTCATTGATTTGCAGGGGCCCCTGCGTGTGGGGACGCTCTTGGGGTCATGACCAAGACGCATCAACAACTCCCTAGCCGCCCTTACGAAAATAATGTGCACGTTATAAATGCAAAGACCGGGGAATCACGTCCTCAGAAACCACAAAATTCTGGAGTTAACCCCCCAGCAGAAGGTGTGAGACGAAGTCCACGTGTGCGACGAACTGGTATTGGGCTTCACTTGAATTCACTGACTTCCTCCATGTCGTTCAAGCGTGATTATCCATCTTCTGGAGGGGAAAGCGCAAAAAGAGTTCTTGCAACCAGTTTAGGATTACAACCAGTGGCCTCTGCCACTCCCAAAGAGGACTCCCAAGGCGGTGTGTCAGGTCATCCCAAGCAAAGCTTGAATCAAGGAGTTCCATCTTTGTTGGAGGAGAGAAGGTCTCAGCTGGAGATAAATAGCCGTGATGCTGCTGCATCCCTCGGGAACGAGACAGTTGACATTCCAACTCCCGATTTCAGGTCTCTCAACATTGAGAACTTGCCACCGTTAGAAGAGTCATTAACATTGACTCCGATTCCTAATTTGCCAAGGCTTGTCAGCCCTCGAGGACAGAAACGATCCCATCCACATCAACAAGAATTGGGCCAGCAAGGAGAGGAGGAAGCTGTTGATGATCTTTTGGACAGCCCGCAGAGCTCCAAAAGAAGGCGGTGAGTTGCATATTGATTGGGTACACACACTCTTTTATCGAAACGTACATAAACTTGGCCATTTTTTCGCTTAGGTGTTAATCACAGGTATGCTCCGTCGAGCTTCAATGGTGCGTTTTGATTACATATGGGCTATCTAACGTGACATTGTTTCCCAGGTTGTCTAGACGGAAACCTACTGCACCTTCTCAGGGGGAGAAACCAGCAGACGGCTGCAAGCGTTGCAACTGCAAAAAATCCAAGTGCCTCAAATTGTAAGCTTTCTCATTATTTGGCATCTGAAGTAGTATGCTGGCTCTGAACTTCATTACGTTGTTTTTGGTTGATTAAGTTTTTTGTCCCGATCTATCTGGTAGGCTCTCATTTTAGCAACTTAAAGGCTAAGGATTCTTGGTTGTAGAATGTAGATCATATCGTGAAAATTTGCAATTGAGACGGGTCTGAACTTATATCACAAGAATCACTGGAGACCACAGAATATATATATGTCAAGAATCAAAATTGAAATCGAAAAAAAAAAAAGGGTCTTTATTGACCTCGATACTGCTGTAGAACACGTGAGGCCCTTGGTCCTATAGGGGTTAACCGAAGCAGTTTTGCCGATGCTGCCTTCTCTCATATAAACTGTCTGTTTCTTGGCAGGTACTGTGAGTGCTTTGCTGCGGGTATATACTGCGTCGGTTCATGTGCATGCCGCCATTGCTTCAACAAACCTGAATACGAAGACACGGTCCGGAATACTAGACTACAAATTGAATCCCGTAATCCCTTGGCATTTGCTCCCAAGATTGTTCAGGCTGCTGAGGCCTCTCCTGTCCCCGGGGTAAGTTGAAACTTGTCTTCTAACTGCTGTATGCCAATCATTGATAATCATGCCAGCTTTTTCTTTTAGCTTATGCTGAACCGGTTGTGCAGGACGAGACTCTTGATACTCCAGCCTCAGCCAGGCACAAGCGTGGTTGCAACTGCAAAAAATCACTTTGTCTCAAAAAGTACTGCGAGTGTTTCCAGGTACTTACTGTTATCTTGACTCATGTAAGTAATTCACCTTGTGGAGTAAAATCTTCGGTTTTTCAATGACTCGGTAAAATGCTCGTGGTGGATAGGCTGGCGTCGGGTGTTCAGAGGGATGCCGCTGTGAAGGTTGCAAGAATGTGTACGGTAGGAAGGAAGGTACGCATTGCTCAATGGAATGAACCTTCTCTTTGCCTTCCGCATCGGATTAATATTGATGAAGTTAGTGGGCCGGTTCCACTGATTGCGCTTCTCTAATTACCGCAATGGGTAATCTAACAATTTATGCTTCTGATATAATGTTTAACACAAGAACTGTTCATGAATTGTTGCGTTGCCAGAGGATTTTCTGTGGAATGACATATTGGTTGCAAAGCAGGGCCTACGGAGGGTGAGGAGAAGGAGGGAGAGCAGACCATCTCTTGTAGGGAGGAGTCTCAGGTGGATGACCCCGTTGAATTGTTCAGTAGGATGAATGGAAATCCCGACCGGCTTCAGGATTGTGCAAAACCAAATCTTTCTCCAATCACCCCGAGTTTCGAACACGACGGGTAATTGACTTTGCACCAGTATCTTGGTCATGCATGTGCGTTAAGATAAAGATGCTTGCCATAGCCGTAATTTGCAGAGGCTGACTTCACCCTCTGAAAGACCCAGGATTTATTCTTCTGAATCTACCAATTCTATTGATCATATTGTGACACACATATATATACACACACACATATGTGTGTGTCTCTCTCTCTCTCTATACATAAAATACAGATGGGGTTAAATTTATATCACCAGAATCAAGAAAAACAAATAAATTTGGACGAAAGAAAGTTCCCATGTGACTACTTCAAACTGCCTCAACAACCATGGGGTTGAGTTGCTCTTTTTAAAAAATAGTGTTCCTTTTTCATCTTTCTTAGACATCTGAGACATTACCTAAGCGTAAGATATGTTTTGTAATGCTCTGTTGCACCTTGCAGACATGGACGTTCCATGCTCAGACTCAGGTCTACAGGGCGCAAGCGAATATCTTCGGATGAGCATTGTGCGCCTCCCCTCGCTTCGCATGCGTCGAAGCCTCCCAAGTCCCCGACCAGCTTCTCGAACACCTTGGATTCTTTTGATCTAGTGCCTCACCCTCCTCAAGGTGACACGGACTTTTCTATGAATGGATCTGGCGAGTCTCCAATGACAACCCCGACCTTTGCGCGAATTGGCCATGCTTCCACCCATTGGGAAGGCCTGACCGATTTATGCAGTCTCACTCCCCTCCCTTTAACTACTACGTTGGAACCCACACCTGGTTCTTCCTGTGTCACCAGCGAACGACCGGGTGCTTCTCCTGCTTTCAGTAGCCAGAGGACTGAATCTCCTCACCATGCAGTCTCTTCTTCGAGTGAGCATCATCAGGCATCTTCAAGGTATTTCAATCACTCTGAAATCATGTTCTTGAGAACTTTAGTTTGTACATTCAAGTTTGGAGTATTTTTTCCTGCTCACCTATCAGTTGTAACATTGCTTCCTCACTAGAGTCGTATACATCTCTAATGTCTTCTAATAAGAAAAGAAATTAAAGCCAATATCTTAACCCTATATTTAAAACAATAGAATGTCTATTTTGGAAGCTAATAGATGGCTAAAGTAATTTCCAAACCATATTTCTATAGTTCGAAAATATACGGCATCATTCGGAAGTCAATTAAATATAGCGCATGCTTTCTTCTCTCTTCTTCCGAATGATGCCGTATGATGCCGCATGCCATTTGCACTTGGGCTTACGACTGGTGTGAGTCTATTCCAACGGTGTACCTAAATTAGTTCCTAGCACTCCTGCGAACATTCTTCTTTAACAAGCACCAAGTGCAAATGGACCTGGAGCAGCATACGATAGATATTTTGGAGTAACTATTCTTTCTATAATATTATTATTTTTAGCTCAAGAATTTCGGGATAATGCTCACATAAGTCATGCTCCCTTGGCAGAACTTGGTCGCCACACTCCCCAAGATTCAGGCAACCTGCTCCACGGTCGCCGCTTCGATTCGACACGCCTCGACAATCCCTGTTATCCTGCCCCGACCAACAGCTCGCACCTGCGATGCAGTCTTCCCTAATTACTGCAGAAAAGAGCCTCCAATGTGAACTAGAGTCGGCGAAGGTGGGCGCCCTAGACGATGAGAGCATTCCGGACGTTTTGAAGTGTCACGAAGACGAAATGAGCTCCCCAAGCCGAAGCATTGTCTCGACGAAGTCCATCTCTCCTAAGCAGAAACGAGTCACACCGCCCCGTCACGGAGGCAGGGAACTGCAAGGAGGGATGCTTCCCTCTTCGCCGGGTCTCCGCAACAGCAAAAGGTTCATTCTGCAGGCACTGCCTCCTGTCGCTCCCTCGTTTCCTAATGGCTGATGATTGACATGAGTCTCATGGGTGTGAACCTAACGGGGCTTATTACTAGTTCCCATTTTTGAGTTCTAATTGGCTGTGCTTCCTGTACAAACTTTATTGGCTCTGGACTGAATTGGGGGAGGCTTTGCATTGACCAAAGCTACATTACACTACATTACATTACTGTGAGTGAATGTGAGGAAGTTTGCGTAGGACCTTACTTGAAAAGTGAGCCATTGCTACACGGACAGAGCGTCTCATAGCTCGTTTCTGCTTGTTTCACCGTGAAACTGACTTTGAGCAGAGAATGTGCTTCGATCCCTTGTGGTGCTAGACTAGTGGAGTATGAAACTGCCTTCAGCTCTTTCTCAATCACTGACAAAGAACAAAAAGAATCTTAACTTTCCCAGTATTGAATGCCACTGCCGTAGTCACGACAATGGCTGACTTGAGTTCCAGTGGTTTCATAGTCCTAGTACGTTTACGTTTCATTGGTTGACGTTACATCGAACCATTGTAGTATTCTTCTGAGGGATGGAGATGCAAGAACCAGTTTATTTGACACTGAATTTTGGCTCGTCAGTGAAGTATCAGCATTATTTGTACTGCCTTCTGATTATTCTCTTGAAATTTGTGTTTCTGGAAGTTCTCGTTCTGTGAGCTTGCGTCAGTGTGCATAGTGAGTTTCTTTCAATTTCATCAAGTTGCGACATTTGCAGTTCATAACTGTTTTAGGTATCTTGGAGACATGCATTTCACATTTGGGATCAATCTCTTCTCTCCTCGAATTCTCTAATCTCTCCTCTGATTCCTGTCGCAACTTTCTGTCATTGCAATAAGCTTGTTAACTTTGGAAGGACACCAAGATTTTTTATCAGATATCACCAAGGTTGTTGGTAAGAAATTATTTGAATCTTGGATGAATAGGTGCATTCTTTATCTCTACAATGCCTTTGAAAGTCATTTATTGAACACTTTTAGTTCCCTTGGCATCTTTATTGGGTGAACCTTCATGCATCTAAAGTTCATATGGGTGGTGTGTGAAGTCCAAATGAGTGCTTTGGGGTGAATGTTTTATTGGAAAAAGAGAATCATCCATTCCAAATAATGTTGGATTGAGGTGCATATGTTGGAATTTGTCATGTAAGCTTGAAAAGCATTTTATTACCTTTTGGAGGATGGGACTTGTGGAATTTGTAACTATAGTGTTGAACTTTAAAATCTTTCACTCTATGTTTTCCTTTTGTGACTCTTTGTGTAATAAATATTTTATGATTATTTTTTAAACATGAAATCAAATGTCTCTTACAAAAGTGAATTTTTAAGAATTATTTTGTGAAAATTTGAAACTTCCATGAATTTTGAAAAAAAAAGTGAAGAAAATTTTATATCATATATTTGATGAACCAATTTAAAAAAAAGTTTCACTACATGTGTATATTATAGTGTAGAACATCTTAGTGTGAACCAAAATTTTCATAATTGTATCATTCTATAATTAGAAAATTAGTAGGTTGTGGTTATAGTCCTAAAGTTGAAATTGCTACCAAAATTTTGATTTGATAAACTTCATTTCATTAGTTGGGATCAAATTATGAAAAGATCATTTGGGAGGCTAAAATTTAAACCAACAATAAGCATATATACATTCCCAGATTACACTGAAAAGGCAATTTTTTGGTCTTTTGTTTCATCATACCTACTTTTCTAAGAATATCAACAACAATAAAGTAAAGGATTTTCCAACATCATTAGTTCCAAATTCATTCAAGCAACTTTCTAAAAGAATTTGGAAGTAAAATTTACTTTTTGTTGTTATACAAGCGATGTTGATTGTAATGGATTATTACATTTTTAGGCAAGTCCTTATAAATGCATTTTTTGATGGTATTGTTTAAACTTTATGTAAAGTAGGGGTTCTCCTAGCTTTCCAACAAGCCCTCTAGGAAAAAAAAAGTGTTTGGTTAGATTTTGATATCTTGTTTTTTATTTTTCTAAATTTTAGGGAAGCTAATCATAGTATATTTTTTAAATTGAAAAAATATTTTTTTGGTAGGAAAGACCCATGACAAAATCTTGTACAAGTATTTATATTAATCCAGATCCAATAACACGTGGCACTCCTAGTTTGGATCATTATTACACCTCCTATTTGTTTCAAACTCTTGGTAGCTACAAGTTGATTGCATCATACATGCATTGTTCAATCTTTCGTGTTCGGTCTAAAGATGAATCAAGAATATGCAAAGAGAGCTTTGAACGTACATTTGATTTTGCAAGGGTACAATTGATATAATGTAATAGATATATTTCTCTTTGTTTCTCATGCAATTTTCAAAGTTTGATGAATTCATAATCAACTTCCATTAATCCTTGTATATTTTGTTGTATACCTCAAATATTTGAAGTGATTAAAATATTGAATATATAGGTAGAATTCTATTTGTCTAGTATCGTAGTATGTACTTCATTGGTTTTTAAATTAAATTGACTTCTAAGAGGTCAAAGAATAAAATCCAAAATTTGATAAAGAAAAACTTGAGTTGTGTAATATGTTTTTGTTTTTGATTGAATCAAATTCAAATTTGCTATAAAATGTTTAGTTTGGCTTGAAATTTTGTTATTTATATATTGGATTCTAAACTAGTCTTGTTGTATTAAACTAATTATGTTGTATTTAATTTCAATAGTTGAATCTTGAAACCAAAAAATCATCTTCAATTTTGAAATAAGGTTTGAAGTAAAGACTCAAGATATTTGAAACCAAAATAAACCCCCAAAAGACTATTATATGGGATGGGTAGAGTATTTACTACTAACCTTAAACGATGGAAACTATGATTGTGTAGTCAAACTTGAAAGTCCCTCACTCTCTATCTTCTATGTCTTTTTTTTTTGCACGTGAATTCTTTTGTTTTTCATTCTTAGAGATGAAATTCTGAAATTTTGAAATCTGAAATTCTGAAATTTTCAAAGAAGAAATGAAGAATGTTTACATCAAATACAAATCATGCTTAAAAAATCTGAAAATTTTCAAAATAGAAGTACATTATAGGTTAGAACATTGTGGTGTAAAGAAATTTTTGTGTTACTCCATATTTAGAAATGTGGTTATAGATCCTCAACTTCAAACTTCAATGAAATGCTTACTATGAGGAACAAAAGCTTAGATTATCAAGTAACACTAAATAGTGTACCATTTTTTTGATAAACTACCCCATATAAAATAAAATAAACAACTAAAATATCTTCAACTTAAATCAATCATATATATTGCATTAAAGAAGTTGCACACAAAGAATCGGATGAAAACCATCCATATGGACAAAGCTTGTTTGACCTTCCAAAAGAGAATGGATGAATAAGAGAATTGATGGCGAGGTTTCAATATATAGCTTTTGGGTTTGATTAGTGGCCTAATTTTAGGATCTAAACACTTATATCATTGGGAGATTATGGTGATTTTGTAATTGTTTCAACAATTGGGCCTCTTAAGATAAAACAACCCAATGCCATTGATCACCCAGTTCCAACATCTACTTGCCTTCCCATTTGGGTACGTCACCTATCCATTACCACAATCTTAGCAATTCTTTAGCATCATGACAATGCACTTGAGAGGGACATGTCAACTTGTGTTTTAGCATGGGTCTACCACCCACATTTTACCAATTTCATCCCAACAAACTTTAAAAAATCACATAAAACTCATTTCTTGCTGAAATGTCTTGATTCTACTTCCAAATGACTTCTCTACAACTTCTCAATCTTTGAAAAAAAACGTGAGTTAACAAATAGCTTCTCTGAGGCACCTAGATAGCAAATTTGCTTAGTAAGGTAGTATGCTCTAAAAGTGCCCCTCTCCTTCAAATCCCTCTATTATTCGCTAAAGAACGAAAATGAGGTGATCCTCAAATGGACCACTCCAACAATTGAATGAATTGAGGAAAAATTGTTTTTTTTTTCTATATTGCAGGAGCCAATCATTGTCTTTGATTTTCGCGCATGTCTTTACAAGTTGCAAGTGGATGGATTTTTGGCCAACCTGTGGTGACAAATAGGTGCTTATACCCCAAATCTTTGAAAATCTATAAGTAATTCAAAAATGCTCGAAAAAATACAAAACCACTTGTGTTAGGTCCCACATCTATTTTTCTTTCTCTAAAAAAGTGAACCAAAAATATTTTTGCCCTTAAATGGTCGCTTTTAGAGCATACTACCTCAATAGGTATGTTTTACCTCACTATATAAAGTGTGGGCTTTGGTGTTTCATTGTGTTTGTACTCCTGTAGACTGAATTGTGTTCTGTGCATTGCTGCGACAGGCTTGGTGCTCTCTGTGTTTCCTTCTTGTAATACTTGGAAGCGGAAGCTTGAATTTTTGTTGTTGTTGAAGGGTTCTCTTGTATGTGCCGCCTTCTGCAGCTCACGATCCAGCTGCCCGCATCGGCCCCCTCGTCGAGATGTCCTACGCCCGGGCGACGGGATTTTCTGGCGCCTGCTTCGGGTTTGGCTTCTATCACGGGTCAGTGTAGTAGCTCGTTTCTCCTTTTTCTCTTCTTTCAATACGTTCTTTAGGTCTAGGGTTTGGTATTTTCAAAGAGGAAATTTGGTGAGTTTTTCCCAGTTTTGTTGCGCACCGAACTATGATCCCGGTATCCTCATGAGCTTTGAATAGGATTTCTGTAAAGGCGGTGCCTTGGACGGGGGGGTTTAGTATCAGCTAGTTGGCGCAGGGTGTGGGGGATCGCAATTAGGGTTTGCGCTCGCAACGTCGCTGTAATCAACGGAAATTGGCCTTTGAGCAAGGGGATAAAAGTAATTTTGGCCAATAGGTTATCGAATGGATCTCCGCTGGTGAACACATTTTCGGGAGACTTGCACAGGGTCTCATGCATCTGCCTAATTTCATCTTTCACGAGATTCTTGTAGTTGGCAAGTGGAATCCAATTGTGCACGACGAGTCGATAGATCACAGGCATCCGATGTTGTTGCAATTAGGTGGTGACGCTGAACTGCTTGGGTGTCACTTCCGCGTTGTAGAGGAAATTGTCGTGACGTGTTTCTGGACGAAGGGTACGAGAACAGTATTTTGGGTAATTTCGACACATCGAGATCATGGGATTAATAACTTGATGTGTAGTTCACGTTGCTGAGTGCCCGATTCATTCGAGCCTTTTCTCCTTTCAATCTTCCTGATCATCAGACGTTTTGTATCTATCCCTGACCCTCGTCATTGCCAGAAAGATGGAGGTTTCTTTGTTTGACCTCTGCTATAGAAAGACAGATTTTCAAACTAATGCCAAAATTGTAAAGTCATACAAGGACAGAATGCAAGGCCATTACCCCTGTCGGGACCGTAATCTGTTTCATACTTCCGTGTCCTTACATGTATCAGTAAAATATTGCTGGGTAAATGCTGAATTATTATCCTTTGATAAGTGTCTCACTGTGTCTTCAGCTGAAGGTTTGCAGCGGATGTGTAAGGGAAGCTTGCAATTCGAGCAGGTGAAACGGGAGGAATATTGTGTGCGATTTGAATAATAGAGCACAATTGCGTGAGATTTGAATCTTGAGATGGCGACGAACTCGGGCGCCACCGATGGCGCGACGGAGGAAGCCTTTCTGGATCGGATGCTCACCAGGTTGGCGCTCACGGAGGAGAAGCAGTTGGAGAAGGTTTTGTCTAAGCTCTTGCCGTTGGCGGTATCGCGATTAGGCTCTTCGCATCATCCTACTAAGATTAAGGTAAGTCCCTTCTCATTGATTTTTTCTTATTTGGAATTTCGTAGTTATGGTCTCGTGTTTGATGAATTCGTAGTTACGAAGAACGGCATTTGAATACGGTCTCTCTTTCGAGCTTAACATTAATTTGAACGTCTCTCATACGTTTTTCAGTTACATCTGAGAGCTTAGCTCAAGGACACAGGATATTGAAGAGAATATGGGAAGCATGCTTTAAGTGCTGAGCATAGTTACTATTATTATTAAAATTGTCAGATTTCTACATATTCTTGTTAGCAAATCCAAGAAGATTCCAGTACACTATTCTTGTCGCAATTAGGTCACCAAACTCGTTTCCAAGAACGTAGTCCAGAATTTTCGATTTTGGAATGTGCGACCGTTCTTCGTAGCTATGGTTGGATTGAAGTTTGAGAAGTACGTGACAATTCATAATCGGACCCTAAGTCCTAATTTTGTCTTCACGTCAATTGTTGATCACATCGATATCACAGGTTATGGAAATGCTGTCGCATATCAATAAGCGTGTGAAAGATCAAGCCTCGATTCAATTACCCTTGCGGGAGCTTCTGAAGCTATATGTATCTCCGGATTCCGTCTCGATGGTGAAGAACTTTGCCCTTGTGTACATAGAAATGGCCTACGACCGGGCGCCTGTCGAGGAGCAAACCGAGGTGATAGGGGCATTGCTCTTAGGTCTGGCGAATGCTCCCACGCAGCACCAAGATATGATTCTCCGACTGGCCGCCAAGGGTTTGGATCGATATGCTCGACGTGTTCCTGATCAGCACCCATGGACTGGGGAGTTTATGAAAGATCCTGCTAGCTGTGACGTGTTTTTAACTTATTGTTTACACGTATTATTGTTTCAACCACTGACAACATCACTTGAAGGTGCTCTCGTGCCACCACCCGGATTGTCTGTAGAACAAGCCAAACAAGTAATTGGAAAAGAGGTTCTGAAAGGGGAGCCTCTGAATACGCGGAAGTTGGGAGTTCTTAATTATTTAGCTGAGCTCGAGTTACCAGCTGATAGTGTCTATCCTTTGTACATTGTGGCTGCTGCCGACGGTAATGAACGAGTGGCACGAAGAGGCGAAGAGGTGCTTAAACGGAAGGCGAATGGTGCTAACCTTGAAGACCTTTCCCTTATCAAACAGCTCTTTGCAATGTTTCAAGGTATTTCCTATACGACTAACGTGTAATTGTGTGGAGTTGCTACTATCCTAGTGTTTATGTTATTTTGTATACAAGACCTCTTTTGGGGCACCCTACAATGGTGGAATGGATGATAAAGCAGATGATGATGCCACACTTCTTATGTTTTTGAGGCTTAGTAAATGAGCTAGACAGTGCTTGAGTACTAGCACTCACTCCTGTGTGGTTGGCATCCTTCTTACATATTTGCAATGCGTTTGCTTATAAACACCTGTTTCATGTCTTGTCAAGGCTCAACGAAAGCAGGTGGGACTGCTGAGCAAAGAGTGGCTCCGGCAGGACCAAACTTGAAGGCCAAGCTGATGTCGGTGTTCACCCGCTCTATCGCAGCGGCTAATGCATTCCCGTCTACCCTTCAGTGTGTGTTTGACTGCATATATGGAGCTGGGACAACCATGAAGCTGAAGCATGCGGGAATGGAATTTGCTGTCTGGATTTTTAAACATGCATCAGATGATCAACTGAAACCCATGGCGCAAATCATCCTTAGTGGGTTAGTGAAGCTTCTTGATGGTCAGAATCCAGGTGATACAGACACCTCTTCGAAGCAGCTCCGTGCATTCACATACCAAGCTATAGGTCAGCTTTCATTGAGGGCTCCCCACCTCTTCAATAAAACCACAGATATGGCGGTCCGGATGTTCTCCGCTCTGCGCAGTGAACCTGATTCTATTAGAGTAACAGTGCAAGAATCTCTCTCCTCATTAGCTACCGCCTATAAGGCAAATTCCGATATTGGCAAGGAGGTCGAAAATCTCCTTTTCGAGAACATCAAGGCTTCAGAAAGTGAGGCGAGGTTTTGTAGTGTACTTTGGGCAACCCGGTTATACCCTTTCTCCCATGCCCCGAGTCGCTTTATTTGCATGCTAGGTGTTGGGGATGTCAAGCTTGATATTCGAGAAATGGCCCAACAAGGATTGAAAGCCTCAAAGCCTGAAAAGGAGACGGTGGAGGGTCCTGCACCTACTGCTGATTATCCAGGTTTCAGGCCTATGATGGAGTATATTTGTCAACAGCAGCCTCAAGTCTTATCCAAGTCTCCCCTGGGTGAGCGCACCATGCTCTTCCCTCCCAAAGCGTATGCTGCGATGATTACTTTTGTTCAGCATTGCTATGAAAACGAGCTAGGTGCAGATAAGAGTAAGCTGAAAGGCAAAGAAGATGTGGTCTCTGATACGTTGGGGAAATCATCCCCCGAAGAGGCCTTTCAACTGCTGTTGGAGCATGGAATGGCCATTGATGGGACTGCAGACTTACAAGGATTAGCTAGCACTGGTTTACTTAAGCTGGCCTCTTCGAACCTCAACCAATTTGCGGAGATGTACTCAACGCGGATATCATGGTTGAAACAATTTGTTGGACACATTGACTCGACAACACGGGAAGCTATAGGCCGCTTGTTAGGTATTGTGGTTTCATGCCTGACATCGCCACAAGCGACCGATCTGCTTCAACAGCTAATGTCCTCATTCCATAATGTACAGAAAGCGCGGTTTGAGGATTTGCATGGAAGTATTTGTGCCGCAGGCTATGTACTTGCACAATGCATGACAAATAGTCCTTCTATTCCAGAGCCATTAATACATAGCTCTCTTATTGCTTTCTTTGAGGAAACAAAGAATGCAAATCCCTCTTTAGCCGGGGCAGCAGCTGAGGCTATCGGGCATGCAGGTCTGAGAAAACCCTTACCTGTGGGTATTGGAAATTGGGCCTCTGCTGCTTCGACCACGTCGAATGGAAAATCTACTGCTGGGGAACCGTCAACTAGTGCCGTGGGAACTGAAGCCAGAACTGCAAAGACTGAAACAGAGTCGATTATTACAGTGAAGAAAGAAGCCACGAAATCAATAGATGAGAAGGAAGAACTATCATTGGCTTCTATCGTGAAACAGCTAGGATTACTACTTGCGAGCAAGGATGTGAAAGTTATGCAAAAGGGAGCATTAGCACTGGGTCATCTGTGCTTTGGAGATAGAAGCGTCGAGCTTTCTAATGCTGCTCTTACTGCACTCTTCACTTTAAGCAAGTCGAAGGCAGAAGATGTGTTGTTTTCTGTAGGTAAGTATGCTTTCTCACACCTATGATTGTGGTGGCAGAGCTGGACCCTTTTCATCGCTACCTTGAATGAACAAGAGCTACGTGACGTGTTGATCAGGAAACAAGCTGAGAAGGGTTTTTTACCTGGTTATGGGTGCAGCTTTTCTCGCTTACTAAAAAGTTAGTGATGTCTTAACAGGTGAAGCTTTGGCCTTCATATGGGGGGGCGTGCCTGTAACAGCAGACAACATTCTCAAGTCAAATTATGTATCCATGGCAACATCTTCAAATTACTTATCTGGGGATTCATTGGCACAGGGTAAAGATTCTGAAATGACTGATGCTGATGAAAGTACCAATGATCTGCAGTCTGAGCCTGCACGAGATAAAATTGTCAAGAAGCTGTTTGACGATCTTCTTTTTAGTGGTTACAAGGAAGAGCGGTGCTCAGGTTCTGTGTGGTTGCTATCAATAATCAGCTATTGTGGGCATCATGGACGTGTCCAATCAATGCTGCCCCAAATCCAGGAGGCCTTCTCTCAGTTACTTGGGGAGTCAAATGAGCTTACTCAAGAAATGGCATCTCGTGGAATGAGTATTGTGTATGACTTGGGTGATTCGGCTACCAAAGATGAGCTTGTAAAGGCCCTAGTTTCAAATCTTACAGGAACAGTGAAGAAGAAGCGTGCTGTGAAGGTTATGCAAGATACAGTCGTGTTTGAGGAAAATACTCTTGGTGAGACTCCTGGAGGAGGCAATATCTCTACGTACAAAGAGCTGTGCAGCATTGCAAATGAGATGGGACAACCGGATTTGATCTACAAGTTTATGGACCTGGCCAATCATCAAGCTTCTTTGAACTCAAAACGCGGAGCTGCTTTTGGCTTTGCAAGAATTGCCAAACAAGCAGGTGATGCTCTGAAACCCCACCTACGGGCACTTGTACCGAAGCTAGTCCGCTATCAGTATGACCCAAATAAAGCCATTCAAGACGCCATGGGTCACATTTGGAGGTCCTTGGTAGCCGAGCCGAAGAAAACTATTGACGAATTTTACGATGAGATCATGGATGATTTACTGACGCAAGCTGGCTCACGACTTTGGAGATCACGAGAGAGTTCATGTTCTGCTCTGGCAGATCTCATTCAAGGCCGGAGGTTCAGTGAAGTAGGCAAGTATATTGAGAAAGTTTGGAACGTTGCTTTTCGTGCTGTGGATGACATCAAGGAGACTGTGAGAACGAGTGGCGATGTTCTCTGCAGGTGACGTTTCTCATTTTGAATTTATATGGTTCAAAAATTCATCTTGCTACCATAAGAGATATTGATACTACTTCACAGGAGATAGCATCTGATGCTCTAGTACCGGTGTACTGTACCGGTATACTGTATCTTGGTTGCTTTATCTAGGTGTGCAGCGTGACCTCATTTACTTGGATGTTTGTCTGGTTTACTGCAAAGAGTTTAATCTAAAGGGTTATTAGATGGAAAAGTTAATACTATGCTAGTCCTTGTTTTGTTTAGTTCATAGTGGTGGCTGCCTGAAGGATGCTGTGGTACGTGGTATTTTCTATCCAGATCTGTAAGCTCCCTGAGTTTGCGGTTGAGCGACACGTCCTTGTCTTCAGAAGAAGATGCACGGGCCACTATGGATATTGTGTTACCTTTTCTTCTGACGAAGGGAATCATGAGCACGGTTTCAGCGGTTCGCTCTCTTTCCATCACTACTATCATGAAGCTTGTGAAGGGCGCTGGTGCAGCAATACGTCCCCAAATGCCAGACCTGGTGAGCTGCATGCTGGAGAGTCTCTCAAGCTTGGAGGATCAAAGACTGAATTACGTAGAGCTGCATGCAGAAAGGGTGGGGTTCAGCCAAGAGAAACTTGAAAGTGTTCGTATGGCAGTGGCCAAAGACTCTCCTATGTGGGATACTCTTGATCTCTGTATACGGCATGTGGACACCCCAACTCTCGAATCTCTAATCCCTCGATTGATGCAATTAATTCAATCTGGAGTGGGCTTGAACACGCGAGTGGGAGTAGCAAAGTTTATCAGCCTGTTGGCCCAACACTCGGGGCCAGATATGAAGCCACACACTGTTGTCCTTGTCAGAGGATTATTTTCAGGAGTGAAGTCAGAGAGAAGTGCAGCCACTAGAAAGGCCTTCGCAGCTGCCTTGGGCAGCGTTGCCAAATACGCCTCTGAGGCGCAAGTGCGGAAGTTGCTCCTTGATACCGTTGCCTTGTACAACTCGGAGAACGACCGTGATCAGCGACTGGTGAGTGCCTTGGTTTTGAAGGAGTTGTCTCGGCAAGCAAGCGACGTGTTCAAGGGTAACTACACCCTCATTCTCCCTATGACATTTGTGGCACGCTTCGACGACGAGAAGGACATTGTGACTCTGTTCGAAGAAATCTGGGAAGACAACACGAGTACGGGAAGTGTGACTCTCACCATGTACATGCCTGAGATTGTCAAGCTCCTGATAGAGGGAATTGGCTCGTCTTCTTGGACTCAAAAGCAGAAAAGTGCCCGAGCTTTGTCAAAGCTTGCAGAGAGTGTTCGTGAGGGAATTGCTCCTTATGCCCAAGATCTCTTCCGGGTGCTTCTAGCTGAAATTCCTGGTCGACTCTGGGAAGGGAAAGAGGTGATTCTGGAGGCTCTAGGTTCTCTCTGCAAAGCTTGCTATACTGGAAAGGATGCGACCACATTGAAGACACAAACGCTTGGGCCAGATGCAATCATTTCCGCTGTCGTTGCGGCCTGTGGGCGAAAGAAGAAATCTTTTCGTGATGCTGCATTTGCTTGTCTTGAGCAAGTACTACTTGCCTTCGACGACGATACGTTTGAAAAAGTCCAAGTACTCCTCTTGGAAGCTTGTTCACAACCAGCTCCCCGCAAAGATAAGGTAGAATTGAAAGAAGGTGATGAACCGAAGGAGGAGGGGCCATCCGTTCCATACGTGAAAGTGTTGGGATGCTTGACCGCCACTATCACTTCCGCTTCCTTTTCAACTGTTATCACTCACGAGAAGGAGATTGCTGGTGCTTTGGTTGCGACACTGGGAGTTGGGCACACATGGCAGGTGAAGAATGCATCGCTGTCGACAATCAAAGCTTTTGTGGAGAAGGTCAAGGTGGGCTCCAAGTATCCTTCCTCTTTAGAGACTCTCGTCTTCCCCATATTTGATTGTGTTAGCACCGTCAAGATAGCGCAAGTTCGCACTACAGCACTCGAGACCCTATCAGAACTTATTCAAGTAGCCAATGGTACATCAGGGTTGCCAAAGCCTGTTGCGGAGTCTTTGGCGGACAAATTGGTAGATTTACAAGGTGTAGAGAAAGTTCCAACTGTGTTACATGCTTTATCACAATGTCTTGATTCATTGAGGGCAAGTACCGTCTCTCCCATGCAGGAATAAATTTGTAGAATCTATTCAGATCCCAGGTAGTATGTATATTATGCTTGTGAAATTCTTGTTCAGATCCTCTTTGTAGCTGTTTGCTCGGCAACGTTACGTATTGAGTTGGAATTTTTTCGTTATATTATTATTATAATTCTGGCAGCCACAATTGTAGAGTTCCTGGCAATTTCCAACAAATTTTTAACTATTTTCTTCGGACTTCCATCGATAAAACTAAGGTGTGACCACACATAACCAACCGAATAAGCAACTGTGGACATGATATAGAGTATAGCAAGGCAAAGGAAATATTTCCACAGGTGCAGAGATAGAAATGAGAGGCACTGACAAAATTTCGTAATTTTATCACTTGAACTTAAATTACTATGAATTTGGGAAGGTAAAAGTTGGTCTGGACCTATGTTCAATGTGTTGACTATTCCAAAAGTGCTCATTTAAGAACAAGTGGATGTGTCAAGAAAAGAATGGAAGAATTGATGGTAGGAATCAAGAACTCAAGTTGGGAAATTAGTCCCAGCCTCTATTGCATTTTTGCCACCCTACTAATTGTTGACTAATTGTTGATGGGGTACTGGTTGGTGATGGGTGGTTCTACCTTATCTAAAATATTTTTATAAGAAAAAGTTTGAAAAATATGCCATTTTCAAGAAAATATATACAATATATTCATTTCCAATCTAATGGAAACATTTACTTGTGACATTAATTACTAATCCTTTAGGTCCCCAAAGAGTCAAAATGATCACTTCCAAGCATTTAATTTGGAATATTGTTTGCATTAAACAATACAAGAATTATTATGACATTCCATATTATAAGAGACCAAATGCACTTTCTACAATTGAAATTTGTATCTACACTTCTATACTTCCATAAAGATCAATATATCGGAACATGTTTTTTTCCAAAAAAATGTTTGAGATCAAAAGTTGTAAGCATTCCAAGTTTAGATGTTTCTTAAACCATGAAATTCAACTTTGGTTCATTTGATGTGAATTCCATACTCTATACATTCAATCTTCCTATTTTGGTCATAGAATAGATTGAAAAAGCTCCAATACGTACTAAAGAAGGTTTCTGAAATTGAATCTTCATTTGAACATTCAAAATAGCAACTAATCTTATAGAATATATTTCATTTATCTACTAATGCAACTTTGAAAGTTGGATGAACTCATGATTAACTTCAAACCTTCATAACTTTTATTCTATACCTATGATGTTTGAAATGATTGAAATATAAAGATAAAATTGGATTTAACCTCCAAAGTCTCAAGGCCTTTTTTCATGAAAAAATACTCAAAAGTGCCATTTCTATTACAAAGAGCATAAAATTTTTAAAATTATTATTTTTTCTTTGTGTTTAACTATAGGATCTTGCACTAAACTAGTATGAAAATACGTGGAAGAAATTTCAAAAACTTTGACTGTGTAGATGGCAAGATATCAATTGCATTTAAAGTGAAGAAAACAAGTCTTTTAAGTACCTTGTTAGACTATATTTTTTGGCTTTGAATCTTCATAGCTTAAAATTTTTGTACTACTAAATTTGAATTTAAAATTTTTATGCTAAAGAATTGAATTGAAGGTTGGTGATATACTTTTTTTAAAACATTTGGATTTTCATCCTAAAAAATTGATTTGTAAAAGTAGATAAGAGATGGAAAGAAAAACTAAATTGTTGATAGTTCTTAGATGGAATTCAAATACACTAATTCTGACTATAATATTCTACCAAGCAAACCCAACTATGTGGACTTTTTTTTTTTTAAATTTGTAAAAATTCAATTCATAAATGAATCATATAAGTTATTTTTTGAAGAAGCTATGAGTGCCCCCCCCAAAAAAAACTCTTCATAACTTTCTCATTACTATTATAAAATTATAGGATTTTACTTTTAGGTGCCTTGATATCTTTTTTGATTCTCTTAAGATTCATTCAAAGACTAGCAATGAGTTGAGATTTTTTCCCTACAAAGAATATAAGTGCATTTGGAAAGTTGATTTTGAATATCATAACTAATTTGTAAAAGGTTAAAAAAAAGTATGAAATGATTTGGTGTTGGTTCTCACTATGTTTCAAGTCCCAAGTTCCATCAAAATGTAATTGGTATAGAGCTTAAAATCAGGACTTAGACTTTCACACTACATCCCAAAGCCTAAAGCAATGCATCCAAAAATGCCTATATGGTAGCACTATTTGGAAGTTTTGGCACCTTGCAACTTGAAATCCAAATTGGGTTTAACAAAAATGGAATTAACATTTTCTTAATTTGAAGCTCTATTTAAATTTGAAGTCTCTAAATCTTTTTGCAAATTAGAACTTAAGTTATAGGGATCAAAACCTTGATAAAGCCACATTGTCAAAAGCTAAGACAATCTAAAAAAATAATTAAATTGCTCTTTACTTGGTAATATTTCAATGATATGGTATCCAACTTGGTGACCCAATTTGAGACCCTTCTGAAAAGTTAACTCTTGTTCGAAACTTCATCATATCCCATCTGCTACAACAAAGTCAAACCAAACGACCCTAAAGTCAAAGTTTCCATATCTTGAAAACCCTAAACTTTGGAGGGATATTTTTGCATTTCTAGATTTGCAAAGTTTGCTAATGGGGTAGGTGAAATAAAATACGTACCCTAAAAACACTACCCCCATGGTTGTCACACTGGACAAGTTATTATTCATTTCTTGTCCTATAGGACGAGTTACTATTCATCAAATGTACCTCTCAAGTACATTTGATGAATAGTAACTCGTCCTACATGATGAAAAATGAATAGTAACTTGTCCACTATGACAACCATGACTATCCCCCAAAAATATTCTTGTAACCCTCAAACCCTTAAATCACAATTACTTGAGAGGTACATTTGATGAATAGTAACTCGTCCTACAGGACAAGAAATGAATAGTAACTTGTCCAGTATGACAACCATGGTAAGAACCCTAAAGTCAAAGTTGCTATATCACCCAAATGGTAAAACTTTTTGGGATAAACTTTGCACCATTGGATTCCCCAAAGGGCGGGTAGGTGCAATAAAAACCAAACCCTAGATAAATCCTAGCTTAAGGACACCCATGTAACCCTAAACCCTAAATCCTCAACCCTCAACCCTTTTAGATGATTCCAAAAATCCTCTAAAAGATCCTTGCACCTTCTAAAAGACTCCTTTAATTTCTAAAATATTCTAGAACCTTCTAAAACATTCAAACACCTTCCTAACCATTCTAGAATCTTCTAGAACCGTTTCAAACCCTATCAGAACTCTAAAAAGTCAAACTTTAGGGTCAAAAGTCAAAGTCTATGATTTCAAGAAAATATTACCTCTTTGGAAAGCTCTTAAAGAATCCTTTCCAAAAAACTAACTCTCATTTCAAAATTCATTATATTCTATCTGCAATTCCAAAGTCAAAATTAAACACCCTAAAGTCAAAGTTGCTATATCTCCCAAATGGTAAAACTTTTTGAGGTAAACTTTGCACCACTGGATTTCTAAAATCCCAAAATGGGGGAAGGGGGGTAGGTGCAATAAAAACCAAGCCCTAGATAAATCCTACCTCAAGAATATCCATATAAACCCACCCTAAATCCTAAAGCCCTTAAGCCCTAAAGTTTTTCCCGCCTTTAGATAGAGTTAGAAAATTGGATAAGTTTAAGGGGAACAACTGTGGAGTATGAGTATTAGTGGGGGGTTTTTGGAACAATAGAGGCTTGCATGCCCTCACACTAGTGGTGCATTTATGCAAGGATTAGTTCAGATAGGCTAAAATCGTCTGACAGTAGCGACAAATCACCACAAGAAGAAGAAGAAAAAAACTAAAAAAAACCTGGTATGAGAGTATGTATGACCTGGCTTTGTTGATACCAAGAGGTGATGGTCCTAAGAGCAAGGTGTCCTGGTACGATTCTATTTGCTATTTCACTGATGTAAAATTGCCTTGACAAGTTTACATCAATGTACGGGGAGTACCGACATTTAGTTACGAGCTAGCCGGTTGATTTTGAGAATTTCCGAATGGATTTCAAAATCTTCAGAAAAAACCCGATCATTTAAGAGAAAAATCAGAGAATATTCTCTATTTTTTAAAGGTCTAGCCGAGAGAATGCTTCAAGCAACCGTTTGGTCTCAGAAAATGTAGGATTTTAGCCGGTTAAGCTAAAAATCTCCCCGGACTGTGGTTTACATCTGATATTTATTATCACTATTTAGAACTACCTGTCCCTACTTTATTTTGTGATACTTGGGGGACCAATCTTGATAAAAGATCACATAATTGTAATTCCTCTCATCCTTTTCCTGCTTTAATTGTACGATTTGACTGTATTGTAGTTACCCTTGGGGTCTCAATTAATGACCATACTAATTGATGGATGTGTTTTACCGGTACTTCAGATCGTCTCTCATCGTCTTCAGAATTAATTTTGGGGATCCTTTACAACGATGGGTTTCTATTTATTCTCTTCTTACAAATGTTATTCTTCAAATTTGATCAGAACTTTGCAGAGCCCTACTTTTATACTCACACAGTTTTATGAATGTTGTCCAGGATTCAATGTTGCCTCTAGTACCTTGGGACAGATGTAGTGTTTATTAATAAAATGTGAAACCAAACATTAAATTTTTTTTTCTTAAATTGATTGATAATTGAATATTAGTGATTTTACAAGATTTTTGCTATGAATTTAAAATGTAAAATTATAGTCGTGGCTATAGTTTAAGATTTTTATATTATTTATTTATTGAAGTCAATTTTTGAATGGTCATTTCTTGAATTGAGAAAGTTAGTTTTTGAGGTGAAATATGTTATCACTCTTTAAACTATAGAACATTTGCTAAGAAGAGTTTCCAAAATCTATTCCACACAAATGTTAGGATACTAAATAAAACAAGAATTTTCAAAAAATCACATTGATGAAAAAACAAGTCTATGTGCATAGGACATGCTTGAATTCAAAAATTGCACTATTGGTGCATTAGTAAAGGATTAAAATCAAATTTAAAAACTTTGATTCAAAAAATTTCAAAATTCAATTTTTAAAATCCACCTTAAACTTGTTTTTATAAAGCTTTGAATCAATTTTCTTTCAAATATTTCAGAATTTTAAAAGAGTCAGTTAATATACACAAACATATAATTGTTTTGGCTATACTAGGTATAACAAACTACTATTCATTTTTTAGGACAATTTTTTTTCAAAATAATTCACCTTCTAATAGTAATTTTTGAGTTGAATCAATACATTGGCCATTTGTGGGCCTTTTGGATACTCAACAGTTGAAACAAAGTCGTACACATATTGACTTGTTGATGAAATTAGTACAATTAGATTTTTCATATCCATGACCACCAATTTTAAATCAATTTAAAAAGATACTCTGTGATTTAATTCTATAACTCATTTTTTTCACATGTTTTGATTGTAAGAGACTCAAGATGGTGAAATTTTGAAAATTATATTATACTTAATTTAGAAATCCCTCTCTCATGCAATACTATCTTTTTTCTAAGCTTCTAATTGATTTGCTTCAATTTTGCTACGGGCTATAGAGCCTTATTAGAGCTAATTATTCTTACAATGGTGTTTGAATCTTGTATATCAATTATATATTCATTTGGCTTTAATATTTGATCATCTCATTGGATTGTCAAATTTTGTAACCAAACTATTTTCTTAACTTCTAATTTGTTGCTAATCACTTAGCCTCTTCCTCTATATTTTTTCTAGGTTTTGATGAATTGTACTCAATTTTGTCTACTACAACAAATAATCTATCTTTTCCATCATTTTTATCATTTTGAAACATATTTCGCACTTGTTCATATTCTAAATGATTATCATTTAATGATCTAGTGTCACTAGGAGATCCTGGTCTTGATACAAGTGCACTTTTTATAAATTTATTCACTGCAAGTCCTATTTCCTTTATATATACTCCTTTAGCTCCAAATATATTGGTGTTTACTACTTTTTCATCTTTTTTAGACTTTGAGTCTATAGAAGTTGAATCCTAATTCAAATTTTACAAGTCCTTCTACTTTAGATCCTTCTTGTATTCGTATAATATTGTTGTAATTAATTTTTTGGATCATGCCTTGCATCTATTATTGTATCTTTCAAAAAATGCTCAAGATCCTACCTTATAGGTTTTTAAATGGTCATGTTAAAACTTCATATTCATTTGAAATAAATTGTTATTTAAAAAAAATTGGTTTCAATTCAACATTTAGCCAAGGGATATTGAATAATAAAAAATAATATTGAACCATCCATTATTGTATTTTTGGAAACATGTCCAAATTTATAATTGTAATCATTCCAATTTTTAATATACCAATAGTAACAAAAATCACATAATTGACTTAGGATTTGACACTATAAATTATCTTGTGCAAACTTAGGATTTGAGTTTGCAACTTCATATATGTTGTACATGTGAATGTTTTTATTATTTATGAATGTCACTATATTATAATTTGAAAATACTACATTTTGATATAGGTTTATATAATTTTAAATTTGGTGATAAACTAAAAGATGAAGTATAAATAAGAGAATAGTCAAAATGTATGAAATGATATTAAAATGTAAAATCTATGAATGTTTTAAAACTTTTCAATACTTCACCTTTTGGTATATGGAATTTCATATCTATCAGTCTTTTGTATCATAAAGATTTTTCTCACGGTAGTTTGCATATTGCACATGATGAATTATTTAAAAAATAAAAATATTTATTGATCATTAAATGAAATTGCCTTGCACATTCAATCAAAAATATTCTAAAAATTCTTAGTTGACGTGATTGTAATATAAAACACCTTAAACTACTTATATAAATAAACCAAATATGTACCAACTCAAATAAGTGATACTAAAATGTGTATTTATGATATACATAACACGAATCTAATTGAAGCAACTTACTTGGTAAATAAATCAATAAAAATGTAATGGAAAATTGTTGAGTTTGATATCTATGTACAAATACTTGTCATCAAAATTAAATTACACTAATATTTTGCAAAAAAGATAAATTCAAATTAAACTAGTTTTAAAAAATTTCAATGGTATTTTGTTTCAAAAAATGACATAATGTGGAGTGTAGTTTAGAATTCTTAGCTTTTTCTTCAACAATTTTAATTTTGACATTAAAAATGATTTTTTTGGCATTTCTGAAACTTTAATAAAATGAACTTTATCAAGTATTGTTTTTAATCTACTTAAAAACTTTGATAAATTCTCTAAAATGAGTTTTTTTTTATTGCAATTTGAGATTGATAACCTATATGTATGTTTTTTAAAATATAGAAGGTATAGTTTAAAAATATTTTTAGTGAATTCTTTTCACTTTTTCTTCAAAAAATTCCAATAATACATGGTTATTTGGTTTAGGTTTAGGGTAAAATCTTTAAAAAAAAATATCTAAAAAATTTATGATTTTTAGAAGGCCTAAATATTAGAGAAAAAGAAACCTTCTAAAGAGCCTCTTTAGAAATTGCTTAAGGACCTTGGATTACATTTAAATCCAGATTGCTCTGAACTATTCCCCTACTTTTGCGCACAATGTCTGCAATGACTGAATTCCAAGGAAGGTGTTCCGATTGGAGGATAGAAGTTGGTGTATCATTTGTTAGAAATAACAAATAAACAAATCTTTGAGTCAGACAACAAGTGTGTCAGGGAATATAAAGAAACATATTGCTTAAGCGCTTTTATCTTATTCACCTCGAGAAAGTCATACAAGATGACAACATGAATAGGTTAGAGAATGTGTATTTCCCACTAGGCTCCTACTCCACATACCCCACAAACAATAGACTGGTTTGTTAGACCTTGAAGGCTCTCTAGAGGGTTTGTTTTTTTCTTTAATGGATTGCAAATGTGAAAAATGAAAATATTTTTTTTTTGTTTATATAAAGTGACAAAATGGAACATCCAGAGTGAAGGATATTGAAGTTTTAACTACATAGGCATAGGCTTTCTATAGAAATTGACAATACAACTATTGTCAATTTTTGTATGTGCTAAATCTGTTTGAAGGATGATTTTTTTCTTTTCTGAATCCCTAACATGCGCTATTTTCAACCATAATCTTTGCAAGGGTTGTCAGATTCTTGTCCTAGTGACTAAGTTGTGCATCCATTCTTTCAGCTTTTGTAAGGTAGGAGCACCCAATGGCGTGAGTGTACCCAATGGCGAGACTTTCTAGGTAAGGTAATGATTTTAGAATGTAAATGTAGGTAGACTACAAATAACTTATTACTTCAGTCAATAAAAATAAGTTATCTACAGTTTATCTGCATTTAAGTTCTGAAATGCTGTCATGTGTAGAAAGCCACACCATTGGGTACACTCACACTATTGGGTGCTCCTACCTTATGTACAGAAGGACAATTACTTACTGTAACAAGGTAAGAGCATCCCCACAAGTGAGTTCTGTATCCTTAAAGCTTTTATTAGGGAGACGACCTTATATGTAGATAGAGATACAGAAATTTCACTGCACCAACCTTTATCCAAAACCTGTATCTCTAAAATATATACAGATTTCTGTAAAACTCTTCTCCTGTTCTGTATCCAGAGGCTCATATGGAGAACTCCCAAGGTCTCATCCCTATTTGATGTCCCAAGCTCAGTAAACAGATAAGGTAGGTACACCCAAATGTGCCACTGACCTTAAACCGTCATCTATATTGTATGTACATCTCCAAAATCAGTTCTGTACCTATGTGGAAGAAACGCTTTCACAACCAAACTTTGTTCCTTAATAACTTTTGCACACAGTATCCAAATGCCATGTTCTTTGGTGCGTTGGAACCTCCTTTCACTTGCCAACAAGAACATATGAAAATTTGACTAGTCTAATAATAGAAAATAGTCTTAGTAGCAAAAAGTGGCAGTTTTGGGTGTACCTACCTTAGAGTAGAGAAATGGAAGAGCTGGTGGGGATGCTCTTAGCAGGTATGAAGGCTGCAGGTTACGTGACTGGCAACCTGGATGCTACCCTGATTCTGCAGAGGCCCAAGTTGAGTCCTCCTCACAAAGAGGAAATCCGAGCCGATTTGTGTGAGCTTCTGGAAGCGGATCCCTCTGTTATCAACTTGAGAGAAGGTGGACAGTCTTGGTGAAAATCGAAGCATTGCCGCACATACTGTGGTGCTTCTCATGCGCCAGTAAGTTGCAATTGTATGCATTGCAATTTTTTGTAGGTGCTGTAGCAGTGCACCTGATTTTTTTTGTACGAGTTCTAGCGAAGACGTCTGGTTCAATGATCATGCAGAATGGAGATTTTTCTGGCACAACCTGAATCTCAACTGCTGAACTGATGTGTTTGATGAACTTGATAAACCTGAATAAGTATATAATCTAAGGGAGGCGACCCATTCCTGTCATATACTACCCTCTTTTCAATCAAGCAGGAGAAAGCAGGACATTAATTATGGCACAAATTCCAATGCAGTCGTGGCGCATTACGATTGGCTGCAGTCTTGGTTGATTTTGCAACCAACCTATGGTTGGAAATAGGAGGACCTATGTGACAAGAATGTGTTGAACAGAATCTTCAACTAAAAAATTTGTAGTAATTATGTTTTGAGAAATAAAATTCTGAAAAAAAATATGAAATCATTCTAAACTCTATTTTTGTCACGGTTGTCATATCGAGCATAATCTTATTGTTCACAAATGAATCGGGCGAATCAGGGTTGACTAGTTGCAAACTTTGGAGGACAATAACTTTTGGAAAAATGATCCAAATTGGGCATATGAGATGTTTTTCGGCATCTACAGAATTTTTTGTACATGGGAAAGTTTCTCCACTCAAGAAAACAACACTCCAGATATGCAAAATTGCTTAAGTGGTCGGAAATGGGTCAGCTCCCTTATATTTGAAATGAGATGTTTGAAGTGTAAAAGTCTATGTGTAATATATCTTGTGAATGAAATGGTGCGACTTAGTTTGGATAATATAGACTAGTTTGGACCTGTGCCATACTGGCTAGATGGAAGTACATTGGCCAATCTGTGTGAAATTCCCTCTCTGGATAATTTACCTCATTTCTGCGCTTTGAGAGGTCAAATATACTTCAAAATTTAATTTAATTGTCCACATTCATTTGTAGGATTAAACTGTGTGAGAGTCCTCCAATGTGCACAATCCCTGTTTGAGGGCTTTCCAATGATGTCAACAACACCTTCATTCACCCCACAGGCTAATCCAATTGAAATAA
The DNA here is from genome assembly GCA_950106755.1 of Climacium dendroides. Classification (NCBI taxonomy): domain Eukaryota; kingdom Viridiplantae; phylum Streptophyta; class Bryopsida; order Hypnales; family Climaciaceae; genus Climacium; species Climacium dendroides. Next base: position 17,371,267 of record OX467089.1, read on the forward strand.
TCAGCATTACCCAAAAATTTCTTGAAGATTTGCACATTTATGATGAATGTGGGCCATACTAATTGACAATAATCGATGCATCACTCTCCCAATTTATTGATGCATCGTTCTCTTCAAAAGTTCAAAAGTTATAGATATCATATTATGGATTACATTGTTGAATGTTGACTATGACTATTCAATGCAAATAAAAAGTAGTCTCTTTAGAATTGGCATAGTTGATAATAATTGGAAAAAAAATGTAGATTAATTAAAAATCTCTATTGTTGTGCTATTTCCAAGGTCATGTAAGCTTCCCAAAGTAATCTACATGTAATAAAATAGTTTATTGTGTTTCCACCTTTTGAATGGATGAGAGTTTATGTAGATGGAAGGGCCAACAAATTTGCTTCATAGATATTGATTTAAAAAAATAGTTTGTTGTCAATAGTATGTTCTCCATGATTTCAACTTTAAAAATTTGTAAAATATTCCTCAAGTGTTAAAAAATTGTGAAAAAACAAAAAAATTCTTTGAATTGCTAATGATTTCATAAAAGAAAATATCCTCTGAGATATCAAGACAAGAAAAAAGTGTTGCTTTTGGATGTGCCCACCTCACATACGATGACAATCCCCAAGGTCCTCTCAAAATTCATACAATGACAATCCCCAAGGTCCTCTCAAAATTCATACAATGACAATTCCCAAGGTCCTCTCAAAATTCATACGATGACAATCCCCATGGTCCTCTCAAAATTCTTTCAAGAGGGGCTAAGGTAGGAGCACCCATAACCATCAATTTAAGGATTCTGGACATGATGTTTATTAATAAACATCCAAAAAATTACTGGACCCTACTAGCAAGAGAAAAAGAATTCCTATGCTCTTTCAAATGTATTATTTGGACACTATGAGAATAAGTTGTGAATTTTTAAAGAGCCAACTATACATGCACCTAATACCACATGGGCTGATGTTCAAATGTAGTACATCCTTATAATCACATCTATTTACTTCACAAGATTTTCCAAGATTTTAGAAGTGACAATTATGGGTACAATGACGGTTATGGGTGCTCCTACCTTACACCACTGAAAAAGAGTGACAGTTGCATTCTTTACTTATTATTCAAAAATCTCCATACCGGTAATCTATGGGGTCTGGTGTCGACCACCCTCTATGGGGCACATGGCTTGAGGTCGGTGGAGCTTTGTACTTGAATCTTGCAATGAAATCTCTTCATTCTTTCAAAAAGTTAAAAAAAACAAAAAACAAAACGCTCCATAACCAAATAATAATTTTCCAGACTCACCTGGTAGTCTGTACCGAAAGTAAGAGTCGCTTTTGAGACTTTGAGCTTATCAAGGGGGACTGTTCAAGTGGTGTGATTCAAAATGTGTGAGCGTGGAAATCGCGAGGGGGGTAACGAGGTTCTTTTGCTTGCCACGGAGCTAAGTGCACAGCAGTCGATGCACTACGTGTCGTCAGTGTTGTCGAAGGCAGCACAATTCCTAATGTGTTTCCGTGTCTGTACACTTCTCCAATATCATTGTACGAGAACAATGATTTAATATCTATCCGTCTTTGCTTCTGCTTCAAGTTATCGACTGACTTTTGATACTTCAGTTGCAAAATTTCCTCTTTATTTAATTAAACTAGAGCAGGAGCGAAGTGAGAGAGAGACTGCTCTTGGAGCTCCAACTACAGTAACATTTGAGTGCTTGACATGATGTGTTTGGAGATTAGCAGATGACTTCAAGCTCGTTGAACCTAGATATGTGTCATCCGAAAAGGTACTGACTGATCGAGCTAGTCCCTGCACATTGTATATTCCTTTCAGACTTCTTGTTCCTTCTGCGCAGTCAGTGGCTTGCTTACACTGGAATTAATGTTGCAGATTCTGTACTGGCATGGGCTGTTAATATTCTTCTGTCAATTCTGGCACAGGAAAAGCAGAGTGTATCCTTACTATCATTGAGGTATTTCGAGTGTGTGTTACATCAAAATTAATGATATGCGAGGGTGGGTTGTTTCAGAGATGAAGGATCCTTCACTGGAAATCGACCTGCTTGATGAGTCGGTACACGTCCAATTTAGTCACACCGCGGTCTAAATGTGATCTCCATTGCTTTGTGGAGCGAATGAAGGAGTGGCAAGACTCTTTAATCTAGCTCCTGGTATTAGAAGCGATCATGATTGGGAAGACAGTGTATCTGTATCTAGCGGTGCTGTCGATGCTTAGCAACACAGGTGTGCTCCGAAACCTCTCCATCTCTGGAGTTATTTGGACAGCAGTCGACCTGATTCTTACCATAGTGAGGTTCCTCCGAAGCGCCAACCTTTTGGAAACCAATCCTTTGAAGCTTATGCTTCACATGTGGTTAGTGGAGCTTACGGGGGAGCATTCTAAGGCCGTCTATCTCATCAGCACAAACCCAAATGGACCTGCTTGGGATATCAAGTCACCGTTCTATGGAATTATCAAATGGCTCTTTCAATGCACTAGTTACTCCGACCCTTTCAGTGGATTCCCTCAACGGCTGGAGATGAGCACAAGCATTGTGGTTGATGACAGCCCTGTTCAGGGATGTCTAGCAGAACTCAAGCCTCTGAAAATGAGGGTGCGTAGCTGCATTGTAGTGCTTGACGAAGAATCACCAGGGTGGTGCTTAATCGTAAAGTCCACAAATGCTTCTAAGAAGTGGATCTTTGATCGGGTCACGGCCGAAGTTCTCTACCAAGTCCTTAGTTTGATGAATGATGAAAGTTTTATCATAGAGGGGGACTGTACCGGCAATGTGCTCCATTGCATTGAGCTTGACAAATTCGTGAGCAGAACAATTGTTGAAACGAGGTCAGGTTTGGTTGCACATCGCAGAGTGGTCTTCAATGATGAAATGAAAGCATTTGTTTAGTGTGAGACTTTGTTTAGCGTTGCAAAAGTCACAAAATCTTTAGTGCTTATCTTATGAACTTGTCATTGATAGGTATAACATTATTAATGTAGTCAATACATTCCCATAGTAAATGGCTAGAAGCATAATATTTTGCAATTGTCAAATTGTCAATTGCCAAAAAAAGTGTTGCTTTTGGATGTGCTCACCTCACATACGATGACAATCCCCAGGGTCCTCTCAAAATTCTTTCAAGAGGGGCTAAGGTAGGAGCACCCATAACCATCAATTTAAGGATTCTGAACATGATGTTTATTAATAAACATCCAAAAAAAATTATTGGACCCTACTAGCAAGAGAAAAAGAATTCCTATGCTCTTTCGAATGTGTTATTTGGACAGCAGTGACAAAAAGTTGCATTCTTTATTTATTATTCAAAAATCTCAAAACCGGTAATCTATGAGATCTGGTGTCGACCTCCCTCTATGGGGCACATGGCTTGAGGTCGGTGGAGCTTTGTACTTGAATCTTGCAATGAAATCTCTTCATTCTTTCAAAAACTTTAAAAAATAAAAATAAAAATAAAAAAATGCTGCATACCCAAATAATAATTTTCCAGAATCAATCATTGATTCCTGGTAGTCTGTACCGACAGGAGGAGCCGCGTTTGAGACTTTGAGCTTATCAAGGGAGAGAGTCCGTGGGCCAGTTAGTTTTTGGAGGAACGAAGCCAGAGAGATCAGATTTCTGACAGTTTGGCGAAATCTCGCCCAAAAGAAAAAGAAAAAGCCCTGCCTGGGGGACTGTTCCAGTGGTGTGATTCAATATGTGAACGTGGAAATCTCGAGGTTCTTTTGCTTGCCACGGAGCTAAGTGCACAGCAGTCGATGCACTACGTGTCGTCAGTGTTGTCGAAGGCAGCGCAATTCCTAATGTGTTTCCGTGTTTGTACACTTCTCCAATATCAGTGTACGAGAACAATGATTTAATAGGGGTTGTCACACCACCTCCAAGAACCAAATTTTCTTGAAGAATGAGAAGTAGGTGAGAGGAACAAGGAGCCAATGAGGAAGCCACATGCATGGAGGTGATGTGACGCCCTTTTGAAGGCAACTTGTGTGGAGAATGAAAATACAATAAAGAGATTTACCTCTTCCTGTGCTGAGGATTGAGGAGGGAGTTGAATGAGTCGAATGTAAAAACTGGCGAGAGGTGAAAGTAGAGGAGGACAGCGGTGTTTGCGGTGAAATCAAGGACGAAGATGTAAAAACTTCCTGAAGAAAAAATGAAGAAGTGCCGTTTCTTCACCTGCGGAGGAGAAGAAACGGCACTCCAGATTGTCGAAGAATGATGCCTCCGCCAGCTGCGACCCGCCTTTCTCCGCATGACACGTGGAGGATATCGCAGAATGAGAAGGCCTTCGGAAGTGGTGTGACAACCCCTAATATCTATCCGTCTTTAGCTACTTCGGATACTTCAGTTGCAGAAATTTCCTCTCTTGTGAGCTATATATATATAGCTCCTCTTTACTTAATTGAACTACTGGAGCAGGAGCGAAGTGAGAGAGTGACTGCTCTTGGAGCTCCAACTGCAGTAACATTTGAGTGCTTGACGTGATGTGTTTTGGAGATTAGCAGATGACTTCAGGCTCGTATATGTGTCATCCGAAAAGGTACTGATCGAGCTAGCCCACATTGTATACTCCTTTCAGACTTTGTGTTTACTCTGAAATTAATGTTGCAGGTTCTGCACTGGCATGGGCTGGTAACTCCTTACGGTAAAGCAGCCCATTGCGGTCACCTAGAAAATGAACTGTGGGTGGGGTTTTTTTTTAGTATGTGAGATGTGGGTCACAATGCACGTCTTAAGGTAGTCGGTCCATAAATTGAGCATCTAAGGACTGAAACTGAATTTTGGGCAGGTGAAACTTCTCAAAATATTTTTCAGTAAATTTTTCTTGAAAGAAAACAAGAATTGGCATCTAACCCAAGTTGTTTCATGTTTTTTGGATTATTTTTGAATTAGTTATGAATTTTCAAACGAGAAGTGGTATAGGTCCCTATTTATGTTCCTAGGGCTTCCATGAATTGTTCACTTGCAACTTTTGAAGATAAATGGGAAAGCAAGAGAGTATGATTGGCTCTTGCCATTAATTATGCTTTTATCTTTCTGTTCATTCAAGGATTACAAAGGTCCATTTATGAACCACTTCATATCCATTCACAATCACCTATATGGGCAAGTTCTTAATGCCCGTGCGATTTTAGAGCCTCCTACCTTACATGATAGCAATGAAGTGAATAGTAACGTCATTAGGAACTTTCTGGCTTTTCACTGTAAAATTCATTGTGAAAATTGACTTTTTAGCCCTTCCTTGATAGAAAATATTGTGGCTGCATTAGGTAGTAAGATGAGCATTATAGATTCAAATTTTGTTGGTTATGAGGTAGTCTACAAGCTCTTTTGGGCTGAACACTTCAAAAATTCCTAGCAAATTCATACTTTGTCAAAAAAAATATATAATTTCAATTGCACTTGTTGTTTCTCACACTTGTACTAATGTGGGGAAAAAATTGAAAAATTTCAGCAACAAGATGATGTCAAACTCCTCATTTTGACCACAATGGGTTGTTTTTACCTTCAATGCAAGAGGCATCAAATTCTGGTGTTGACAATACTTTGAAGTTAAATAATATCCAACTAAGTTGCTATTCTTAGTAGTTTATATTTTTGACAAATTCTTTTTGAAGTCTAGTTTTAGCATCAAAAGTCCAATTTTGAAAATGATTCATCATGATTTTTCTATTCAAGATTTTGTGCAAGGGTGTCCATTGTAATCATGGCTTTCCGCAGCAGTGTTGAGGGCTCTTGGAAATGAGCCTCAAATACACTAGATCTTGGAGAAAAAATCACATTAGAAATTCATTTAAAAAAATTGTAGAGTAGATTTTGAGAAGCCAAAAATTTATTGGAGATATGCATGTTAGGTCCTTCAACCTCATATGTTTTTTGGTGACCAACTTTTTAGATTTGACATGCAAAAAGAGAGTTGAAAGATTTTTTTTTTTTAGTTTTCACACATTGATGATCAAACATTATAATCTTTCAATTCCTAAGTGATATTGTTGTGTTTTCTTTTCCTATGTGATCTCTAACATGTCTAGTTAGAATTTGCACGGTCACAATTCAAAAAAAAATTGATACGACTTATCAAAATTTTGTTTTATTTTTAAAGGATAAACCTACCACCAATATATTGTTAAATAATGGATCAACTTTAATCCTTATATGAGATTTCAATAACTGACTCTTCTGTTTCGATCTACTACACAAAACCTTTATATCAAGAACTTATTCTTCTGTCAATTCTGCACAGGAAAAGCAGAGTGTATCCTTACTATCATTGAGGTATTTCGAGTGTGTGTTACATCAAAATTAATGATATGCGAGGGTGGGTTGTTTCAGAGATGAAGGATCCTTCACTGGAAATCGACCTGCTTGATGAGTCGGTACACGTCCAATTTAGTCACACCGCGGTCTAAATGTGATCTCCATTGCTTTGTGGAGCGAATGAAGGAGTGGCAAGACTCTTTAATCTAGCTCCTGGTATTAGAAGCGATCATGATTGCGAAGACAGTGTATCTGTTTCTAGCGGTGCTGTCGATGCTTAGCAACACAGGTCTGCTCCGAAACCTCTCCATCTCTGGAGTTATTTGGACAGCAGTCGACCTGATTCTTACCATAGTGAGGTTCCTCCGAAGCGCCAACCTTTTGGAAACCAATCCTTTGAAGCTTATGCTTCACATGTGGTTTGTGGAGCTTCTCGGGGAGTATGCTAAGGTCATCTATCTCATCAGCACAAACTCAAATGGACCTGCTTGGGATATCAAGTCACCGTTCTATGGAATTATCAAATGGCTCTTTCAATGCACTAGTTACTCCGACCCTTTCAGTGGATTCCCTCAACGGCTGGAGATGAGCACAAGCATTGTCGTTGATGACAGCCCTGTTCAGGGATCTCTAGCAGAACTCAAGCCTCTGAAAATGAGGGTGCGTAGCTGCATTGTAGTGCTTAATGAAGAATCACCAGGGTGGTGTTTAATCATAAAGTCCACAAATGCTTCTAAGAAGTGGATCTTTGATCGGGTCACGGCGGAAGTTCTCTACCAAGTCTTTAGTTTGATGAATGATGAGAGTTTTATCATAGAGGGGGACTGTACCGGCAATGTGCTCCATTGCATTGAGCTTGACAAATTCGTGAGCAGAACAATTGTTGAAACGAGGTCAGGGTTGGTTGCACATCGCAGAGTGGTCCTTAATGATGAAATGAAAGCATTTGTTTAGTGTGAGACTTTGTTTAGCGTTGCGAAAGTCACAAAATCGTGACAAAGCATTTGTATCAGTGTCTTATAAAAAAGTTCACATGATCACTTATAGATTTGTGTCACTACAATCTTTAGTGCTTATCTTGTGAACTTGCCATTGATAGGTATAACATTATGAAGGTAGTTACAACATTCCCATTGTAAATGGCTAGAAGCATAATATTTTGTAGTTGTCAAACTTTCAACCTTAAGCAAATGGGGATTAGCAAGCTACACTTACCTCAACTACATTGTTCACCCCACGCATGGGTTAATAATCATAATATTCTTGAATAGGAAAATCGGGCTAGTTTTTCTATGGTGGCAAGTGGCACTGTACTGTAGAGGAAACAATTCCTTCTATAGTGTTGCAAGATTCATAGACAAGCTTCAATTCAAAATTCAACAATGAATGGCGAGAGTTTTAATAGTTTTTAATAGTGAAAGGAGAGAATTTCAACAATTTTCAATAGTCTTCAACAATGAAATGGTTGCAATTTGTGGGAGGCAAAGGAATTTCAAATCTGAAGTTCAAGATGTTATGATGCAATGGATTATCACATTGTAATTGCAAAAGCCTAAAATGGACTACAAATGTTTGATCCTTAATCCCTAAATATCCAAACAACCATTTTATGGTTGTTGTCCAACTTTAGAGGCTATTTGGACCTTAAAGAAATACTTTTTTTGAAAAATAAAATCTTTCTCATATACCATTGGGCCATCTTTCCATGGGTAAAACAAATTCTTGAGTAATACCAAAAATTGTGCCTGGGTGAATTTTTTGAGTCAATCACTCCAAAAACTGTTTACTACTTTTTGCCTTGAGAGAGAGTTCTAACCAATCAAAGGCGATCTCAAGAAAAAAATATTCCATTGGTGATGCATATGAGCAAGGAGTTGATTGGTTTGGAGTAAATAATAAGTAGGCATGGTCAAGTGAAATTCTTATTTTCTCAATGGACCTCAATGAATTGCAAAGCTCTAAAAAAAACTCTTTTATTGTTTCAATTCTTGTGAAAATTGGTATGCATGTGCTCAACTATTCATAATTGCATTTGTTCAAAAAAGGCAAACTTCTCTTTTGTGAAATTTTGAGATATGGATCCCCGAAGTCATTTTTCCTAAAACAAATTGCTAGTTTTTCAAAAATTGAACTTTACTGTAAATATCTCAAAATTTGTATACTCAAATTATTTGAAAGTTAGAAGGTTAACCTCTAAATGGTTTAGGGTTAACCTTGGAAAATGGTTAGAGGATTTAGAGGTTAACCTTGAAAAACTACATTCAATGACCAATTTTTTTCCTATAAATGGCAAAGACCTTTAAGGTTTATAAATGATTTTCATTCATTCTTTTTTATGAAGTTTTCTTGATGGCTATGATAGATCAACATACCATAATCAAGCCCATTTAAATTCTTTATATAATTTTACATTAGGCCCTATCTCTAAAATAATGGTTGAAAATGAGGTGCAAAAATCACAAAAAGTCAAAATAAAATTTTCAAAATTTTGTTTCTTATAGACAATACTATGGTCTACATGGAATGATTTGATTCATTTTGTTTTGATTAGTGACAAGAAAGTTATGCATAATCTTGTTGTTCTAGCAATTTTAGCATTTTTTTGAAAAATAACTAATAGGATTTATTTTTGAATGGATTTTCATAATTTTTCCAAAAGAATTGTTTGATAGGGCAATTAGTTTTCTAGAACAATCTCATTATTGGAACTATTGTGTTTCAATTCCATCTTAGAGCTATTAACAATTTAGTTTTTTGTTTAATTTTAGACCTACTTCTACTTTTCAATTCTTTAAAGAATGAAAAGCAAGTGTTTTTTTTAATTTGTTTCCCTAGACTTTCAACATCATTCTTCAACATCATTTTTTTTAATTCTACATAAAATTTTAAACTAAGAAGATTCTAAACTTTAAAATCTAGGTAAATGAGGTGCAAAAGAATAGTTTCCTTCACTTCAAACACAAATATCTTGCAAATGAATCCAAACGGTCAAAGATTTTGAAATTTCTTCCATACATTCTCATACAAGTTGAATGTATGCAAAAAATAAAAGTTTGTCAAGTTTTTTGCACTTTGCAATAGAAATGACAATTTTGAGAGGAATTTGATGAAAAAAAACCTTGGGACTTTACTCTTTAGGGGTTAAAAGATAGAGACCAAAAATAGGACTATTTTTTTTTGCATTTACTATCTCTTATAAAAGACAAACATGTTTGTCATAAAATACGGGGAGACCTAAGTAAAAAAAATTGAATTGGATTTAGGATCCATGCTAGTACACTAATGACACATTCATAAAATCTAGATGAAATTGTGGATGAAACTTGCTATGGTTTTACTAGGGTTTGTACGTTTGTAGGAATTGCATCTCTCGCCATCTCCATTCAAGTTGTTTTGCAAGTTAGAACTTCTTTATGTAGCACTTGGATTGATCAATTGTTTGATAATGAGAAGGCATAGCACAACAACAAGTTTGCTCGCAAATTTTTGAAGGGTCATTGCACTTGGTAAGTTCTAAATTCTATAAGGTAAAAACAATCCATTGTGATCAGAATTAGGTGGTTGACCTTAAGTGGCTGCTGAAAATTTCCAACTTTTTTCCCACATAAAGATAAGTTTGAGAAATAATCAAAGCAACTGAAATTATTTCTTTTGACAAAGTATGAATTTGCTATGAATTTTTTTAAGTGTTCACTACATCATGACCCAAAACAATCTTTCGACTACCCTAAAATAAACACAATCTAAATCCATGATGCTCATCTTGTTCACCAAAAGTGGTCATAATATTTTTTAACATGGAAGGCCTACAAATTCAATTCTTACAATGATTTCTCACTAAAAATTTGGAAGTTCCTATTGAGGTTGCAAATCACTTCATCACTGTCATGAAAAACATGCATTGTGGTCAAAATCTCACATATTGAAAAATCCCATAATGGGGTGATTTCCTAGGTGTCCACCATCTAACCGCAATGGGTTGTTTTACCTTACATATTATGGAAAACAAGAAATTTTTTGTGCTACAATTTGTATATTTTTTTGAAAGAATTAACAAACAAAAGAATACAATAATAAAGAACACAATAATGTACAATTAGGTCCAATTCATTTACAAACTGACTATTTTTGCCGTGCACATTTCCTTGCATAGTGTGGAAGAGATTTGGAATTTTCATCTTGCATTATTTACATTCAATTCTGACACAATTCCACTCAAGCCTACCAAATTTCAGCTTTAAAAAAAATTCCATTTTTGGTGAATTTTTGAAGTCAATTTTCATGGTTTTACATAATATTTTATTGAAAATAATTGGTGATAAATTTTTTAAATTTTATTGCATGAATATGTAGGGAACATCTATATGCACATCTTTCATATTAAAAAAATATCCCATTAAGTAATAAAAATATAAACTCCGAATAAGGACTCAATTGAAGTGTCCTATGGCCAAACTTTGTGAAATAGATATCTCTATATAATTGTGAAATAGATATCTCCATTGAATTAGATTTTGGCAAAGTAATTGTACCATCATGCTCAAATGTACCAAATTAGTTACCACATGAGTGGCAAATAGAAAAATCTAATTATAACAAAGAAATATCTATTTGTACAACATTTGAACATTGCCATCCTAACACTTAAAACTCTATTGAAGGAATTGTAAAACTTTTTCTAGAGAAACTTGCCTAGTGTTAGATGTGCGTATGGATGCTCCCTACATATATCCACAATCAAACTTTAAAAATTCACCACCAATTGCTTGCAATAAAACATCTTGTAAAACTATGAAAATTAACTTTAAAAATTCACCAAAAATGAAGATTTCGTTTTTTGAAGTTGAAATTTCGTAGGCTTGCATGCAATTTTGTAAGGATGCAATGATAATTATCTCTTCTAAAATCTATCAAATATACTCTATATTGTAAAAGATAATTGGAATGGCTAAAATAGGCAGTATTGGACCCGACTATACAGTTGAGTCCAGTTCGTTTACAAACTACCTCATTGAGGAATTCCAATTATCTTTTACAATATAGAGTATATTTGATAGATTTTAGAAGAGATAATTATCATTGCATCCTTACAAAATTGCATGCAAGCCTACGAAATTTCAACTTCAAAAAACGAAATCTTCATTTTTGGTGAATTTTTAAAGTTAATTTTCATAGTTTTACAAGATGTTTTATTGCAAGCAATTGGTGGTGAATTTTTAAAGTTTGATTGTGGATATATGTAGGGAGCATCCATACGCACATCTAACGCTAGGCAAGTTTCTCTAGAAAAAGTTTTACAATTCCTTCAATAGAGTTTTAAGTGTTAGGATGGGAATGTTCAAATGTTGTACAAATAGATATTTCTTTGTTATAATTAGATTTTTCTATTTGCCACTCATGTGGTAACTAATTTGGTACATTTGAGCATGATGGTACAATTATTTTGCCAAAATCTAATTCAATAGAGGTATCTATTTCACAATTATATAGAGATATCTATTTCACAAAGTTTGGTCATAAGACACTTCAATTGAGTCCTTACTCGGAGTTTATATTTTTGTTACTTAATGGGGTATTTTTTTAATATGAAAGATGTGCATATAGATGTTCCCTACATATTTATGCAATAAAATTTAAAAAATTTATCACCAATTATTTTCAATAAAATATTATATAAAACCATGAAAATTCACTTAAAAAATTAACCAAAAATGGAATTTTTCTTTCTTTTAAGCTAAAATTTGGTAGACTTTGAATGGGATTGTGACAGAATTGAGTGTAAATAATGCAAGATGAAAAATTCCAAATCTCTTCCACACTATGCAAGGAAATGTGCACGACAGAAATAGGTAGTTCGTAAATGAACTGGACTTGATTGTACGTCATGAGGTTTCTCTTCTTCTTCACAGAGGCTGAAAGTCTTAGGAATAGGATTCCTTCAAGAATCTTATTGTGGGGTGGTGAATTTTACTTGAAGTATTGTGGTTAGAATGAGGAGTTTGACATCATCTTGTTGCTGAAATTTTTCAATTTTTTTCCCACATTAGTACAAGTGTGAAAAATAGCAAGTGCAATTGAAATTATATTTTTTTTTGACAAAGTATGAATTTGTTAGGAATTTTTGAAGTGTTCAGTGCATCATGGCCTAAAAGAGTCTGTAAACTACCCCATAACCAACAAAATCTGAATCCATAATGTTCATTTTACTACCTAATACAGTCACAATATTTTCTATTGATCTTGGAAGGCTTAAAAAGTCAATTTTTACAATGAATTTTACATTGAAAAGTTAGAAGTTCCTAATGAGGTCACTGTTCACTCCATTACTGTCATGTAAGGCATGCATTGTGGCCTACATCTCACATATTGAAAAAACCCACAATGGGGTCATCTCCTAAGTGACCACTACGGGTCATTTGACCACAATGGGTTGTTTTACCTTACATTGTATTGAATTGAAACAATCTCAAAACAATTGTGAATTTTTTTTGCTTAAATAAATTTTCACACACTTTCTTTCAAAATTTTAGAGATTTTTGTGACCATTAATTATTTTTTATGAAAAAAATTTGCCAACAACACTTTAGTGATACATGCCCACCTTTGGTCATTTTATTAATTCATAAGTTTAAAGAAATCAGCTCTTGATGGGCACATGAGTGGCACTATCCCCCTTACCCCTCCCCTCAGAAGAATAAATATTCACTATACACTGATTTTTGAAAAAATAAAATAAAACTTTCAAGGGTAAAGTTTTGATATGGGTTACCACTTCTGAAATAGTGTGTTTTTACTTAGAATTTACTTAGTATATTCTTGTGGATAAGAAAAAACTATTGAAAATTTATGATTATTAAATGGTCTTGTAGATGGCATAGCTGCAATAGCATAAGGGAGGAGCACCCGTAATCGTCAATTTAAGGGTTTGGGACATGATGTCTATTAATAGACATCCAAAAAATTATTGGACCCTCCTAGTAAGAGAAAAAGAATTCCTATACATTTTCTAATGTACTATTTGGACACTGTGAGAATAAGTTGTGAATATTCACCCCCTAAAGGACCAGCATGTGTTTTTTGGCAATATAGAAATTTTGGGCAGGTATATGTGACTAGAGATTTTCATATTTTAGGTTGAAATTTTAATAGATGGTGGAGACAAGGAATATCTTTCATATGCACCAAATTTCATGACATTTGGAAATACGAGCCAAACGTTATGGCCAAATATGTTTTTTTTCCAGTTGGGCAGTCTGGGCAGATTAGTAAAAATCACATTTATTGAAAAAAAATTAAAATTTATTTTCTAGAGTTATATGTACATTTCGATCAATGAGATGAAAGTTATGAACAACGTTTGTTTGATGGCAATTATGGATTCTCTACTCTAAAATAAACCTTGAAGTCCTTCATCTTACTCAATTTTCAATATTTTTTGAAGAAAATAAAATCATAGGATGTAGACTGTTTATTACAACATTCTAACCATTGGGATCAGCATTTTTCAATTCCATAACTACATTCTTAACAATTTTGTATGTTGAATCATTCTCTACTTCTTTCTACTTACTATTTTTTTTCTATATGTTGTACAATTCCAAATGATGTGAAATTTTTCAAGCATGTATCCAGCTAGTTTAGGAAAAAGAATCCAAAGAAGCCCCACCATTTTGGACATTTTATCATAGAAAGTGAGCTTGTGAAGTGCAGCTACCTTGTTTTTTGTAAGGCCTAAAAAATAATTTATGTGGATTTGCAATCCACGTAGTGCAAAATTTCTAAAATCTTTACCATGTGTTTTCAAGTTAGCATACTACAAGGTCCTACGGTTACATGTGTCAAAAAAAGTTTTTTTTTTCCAAAAATTTGGTACTTGTACTTGAAATGGCAGTTTTGAAGCGTTTTCGATGAAAACATAGTCAAGGAACTTTAGAGGGTAAAGAACCGACTATACCTGCATCTAATACCAACACCATGGGCTGATGTTCAGATGTAGCACACATTCTTATAATCACATCTATTCACTTCACAAGATTTTCCAAGATTTTAGAAATGACGGTTATGGGTTCAATGACGGTTATAGGTGCTCCTACCTTATATGGTGTTGAAGACAAAGTTTCTTGCACACTTAAAATAGCCATACTATGTGAGATGCATCTCAATGGTACCCAGATCATAACTTTGCCCTAAGTTATGACTTTGAAAAAAAAACACCAAAAACTCCATTCCATTTTACTACAAATACACTTTTACTACATTCTCAACAATTAGTTAGTTGACAATAAGTATTGGAAAACAAAAAGATCTACGGCAATTCCGAAAAGCATTTAATAAGTTTTATTGCAGTATGAATCTCTCCCTCCCCTCCCCTTCCCTTCCCTTACGTGCAAAAACAACACGTATTACCATTGCATGAATGACTTACGAGGTACATGCCTCCAAATAGAAAAGTGAGTGCTGCAATTACAATTCCGGCTATGGCTCCGGGGCTGAGGGTTGTCGAGGATTTGCGAGGCGTCCCTGTGTTCACGGGTGGGGATGTAGATGGTCCAACAATCACCGCAAATTTCATGCCAAAATCGCAACTCCGGAAATCATCTTCGGTGATGTAGTAAGTGTCCACCGCATTGGTGCCTTCCGTTGTAAGCTGCAATACAAACGGTCGTCCCGCGGCACCGTACAATGTCGCGGAGGGTGAAGTGTCCAAATAACATGTACTATAACTATCTGGGGAAAGTACGGATATAAAGCCACTTGTAGCGCGATTGAATTCTGCAAAAAAAAAAGGAAACAAAAAAAATCATGGAAATGGACAAGAATGTTAGAGTTAATCGTATTAAAGTGTGTGCAATGCGGGACAAGGAGATGGAATTTGGGAAAAACATAGGAGAAAACTCTTAATTTGTAGCATCCAAATTGGAGACTAATAGAGTTTGATGGTGTGTTTCTTTTGTATTATTTTTAGTTAATCTTGGAAGGGTTAGAAAGCCTCTTGTGGTTGTATAGTATATTATGAATACGGTGATATTGGACTAGAAAAACATTGACCAAATATTATTTGTACAAAGTAAATCAATGACCATGATAACATATAAATAACAATGCATCACAATTCATGTAGTAAACTACAATTGAAGAGTTAGAAGACTAGATATGAGTCGTATAGAGGGGACCCCAAGGGCCTTTCAAGGGTTAAACCTTTTTCTTGACACATGTTTACAAACACATGGTGAACTTTACGATTGACTTTAATTATTATAAATCCATGTTCGAAGATAATCGAATTCAATTAGACCTTTGATTCCCAAAGAATTCCCAAGAGTTGATACTTGGTTATGGAAGTGATGATTTGAAATACTTGTGCACCTATGGATAAAAGGAGGAATGATAAAAGGAGTAGATTATCAATTCAAAAAAATAATCATATATATATATATATGATAAATTGAATATACAAAATAATTTTTTTATTCAATGCAATTGTATACTTACACATAATTAATATGTTCAAATCTGTCAATGTTTTTTTCATACCTTTGGATTCAAACCTCTTGTATAAATACCGTAGTTGTGGGGGACAAGCAGCATAAAATAATCCTAAAAACAGGTGCCAAAATTTTAGAGATTTTTTTTTCCATCAAAAAAGCCAAAAACAAAGACAAATAATTACATTTTTAGCATTTGTCAAACCTTATTTTTTTGAAAAAACATTTGATTATTTTAAAAAAAAAGCCAACCAACCCTACCTTGCACTTATGATATACCTATTCATATTTCAACATTTTAATTTACTTTGTGCACTCTAACTTCACAAGCTTCTTCGATTGTTCAGCTTTTCATCTTATCAATTCTTTATACTTTGTATTGTGATTTGGCATGAATTCAACACCTTATTGGATGAATTAATAATTTCATTAAGATGATAAAATTAAACCCAAAGTTTGAGTGTAGAGGTTATGAGTAACTCACGAAGACAATCTCCAGTCTCGAATCCAATGCTTAATGCCCACTTGGAATAATAGGTACTATTGTATAGTACTATTTCCCATACAAAACCAACCCCACCCACTTCATGGACATTCTTACATTGCACGGGGGTTTGCACTCCCGCATCTCCTTTAGGAAATCTGAAAAAAAGAACTGCTAGTATGAACCCAATGCTCTTCGTTATTGTCATCTGAAATTCCCACAAACACATTGCATTGTTAATGAATTGAAAGACAATGTATTACATGAAATGGTGAATACATGATAGCACAACACTTTCTAAAATAGAGGTGTGTAAATCAAAATTTATGCACTTTTCAGAATTTGAAACTGTAGGATCTTATTCTTGACAGGTACAAGGTTCTTCAGTAGTCACTACCAGTAATCAGATTTGTCATGTGGGTCTTCTTTGTGAGTCATTTTCCTAGTCTATGCAAACCATGTTTCTACTACTACTGTTTGTTGTTTGTTGTTGATGAAAACCCTGATAGTCTCTCTTCTTGACGTGTTAGTAATCCATCAAACTTGTTACGAGATTGAAGCTAGACATGCCGATTGTTATCTTTTCATCCTTACTTCTCTTGCATCTAGTTCGTCTCTTTCCAACAGTTCAATCACGGCGCTTTGACAGTGAAAACAACTGCACCGCCTCTCAAGTGTAAATCCTTCAGCATCGCGAAGTCAAATCGTCAATTTCTAGAGATTGGAGCGATTCTGGGCACCACAAAATTTGTGACATCATCACCGTCACAAACTCTAACAAACGAACGCAAGCATGTGTTACTGTTTCGTTCCGCACACACCACCTGAAATGTGCGAGAATCATCAAACTTCTGCCGATTTCACAACCCAAGTTGTCCATTCAACGAAAACAACAACTCTGACAGAACCTGATGCAGATTGAAGTGGAGATGTCAGACAGTACCTGATTACCTTGAGAGTCGGTACAGTTACAACTACGCTCCACAGAGATCCCAAGCCTGTACCAACAACTAATTAAACTGTACCTCCAAAACGTTCTACCGTTCTCCACGTCGTATACGAGTTCTACCGAAACAGTTCTTTATACTATTGTCTGACGGTACTCTCCTTCAACAAAAAAAATTCAATAACAAATCATGTTTCCAAAGACTACCAGAAGGAAACGCACGGAGCAGTGAGGAAATAGACTGCGAACTCTCCGTCGTCTCACAGCAGTAAATGAACACAATGCAGTCGGCAGAAGTGCAGACAAAGTGTACTGTAGCTTTGAACAGGACGCGCTAAGAATATTTTAAGGGTAGGTGAGGACCGGCTTTCCCAGAACCTAAGCCCATAATTCCGCAGCACATGCTATTCTCGTGAGAGAAGGGAGCTATTTCCGCGATTTGCAATTCTATTGGTAGAAGCCAGTAGAGAATTTTGGATATCTTTTGGTTTTTTAATGTGGGGTGCAAGTTGCGACACTTGAAACAATTTTGTGTGTGAAGCTGGCTACTTCTGAACTTTTGGAGTGAATGAAATTGCTAAAGATAAACAATTGAATGTCAAGCTTTGGCGATATATTTTCAAGAATGTTGTTGAAGTGTTCACTTTGTATTTATACACATAGGCAATTTTTTGAAACATGGTCAATTTGTTTGCAAGTTAGTTTCTATGTTTCTACAGCAAACACTACCACTAACTTTCTACCACAAACACTATCACTAACAAGGAAATTGAACCCTTCTTGCAAATCGCAAGACTGCCTAGAATTTGCAGTGTTAGTGATCTACACACAACACAATACAAACAAGACACATTAGAAGGGTTGGATTCGCAAACAAGAGCACTCCATTATACCCAATTGTTGATGCCGGTTCTTCAAGCCTCCAAGGTCATAGCTTGAATTCTCTATCGTGCACCAGAAGCATTGCTAAAGGGAATAAGTTGGAGTGATGTCCTAGCTTTGACCAAGCAACATGCACCGCAAAGCTATGTAGTCAACTTGAATAGCAAAACTTATTCTATCTATGGAAAAGTAATCTCTGGAATTTAGAAGTTCTACCAAGCATGCTTGAGGATACTGATCCATTGTTGTTATTACTGCTCCTAAAATTTAAATATCCCCTTGTTGGCACTTTTTTAGGAATCAATTGCTTCCTGTATGGAAAATTCTTCAAAGAAAAGTATTTTTGGCCAAACACATGCACAACAAGGAACAAGTGTTTTCCCAATTTGTTCCTATGGCAAGACTTTAGGAACTTCAAAGTGGAAAAACAACGTTTGTCTTCAATACTACCTAATACCAAAATGCAACCAATTTCAACCAATTTGAAGTACTTTGATATATATAAGCTTACTCAAGTGCCAACTCTGTGACAACCTGCGCCACAATTTAATCATGGGATTGACGTCATAGAGCACTACACAAGTTGCATCACAATTGGCCTTCATTATGACCTTGAAGAGCCTTTATTGGTTGTTCAATTGAATAGATGATAGCATCTCAACAACAATATGTGGCTTCCCTACATTCAACACTTTTGAGTAGCAATAGAAATTTTTTAGCACCAACAAGTGCTTACAAAAGCTTTCTTCTACCCTTTTTGCTTCTAATATTTAGGATAGATAATGCCAAAGGCATCCAAGAGTTGCTGTTGAGGAAACCTCCTATCTAATACATCACACAATGATTGAGCAACTTCTACACAAACACACAAGAGCCATGAAAAATCTAATAGTACACACCTACCTAACTACCTAAATTAGAACTTGAATGCAAAATGAAGCTACATTTCAACATTTGCATAAACCTTCCAAAAATTGAAGTTCAGGGCAACACAAACTTGCATATCAACATTTGCCAAACCTTCCAAAACTAAAATTTAAAAGCAAAACAAGCCTGCCTTGTTGCATCTACCAAAAGAATTCAAAATGGATAGCAAATCCTACTATAAACTATAGAGATAAACAACCTTGCATTGAAATCTTGATAGTAGAACGTGTTCTAATCAGGCTTTGAAATTGAACCTATTACTATACAACTAAAAATTAAAAGGAGCCAGTCAATAGAACTTAAAATTGAGAACCTATAGCTGCAGACAGAAGTCCGTTTCGAGAACCTAAATTCTACTCCAAAGTCAAAATTTTGCCTTTGAAGTAGAATTTGATTGCTGTTTCAATTGGAAGTTCAAAACTATTGATTTAAACTTCCACGGTGAGCTCAAGAAACAATGAGTTTTTACCAAAGTACATAAAAACACAACAATAAAAGCAAAAGAGAAACACTATACTAAGAGGAAAACATGAACAATCAAGAAATGAGTGAAAGCAAATAAAGAATATGGACTTACAACTTAAATTCACTAAGCAAAGAAGTTTCAATAAAAAAAATTTAACAGAAAACAAAGTCATAAAACAACACATATTATAAAGATTTATCTACAAATTAGTGTTCAATGTTCGCTTGCGCTCGAAGAAAATTGTGTTTAGTCACAAAAAGGTGTTCCCTAATTTGCTAGTCATGGCATTGAGCAAAAATGTGAGTGTGCTCAAAATTGAACAAATGGAAGACTCCGTCATTCCCAAGCAACTGCCTCCATTCCAAAAGAATTTTGTTGCACTTCAAACTGATCAGGCCATTGTAGTGTTTGAAGTTTGTTGTAGAAAAAGTTGTGGAAGCATCAATAAACACTCTAGCCACATTGTCTTGACAAACCTTTATGACTTGCAAAAAGTCACAAACAAAGACATCACGAGCTTGAAAAAGTTTAATCAAACAATGCACAACATTAAGCATTAGAATAAAACATGCCAAACAAAAAAACTCAATATTAGTAAGGATATTAAACATAGTTACAACCACCGAATTTGACTTTTGTTTGGGCCTTGAGGACACATCGACGCCCATCTTGATAAGTAACGTTTTGTACACCGCCATAATATGTTGAGTAGGACTTTGCATAGAAATCCATCGAGTCTCTATGTTCCATAGCATCTTTTGCCCCTTAGTTTCTATGAGATCAACTAGTTTTTGTAATTCACTATGACACTTGTTGCTACAATAGAAATAAGAATAAATGGATTGAAAAAGATCCTCTAAGTGATTGACCATCAAGTAATTCAAAAGTGTTTCGACAACCAAGTTAAGCCTATAACTCGTACGACTTGCACTCAGGCTAAATGGAGCCCATTGTTTTGAATTTGGACAATAATGTCAATTTTGGAGCCGTGGAACATTGAACACTATCAGCCCCAAAGGAGACCAGTTTGACAATGATCCCCTCAGGAGTGAGTCCTTGTTCTTCTAATAAAACAAACATGATAATGTTAGTTAAATGATCAGCAGTGCCACCGTCCAAGACACATGACAAGTGTAGAAAATGAGGAGTTCTCTCCCATAATATAGACATGGATCTCTATCCAAGAAGTGTTGTCACTGGCAATAACCTCATTGGTGTTGATAGAAGTGAATCTTGCAAATTAAACGACGAACTTTAAGGTGGAGAAGACACAATTATGTAAATGCTCACTCATTTCCCACCTAGTTCTCTCATACTAGTGCTTTCTAGGCATGCTTTTCACCTTAACCCTTTAATGACTAAGAAGCCCAAATTGGGCCTCACATTTTTTAAGCAATTTTGAAGAGTTTATATAGATTTTTAAATTTTATTTTAATAAATATTTACTTAAACCAATGCATGCAACATTCTTCACTCAAGCTAATGATATAATAAAAAGTTTCATTTAGATTATACGTTCTACAATATAAACAATCAAAGTATGCAACTTAAAATCATGAATTGTTAGTACGTAAAGGGTTAAGGTCCCTCAACAAATACTATTCTTGTATGCTCATAGTCACATACATGATGATCGTTACTCAAAATTTGAAAAAAGGTGGAGAACTACACTTCATTTATTTTTAGTTTGCCCTTGAAGCTTGAAGCCAACTGCTCCGCAATAGTGTTGCCAAGCTTGCAACCTATCCATAGCTTAGAAAATTGCAAATGTTTGCAATCTGCTTTCGCGAAAGTGTTCCCCCACTAGAAAAAACTGGCAGTTTTTTGGACATTCTAAATAGAATGTGATGTCTAGTTTGATAAGGACTATATTTGAGTCAATGTAACTAAAAATCTGTCTAAGTTAATGTGGCAAAAAACGTCCCTTGTTTTCAAAAAAATGTACAAAATCACAGCTTGTTTTTGAAAAACATCACATACAACATGGTTTTGGAAGCACCTAATAGTATGCCATGTGGAGGGTATATTTGAGCAGAAAGTGCTATAAGAGTAATTTTTTCATCCATGACATGGAGGATGGCGTGGACCCAACAAAAAAATAACAAGGCACGTGATGTCGGTTTAGTTTTTGAAAATTTTAATGATATTTTTTGAGACGTCAAATTAGATGTCTTTTGAGACATCAATTAGTGCATACCATACCCTCAAAAAAATATCAATAGAAATTAATTAATTAAAATTAATTAAATAAAAAATATTAAATTCAACAAGAATTGAAGAAAACTCACCATCCACCATTTCTTTGAATTTCTGATGGTGAAATGAGGGAATTCCTTTATTAAAAGTTAGTCAAAAGGAAGGGAAGAAAGGTCATACTTATACCTATAGTTCGTCCATGATGAGACAAAAGATATGGGATAACTAAATATTGAAACTTGCTGTTGTTCATTTTGACATCATTTTAGACATGTAGATGTTGTTTTAAACATCTAAACGTTGCTTTGAACATCTACATGTTTTAAACATTAAGAAAAGCATCACAGATATTTTATATTGAACACAAATTTTTTTTAGATGTCCCATATAGATTGTTTCACTTTCCACCACCTCACTTGTATAAAGATAAACTCTTTTTATCCATAGTAGCATAATATACATCCATCCATTTTTCTTTACTTTTTGCAAAATATGCCACGTGGTTTCTTTTTCCTTCAATTTTTTACATATGGTCAACATTTTACCATTGATCATAGTAATTTTTACAAATTTATCCATAGTCAAAATAAATATATTTGCTGACGTGGCATCTTTGTGTTTTTTGTGACATTTGAAAAAACATGAATGTGTTTTTATAGATGTCACATTTGACAAGCCAGTCTACATTGACATGACATCCTTTTCCACGTTATCTATATATGTTTTTGATGCATGTCCATTTTTCTTTGTGCTTCTCTAAATTGTCAACTTTTAGCACCATAATCTTCCTCCGCCCCTAAACAATGGTACAACATTTGCAAATGACCCCAACAAGATTGCTACTAGAGTTGAACTCCTCCTTCGCCCACGTGAACTTACACACCCATACCTCCTACCAACGATGTGTTACAATGCTAGGAGTGGTCTTCCTCCTCTCCTTGATGTCTTCGTAGCAAGTTTCATCTTCCTCTTTCCGGTCAGCTTGCCATCGCTCAATGCAAGATCTGCAACTTTAGGCGACAATATGTTGACTTCAAAAAGCAGGCAACATGTCCGGTGAAAGACGGACTTTGACAATTGAGTTTGAGAAACATGAGTGACTTTTGCACCAATAACAACATCAACCTAGACCAAAAGAGTACTCATGCCACTAAAAGGACCAATCAATAGCAAATATTTACCCAAGCCATTCGAGTTGCGTTGTTGCGGTTAGATCCAAAGCAATGCACTTTGAAGTTTTCTGGTAATTTCAATCGGGGCGCCATGACTTGCCTGTACACCTACACCCTAATACCCTAAACCAACAGTATTGTCTAGAAACAAGCACAATGAACAAAATTAAGCAAAAGCAATTCCAAAGCACAACAACACACAAACAATTGCAAATACAAGAGTAGAAAGGAGAGGTGGTTCGTAAGAAAAATGGGGTAGTGATTGCCAGCAGCAGTACAACATGTAGTAAGCAAGAAATGCATCGAGTGTAGTTTAAATTTCTAATGAATCAAAACCTCCATTTCCGAATTGCAATTGAATGGAGCAAACCATAAGCTCCAACAAAATTGCCTGCAGCCAAAAAGTGACGCCTCTACATTCACAAAATCAGTTGAAGTGTTTAAAGCAAGGATCAAGGGAAAAAAATTTGAAACCAAAGAATGATCCCTAATCAACTTAAAAATCAACTATTGGATGAAAAGTTTGTAGTAGATGAATGCTATTGGGAAATCGAATGAATACATGTAATTTCAACTTTCTGTGAACGAGGTGTGAGAATGTGCTCAAAATCTGAATTTTTCCTTCATTTCCACTACGTACATTTAGTGCAACAATTTTTTTGGTAGAACTAGAGGAAAATTTAGCTCGTTTAAAGATTGTTAGTGAAGACCGACTAAATATGATAAAATTAGAAGTAAGCTTAAAGGTAGGAGGCCCATAGAGTTAAGTGGCCTATTTAAGAGCTGAAACTAAATTTGGAGAGATGGAACTTGAGTTCTTGAAATATTATTTTTCAGTAAATTTTCCTTGAAAGACAAATGGAGTGGACATCTCATCCAAGTTGTTTTTTTATATTTTTTGGTAGCTTTATAGAATTAGTTATGAATTTTTGAAGTTGAAATGGCATACGGCTATAAAATCCTCAAGTGTACATTTGAGGAGGTGGACAATTTTTAAAGCCTGAATACTTCAATAACTTCCTACCTTAGTTTGGGAGACCCTATTTGCATCGCTATGTGCACATTCAAAACTTTGAAATGTCCTTTATTAGTACATAGTGACCTTGAAGTGAAGCGAGCACTAGTTTAATGGAACAAATGATGGGCTCTTAATTACCTTATATGAGGTTGTGATTGAGCCAACCCAATAAACTTTACCAAATTTTCATTAGAGTCTTACTGCCACATATTACTTCAATGGTAGGAAAAAAAAGGTCTTGGAAATACAGATGAAATTGTCAAACCTTCTCAATAAAACCTACTCAAGATTGACCAATATTTGGATGCCAAAAGCAACTATTACCAAGTAATGTTGTGGATAAATGCACACATGTGGATGATTCTATCAACTTTCCCCCTTACTTGTTTCATAAATTTCATATGCAATTTGCTTTGCCAAAGAAAAAAAACCTAATGATTTGATTGTCGTGAGCCGTTTTGAGGCTCTGATGAAGTCACATGAGAAAAATTCTTGGATATGCTAGAAGTTATAAGGTCGGCACCCACAAATGCGCCATTGACTCTAAATTGCCATCTCCACTTTGTGGCTTGTGCAGATCTTCAAAATCAATTATGTCCCTACATGGAAGAAACTTGTTTTAGAACCAAACTTTGTTCCTTCATAACTTTTGCATACGGTATCCAAATGTCACGTTCTTTGGTGCATTGGAACCTCCTTTCAAATGCCAGCAAGAAAATATGAAAATTTGACTAGTATAATAACACAAAAGCAAACAGTGGCGGTTTTGTGGGTACACACCTTACCAGTTTTGATAGCAACCAGGCACCAATATTGCACAAGCATTTCAAGAGGCCAGGGCAGGACCACAGCAAGTCAGAGCTTGCAGCGCCGGGCGCGTCTTGAGCACAGATTCTCACTCCTTGACTTCAGTTCCCTTCAGTCGATCGTCGGTACATTGGGTTAAGATTCTCGCTGCAGACGCTGCGGATCAGACCATCGCTAGCTCCGTAGAAGCTCCTCTGCAGCTGCGCCGCGCCTGCAGTCCATCTCTCTAAGTCGGTACAGACATTCAGTTGAGCATCGCACTTCCACGTTTTGTAATACTTCGTATTCTTTCGATTCCAACAGTTGTGTTTGCTGAACAGTAACCAACTGAGGAGGTGCCCAAGAATGTCTCCTCCCAAGCGATGATCCGGCCCCCCTCTTGCGAGGAAATTCGATCGACTTGTGTATTAAAGCAGCGTTTTATTTTTACTGTACAACTTGTGTTCCTGGCAGCATGCCATTGCATTATACTATGTATTTGGAGGGACATCAGGGTATTCGTTTCTTTATGCCAAAAGTGGCGACATATTGTAAAATAAAAACATTGTATTAAAGTGTTTGGGAAACGTTTTGACTTCCATCGGCTATATTCTTCCATTTCTCAAATTGAACCGTTTTTTCACTATTTTTTACTCAAAATAGAATTTTAAAAGATTTTTGCATTAGTTCTTTTCAAATTCCAACCGTTGTTTTTTTCTAATTCCACCGTCTAACTTTAACTAACCACTAGTTTTTCATGAACACTAGTAATGTATTTTCTATAATTTGTCTGTAGGTTTAGTAGTGTAAAGATAGTCCCTATTTTGTGGTTGAGTTTTTTTTTTTTTTTTTCCAAGCATGAAGCTACAAGACTAAGATTTCATTATATCTACCAAAAGAATGGAAGTCTTCTTGATAGGTGTAATGAATCCATCAATGACCATGGCTACAAGTTGAAGTACATCTAGAAAATACATACAAAGAAAGGATGACCAACCTCCTCTTTAGGTGTGTTGGATTTGTTAAAAATGTTTTTTATTAAATTTTCTTTTGCAACCCAGATGAAGCCCACCATATGTAATGGTTATTTCTCTCCATGTCCACAAGTCTCATTTCTTCACAAGTCCCACTTTAAGGCCACATTCTAACTTCTTGGATAGTAGAAGGTGAATTGAAAAAATATTATACATGAGAACTAGAGTTTCATAGCGTGAAGGTCAAAGTCCTAACTCTCAGTCCAAAGTTTTCTCATGAATAATAGTATTTGATGAACACATGTTCAATACTAGGTTGAAAAGTAAAAAAAAATATATTTTGGGGGTCACTTTAGCGCACACAATATACAATGGGATTGATTTATCTACAAAATCAACCTACAAAGATGCTTGATTTAGTGTTAATCTTGTCAAATTATATACAAAAGAATAGATGGAATTTGGAATTTGAGTTGGATTTCCATTTTTGCTAAACCCAACTTGGAGTCCAAGTCCCACTTTCTTGGTGCTAAAACCTCCAAAAAGTATAACCATATAGACATTTTTGGATGCATAGGGCTTTAGGCCTTGGGATGTAGTGTGAAGGTTTAAGTTCCAATTTTCATCCTGACACCAATCAGATTTTGGTAGGATTTGGGACTTGAGACATGGTGAGAACTAATACAAAACCATGAACCTCTTACAAATTAGTCACAACTTTTCAAAGTTAGAAGTCCAAATGCACCTTGTATTTTTAAAATGGAAAAAAAACTTGATTGATTATTGGTCTTTGAATGGATCCTGAAAAACTCAAAAAAGATTTTGAGGCACTTGATAGTGATTTCACTAACATTTTATGAGATTTGAGACAAAAAGAGGGTAGTTTTATACCTATTCCCCATGCTCTAAACTAGTGAGAATATAAAATATAATAATAATAATAATTTATATATATAAATACTAAATAAATATTAAATAAATAGTTAAATAATATTATCTAATGTGACATAGTATGGCCATATCAAATGGTTGATTTGGTGAAGTTCCTATTATTCTCCACTATGAGCTTCCAATTTGTCACGACTTATGATTTTTGTTTTGTTTTTGCAAGTTTGAGTGTAGCTTTATATACAGCCCCCCAAAAGAGTGTAAAATAAAAATAGATATATCACATGACAATATAGTATTTGGTCCTAAATAGAATATTTTCTTCAAAGTAAACCCAAATCTTGCATGTAAATAGGGTAGAAACCTAGAATTTGTACAAATTCTGTCTATTTAGTAGAAATTGCCTAGATTGCATAAACCAACATGGCATATGACAAATCATAACTAAATTGTTCCAAAGAAACCTATGTGAGAACTTTAGATTAATTCCCAGAGAGAGGTTTTAGTTTTTTATTTCATTTTGTGAAATAGTAGAAATCCCAATTGTTAATTTGCAGGTAGAAAAAAAAACTCAAGCTAAACTAGTGCAGGGCACCTACAGATGGAGTATGCTGTTTTTAGGTGAAAATCATGCTAAGAGTCCAACGGCAAAATCAGGTTGCTAAGGTTTTTTTTGTGCAAAAGTTTCATGTTCACCAACAATTAAAAGAAGTAGCAGGATTTGATTCTCCTTCACATGTGCAAAGTAAGAATATGAGCTTGTACATCTTTTGTGGGATTCTATGAGAGGTTTTATAAAAAAAATTGAAATTTTCTAATAGTTAAAAGATCATCTTGTAGACGATCAACTACCACAATTTGCGATGGAAAATTTGTAGAAATGATCAGAGGTGCAATAAAATCCCACTAAAAACTAGAATAGCTTTTTTTTATACTAATAACAAGCTCTAATAAGTTTCATAACATTTTAATATTCAAAAACATCCAAATTAAAAATATTCTTCAACACTAACAAATTTGGAGAAAGTTTGTGGGGTTGATTGGTATTTTAAGGGCATATAAATTGGAATGAAGTCAAAGTAGAGTTTGTGATTTGGAATCTTTTTCCAAAAGCTAAAGTTTTTATTCAACATAGAAAGTTGAAAATCCAAGTTTAAGGTGAAAAATCTTAAATGATAAAATTACTAATAGGAAAATTGAAGGAGGTGGATGCCCTTAGAAGAATATATATAGAAAAAAAATTCTCTAAACATTGTTTTTTGGAATCTTTATTGCTTTGTTGTCTATATTTTTAAAGCTTTGTAGGAAGGGCTTGGGGTCCCTTCTATTTTATAGTCTCTTGGATAAAAATCTAAGTTGAAGAGAAGGTGAGAAAGGTCCTTAAAAATCAATTGAGTAAATATTGTTGGAAGCCTTTAGGGAATGCAACCAATTAGATGATGCCATGTCAATGTGCCACATCACTAGTCCAGTTAGTCAAAAATTAGATTTGACCAATTGGTGGCAATCGCGTTGGTACACTATAAATGTATACACTATATAAAAATATATATTTATAGGCTTTTTTGATAGCTTCAAAGGACACCTTCATACTAGGATACCAATCATATATTAAGAGAAGAAACCACCTTGGAGCTTCATTAGTTCGAAGTGATCTTTCTAATTTATAGAATCATATTGTTGTTGAGTTTAGTTTTCGTTTTCACTTGGAACTTTAGTATGTTGAATTGGAGGATTTTTTCTGAGTTTCAAAATGAAAAATCACGATCAGAGCTTAAATTTGAATTCTCATTATCACAACTACCGGATTAACCTCTTCTACCATTGAATCTTGCATCATTGTATGAGCATCCAAAAGAAGAAGTTGGGCCTTCTCAATGGCCGAAACAATCTCATGTGAAGCAACAATGGCATAGAAATTTCTAGTATAACGCTCAGACGTTGGTAATCTTGTTGTAGATTGGATGTATTGAGTCTGACAATTAAGAAGTAACATTCAAATGATGGTTGGAAAGTCTTAATGACGATCAATATTATTGTATGGTTAGGATTAGCAAAGGAAGTTGTGGCCACCAATGTTGGTTAGAAGGGTCAATTAATCCCTTAACTAAAGCGGATTGTACTAATTTTGCCACAACTACTATTAAATTCATCCTTAAGTTCTTGTAGATGGAGTGATATTTTTCTTGTAAATATATATTTTTAAAACTTTATTAGACATATGTTTGATAATAGATCTTCATTTACATACTTAAATTTAGTTTTTTAAATTTATTTTGTGTGTATGGAATCATAGAAGAAAAGGCTTGAGATAGTTTGTCTTTTATTTTTATTTTTGTGGTGATTTATCTTTAAGATAAGAATAGGAAGTTGGTTGTGGAGTCAATAATGATGACCAATGGATATTAAGCTATCCATATGCACAAGATATGACTTAAAGGGCACTTTACTTGTGTGGTAGAGGAGAAAGATAAGGTGGGAGATAAGGAGGGGAGATGTCTTTTTCTTTCATATAGTCTATTTAGGTACCAAAGGTTTGAGGAGAAAAATCTCATGTGTATGTATTATTTTGCAATGGAAAGAGTTGTGTATTATGGTGCTATGGTTTCAAAAATTCTTCATTTTATTAATTTAAAGTTGGCATTCAAGATTTTTTCTAGTTTGAGTGAAGGAAAGTTTATTGTCTCTTATGTGAAAGGGCACAGACTTTTCCAACCATAGAAAATAGATAGGTTCTTTATTGGAATTGTTATAAATAAGTTGTAAGTGTCACAATTCAAAGGAAATTTTGAATGGCCACAGAAGTGCAACAAAAAACATTTTGTTGTTATGGGCAACATAGATCATACCATTGCTTAGGCTCATTTTGTATTGTGACAGCAAAGTAATGTTCTTTGCCTACATGGTCAAGATTTGCTTTGTTTTCATGATGAGGTTGGATTGATGACCAATAAATCATAAATTTGAAAGTTTAGAATCAATAATCACATATGGTATCTCGTGGTATACGATTGGTTCTATCCATTTCATATCCCGTGGTTTCTAATTCTTACCTTGACCCATGAACCAATCTAAAGCCTAAATAACATAGATTAATAAAGAACAATTCTATGACAGTTTAAGAATATTCAACAAATAAGATTCAAGATTTATATACAACATTGTTTTCTTTTGTTCCTAAGATATTCTTTGTTGCACTCAAAATTCCCATGATTTATCCAAACAAACCTCTCAATACATCATCACTAAGTTTACACCCTACAATTTGTCAATAGTTATCATGTGGTTATTGTTGTTTTATGAGTTCACACGTTAATTACAATTTATCGCATCATTACAATGCATTACTTGCAATTGCATTGTAACGATGCAAAGTAATACATTGTAATGATGTGATAAATTATAATTAATGTACAAACCCATGAAACAACAATAACTACATGATAACTATTGACAAACCATAGGATTTGAACTTTGTGATGATGAAAACATGGTAATTATACTCCATAAACAAAGTCCAATCAACATCTAGAGGTTTGAACTAGAAAAGAGGTGACAAGTGTGTGGTCACCTTGCCTAGTCAATACAAGGGGTTAAGCCAATTCCAAAGAAATACGTAATGCATAAAGAGGGGGGGGGTACAATTAATTGACTACCTTTTAATAGGACCTTATATATGTGGGGCTGCGTCCAATCACAAATGTAGCAAGCCTAGCAGCCACCTCCGATGCATTTTTGGAGCTAGTTGGCTGGTTTTGTTATTTTGCCTAAGACACCATGATGAATTTTCCAAGGATCTCGGGTTTGAAAGTATTCATAATTTAATTTTAGAAGCATGTTCATTTTTTTGGTTGTGAGTTTAGGGTGTTGTTTTTTGTTCTAGATTGAGAGTGGTTTGGAGAGCTTCGGGATGTGGTTGAAGGTGTTTGTTTCAGAACAAATTCTCTTGTTATGGTTATTTATTCCTTCCAATACTATTTTTTCCATTATTCATTAAGTTCTTTTTTAATTTTTTTGGTAATTAATTATTTTTAATGTAATTTGCAAGGCTTTTGAAAATCAATATAGAGCCCTCTTTTTTTGTTCAAGTTATGCTTTTGTGGATGATACTTTCTATGACAATGATGAGGAATTCCTTCAAGTCTAAGTCAAGGACTTGGGAAGTATTGGATTTTGATAATGCGAGTTCTATGAGCTTTAAATTTTTGTCAGTGTTATTGTTGCTTGCTTCACACAAGAAACCCAGTCCTTCTTGCCTTTTCTAGGTAGAGCCTAGGCAATCAACACATTGGAATTACATGGAAAAGATAGTGTGGAGATCAATAAATGAAATGCAGCACAACAAATATATTTAATTCTATAGGATGAGTTTTGATGCATTTTACAATTTGTTGAACATGTTAACTCCTTGCTTGCAAAGTCAATGTGTAAATCAAATGAGGCCACAAATGAAAATTGAAAAAATAATGTCATGTGTAATTAATAAATTTGCATACAATTATAGTGCCAAACACATGTCATGTTATTTCAAGATTGGAACTTTAACCATTAGAAAGTATGTGGATATTGTTTGTAATATACTATCTCATAAAGACAAATTATTTAGCCACTACATTTTGATTCCAAGTGAAAACTGCTTTGAAAGAATTATCTCTCATCTTGAGGAAATAACAAGTTTATCCAATATATGTGGAGCAATTGATGAACACATATGTTATTGTTAGAGAATCCAAGTAGAAGAGTCACATTAGTTACTTTTGATTTTTATGATAGGGTAGAAGTCCACTTGCACTTATCATTTGCACAAGTGTTTGCAAAATGTATGGTCAAGATCTAATTAAACTTTGTTCAACAACAAAGATTACCTCAAAAATGTACTCCATGTGCTCACATTACTTTTTGTCACTAGTCACAAAAAGGTTTATTTCTCCAAGAATACACATATTTATGGGGATTCGACCATTAGCCATCCTAAAATCTACCTACATATTGATTCCAAATTTAGTAGATTATCCAAACCAATCCTGTAATCTATCCACTTTTTGTTGTAGAAGGGAATGCCACGGAAGCTCCTAAATTTCAACAATAATTACAACTATGTCCTATCTGTTAGTAGAAATCCCTCACATAGCAAATAATCTATCAAAGTATTAATAAAGTAGTTGAAATTAAGTGTTTGCCTTTCCTCCACAAAGTACTTACCATTTTTTGGACAAATTTGACATACTTCCAATTCTTACAAAAAGTACTTTTTGCAGCTCAAAAAAGCATTTTCAAAGTTTGGTAATCAACAAAAACAAATATTAATAAGATTATTAACCTACTTCATTTGAATACAACCCAAAAACATTTAGTTTTCCAATCCCCAAAGTAATCAAACCTAAGTACATCCCTCCAAAGTACTTTTCTAGACGTATTTTTTAGCGGGGTATAGTGTACTTCAACCTGATAGGAAAAAATTCAATTCCATTGTTCTACAAGCAGTTTGTGATTCATGGAAGATTTTTGGAATGTGTGTGTTGTCCAACCTAGAGGAGTACATGATGGTGGACAATTCAAAGTGTCCAGCTTGTACAAAAGTTTAAGGAAACAAAATATTTTGCAAGAACCAGCAATTGTTGTTCGAGATATGAGATGAACTCCTTACTTAATAGAAGATGTTGCCTATTTCATTCACACCTATTTGATGAAGGATTGGAAGGCACCTAA
Organism: Climacium dendroides; assembly: GCA_950106755.1. Taxonomy (NCBI): domain Eukaryota; kingdom Viridiplantae; phylum Streptophyta; class Bryopsida; order Hypnales; family Climaciaceae; genus Climacium; species Climacium dendroides. The sequence continues at coordinate 17,403,465 of OX467089.1, forward strand.
TGTTTTGCAAAAGAAAAGGTTTAACAACTCTATGAATTCCGGAAGAGTTGTGATTGAACAAGCATTTGGCACATTGAAGAATCAATGGAGAATTCTCAAGAATTTAATTTAATTCTAGAGTTGAAAGAGTTGCTAAGGTTACAGTAGCTTGTTATTAGTTACACAAATATTGTGAGATGATGAACCAACTAGGCCTCATGTGCCTATTGCACATTTGTAAAGGATACACTTGTTGAATTTCAAAAATACAAGATTACATGTGGATAGGAAGTAAGAACATTCAAAACATCAAGGAGAAATTTTTAGGCAAAAATTGTTCAGGCAATGGATTTTGGAAAGCTCTAACAATGAATAACTACATTTTTTTAAACCTCAAAGAATATTTCATGCCCGGGCCCCAAACTTCTTTACACTTCTACATTAAAACGTAGATTTCAAAAATTTAATCTTTTTTCACATGTACTAACAAAAAATTTGTAAAGAGCTTGCATTGTCCTTTAAGTGAATGAATCAAAGGGTTGAATTGAAATGCATGTGCACATGTACATGTGATTGAATAGAAAAAATATTTTCTATTCAATGTAATGGAATTTGGAACAAATCCAACTAAATTCAAATCAAATCAAATCAAATTTTATACAAGATTAAAAAAATTTCAATGCCTTAAACCCCTAAAAGTAGGTCACATATGAGAAGAAACATCTAATTAAAACTACCTCTAAAGTCCTTGCCCTTCAAAATTTCTACAAATAAAGTTGCCGCATTTTGCAATTGCCCCTTAACCATCACTTCCCTACCTTCTTTCTCACATTCTATAATCTTCTCTGCGATGCCCAACATTATCTTTTCAACCTCCCAAATTCCCTTTGAAAAGTTATTAATGGCTGAAGCATTGGTTTCATCTCTTGCACCTAACTTCTTTTTTCTTGCATTCATGTTTACTTGTCCCTCACAACCCGGTTAATTACCTGCTTTTGTGCGAGGGGACTACATTGTAATAGCACTTGCAATGGGAGGAGTACCAAGTGCATTGCCCTCATCATCCTCAATAACAACTACAACTTCAAAATGTTGTAAATGAACTCTCTTATCAATACCATGAGGCACACCATGAATTCTAGTAGTACCATTGAAAATTGCATCAAAAAGTTTGTACCATGGAACCCAAGTAGAAAGTGGCACTCCAGTTTCTTCTTGCTTGAGCTTCTCCATCTGATATGTGCTCTTTATGGTGGTGTACTTGTCTTGTGTTTGTTGCCAAGTTCATTGAGGCTCTTCTAGAAACAATGTGTTGAGTTTCATCGCAAAAAACTCCCAATTCACTTGCTTGAAGGGCTTGCGGTTGTATTCCCAATACTTGTTTACACACATGTCCACAAGATACCACAGAGTTTCTTCCTTCCACTCCCTCCTCACATTTGAGGTACCATGAGTACTTCTTTCTTTAGTTCCTTGAGAATTATCACCCCCTCATTGTAAAGCATTAAAGATAGCAACCCTCTTCTTGGTCCCTATGATGTCTACTCAAAACCTAAACCCTAGCTGAATACCTTCAAGAAAAACCAACAAGTTGCACCTACATAAAATACACAAACAAAACCAATTTTGATGCAACAAGAAAAAAGAGGGAGAGAAGGTGGAAGGAAGGAGGCTAAACTCTACTTGCTGTAAAGTTCTTTTTACGTAATGGCCATATTTGTTAAATTGAGACAAGATGGACATTTTGAGACTTCAACATTATTATTTGAGACCTCTATTTCAACAAATCAAAAATTTATGAATATATCAACTTTTATAAAATCAAAGGTTTGTGAATGTATTAACATATTTGAAGTCTCAATTCACCAAAAAATTTAGTATTAAAGACTTATTATCATCTAAATGTAAAGTCAAAGATAATATGAGATTGCAGATTGTCTCATTTTAACAAATATGGCCTTGACTTACATGGGTAACTTCCTGTCATAGAAGTTGGACTTCACGGTTCATGGGGTCTGCCTGTTTTGGCCTAGATGACCTAAACCCTCCAAACTTACACTAGTAGAAAACACAGAAATTCTGTTGTTTCGGTGACGTTGTTTTGGTCACCGAACAACAGATTTCTGCTGAAATTTACAGAAATCTGTAAATTTCAGCAGAAATCTGTTGTTCGGTGACCAAAACAACGTCACCAAAACAACATAATTTCTGCGTTTTCTACTAGTGTTAGCCCTCACATGTGGTCTACACATCCTCTGTCTTATTGCACTTATGCAGCTCTAATATTGTCTACCTCAATTTGATGACTGCTTGCTTGGGTTCAATGACTACCTATTTGGTTTTGGTGACTAATTAGATCTGGATTTTTTAAATCTTGGACTTCAAAAAAATTGATTCTTGGAGTCTAAAAAAATACATAAACATACTACATCTTTTCTTAGAGTTGGAAAAAATATATAAACTATATCCCAAAGTAGGATAGAGTAGGATAGTAGTAGAATAAAAATAAATGAGTAGAAAGTTAGTGGAAAATTAAAGAGAGAGAAGGGAAAATTGCAAACTCCATAGCCAAATTAAAAGCTCAAAACCAACTAATTGTAGGGAGCAAAAAAGTGGAGAATAGGAGAAGTGGAGAGAAGTATTTTTGAAGTTGAATTGAAAGAATGAAAAGACAATTTAGAAGTTGAAAAGCTTAAGGCTAGCATTTGGTAAAGATTAGGAGAAAATCCAATAAAAATATTTTAGACCATTAGAAGTTAGATGATACAATAATTGACTTAGATAGGAAGGTAGGAGGTTGCAATAGTCATTTATTATTTTGAAGTTTGTAACAATTATTTAATTCCATTCAAAGTCAACCTTTGGAATATAAATAATGGAATAAAATAGTATTAGAAGCAAAAGGAGGGAGACAAAGAAAAGAAAAGGAGTATAAAGGAAGAGACTTAGAGTGGGTAGAAATTGGTTTTGAATTGCCAAAAAAATTATATTTGAAAAATCTGTAAAATTTAAGTGGTGAGCAAAATTCCAAAGGAAGAGAAAATGGAGAATGAAGATACATTTGAAGGATTTTTTGATCACCTCATCAATAAAGTAAATGAAAAGGCAAGTTCCTAAAAATCCAACTTTTTCATTGAATGCCTTAATTAGCACCTTTAAACCTTGGCCAAATGACAAGTTAGAGTTAGACTACTAAATTTGGCTTTCAATTCAAATTTAGTTTCAAAACCTTATAGAATAGGTCTTGAGTTTTTTTAAAACATAAAATACTTGGAAAATAGACTTAAAACAAGAAAGATATTAGCAGATGAGGTTTAGGACTTAAAGTGGATGAGTAGTAGTAAAATTTGTCCAATTGAACCAAGAATGGAAACTTAGGAAGTAGTATAAAATCAAATGTCAAAAATAAATTTGAAATTTAGTATTGAATTGTAGATTAATAAAGAATAGCAAATGAAGTTTGAAGAAACATTTACCAATCAAACTTCATCCATGCATACCTTTTACTAGGAAGTTTTAATTTACAAGTGTCTTAGTAATTTGGAAAGATTGTTTTAGATTCTACAAGTAAAAAATACTTAAAATTCTAAAAATAATAAATTTATAGAAGTAATTGTGAGGCTTAGAATGAATGAAGTATCAAACTAAATCCCCTAGAAAGTAATCAAGCAAGGAAATTAGGTTTATAATCTGTTACAAAAAGACTAGAAAATTCCAAAACTTTATCAACCTTTTGAAAACACTATAAAACCTCAAAAATATGAATGGATGAAGTTTACAATAAAGAATGGATGAACTTAGATAAAATCCATCCTTCTGGATCCAAATTAGGTTTCTAGAGAGTTAGTTTTGATCTAAACTCCTAGCCAAAATCTTGAACCAAGTTGGAATTAGGAGTCTAAGTAAAATAATGGATGAATTTTGAAGTACTAATTAGTAGTCAAACTTCATCTGGCTATAACTTTTGTTAGGGGTATTGGAATTTTATGTATCTTATGTTTTTAGAAATTGCATGAGCTAAAATTGAACTTATTCTTGTTAATTGAGATTGTAAATATTTTTTTAGGAAACCAGAGTGACTTAGTTAATTTAGTCAATTAACTAAAAATTGCAATTAAGTTAGGTTTTGTATAATTCCTTTATAAGTTTGTGGCATGTTGGTACTTAGAAAACATTCATTGCTTGGAAGGCAAAATTGACAACACCTAGACATTGACATAGCACAAAAAACACATAATGAGCTAGAATTGGGTTGTAAACATTTAATAACTAAAGGTGGGTAAATGAACGCTTACACTTGTTGTTTGGAAAGTTTCAAGAACTAGTGATCTTGTTTTGACCCCAAAAATTATCTAATGGATTTATAATGTGTCCTCTTTTTTAGGAATTTCCTCATGCTTTTCAAAATCAACATCTAAGTATTGGTTGAATGTGTAGTCAAATTGCAAAAAATTAAAGGATATGAAGAACAAAAGAGCTTGTAAATCATAGACAATCCATCCTAGTAGTCATCTACTTCTATCCTAAATTGCTATTAGTCATCTAAAATTGTCCCTTGACTCCTAAAATTCCTTGAAATCAAATTTTGATTTTTGGCTATTTCTATTAAGTCAAAGAGGTAATAATTTTCTTAAATTACATCAAATACTAAAAAATTTCATTAGTATTCTAAAAATATAAAATTTATTAGATTTTGATTTTGTATATAAATGTTATAAATTCTTACATATAATAAGCAAACACTCAATTTCTTCCTTGAGGAGCTTTCAAATGTATACATGTAGTTCAAAGTTGTCCAAGGGTTAAGATTAGGGTATCCTAAAAATTGATTTGGTTTACTATGAGCGTTTATTTATCCCTCCCCTCCTTGGTAAATACACAAGTACGACCAAGTTCTTATTTCATTTAAGTTTTTGTGCTAAATAGATGCATAGGCGTTGTCCATTGTTCTTTTTAAGCAATGGATCTTTTTCAAGTGCTTAAATGTCATAAACTTGCAAAAGAACCATCAAAACCTAATCTAATTGAAAATAGTAGCTTAAAACAACAAACTAATTAGACCATTGTGTTTTTTTGGTGAAAGTAGTTATAGTCTAAATTAAGCAATTTCAAGTTGTAGAAAATTTCACACCATTTTAAAAATATACAATGCATAGAAATTAGACACTCCTACAAGGAGTTTTAGTTGGATGAAGTATAGCCTCTGTAATAGCTAATCAAACTTCATTCATTTTTTTAAAACCTTTTTTATTTCCAATTGACTTTGAGATTTTGGCACTTATTTTAAGTTAGGAACTTCTAATTGAAGTTCAAGTTTTGACCTAGGTTGACAATTTTCAACTACTTTCATCCATTTTTTAGCTTAAACTTCATCCTTTTATTAATCTCTAAAATTTTAAGTATTTTCTAATTTCAAAACTATGATTGGAGTCCTCTAGACCTCTTCTACAAATTTCCATTTCTAATCTCTTCCTTTGATTAGCTTAATGTCCTTAGTCTATGTAGAAGCAGATTGATAACTAATTTAAAAATTCAATCTAATTTAGTAATTAATTTGTTTGGAGAGACAATTCAAAAGGCTGCTAATATAATTCCAATTAGGTCTAAACATCAAAGCACGACATATTCTTCCAAATAGAATATTTGATCATTCCTTACACATGATGCTAATTACAAAATTTATTTTCTCCACTCTTAAAGGCTACAAAGGATTAGGTTTTTCCTAATTGCACTCTTAAATCTTTTATCTTTTATTTCTTTAGATTTTCTTCAATTTTATCTCCCTCTATTTTTCTCCTTTATTTATCTTTTTCCAAATAGCACTCAACTTTAACAGCTACCAGCTTTTGCTTCAAATGGGTCTTCATAGCATACATTTGAATTACTAAATTGATCTTAACTCCAAAAACACAACATGCTCCAAATTGATTTCCTTTTTATTTTATTTTGGTATTGTATATTTACCATCCGAATTGGATTTGGATCCTTAAGCAATACAAACTCCTTAAAAATAATAATCTTCAAAATCAGATTGTTATAAACTCAAGGTTCACTTAATTTCAACTCTCAACATAGAAAATTTAAGGACAATAATCGGACTTTAAATAATCTAAATTGGATATAAAGATCTCATAACCATATTCCTATTGGATCACCAATTACCACATACAAACTCACAATCAAGAACACGTGACCTTACAAATTTTGCTCTCTATGAATTCCAATTGGGCTCAATCATAATTATAATTGCTACTCAACACTGCAATTGACTTGAAAGAACTCTATAGTAACATTCACACAACAATCATTTTTTGGCCAATTTCTTTCCAATTAACAACCATTTAGTTATCAAATACATTTACAAACTAATTGACCATACACACAATAACCCAACTCAGCTTATACAAGACATACTTAACTTAACACACTCGATTAGACAATTTATTCAATTTCATAGAACAACTCCACACTCAACATGACACAAACTTAAACATGAAAATTTGATCACATAACACATCAATTAATTTCAAAATAAGTTAATGCAATCAACAAACATGCAATATAAATCCAATTTGACTCTCTAGCACAAGATACAACAACTCACAACTCAATACATTTATAATTCAATGCGTCCAATTCAATTATCAATATATTTCATTGTATAACTGCTTGCAATTACAGATTTGACTCTATATGCAATCCAATTAGGTTCCAAAATATTTCTAATTTCAATTGATCTCCAACTACATTATAAAATCAACAATGTTCCTCATCACTCTCCAATTCATCACTCCACACAACTCATAATTCTCATCCAATTAACTTTGTTTCTCACTCCAATTCTCACAATTAATAACACACTGTAACTCACACAAACTCAATCACTCACAATTACAAACTCAATATTGACATAAAAAAAACACAAAAATCAAGAAAGAAACATAGTCAAAACGAGCTAGACTTGCACTGGACATATCCAACAATGGGTACCTTCACAATCAAAATTCCCAACCTAAAAGGAAAAACAAGTATCCACCAACCGGCATGCCAATTGATTCAACTAACAGCCAACTAAAAAAAAGAGTATACCTAACTTGGAACAAACCCTATACATCTCGATATCTTCATATCAAAAGACTAAACCACCAATTTAAAAAACTACTTTCAAAACATGCTAATTACACCCAAAATTGGTAAACCATAGTGTCAAAAGAATAAACTAGCCTCATAATTTAGAAAACAGACAAATTTGATTCTTCACTAATTGCTACAGTCTAGTTACTCCTTAATTTTATGTCTTAGTGTTACTTTTGGCAATGTCTTATTTTTAGATTTTTTATGTTTATTTCTTAAAGAATTTAATTTTAACTATCTGAAATGTTAAAGTACTTCAAATTAGAATTGTCTCAATAAAAGTTATTGATAAATAAAATTTGACCGTTGATCATTATTTCAAACTTCATCGGCTAATTACTATTAGCTTAAAACTTTAAACTAACTTTTAATTCACTCTTAGAATCTAGTACAATTTGACTTTCTAAGTTTCCATTCCTATTCCTTTGGGATGAACTTTGCTAAGTTTCATCCATTCTACCTACCTAAAGTTATTCATCTATAACTTCCTTGTTTCAACTCTAATTTCTATATATTTTATGTTTTAGGAAACCTTTGAGTTATGTTTAGGATTCTAAGTTCAAACTTGAATTGAAATTTAATTCTAATGGTTTGACTTAACCTTAGGCCTTGGTTCTAACTAACACTTGCTAATTAAGATAAATTTAAGTGAAAATAGAGGTTTTAGCACCATATACCTTAGAATATGCTTTATAATACCAGTATTGGAGTGCATTCTTATAGTCCTCCACTTGTACCATATTGTCTTGTAAATTTCAGTAAGTTTTTGTAGTTGTTACAAATTTTTGCAAAATCAACTTCTAACTAGTTGTTTTTTTAATTTCTTCTTCCAACTCCTCTTTTACTTCTAAGATTATTCTATTCAATTATTTGTATTTCAATGGTTGACTTTGATGGAATAAATAACTACTTCAAACTTCAAAATAATAATTGATTTTTAAAGATCTCCTATCTCCTATCCAAGTCAATTATTGTCTAATCTATATTCTAATGATTTAAATTGTCTTCCTAGGATTTCCACCTAAAGTGATTGCTTGAACTGAAGTTATTATGAATTTTGGGAGGCAAAAAGTGCTTCGGACCCATAGCCAATGTTTAGATTCTTTTAATTCCATACTACTTTCCTATTTATTGCTTCTTACTTTCTTGCTCACTATTTTGGAACATGTGTCATAAACATAATAGTCCAAACCTTGAAAAGAAAAAAAAAGCACATTCCAAGCTTCATTTGGAAATTTGTTCCAACCTTAGTTGGAAATACTGCACTCTATTGATTGATGATGGGGCATTGGTTAGAAATGGGTGCCTTCACCTTAATCCAATCTTTCACTAACTTCCAACTTCAAATCTCTACACTATCTTCTTCCTTCCTCAATTACTTCACCACTTCCAACTTAGATTTTCACTTCTCTAATTCTATCAACACTTGTTTCTACACTTTTTTTAATTTTTTGTAATGTTTCTTGGCTATGAAGTTCAAAAAGTTGAACTTCTCTTTCTAATTGCTCCCTACCTCCTTTCTATTCTAATAACTTACAACATAGAGTAGGAGACATGTCTTACTTGTTCATTCCCAATAATCTTTCTAGCGCTTGAATTTGTTGTGTTTTAAAAAGATCCTTGTAAGAAGAATGGTCAGTTGAGCTCACAACTTGTTCAGCGATAACAAACAATCCAATAGTTGTTCTCCAGCAGTCTATTCAAAATAGCTTTGATTTTTGTTTGGATTTTTTGGTTCCTTTTGGACCTTTCTACCTTCCCTTCAATTTGAATTTTTATCTATAACTAGTTCTAAATTTTTTCTAATTTGAACACCAAGAAATGCCTTCTCAGTGCTAGTTTTTGGACACTAAAAATGAACACTTTGAGTTTTAAAACTCTAAAATTGACACAAAGCTAAATAACTCATTTGAGTGTATTTTGAATTCTAAATTTTTGAGGACTATTTCAAGGCTATTTGGAGATTTTTCACTAAGTTTTGAGAAACTCTAACTAGAGTTGATTTGGAGAGTTGTCACTAAATTTTAGAGACTAAACTTTGGGTGTTTCCAACATGTTTTAAAAACTAAACTTTGTGTGAGATACAAGGGGATTCCAAACTTTGCCACTACTTTTGAGATTTCTCACAAAATTATAACACTTCTAAAACAAGGGGGTTCAAAGCTTTGCCTTCAAGTGGGTGATTGAGATGTAACCAACAATATTAAAACTTTGAGAAGTCATATATTTACCATGTAATAAGGACACAAAAAAAATTGGAACAAATTTTCGAACAACATACAATAATCCCAATCTGTTAGTACAATAAAACACATTGGTACAAAACATGTTAGTGCAAACTTAACTTTACAAACCACTAAAAGACCTTTTAAGTAGCATCGCCAAGCCGACGGTACTATTTTGTGAGCAAGTGAGTATGAGCCTATGAACGATGAACAAGGATTATATGAGCATTGAGCTCAAAAATTTTAAAAAGCATTAGAAAACTCAACATCTTATTTATTTATAAAAAGAGTATACCTAAAAACTTGGTCAAAATTTATTACTTTTAATAAATTTTAGTATCTATTACTATGGATCTATTACTATAGACCTATTACCATGGTAATGTAGAATTCAGATGAAAATTCCAATTTTCAATATTGTCTAGAATATTAGAAGTATACATTACAAAGATGAAGAATTCAATTGATGTAAAAGATGAATGGACATGGAAATAAAGTTGCACAAAATATTCTATTAAATTATAATATTTATTCTAAAAAATAATTAATGCTTTTGAAGCAAAATGTATAACTTGAGTTTGAAGTCTTTCAAATTAGGATAGAAACACGTAGTTCACCATTTTTACATTTGGCCATATAAAATTGTATTTACTAATTGTATGGGAAAATTCATCTCACCACCAATAAAGAAGGGGATAGATTGCCTTGAGGAAAATTCCATCCACCCACACCTAAAAAAAATTATTTTTTATTTTTTTAGATGTTTTGGGATCCTTTCAACGCCAAGAGGTCCCAAACAACATCATAAAAATCTCAATGAAACAACCTCATTCCATTTCAAAACAATCTCAAGTACCAATTTTTTTTTAATTTTTTAAATCTAACAAAGTTCAACAAGTAGCAAAGTAGGATGACAAGTGCTCGATCCTCCTCTCGACACCAAGAGGTCCCAAGCAACAAGAGGGCAATGAATTAATAATCAACCAAACAACCATCACATCAATATGGAAGACTTGGATCCCCCTAATAGGTCTTACAAGAGGACAATGATCAACTAATCAACAATTTGGTATAATTAAGCTCATTCTTTACAAAAACAATCTCTATTAATAAAATATTTTCTTCCAAAATCTTAACAAGTATGATTACTAGCACATCAAAATAGAGGTGCAAGTATCCCCATTGGTTCCAAGAAGACCCATGCTGCTACAAAATAGTGATCAACAAAAATGAAATTTGATGCAACTAAGCTCTTTCTACATATAATGAAATCCTATCAACAATTTTTTTCCCTAAAATTTCAACAAACCCACCAACTTGCAGATCAAGAGGGAAATGCTTGTACCGCCTCATTATCCCAAAGAGGACCCATAATGTTACAAGATAATGAGTAACCAAAATAAAATTTAGCATTACAAGGATCATTAGATATCAAAGTAATTCTTATCAACGATTTTTTTTTCTAAAATCTAAACAAATCCAACAATAGCACATCAAGAGAAAATTATATTACCCTTTTATTGGTGTCAAGAAAACCCACACTACAACAAGACAATAATCAACCAAAATGAAATTTAGTTTGACAAAGCTCTTTTCATATAGAATCAATCCCTCTTCACCAAATTGTCTTTTCTAAATTCTGATAAAATTTACCAATCCACACATCAAGATTGAAGGGTTAGTTCCCTCCATTGTCCTCAAAAGTTCCTAAGCCATGAGAAAATGTTGATCAACATCTAATTTCCTACAACTTCCATTTATTGATAAAATGAAAAAAGATTACTTCAATACTTCAATAGTCTTGTAATTCTCTAGTATTCTAAAATCTATGGTCATAGGTCCTACTATCCACAATCATAGATCTTCAATCAAAAAAATTGTATGTTCACAAGCTTACAGAATAGCAACCCTCATCGCTAAGGTACAAAGGAGGTTAACTCTAGGATTAGTACCCTTCATCGTTCCACATAAGAAAGCATGACCTCTATTAATGTCTTTAAGCTTTGCATGTGAGAAGATTCAAGTAACATCAACCAAGTGGCCATTGTATGAAGTCTTGGCTTAGAATTAAAATATCACCACAATAGATCAACAGCTTGTACAATATTTGACAATTCTGGACCATTTGGATTAAGTTGTTGTTCTATAATAAAATACTTCATTCAAGGGGGCACTTTGTATGGAGGTTTGTACATCACATGTAGATAGGGTTTTATTTTGGGGGGTATTTTAATGACATGAACAATTAAACGGTCCCTATTATTATCTAATTTTTCTAATTCATGGTATTTCATATCCCCCTACAATTGCTTTGAATTCTAAAGGAGAGGCAGTTTTTGTCATGAGAAAAAAAATAAAGTGAAAAAGGCAAACACAAAGATATATGACCAAAAAAATATGGACTACAAACATAACATTCACTTAACACAATTTGAAGCACTTAACATACATTGTTGTCTTATTCCTACTGTAAAGCATACAACACACATAAAACAAGTAAAGAAGGGCAACAAAAAAGGATCCTCAAATTATAAACCGAAATAAATAAAGAAGGGCAACAAATAAGAATCTTCAAATCATAAACCAAAATAAGCAAAGAAGGGCAACAAAATAGAACGAATATGAAAATAATACACATGAACTAGAAACTAGAAACTTAGAGCATTCACATCCAAGAGAATTTGAACGAGAAAATGAGGCACCACAACCTTGTCAACATGGTGATACACCATACAACATAGAATAATATGCAAAGAAGTCAAAAATTTACAAAGACAAAATAATCAAGAAAGACAAAACTAAACCAAAACTACTCAAGTACGTATGGTGCACCAATAATAATAATGCCAAAGTATTTGAGGCCTGAAATGTGTTCATAAGGATGTTTGATTTTGTCATCGTACAACCCAAAGACTGAACCTTCAATTTCAAACAAACCTTAAACCAATATACTTGAAACTAAATTTGAAACTCCAAATAATGAACCTTCATTGTGAACCATTACACCCAAAGCTTAGTTTGGAACTCAAATCCTAAACCCTCACCCTAAGATAAACAATACCCTATACACCTTGAAGTTTCTACAATTTTCTTAAAATAAATTCCTCACTGCACTCCTCACATATGATGGTAAACCACAAACTCTGAATATAAGACACCACCATAAACAAAAATAGTAAAGCCTAATTAGAACATGGAAATTCAACAAGAAAAATTCACTATAAATCCTAAATTTTCAAAATGATGGTGTGCATAGACACCGCATTTAGACCATTTTGGAAGAAACAGGAAATGAAGTTGGTACCACAACAGAAAACAAGATTCAAAGCATGCAAGTGAAGTGCCTAAAGTGAAGTGGAAAACAACATTGAAAGCATTCCAAGTTAAGCATTCCAAATGTTTGCAACAATGCAAAGAAGAAGACTAGACTATAAAGCCACACATGGATAGAAAATATCCATTTTATTGGACTATTATAAGATTTATCATAATATCATCCAACCAAGAAAGTCAACAATCCCTACAAATTGACCCTACCCATAATAAATTCCTATGATCTATATCTTTGAGGCTATTTTAGAAAAAAATAAATATAAATATGAGGTATTATTTGTATGTATATCTTACTTATAATTGAGTGTACATTAATTTGTACTTTGTATATTAACTCAAAAAATTTCTAGTTTTTTAACATTATGAACTAATACATTCCTTTTTATGCCGCACGTTGTTTAGTAAAAAAAATCTAAATAACTCCCTAGAACTTCATTACAACACTTGTACCATCATGAGGGCTTTTACGATGGCTTGATCTAAAAACATTCCATGAATATACACATTGATTAAGCAAGTCTAGAAATAGACCACAAAATACATGAAGGAATATAACTTTCAAATTCTAATGCAAAATCCTCTAATTATGTGACATGATTCATTGGTATGAGGTGTAGTAACCATTGTGAGTCTTGTCATCATATATATATATATATATATATATATATATATATATATATATATATATATATATATATATATATATATATAACAATAATGTTTATAATTGCTTTTCTAAAACCATAAGAAGAATTTTATTTATAAAATGTCTCAGTAGTGTACATTAGTCTAGCTTTATAATGTCAACTAAAGTTAAAAATAGTTGTAACAAAAATTTCATTGTCTTCAAAAATGCAAATAATGTTCAAAGTAGTCTACAAAAGTTGTAAAAGTCTCTTCAACTGTATAAATCATACTATTTTGAAATTTGTAGTCCAATAAAGTCTAATATTACCAATATTATTGCTAGACAAGCCAATGAAGTCTATAAAAGTCAATAAAAATTCTAACAAATACTAATATATGGTAGCAGAAAGGAACCAAATGTCCCAAAGCATATATATATAAGAAGTATAAAATTCTACAAAGTTTGTTGAATTTTGTTGTGTCATGTTGTATCATTTACAATTCATCCAAAACTAATGTACCCAAACCTCAAACATCTATTAAGATTCTAAAAAAATAAGAATGAACTTCAAAGAAGTTCTTGTATGGTCCATGCTTTCACTAACAAAATCTATAGCCGCACACAAATTCAATATCTTAGCAATTGTGTTGTCTTCCTCATTGATGTTGTTTAGCTAGAACTTTTGACTTTTACAGACTTCATTGGCATGCCATAACACACACAAGAGTTATAGTAAGCTTTCTGATTTTTCAAAGAAATTTAAGATATTAAGTTGGTTTAGATCTTTGTCATGCTCTTGATTCCAAGGTTGTCTAAAGAAAATTGGATTTTCATCAATAGTATGGGTACTTGTAATTAGAAAGACGCACACCATGTTGGATTGCAACAACCATTTCAAGGAGCTAGAGAGGGAGGTGGTTGTGTATGTGAAAGAAGCTTCACTATTGTCAATGGCATTATAAAGCAAGGCGTCAAGAAGTGATGGAAAATGCAACTATGGATCAAAACAACCTAAGTGCCAAATCACAAGGTTAAGAGGGAAACTAGGACTACCTTGGATACAATTTTAGATTCATTAATTGTCAAGGTTAGGAAGAGATCCTCTTCTTGGATTGATATGTTTATGCCTTCATTGTTTTCTATTCTTTTTTTCATCACTAACAACATGCATGATATGAAAAGGTGTAGTGTCTATACTCTTTCTTTCTCATGATATTCACCACTTAAACAATTATAAGTACAAAGTGTACCTTTAGACCCAAAGTCTAATAGATGGGTAGATTAGAATGTCATGCAATGGATGGAATGAGGATTTTTTCCTAAGGCCACAAACATTAGATGAGTTTTCGAGCCTCTAAGAGACTCTTTCGAGGTTGTTCCCATGTTGTAAACCACAAAAGTGCAATTAGAATATTAAATAATTAAAAATAAAAATTAAAAATTAAAAATAAAAATCTAAAAATCTACAAAACATTAAAAATTATTTTCTGACATGGCAGTCTCTTAACCACATCAAATTGTTGATGTAACTCTATTTCCATGTTCCCCATAGTCTAGGAACTATTTGGGAACTCACCATCCTCCGAAGGTCTAAAAAACCATTTGAGGCTTATGTGCAAGCTTCCAACCTAGAATGCCAACATCTCTTACTATTATCCATCCTTTTTGCACATTTAGTTTTAACACATTTTGCATTTTAATTCATTTTACAATGATTGTCTAGCGCACAAGATTACAATGGAACAATTAATTAAGTTGGATGAAGTAGTGTGTGTGCGAAATTAAGATTGCCAAAATCTTGTGCCCAAATGTCAATCATCTTGTTTGTTCTTGCACCAAAGGCTCTTCATTTAACCATAAGAACATTCTAAATAGGTGAAATTGAAATCTCCATCTAAGTTTGGTGCTAGCCAATGTCTCATTTTTTGGTTCTCTACATTGTCAATTGTCATCATGTGCTCCAACCTTGATGAAAAATATGATAGAACTATTGTCAAGTTCTCTAGATTATGGATGTATTGGAAGATTTATCAATGTTTTTAGTATTCCATGATTGGCTTGTCCATAGCTTCATTGTACCAACAATGCTAGATGTGGACCCACACAACATGGACCCATACAACGTGGACCATGCCATGCTCCACTTCACATCATCTTCCTCTCTTGCAATGCCATGAGTACTTTGAACCATCCATCCTATATATGTACTATGTTTAATTGAGACTAAGTAGCCAAACATCTCTCGCTCTAAGAAAACATTGATGTTTCAATAGAACTTGATCTATCTTGTCCACCATTGTTGCAATTGCATAATAATTATAAATTGGAATACTTTTAGGGTGCAGTGAGAAGGGGCTAAAGTAGTCAACTACATCGATGTTGGTCATATTGGAGAAAAGACAATGCCATATTATTGCAATATAAATTATTTTGCCAATCTAGGCAACAATTTACTTACAATTGTTGGAGATGACAAGCAATTTCTACAATTGTCTTTTAGTTAGAACATTTTCAAGTCAAATAGTTTCTAGCTTTGTTAGACAGATGAGTATTTTCCCAATGTACACTTGGATCCTCAAAATGAATGCATCGTTGTTGCATAGAGTAAATGCTTGTGGTAGTTACAAGATTTACTTACAAAACATTAGGAAAAATTTCAAGCCTCAAAGAGGTCGTGAGTTCTACACCCCTTCAATGCAATTATAGAAAAAAAAATTAAAATTATTATTTTTATTATTTATTTTTAAATCTATATATCACTATTGATGCCATGTCAACATTATGTCAAATTGGCTATTTTTTAAAATTCAAAAAAATTTAACATTTTTTTTCAAAAAAATATTTAAAATTATTTTTTGTATTTGCACCGCTAGGGTGCCAAAAATCAAAAGTTAGCGGCCCTTTGCAAGATTCAGATTTTTGTAATGATTCAATAATGCAAACAAAAGAATCTTGTACATTATACAACAAAATTGCAAGATGGTTTTGCAGGAGCATGATCCTTGGTAAGAAAAGAAAATAAAGACGTATAACATCACTATATGAATGACTCCATTGGCTTGAAGAATAAAGTGTCACTTTCTACATCGTCATGTTCCACACCTTACATTGACTACTTAAAACACCAAGGGACCCCTTATCTTCTCTTCAATTTTGGCACAATCATCTTTGGAGAATGAATGTACCAAATTGTCACCTTCAATACAATGACTTTGAACAAGCATGGCAAACTTGATAGCAAATTTATTAGTTCTAGCAAGACATATACTAGTTTTGACTTGCTCCAAAAACAAAAGATGTGTTGGATGGATCCCATTTATGATAGTATTGGCATTGACCATTTAAGATATGCTTCAACATAAAATTCAACAACTTCTTTATTGGGCACAACAAAGTTGTCCCCTATCTCAAAGAAGTTTGCAAGGTAGTTGTCCTCTATGCCAAACTAGGAATTAGTTCCATTTGTTGTCATAAAATTTGGGTGACTTTCACTCTAATCTTAACCAACCACCAAGGTTGTACATGGAATCTCTGCATGCAAGTTGCAGAGTTGTTGCTAGTACAATGGACATAGAAGCAAGTATTTTTGCACGACTCCCAATCACTATAGTATATGGCACAATAAAACAAGATAAATCTCTCACCACAAGCTGCATAGGATCTATAAATGAGATGGATGAAACTGAATGCAATTAACTCAAACCATAAATGGTCTCTGCCTCCTTTTTCTTCTTTATTGTGGTCATACTTGAAATATACTAGAATTTTCAAAAAACATTGGGTTTTCCTTTGTTGCTAGTATTTTTCGTTATATAAGAAGCTAGAACTCCTGTTAACAAGCTTCCTTCAAAAATCTAGCCACATCCATTATATATTGAAGTTGTTGATTTTGGGTTCTAATTTTGGGTTCTAATTTTCTCCTACTTTAATTTGCTCTTGATGGCAATTCCGTCCCCATGTAATTCACCAAGTACAAGTCGAGTCAAAGAACCATTAGAAAACCAATTATAGCTAGGGTAGTATATAACAATGCAACCTTGCTAATGGTGCTGGAAGAATCATTGGGCGATCCTTGCCTAGCAAGATGAACTCTATCATATAATGGACAAGGCAACGAACAAGGAGCACATAAACCCTACGTAGTGGAGCAATTAGGATTTTAAGCCTATAGGAGAACTATGTTGGGTGCAGTAATAAATAGGATAAATATGAAGGGGTTTAGAGGTTTGTTAATTATGTTCTTTTTGGTTTTATTGAAAAAAAAATGTTGAACGTTGGGTGGGTGGATGGAACGGATGTCCATCGTTTGTTGGATAGAGAAGTGGAGCAAGAAGGCATTCACTCAATAATTCTTCTCACTAGAAGAAAACTACATTGCCCACGTGTTTAAATTACATTGGGAACAACGAAACCATATCATATGGATTTTGTTGAGACCCTCGTTTTAAACATTGAAATTCTACATTGGAGTGCAATTTTCAATGTAACATTCTGCGTTGAAGTGCATTCCAACGCAAAATTTTGCGTTGGAATGCACTCCAATGCAAAATGTTACATTGAAAATTGCACTCCAACGTAGAATTTCAGCATTTGAAACAAGGATCTCAACAAAATCCATATGACATGGTTTCGTTGTTCCCAACGTAGTTTAAACACGTTGTCGTGCTGGAAATGTTCACATTATATAAAAAAAGTATATGCATATGATTTAGATAGATTTAAATGTTTATAAGATTATAAAGAAGATGACGTCAGTTGAGGTGGATTCAAGGTGACGCCTTCTCTCTCCGACTATATAGAGAAGGATTCACTTGAAAGGTTCATCTCATTTGATATTTTCTTCTTCGTGTTTATTTTAGATTGTATCATGTCGAACTGGAGGGTTTTTTCTGAGTCTCAAGATGAAGGATCTCAACCAGAGCGTGAGTTTGCAATCTTCAAATTCTTGCAGATGGAGTAATATTTTGATTGGAACTCTAGTTTTTTACTTCTATTAGATGTGTGTTGGATTTTAGTTCTTCATTCCATATTTGGAATGAATTTCTATTATAGTCTTATGTTTGTGGAATAGTATGAGGGAAATATTCTAATAGTTTGCCTTCTAAGTAAACTTGAAGAGAATTTCCTTCAAAGATAAAGATAAAGAGACAATTGTAGAGAGAGAAATAGAAGCTTTGGGAGTGAGTTAGGGGTTGACCCCACTTGTTTGGTGATTAGAAGGAAGATAGAAGGAAGATAGAGTGAAGATAAAGGGAAGTTAGAGTGAAGATAGAGTGAAGAAAAAGGGGGGTTACTTTTCTTTTTCTCTCCCGTTGGGATTTAAAGAAGGCTCCGAATATTGGGAGGCCTATGGTTTTTTTTGGGTTGGAAGGAGTTTTTCAATGAAATTTAGAGAAGTTATGTATCATGGTGTGTAGTTTCAAAAAAGATCTCACTTTCTTGATTTGAAGTTGTAAATCAAAAGTTGTACTAGTTTGAGTGGAGGGGAATTTGTTGCCTTTGAAATTAAGAGGCAAAGATTTTGACCAGCCATAAAAGACGGACAGGTTCTTGGTTTGCAATGAAAATTAGAGGGTGTTTAGGAAATTGTGTTAGCTTTCTATAAAGCTATCATTTGTTTTATTTGAAGCTTGTATGAGTGAGTTATGAGTGTGAAAGTGAAAGATGGTCTGCTGCCTTTTTTTCTCAAGACCGAAACTTTGGATGGACATAGAAGTTGGACAGAGTCTTAAAATTGTTTGAAAATTGGAGAAGAAGTAGAAGTTTGTATTAGCTTTCCGAAAAGCTATCACTCATCTGATTTGGAGTTGTGAAGCAACGGTGGCACTTACCCAAGGTTCAGCTTGGAGTTTGGAGGAGTGTTGGAGTTTGGAGGAGTATTGAAGACTTGTGTATGTGTGTGTGTGTGGCTTGTGGCTTTGTAAACTTTGTTGTTGCGGGCGGCTTGGGTAACACCAACGCTAGCCTCATTTTGTGTTGTGGGTGACGAAGTGGGGTTAATGGCTCACATGGTCGAAACTTGCTTGTTTTCACGGTGAAAGCTTGTTTCTTAAAGCTGGTCACCGGGAGTTTGAAAGTTTAGGAGCCCATCATTCGGACGGTTCAGCTTGTGATCTGGCCGTCCCGTTTTACCTGTCCGAAGACTTGTTTCTTATCACACTACCCTTACCTTGGCTCATATAGAGCCAGCCATACAGGATAGGCCAACGGGGACCAGTTTGAAGACGAAGTAGAAGATTCGACGCGACAACGATTTTCTTATTTCCTAGGCCATTTCTGGTTGCAGCCAGAATCCCCGTGACTTCCCGAGGCAAACCGCTCTCTACATGACAACATGGGCAACGTAGTTTTCTTCTAGCGTCTGGTAATGGCAATCTAGATTGTTGTTGCTATAGATGTCCTTCATAGCTAACTGCAAATTGTATCATATTTAGTATTTTCAAGGTCCTATAAAGTAGAAGGACAAATGTTAAATGGATTTTGGAAAAGAAAAATATCTTCCGAAGCCACATAATATAAGAAATGAGATTACAATGACCACCTACAAATAAACAATATAGTTTGGAGCATGTCATTACCAAATCAAATCATATCAAGGTATAAATGTTGGCCATCTTTCAAATTCTATGACAATTCACCCTTTCCATGAGCTATTAAAAAAATCCACTTCATACTGCACCCCTACTATACATGAGCCCAGAATAGTGTCCAACAAATAATGATCTATTGCATCTTTTGAATTGTAACTAGGGTTGTCCATCTTGATGTGATGCTTGCTTTTTACATTGGAATGTTCATCAACATCAATTTAGATCACATCAACCATCAAAAGTTATTTTTTTATGACCTCAACAACCTGTTCATTGATATGGACACTTGTTGACCTTGACAATCCAACTATCAATGGAACGGATGAGACATCAACAAGCTATTGACCAGACAAATAGATCGCCCAAAATTAATTTTTTTCAAAATCTTGATGGACACTTGGGTTGGATCTTGATGTTTCATTGGAGTCAAGTCCATCCAGTCCTGATGTGATGGTGATAATCCTATGCACAATAGTCCAACCAAATGACATGCTTCATGGATGTGAATCCATATTTCTTTCTAGTCAATTCAAAAGTAAGTGATGGACAAAAAAATTGTTGTGTTTTTTATCATCATTGATATAAATGCAGGATTCTTTGATAACCTTTGACATGTTGTTACGAGGATCCTTAACTATTTGGTATGAAATATGAACCAAGATCATTACCGCAATACCACAGTAATACTCTAACTACACCTCATCTTGGATTTGGAATATATAGTTCTCTGTAAAATCCATGTGGGATATATAACAAAACTCCATCATTTATATTAGACATACAAAAATTTGCACTACATATCCTACTAGCGGGTAATGTAGTTGTGCTAAATGAATTTTTATTAAAATTGATTTTTTAGATATGTCAACAATTCATGTGGGATTGTCTTTTTATTTAGCTTCTCAAAGTATGATACACAACAAGTGAACCCAATTGGAGGATTTGTTCTTACTTTTGTTTTCTCATAACACCTATACTTCACAAGGGTGTTGGATCCTAAGCCGAGCTCATCTTGATAGAATTTGAACAATTAATCAACACTACACGTACTTGTCACAATTTCCAAGTAGACACCTCTTTTAGGGGCACATGTGTTTTTCACAATGCAATAGTAGTGGTATACAAGGTTTGATGGGTCAAGTAGGGAACAATTACATTTGAACCTAATTAGTCGATGGCAAAATGCCAAACATTGCAAACACAAGGATGAATGTGATCTTCATATTTTCCTAAATTAGGATCTCATATTCAGTTAAGACCCATGCACATCATTCATGTTTCTACATGAAATATATAGCAATATACATTTCGTTCTTTTAGTGGGCTCATGAAGAAAGGTTTGAGCTTTATGAAGGTCCGCTCATGAATGCTATAGACAAGATTATTTTACTTTGAAATGGAAAAAAAATTGTCTACATGCAAAAAGAGAGCATTGAATTAGACTTGTGCAATGATGCAACTTCATATGTGATTAATGCACCAACATACATGCACCATGCATTGTCTAGCATATTGTGCATAACTTTGCAATCACATACAATCGGTATGCATTGCAACACCATGTTGTGCACATGTATTCATGCCTCATACTTGAACATGCATCCAAGTTGGTTGATGCTACACAATTATAAGTATTGATAATGTGGCATGCCTTAGAGAAAATTAGAGTGCCATTAAACATGGCAAGGGATGCCTCGCAAGTATTATCAATGTAGTGTAACGCATAGAACGTTCTCCAAACTAAATGATTGAGTAAAAAGTGATTGTTTGTACTTTAGAAACAAGAGGATGTACAAAACATGTAAGAACCACACTTTTAAAGCGATGTCAGGGTGAGAGGGATTTGCTTCGGGAATACATGGGGTATCTAGCTGTAATTGAGAATGACAAGATTAGAAAAAGGAGAAGAAAGTAAGGTTTTCTAAATCCAATCTTGTTATCAAAATATAGTTCAATATAAACTAACAACCTTGTTTGCACTCAAGACCCAAGGCATCTAGTAGTATCCAATGCCGATTAGGCTTATAAGCCTTGTTGATATCTACAACCAATCCAAAGCCTGAAATACAAACACTTCCAAGTAGTTTTGATATCTACTTGGGTACCTGCAACTATCAACAGGATAAAGGCAACCTGCACCTGCATCACCACCAAACCTTATGATTTGCTGGTCATCACTCCAGCCTCACCACAAGGAGAAACTAGCACCGCCCACTTGATGCACACTCAATGGTCTCGCTGGCCATTAACCCGACCTCACTACCACGATACAACTAAAAATTGAAAGCACCTATCCACGAACACAAAATAGGACAAAGTCCGCCATGGAGGAAGGTACCAAGATAAAAAAACAAGAATTCCACATTGGATCCTCTTCCCCAAACAACACTTAAGCGAAAAAATGAAAGCAAATAGGATGCATCAAGTGCATCTACCTGCAAACCTCACCCAAACTCTCCAAATAGAAAGGTATTAAACCTTTCTTCACTCAAATTCTCATAACTTTCTCTAAATGCTTCAAATACCTTGAGAAATGAGTCTTTGGAAAACTAAAGAAGACTACTCTAATGCTTCCAAATTTCAAAGAGAAAGGTGAAAACTACAAATCACGGTGGTCGCTCGAATCTCTGCCCTTCTTCAACTGGGTAGCAGTAAACCTCTTTCCACTCACTCGCTTATAACTTTTCATTCACAATTTCAAATCAAGCAAGAATGGTCTTTTTGAAGCACAAGAACTTCAGAAGCAAACTTTCAAAATTTCATTGCAAAGCTTAAAGTACATCAAAAGTTATCACTCCTCAAAGTCATGGGTCTCTTATTTTCTTTTCCTATACACAAATCCGACTAGGCAAAGGAAAAATAAGACCTATCTACTAAATAAACCCTAGAGTAGGGGGGCAACCCGTATACAATCACCATGGATCTCTAAACCTTTATTAGTCATAGGAAAGACCTTCTAGAAGGTTCATCTCACCTCCAAAGGCTCAAACTACCACCAAAGTTAAATTTTAATAGGTAAATTTCGTTCAAACCTCTGTCCTTCGATTTTAGACATGTGGATGAACTATAAAATATGAAATGATCATTATACTAAAATAAAAGCCAAACAAAGGTAAAACTTGAAGTCGAAGAAGAATACTATTCCATTTGCAAGAACTTTAGAATGCGCCGGACGGTAGCAACTACATAGTCTGTACATTCGGCCTTTGTTAAAGGATTCTCTAACCCTTTCAACCAACGTTGATGGCCAAGACTTCCTCTAATTGGCCTAACCATGCAATAGTATTGCTTTTCATTAAGTCCCTCAAAACTGCTCTCGAAAGTCACATCTTGAATGTCTGGTTCAACACAACCGACTTGGAGCAGAATCACCAAAGCACGGGCATCTCTTTGAAGATTGCCGTGCCAACGCTGCTCTACACGAGGTTGTTTCAATGGCCGAGAAGGTCCAACTTCCTCTTGTGGACGAACTTATCGCGGTATTGTTGACATTGATTAAGTTGATTGATTCAGCAATTGAGATAAAGAAAGCTCTAGCTCCGCTTCTGGTTGAGATTCGGGATTTTGCGACTCCATAAAAATCCTCCAGTTCAACATTTGCAAATCAAACTTTGCAATAAATTACAAACTCTATAGATTCAAGAAGACTAACTCGAATTGATGAAGTTAATTCAAGGTTGAACCTTTATATCATTCACTATCAGTTACAAGCGTCACTTTGAAGCTACTGGAAGCGTCATCAATAAGTTTCTTCTCCCCAAATCATAAAATCTCATTATAATAATATATCGGTGTAAATTTATAATATGTACAAATTCACAACACGATAGCGATCCGACATTTGGTAATGAAGCTAGTCTAGAATAAAGCACTACAATGTTTGGGAGAATTATGTAAAAGAAACTAGTAACATGCACCACATGAATCCAAAAATTAAAAATAAGTGCACAAAAGTGATACCTAAATTGAGGTTTATTTTTATGCAAAAAATTAAATGTAAGTTTTCCTTAAGAAGTGCGACATGTGTTTTTCATATTGTTTTAGATCGGAACAAGCCATTTGTTGATCATATCCTACTTAGGCAGGTTAACCCTTATTTCCGCAATCCACTATTGTATTACTAATTCCTTTATGGAAGCAACCAATACTTCAATGCGTTGTATCTTTCCTTCCAACAACCAAACAGATGAATTTGAGGTTTGTAAATCAACTTGATATTATGCAACACTCTATAGGTTTTTGTAGATATTTTTGCATTTAATGCGCAGGTAACTAGGGCTTGCCTACTATCAATCATAGGTTCAACAATTGCAATAAGTAGCTTGTTGTACGCCAATTTTTTGGGTGGATTGTCCTCCCTTTATAAATTGCAACTTTGATTCTAAATTGTTCACAATTTGATTGCAAATTTTGACATTGGTCAAGTTCTTGTAGTAGCTAGGCAAGTAAAGATACACAAGGGGATTTTCTAATAAACATTTGATGACAACAACTTTCTCCTATGGATTACTACAATTCTCTTGAAACTCTCCAACAATGAATCGAGCAATTCAAGAGGCAATTGTATACAACATTCTCTGGTGAGGTGTGTCACTGTAAGAAACTATTGCCCGTTATCTTTATACAATAAATTTTTTCATGTTTTTAGAAAAGGTATAGCTTATACATACATTAGAGTTTCTAAAAAATTGGTTTCAAAATGATCATTTCAATGTTAATTACTCTATATGCACAAATGTGCATTGAAAATGTAGTCTTAAACCCATTAGAGAATTTATAGTACAAAAGCACATTGCTTAATTTTCAATGTTCTATAGCAAAACAATTCTTTTAAAATGGTCATTTATTATACTTAAACGAGATGATGTATCTATGCCTTAAATTATGTTGTTTGTTTGTTTTGTTTTGTTTGTTTGCTACAATGAGATATCATGGACCATACATCTCCTAGTCGTGTTCTTGATACTATTGGAAAGTTCTTTGTAAGGAGGGATGCCTAGGCTTTTGTTTCATGGTGTTTGAATCTATAGTTTGAAAGTTATTGAATTTCAAAGTTTTGTATGAATAAAGGACCAAGGAGACCACTTTGGACTTTTTGAGAATTTAGATAAGCTCTATTGACTTCATAATTTGAATTTTTGCATGAATTTTTTTAGGATGGATGCTACTCATTGTAATCTATGTGTGTGGCTTTGTTTCACCTCATTCAAATTGATATTGCAAAAATTATAAAAATATATTATAAAAAAAATATTAATCATTTTTTTGGAATTTTATAGATTGATATCTAATCAAAAAATTGAACCATTGAAATCCAAATAACAAGGTAAAAGTTACAAGGAGTTTTATTTTGTAAACAATGAAGGTAGAAAAAACACATGGAGTTGTCTTTTACTCTCAATTTTGAAAATTTTCAAATAAAAATAAAAATAAAGGATATTAATTGTTCATTATAAAATTGTTACCATTGGGATTAAAAATTCTAAAAATTTTCCAAAATTTATTAGCATTTTAGTTATATCTTTCATTTAGTAAGCCCTTCTACTCCACAATTTAAAAAAAAATGAATATGAAAGTTTTGTGGTTAAATTTTTTATATGTATTTTAAACACATTTTCCAACTTATTGACCAAAATGCGCAAATTGTAGGACATACATATTTTTTCCTAAAAATGTTGAAAAATAAAACTAATTATTTTTGGAAGGACTAGAAAAGCCTACATTTTGAAGTTTAAGCATATTGAACTTGCAATTGGTGGGAGTATTCACTCTAAAATTTTAGAACAATATACTCGAACATTTGGCCAAAAGATATAGTTGGTTTTGTTAAAAAATAAATATTGATGAAGATTTTGACCTTCCTTTGGAAACAAGTA
This sequence comes from Climacium dendroides, assembly GCA_950106755.1. Taxonomy (NCBI): domain Eukaryota; kingdom Viridiplantae; phylum Streptophyta; class Bryopsida; order Hypnales; family Climaciaceae; genus Climacium; species Climacium dendroides. Next base: position 17,429,230 of record OX467089.1, read on the forward strand.
TTATGAAGCAATTTTGGACCTGTAAATACAATGGTTCTTTAAGGGCTAAAAAATTAAAAAATTATTTTTATTTTATTATATTGTGACAATGGCACAAAGCACACTAGTTATACTTAAAGCAAGGTTTATAAATATCCTAAAAATATAAATAACTAAATTTGATTTGACTTTGACAATTTATCACTATAAGAACCATGTATGTAGTGTGACATTTTATATTTTTTACAGACGAATTTTAGATAACATTGATATAACAACTTGTATTTTTATGTCAACAATAATGTTCAATGTAACATCTAAATGTTATATTGAACGTTATTATTGATATAAAAACACAAGTTATTTTATTCATTGTCACCTAAAATTTGTGTGTGAAAATTATAAAACATCACATAAAACACAGGGTTCTTACAGTGTCTACTCCTTTATATACATTTTTTAAGCAAATGGAATTCTATTGTAAAGCAAAATCAATATAAAAAGCCATGTTGAAGGCCAGACACATCAAAGTACTAAATCAAAAAGGTATTGAGAGAGTAAAAGAGAACTACAAGAATAGGCATTATATCCAAATTTTCATGTCCTAAAAAGAGTATTCAATCTCCTATAGCCCTAATGGTAAAAAGATTTATTTTCTCTTTACATCAAAATATTGAGTGATTTATAAAACTATTTGATACATACATAAGTTTATTATCATATTCATTAGAAATTGTCTTTAATGAAATATTCATTTTTTATTAAGTTGAAACCAAATTTCAAAACCATTTTTCTCACTATGATTAGCTTTCAATTTACATTCAACATATAACTTCTTGAATGTCTTGCACTATTAAAATTTAAATTGCTCTTTGCTTTGGAAGTATCAACAACAACAACAAAAAAAAAAAAAAAAAAAAAAAAAATATATATATATATATATATATATATATATATCAAGTAGAGCGTACAATCTATTTTCATTGTATTCAAATTATAATATTTAAGTTTTCAAATGAAAGTATAATCTTTTATTCCAAGGACAACCTATAAATTGGAGTTAGTTTACGAAAAGAAACATGGAGAGTTTTTTTGTCAAATTTTGTAGTAACCATCACTACAAAGATAACATTTGGTGAAGCAAGATGATTAAAGGAATTGGGAAATCATCACTACTACAAAGTAATACATTACGTTATTGATTGTTTGAATTCAACCACTTTCATTTTGGATCTTATAAATAGCCAATGGACTTCTATTTTTCAAAAGCACTTTTGAAAAAAAATATTTAGATCAAAATCTTTTTGGATCAAGATCTTGATTAAATTAATCAAGATCTTACAAGAACATACTGGAAGTTTCATCATTTTAAAAGTTGAACATCTTCAATCAAGTTAAAAGTCACTAGTTTAAATTTCTTACGTCTTGAATTACAAAAATTAATCACTTGAGAATTATATTGAAATCAATGACTTATTCAAAATCTTTGTGTTTAAATTCATTAATTAAAATCTAGGTTGTTGATAATACAAATTTAATTCAATTCAATTCAAATTAATTTAAGTAAACATTCTAATACATACAAAGATAACTATGGAATTGAAGAAACTTGGTATGATACATGTAATTATAATACATGGAAGACTTTTCAATATTATTTTCTAGGTTCCATATTGGTTATAAATTGTTCAAGATTATAAATGTTGTAGGTGGTTCTATCTTTAACAAAATACTAGTAATACAACCATTGCTCATTTGCAACAACACCCTAACACATATAAAAACATAGTATTTTGTTTAGTTTCCTAAAACTCAATTCTAAACTCAATAATACTTCCAAAATTTGGATGGAAATTTATAAGGATGAAAATGTGACCATCCATTTGAATAAATTTAGGACAAAGGCTGATAACAATGTGCACTTGATATAGTAGATGTTAGGACACAAATCACATTGTATGTAATTTGATTGTTTCTTTACTTGTGTTATCTATGATCTTGATGCAAAAATGTAAAGAAATTCTTTTGAGTACACAAAATTAAATGATTGTAAGGTAAATACACTTGGTTGCAACCTCTACCAAACTTATCACTCCAAAATCTTGCACAGTGAATACATATGCAGATTCAGTATGCACACCATCTCCACATCCTAAAACTTGGATCAATTTTACAATATTAATGAATAAAAACTTTGATCAATTGTAACGTTGAACACATATGCTATCTGAATAATGCATTCGTTGGTGCCTTCCATTTGCAAACGTCAATAGGTTTAGAATTCAACCATTTTAATAGTAGCAACTATATAGTGTTGCAATGAGGTGTCGCAAATACGATGTGACCAGGAGTGCATTTGACCCATTTGATCAGTGCAAAATCTTGAACAATGAGTACACGTTGAGTACATATTGATTTTTCAGAATGTGCACACCATCTCCACATCCGAACTTGGATCAATTTTAGATTCGTAACGAAATAAAACTTTCAACAATCACAGCATTTGCATATGGAATCCAAAGAATGCATTTTCTTTGGTAAGTTTAATTTGCAAGCAATAACATATAAAAAAAACTGACCATTCTAATAGTAGCAACGGCATAGTGCAGCAAAAGATGACAGCAAAAGATGATGTGATCAACAATGAATTCTACGTGTGGCCCATGATCTACTACCGCATACTGTTCTCCACACGATCCAAGTGCAAGGAGTGCTGTTCTGCAAGGTGCAACCTCTCTTAGTGCATAATATTATGCAATAACAAAGTTTGCATAATATTATGCAATAAGAGAGGATATAGATAGTACATGGACCTCAGCATGATTCAAGACGGAAAGCTGAATTAAATGATTGCAATATTTGCGGTCTCTGTAAATGCGTAAACCTCTCTTAGAGCATAGTCCTGACACAATGCACTTAAAAGAGGTCTACCTGTATTTGCTTTAATTTGTCAACATCGCTTTCAATTTGTCAACAACATCCCGACATCCTCCTGCACATCACGACTTATGATTCTCACGAGACCAAATAGCTGCCCCAAGACCTGAAGCATCAGCAATCTCTAACGTGCAGAATGATGACTTTGTCAAATACAGTTTGGACAATGATGCATGAACAACAATAACACAGACAATGCAAGGGCTTTCTCTCAAGTATACAAGTCTCAAAAAAACTCTTGAATGTACAGTTCAATTCGTGCAAACCGAAACCAACCTGATCATTGCAACAAACAAGAAACCAAAAAGGAAAAATGCTTCCCTGCTTTCGCAATGCACGTGATCCAATGCCTGACAACATTCATTTTTTAGTCTCTCAATCTTCCATCACCCAGACGTCACGATTCTCACGAACCAGATTTCAAAGTATGGTTCCTGACTAATGCCAAGATGCAAAGCATGTTGAAGAATTACAGAGACTGCAGCCATTGAACTGCAGCTTTCTTACCTGACTAGCTAGCGTGGAAGCCATTCTGGAAAATCTTTTAAGCGCCATCACCTTCGTCAGCACGGTCATACCGATCGTCATCTTGGATTTGCTGTAAGAGGACTCCAGGCAACGTCATCACGCTCATATCAGACGAATTCTGGAGCCATCCACTGAAACTTCGTGACCTAAAATTTTGACAGTGCAAAATGACCTAATCCACGCCATTCGATTTCTCTGAGCTTGCGGTGTTCGGTTCATTTCATTTCATTTTCCGCCGCTTCTTTCCATTACAAAGATAATGAGACCTTCTATTATTAGGGTTACAAAGCTTTGCTAGAATACAACAGCCCTGCTGAATCTGCGGACGCTTCACCATCTCAAGCTCAGAATTACCCAAGTAACAGCAACACGAACAGTCACCAACCAAACAACAGTAGCAGCTTCCGAGACGTCAAATGAGCATGAATTCAGTAAGTTTCCGACCCACGTTCTCAAGAAACCTCTCGGACGTTTCTTCAAGAATCTGCATCCCTTATCAGAAGTTGTCAAAATTCAATCGCCTGCAACGAATTCCATCACCGATTATTCGAGCACATTGAACCCTAATTTCCGCCAAAGCAACAGTGACGCCACACGCCATGCCTCGACTCAATACTCACCGATTATCCTAAACTCACTGTAATCACGCATCAAAACCATCAATCAAAGGAAATTGGAAGCTTGACCGAAGCTACATGGGCAACTACGAAGCAAAAGCTAACTCATGCACGCAAATTTACTGGCTGAGAGTCCTTCATTCCAAGCCTCTGCTCCACGAAAAAACAACCCAATTCTCGGATCGATGAACACATAAGGAATCTGGAGATCCAGAATTGCTAAAATAATCAAACAATTGGGAACCAATTGGGGGTCTATGTCTGTAAGCCCTACAAGAATAGGTCAAGAATCCAGACTGGTTCCGAAACCCGAGCTCGCGTGTCGTGAAACTTATCAACAATTTCGAAATAAAAATCAATGACATGCAATATTGTTTATTTTTCTTTTGGCTTTACCATCTAAGCAAAAAGCCCTACCGACCGACATGCACGCCATCCTCGCTTCCAAGGCAAATCGCACTGGCTCCTCAGAAGCCACTCATGCTAGTGATGAACAGCTATCTTTTCCTTTCTTAAATCCAATTGTCGAAGGAAAAAGAGAGAAAAAAACAACACGTTCTGTGAACTTATTATCCTCGTTTTGTTGACGGTTTCATCGGAGTCCAAATCTAGAGCCCCAATCTCAGGAACCAAAAGCAACTTACCCTCCATGATTGCACCTTGAAATTGAAATAGGGCATTTGGTCTACTCCTCCCAGAGTCCCATTCCTCCGTTGTAGTCCATCTGTACAATCAGACAATCGTACAGACAGATAATAATAAAGGATTACAAGAGCACTACCAACTATTTTATCGTAAATAATAAAAATCTATGCAGAAGCTCATTACCATATAAACTTGAACTGCACTTCGCAAAGGACATTACAGGAGCTTGCCACTTTACCCAACCGTAAGAAGACGCTACGGGTTCCCATTGCTTTACCGTTACCCGAAAAGCCTGCGAAACAGCGTGTCTCAAGGGGCGATTCTTGCCGCCTCTGTCAGACAAATTTCAGCCAGTTTAATTCAATCCCTCCATAAATCCGCCAACGCAGTGAGGGCACGCATGTCTCGCATCTGTTCCGAAAATAAACGCCACTGCAGCAGAAAGCTCCCTCCGTCACCACATGACTGGCTGTCTGCACACCGTCTGCACCGCCTACTCACCGATTCAACGTGATTTCAGTGGTACCCGTTCCTGTTGTTACTTAGAGTCTTGGACTAACAGGTGATTTGCTAACCCAAATCTTTTTCAGAAAATCCAGTAAGAAAGGGCTGCAGCTCCTGGACATTGTGCATTTGTCGGCAGCGACTTCATGGACTGTGATTATGACACCAACCTACCAATTAGTCGGTACAGTACTTTAGCAGCAGCCCCAGTAATGACCCATTTGGTAACAAGCAACCGTTTTATTACTGATGGTTTTATCGATTTTCTAATCAGAAACTGTACCACTCAACTTACCGATTTCTGGAGTGTACTACTTCAAGTCTGACTGACTGCATGTGTGTAAATGTGAAACGCACGTACGTGCGACTGCGCTTTAAGCGAACTGTCATTAAATTTTTTGACTGTCATTGACTGCGCCTCAGTTTTACAGACAAGTGCTGACGTCCTGCTTGGGAAAAAGCAGTTAACTTATTAGCAGTTGGGTGAATGGCAGAATATATGGTAAGTTAAAAGGATGACCAACTGTGCTGAGTAACATAAGAATTTATATGGTAGGAATTGGTAAAACTTTGGGACCAGGTCTTTTGTTTGGCTGTCTGTAGTACTCGATGTTATATGGTAAGATTGTCAGGGATTTCTTTTTTTCTGTTGATCAGTCATTTCTCGGTGCTGTGCCATCTACGGCTGCAGCTGCATGGATGAGTGTGCGACTGAATGATAAAAAGAATTCAGAAGTTACAGTGTTACCATATATTGATGAATCTTGCAAAGCCTGCAAGTTGTACAAACATTTGTCTGTCGTTCATGATGCATCACTTAACTTTTGTACAACAGCTAGTTTTCACCTGCCATAACAAAGTTACTCATAAAGTGTGTGCAGTGAGGGATTAGGAGCTGGAGATTGAGAAAAACAGAGGATGAAACTCCTTGAAGCACCAAATGAATGTTAGGGTCTGTTGGAGTTTGGTGTTAGGTTTCTTTTGTACTATTCTTAGTTAAGCCTTTCACTACGCTCCCTGGTGCAAACTAGAGGTCACTTTACAATTAACTTTAATATATAGGGTGTAAATAATCAAGGACTACAAGGTGTTTATACTTCTTTATCTAAAATTATTTTATTTAATGGACGTCTAAATTAGCAATAAATAGCAAACAAAGTCAACTTGACTTGTTGTGGAGTACATGAATTAAGTATTCAAATGGAGGGGGGGCAATGGTGCTTGCATGTGAACATGAAAATGCGAGCATATGAGCCTTGAACCTCAATATAAGTAGATATCCTACAACCACTGAAGGTACTTGTAACATAAACACCTATAGCGTAGATATCTATAATATAGATATCTTATAATCATGAAAGATCCTATAACATGTACACCTATAACATAGGTGTGATGACTTCATGCTCATGTGCTCATGATTCCATGTTCACATGCTAGCATCCTTTAATAGGGGATATACTTGAACAAACCCAACATGAAGAAAATGGTGTGAACTTTGCTTATTTAAATATTACCTTAGTACATTCGAAATGGAGAGTGAGGGTGGAATATGGGCAAGTGGGATGAAAGGCATTGAAAACAATGTAATTGACCTGAGACCAGCAAGTAACATTTGACAAATCAAATTTTGGAGAGTACAAACATCAATGCTTTACCAATATGGGTGATTTCATATTGTCAAAATAATTAAACTCAATAATGAAATATTTTTTGAAAAATTTCTTCCTTCCAACTCCTGTTGTAATGGGATCTAAAAAGTAGTTTAAAATATTTGAGTGATGCCATTGCAAAACTAAAAAAGTCGTTACAGTTTCTTTCTAAAGCTTTTCAAATTGGAAAGTTTGAGCAAATTCTTGAAATGGATGCTCGTACTCGAATAAGAGCAAGTTGCAGAAAAATGCACCTCACTAATTGTTGCTTTTATTCTGCACATAGTCTCAAATGAATGATATGGTGAGAAGCATTATAGACTGTACAATTTTGAAGGTACCATATTATGGCCCCAAAGTCACCAACTACATTATTATAGTTCCATGCATTCTTTTTCCCATTTTTATGAAGTGGCAAAGTGGTGATATAAAATGTTACAATTTTGAAGGTACCATATTATGGCCCCAAAGTCACCAACTACATTATTACAGTTCCATGCATTCTTTTTCCCATTTTTGATGAAGTGGCAAAGTGGTGATATAAAATGTTATACTAGTGCTCCAAATTTCAACATTCATCCCCCTTTTCAATAGAAATATCACACATCACATATTTGTAATTATTTTACATCCACATTATGGTGATTTCATCCAAGATTTTTATTTAATTTGAATTTTGGTGGCAAAAAATTTCACGGTTTGTTACCATTTTCAGCCAAATTGTTATGTTATTGGTGCAATTTGGCACTATATTTGTTAGGAAAAAAACACCCTTGTTGTAGTATGATTAGAGCATACAAGTATCCACGAGTAAATTTGAACATGAGCAGAATTATTATTCATGAAGTCATGGATATGATTTTTCTTTTGAGAACTATATGAAATTTTTTTGTTCTTGCCTTATAAGAAAGTCTCAAAAAATCATGCCAAATATTGAGATTATAGGAACTTGTCCAAATCTACAAGTATTTTTCAAGGGGACACTTGGGAGTTTAGTGGTTAATCCTTAAAGGACATTGCAAGCCTTTTGAAAGTCAAACCTAAATTTTAACCTTGAAAGACTGAGGAGTCCGTTCTGGGCTTTCTCAGAACTTGAGCATATTCTATTAATTTCATAATTTGGCATTTTTGCATGAATTTTCTTAAGATGGATGCTACTCATCTTAATCTATGTGTAAAGCTTTATTTCATGTCATTCCAAAAAATATTGCAAAAGTTAGAAGTTAAAAAAAATTCAATGGAAAAATGAACAACAAAAATGTATTCTAAAATAATATTAATTATTTTGGGGAGATAGTATAGAAGATTGATACATTTGAACCATTAAAATTTGAATAATAAAGTAAAAGTTATAAGAAGTTTTATTTTGTATGCAATGAAGGTAGCAAAACATATATAAATTTTTGTTTTGTTCTCAATTTTGAAATTTTTGAAATAAATAATAAATAATAAATACCAATTTTTTAGTAGAACATTACCACCATTGGGATTAACAATTCTCAAATTCTTCCAAAAGTTATTAGCATATTAGTTTTATTATTTATTGAGTAGCACCTTCTACTTTATAATTTTTTGGAATGAATAAGAAAGTTTTTTTGGTTAAAAAATTTTACGTATGTTTTCAACCCATTTTTTAGCATATTGGCAAAATATGAAAGTTATATGATATATGTGTGATATCCTTAAAATGTTGAAACACAAAACTTCACTTTCTTGAAAGGTTAGAAAACCTATTTGCTAGCATGCGAGCTTAGAATCTTGAGCTTAGGAGCCTAGGAACCTAAGCTCCTATATTATAGATACCTACGATATAGGCACCTTCCACAGTTATAGGATATTTATGTTATAGGTACATTATTATAGGTACCTTTAATAGTTGTAAAGTAACTACTTGCATTAATACTTATAAGCTTGCATTTCTAAGTTCACATGCTAGCATCATTGGGCTAAAAAAACTTACATTTTGAAGTTTAGGCACATTGAATTTGCAATCGGTGGGGATATTCACTCTAAAATTTGGAGAAAATGTACTTAATAAGTTAACAAAAGAATTTTATGATTGGATTTGTTTTAAAAAAATATTGATGGAGAATTTTATCTTCTAAATATGAAATAATTTAAGGAATTAATATAGTTATTAGTTTCAAATATTTTTTTACAATTCAAATAAAAAAAGGTCAAAATGCTCTAGTTTGCGTGCTAATAATATCTCTATGTAGGAATTGGAGTGTTTGAATTCCATCTTAAAACTCCCCCCTTTGTTTAAAAATAATATTGTTTTTTTTTGTATTTTTTAAAGGGAACACTGATCTTAGTTTGAGATAGAAGGAATATTAACAATTTAGTTTTGCCTTCAATTTTGGACCTACTTCCACTTAACAAGATTTTAAAGAATGAGAATCAATTTTATTTTTTTGAATTCTTTTTCTCAAATTGTCAACTCAATATTTTAGATTCAAACAATTTAAAATCAAAATCTATAGTGCAAAGATTTTAAATTAAAAAGATTCAAACTTGTATAATTTTTTAACACAAGGTGCAAAAAAAATTTACTTTATTTTACTTTGAATGCAAATATCTTGCAATTTATGAAGTTAAAGTCTATGAAATTTCTTCCACACATTCTTATACTAATCTACAATTGGATACGCAAAAGAACAATTATTATTATTTTTTTCTCCTTACAATTAAAATGACAGTTCTGAGTGTTTTTAGGGGTGAAAAACAAGCTAGCCTTGGTGCTTTGGGGTTTATTTTAAATTTAAAAACTCTTTTTTGAACTGAACTAAATTTTGAGCATTGGGAAGTTATGATCCTGAACTAATATTAATCTCAGTAGCTTAAAAGATTCATTCAAAGATTGAAGTAGGACCTAGAACAAAATTAAACTCTTGATTTTTGTCAGCTTCAAAGGAGGGCCTAACTTTTCCTTTTTCTTTTCAGTTTTTAAGATTAGTTTTCGATGAAAATGATAGGTCAGTTTTTTTCAGATTTTTTTCAGATCTTTGAACAATGTGAGGTCTAAGGAAACAGAGAGTCAAGCCAATAATTTTGATAAGTTACAGTTACAGTATGATTTAGAACTGAGGGTCCATTGAATTCAGAGCACCTCTAGCTGGTTGTGCACCAAACTTCTACAAATTCCCATAATTATGGCACAACCAAGTACATTTAAAAATCATAAAAAAGTTTCACATTTGAGATTCCTTTCAAATAATGTGTATGGAATACAATGTTGCTGTAACAACAGTACAATAATATTCCATCATTGGGTGGTGGAAAATGGTTTGAATTTTTGGGGTCTGTCAAGTGAAAGGGGTCCAAATTTCAAGGATTTTGCTGACAAGCCATATCTCGGTGCTCTAGGCTTTTGATGCCACACCTATGTCAGGACTCAAATGAACAATATTGTCTATGATAAAAATGGATGATAAAAATGGATGATAAAAATGGGTGATCATGGATCATGCCTGAAAAATCTTTGACCAAACATATTCATTTTCATTTGCAAGTTTGCAATTGTTGTCAAATTTCATAGAAAAACATAGATCATTTACAAATATTAAGTGGTTTGTTAACTTGTTTGTAAAGATAAATGGGGAAATAACTTTGAAAAATCTGAAAATTTTCATGCTGAAAATCATTGAACTTTAAATGAAAGAGGTGATGAGACGTTCAAACCATTTCAAAATTTGATAAGGATTGAACTTCATTTCACTAAGTTACAAGATTTTGTCTCGATTGTGAGTGTCATTAGGTACGACATGTTTATCACTACTTATGTGTAGAATGAAAGTGTCAAAAACAACGCCTTTTACAATAGTATATATATAAGACGGCGTTGTTTATCTCGTCACTCAGTGTCCTAAAAAATTTATCGTGTTATATAAAATGCAACGCCTTCTCTGACAAAATATTCTATTATAATATATTGTTAGATTGTCATTATAGTATAGAAGATATTGGTACGTACAACATAAAATTCATTATACGTTCACGTGACCACGAGGTCTAATCTCCAATAGGATGCCTCAACCTAGCACATGGTACAACCTACATCTATACCAACACACAAAGTAGTAGGTACGAAGATGACCTCCACTAGATTCTTTACTACACTGATAGACTTTTACTATTCAACGGATTCCAATCCCAAAAAACAACACATATGTTCATTACTTGACGGACTTCATCAAAAGGCCCATGATCATCCATCTCCTCTCCTCCTCTGCTCCTCCTCATTATTATTACAGTACTCTCCCAACCTAATAGATGAAAATCATTCATTCATCCATTCATCATACACAATATCATTCATTTGAGACCTTTGTTCCTCTTCTCCTCATTATTACAGTACTCCCTCACCTAATAGATGAAAATCATTCATTCATTCATTCATCCATTCATCATACACAATATCATTCATTTGAGACCTGACACACCTGCAGTAGCAACAAATGGTACAGCACTAAGATAAGACTTGTCAGCAAAAGGGAATCCTTGAAACAGGCACCATTTTCAGTCAACAGGAACCACACACAAGTCTCTCGCTTGCCTGCCACCCAGGGCCCTCTCCAGTTTGCAGACCAAAAAAAAAAGGGCTGCCAGCCGGCCAGCCGGCCTTGGATGTAGCTCCCACACCCCCACCACATGTCTTGGAGGTAGCTCCCCACACCCCCACCACATGTCTTGGATGTAGCTCCCCGTCCGTCTGCCTGCCTTGGATGTAGCTCCATTCAAACCCAGGTTCAAATTTTCCTTCTGACTGACTGACTGACTCCACAACAACTTGCACATCATCGTTGATCCACGGATCCCAACGTGTCTGTGTGCACATAACTTGAGTCAGACTCCTACCAATCCCCAATTCATTCAGTCTACAGTTCAAAGCTTATCTGCCCCCACCCACCACCCACCCACCCTGCGCCCCTTGCTAAAATTCAACTTCGAAATGATGCACAGACAGACAGACAGACAGACACTTGCTCCCGTTTCATATTTCAAGACCAAGTTTACACTAACTCCATCGTAAACATAAGAATAATATTTATACGGGACGACACGCCATAGGTACACACTCAAAAGTGAAAGGAAAGTATATGTTTCAAAGGGGGGAAAAAAAAATTTAATAGTGAATCCTTCCAAATTACACTCACGAATGTGTTAGCCACTTGGCACGTGGAATTCGAATGTCCACGAATTCTCATCGTGGAATTGAAGAAAATATTGAATTATATACTTCAGGAGTAGTATATTAATAGAGTGGGGGTTACGTGGAGTGCATGTATGTGGTGTACGCAATTTTACGTTTCAACAAAATTGGTAACCCATTGTAACGTACTTCAATTTTTTTTTCCCCCCTGATCTTTCTTTGCCCAAATCAGTTGTACCTTGCATGGGATGGGAACATGAGTTAGCAACAGGCTTTCAAAAGATGAACACAATATATGGTAAGCTCATCGCAGCTTTTGATTTGATGATCAGATTTCCACCATATAAAAGATGGTGGTCGGTTTACCGATTTTTTTTTTTGCATGGAATGACTAGGGTGGGTTTTTTTGGGGGGGTGGTGTCCCTACGTAACGATCCAAACTACAATTTGGGTTGTTCCATGCACGCATGATGATTTCCCTGATTTTGGTGTACAGGCACCTAGATTTTAGGGAGGGAATAACCCATACCATATAACTTATGCCCACCCTCCGCAGACACTGCTCTTCCAATTTCTGTTAAGTAGACTAAAATTAAGCAAAGGGAGGGTCCGACCAAGATTCTTGTCCGGGAGGAATGTGCTACCATTTATGAGAAAAGTGTGTGGGCTCGGTACGGCGCAAACCACCATAAAACTCAAGAATGCATAAAAACTTATTAAGTTAATTTATCGCGGCTGCTGATTAAGCTTAGTTCAATGGGTCACGACAAAGCTAGTCGTGGAATTCTCATCCAGCAAAGAGTGTACTAAAAAAAAATATTTACTTCTGTTCCTGAGCTGACTCGTTCAATTACCATATACCTGTCTATATGAGATTTTATTCAAGGGCTAGGAAACAACCATGTAACGATGAGTGCATTATGTAACACTTGGACTATGGAACAGTTGAATATGGTACTACTCACCATGTCCGTCCAGTAGTCGGTTACCATTTAACTTACTAGTAGACCAGTGACGTATGCAACGCTGACCTCATTGGGAATCTCGTATATGGTAAACCTGGACGGAAAACCAACCCAACCCAACCACATCCAATCTAGGGAGGCCCCATGGTTCACGGACACGCAACATACGGTCTTATTATTTGGCACCCACGTGTTCGAAATTGAATTTCCACGTTAGATTCTCAAGGGTTCGTGTCGCCACCTCACACCATTTTATGAGATGACATGTGGCATTTTTTTTTAATTTATAAAAAAATGATTTAATTTATGCCAAATTTGACCTTCGTGTAGGAAATGAGTGTTTGGAAATGAAGTCAATAACAAAATTTGCCTTGAAATGGGTGGTGAAAGTAGGAACTTAAGGAGTGGTCACATTTCAGGGGAGGGGGAGGGGGAGGGGGAGGGGGGGAGGGGACATGCATGCATGGGATGCACTAATCATGTTTTGATTGGGAGTCACTAAAAACAATCGGGTGGAGTGGATTGATCCCCTTGCTCAACCCCATTTATTATCCCTTGGGGAAAATATAGGACCTTTTAGTTGCTATGCATGATTAAATTTGGAAATTTTGAATTCATGTTTGTAATCGAAGGTTTCAAATTAGCTAAGAGTAGTGTAAGAAATAGATCAATCAAGCACAAAATAGGAGACTAGGGGGTCTTTTTTTTCCATAGGCACCGTTGGGGAAAAATAGATGGGGATTGACTTTGGGAGGACAAGAAAAGGGGGTGGTTTATGTACTCCGGTCCACTAAAAACTCTTAGAATAAATGATTGTACTGAAAAGTCTACCTGGTGTACATGCATTATTTATTCTTTTTGTTTTTTCATAAAATTTTGTAATGATTGTTTTTTTAAATAATTTTATTTTTTAAAGATAATTAACTAAATCCTTAAAGGTCTATTGTCACCTCAAGGGACAAAATGGATTTTGGGTAAGTTTTTATACACTCAATTTTCAGTGAAACTTTTTGAAACTTTCTCATAAGATAGAAAAACTTATCAGCTTCATGGGAATGTAATTTTTATTTCAATTGGTGCTTGGGAGCAAAGGTTATACCACAAAAGCCAAAATTTTCATTTAGTAGGCAAAAGAACAAATCCACAAAAATTTGAAATTAAATTAAACTATTTTTCTTATAGATCATATTTATTTTTGTCTACATTGGAAACTTTAATTTTTTCCATTTGAATTAGTGATGTGAAAATTATGAACAATCTTGTTTTGGCGGCAATCTGAGCATCTTCTTGAAAAATTAAGATAGGGTCATTTTTTGAATGCAAATTTTCACAATTTTTCTTGACAAGGTTAAGTTTTTTTTAGAAAAATCTCACCATTGGGATTATTGTGTTTTAATCCCATCTCAAAGTTATTAACAATTTAATTTTTGTTTTGATCTTGGGCCTATTTCTACTTTATTTCTTTTTTAAAGAATGAAAATCAAGTGTTTTTCAATTGAAATTTTTTTCCTAGACTTTCAACTCAATTCTTCAATACAAATTTTTTTTAATTCAAAGTCTATAGTGCAAATGCTTTTTACAAATGGTGGTCAAAGTCATTTGAAATTGCAAGCTAGTGTTTGAAATAAATAAATGAATGAAATTTGCATGCTAATATTTCTCAGTATATATGATTAAACTTCATAAAATTCTTACTACATGGTCTCAAACAAATAAAGTACAAGATCCTACAGTTCAATTCTAAAAAAACATATTTTTTGTTTTCATGAGTGAACACAATAAAAATAGTAGTTTTAAGTGTTTTTTGACAAGGAAATGGCCTTCGGCCTTTAGGGGTTAAAATTGGATATTATTCCATCTTGTAGGCTCAAATTGTGTAAAATTTTCAATATCATAATCCTTCTTCTATAGTTGATTCAACGATATTGAAAAAATAAATTATTTGAGATTTAAAAAGTAGATTAGAGAAAAGCCAAATTCTTTAGAATTTCTACAAATATGTAGAATGTTATGACTATTTGAGTGATCTTAATGCCAAATGGAACAACTAAAAATGTGTTTTTAGGATTTATAGGATTTAAAGACTCTCTTGCATAATAAATGTGCATATATGTATAGAGAGACACAAAGATTGATATTTGCATGATATTTGGTTTATTCATTTTAATTATTGATTTAAAAAATATGAATAATTTTGGTGCAAAAAATTAGGAAATACAAATATGATATAAATTTTGATTTTTAATTCAATTTAAAAAAATATTAATTAGTTTTTTATTTATTTGTTTTGCCATTAAGATTGTTATATATATATATTCTAAGTATAGAAATTATAGCTCAAAAACATTGTCAAAGATCCAAAAATATAGATTGAAAGCAAAGAACCATTCATTGTATGAGACAAATAACTTAAGTCCTAAACTACCCAAGTTTAAACAAAATTTGGATTGAAATTAATTTTTTTTCTAGTACTTTTAATTGAAAGTTGCTAATTTTCTAATGAAAAAGAAGAGGTTAGCATGATATTCTTCATTCAAGTACCTATAGAAATATGCCTTCAAAAGGACAAGGTGGTTACACTTCTTTAAATCACTATAACTATAAGATATAATTTACTTTGGGCCTATATTACTTTGGGCCTATATTACTTGGGCAATGCAAGAATGTTTTAGAGCCCCATCTTTCATTGGTTTGGAATATTACAAGGTCACTTCATTGCTTGGAATAATATTCTTCATTATGCTTGTGTTTAATTATATAATTTTTGTGATGTCCTTCCAATGGTAGTATAGTATGTATTATTAAGTTCAAATTTGATATTAATCATTAATAATTATTTAGTTTGTTGGACCATATGTGGTGTGATACATCATCAATGCTCCAAGAGACTTGTGATCAATTTGAAACTAATGTAATAAGATGAGATGAGTGGGTGAAATTAATAAGTAAGTCACCCTCAAAATGAGTTTATTTACCTTTTTGTATGAGACAATGCCCAATGCCAATCATGGATATGAATGAAAATTGAAAAGATAAATTGTTAGGTACAAATAAATTGTATATTCTTTGATTACAATTACTCCCCCTACTAATGGGGACTATGCAATATAAACTAACTCAACCCTTTAATTGGACAAGACAATTACTAGGGGTAGTTTTTATGATATATTGAATTAGTTTTGCTTTGTTTGTTATTGCAATTTTCACGACATTGGTCACTTTATGCCTTGTCAATCTCTAACAACCACATGATTTTGAATTAGATACAAGGTGCAATTAATGAAGTAGTTGAGATGGCATAGTTTGTAGTATATTAACAAGAATATATTGAAAAAAAGGTCTACACATTTAGCATACAACCAAACAACTTATCATGTAGTTTGTGACTAAATACAATCACGGTGAGTTGAATGTGGCAACACTTGTATATTAACGCCAATGCAACTCACAATTAAAAGATCGAGGATGTGTCTAGAAAAAGATATAGAAGAAAGGATTATAGGAAAGAAAGGATTATAGGAAAGAAAGGACTTCACAAAGCCCTCATACATATTTCTTTGTGTATTTTTAAGCATCTTGCACATATTTTAAGCCCTCAAATACAACAACACAACTTGCATGTTGAAGATGGCCATCAAAAAGTCCACCTCGATCTCTATTTGCGCACCTACAAAAGCGAAAATCCACATATATATATATATATATATATATATATATATATATATATATATGAGTGTATATTTGCAAAATGAGGGGTACCCCAAAATGTTGTCATCTTTAACCTCCAAAGGACTCGGAGGCTGAAAAATGACTATAAATGACTTGATTATTCATTATTAAAAACAAAGAATACACCTATTGGTCCAATGATCAAACATTTTGGTGACTACCTTGGTCATGGGGTCACATCCTTTAAGGATTAAAGGGTTAACCCTTGATGAGTCCAAGAAATGAACCCCCCGCTATCCCGTATTGTTGGAGATGCTCCACCCCCCTCTCCAGGCCTTTATCCAACCCGGTACATTTTCGTCACTCACTCCTGGTCAATAACGACGGGCTTGTCTCCTTTCTGCGAAGCGTAACCGGAAGGAACACGGTAACCGCCCCCGCTAAAAGCGGTGCGCAACTCGCCCCGGTATTCAATTACACCAGCCCACACCTGAGTTGAATCGATTTAAATACTGAAAAAGAATAAGAAAAGGCGGGGACGTAACCAGGACGGACGAATGAGAACAGTCCAGTCTGAATTGTCGGTATCGTCGAAGGTCCGCTTCTGTCGTAGTAACGTGGCGTGGCTTGCTCTCGTTCCATCATAGACTGGGGGGGGGGGCGAGAGTGGGGCCACTGTGCGGAAACGGCGTCTGCAACACTGTCGGCAAAGGAGGCGTTTGCATCAAGGAGGGAGCATGTATTTTTTAAAGGCCTTTTGCTTCCGTGCTGGTTTTCGATTCATTGGAGAGCTACTTTTCTTGATTGATCTTTGCTGTAAGAAATTGTTAAAATTGCTAGAAATTTCGAATAAAGCGTGAGGATGCGCTATTGACAGGTGGTTGGTCAAGTACATTGACCGCGAGACCGAGGACGATTAAGTTTGGTAGGAAAGAAGTGGAGCTATAACTTCCTAAGTAGACCGGCAGTGATTTTTTGTTGCTGTCCGCTTTTTTTTTTTTTTTCTTTCTTTCTGCATTTTCAATAGTGATCATCTTTAAGATTTGTTACTGGAGTCGCAGTACGGAGCGTGGTTGTTGCGTTTTGCTTTGGAGGTCTATTTATTGGCTTGCGCTCCTCCTGTTGAGAGTTTTTGCGAAGGCGCCGTGTGAGGGCGACGCGGGGGAGGGGCGATGCAGGGAGGGGCGATGGAGGTCGACAACCTGTTAGGGTTTAGGGGAGCGGTGTGAGAGAGAGTATTAGGGTGAGGAGGTGAAGTGTGTTATTCCAGGAAAGAGGCCTGATGGAAGGGAAGAGGCTTCGGTGGTGCGAAATTGACAATACTCATAAGTTGTTACTGCGTATGCGTCGACGTAACACAGTTGGCTCTTGCGGAAGATCTTTTCTCGCTTCCTGTGAATCACTGATATCGTAGTGGCGTGAGACGACACAAACGACGACGCTGTGGCCGTGGCTGAGGCTGGCCCGCGTTGAAGGTCGGAAATGTCTGGACTCCAACCTACTCATGTTAGTAAGGAGGGAGCGGAGATTGTCCTCCTGGATCTCAGCTTGAAGATGTGCGGGGGAATGGATCTACAATCGTATCTCGACGAGTTTCGGGCTCAAGGGGAATCGCAATGCACGAACGTCTGGTCCAAGGGGATAATTGCGTATCGGTGCCGCACTTGTCAAACGAATGATTCTAGGTATGTTAGCACGATCTGATCCTCTCCACTATGGTGTTGCATTTCTGTTTCGTATATTGGACCTTTGTTAAAGAATCCAACAGATAGCATTAAGCCGACAAGCTCGGACAATTTTGAAGAATGCTTCCAATTTTTGGATCGGATTAGGAACTTCTGGATATCCTTTTACGAGCTTTTTAAACGGTTAAATGTAGTGATCGTGATTCCTTGTTCGGGTCGATCTTTGCTTGTCAGCTACCTATGGAGCTGGGATCGTTAACGATCTATTCCGACAGAACGTAAACTTTGTTAATCCTTTGTGATGTAAAATCTAGATGAAGAAATGGGATGGAATCAAGATGTGACCTGGTCGAGGGATTGAAGTGTATGATTAGGCTGATTTCAGTTTCACGGTTCATAGTGACGTTTGATATCGCTGACGATGGAGTTGCCCATTATATTGGATATCTCGATTGATTATGGAAACCTCTCTGCAGATTTTGACATAAGCTGTGAAGTTAGTAAATATATTCTCATGAGAATGATATTGATGGATTCTCTCCTATTTTCAAAACCTGATGTATTTGCATTTGTTTACAGTATGTGCTGAATTTAGGCTTAAATTTATTAGTTGAAATTCCTTTTCAGAATAGTTGTATGACGCTTTTCTGTCTCATCTGCCCTCCCTTTAGGGATCTTGTAGAGGGACATGTACTTCGTCATCATCTGCGACAATAATCGATCATCTTCTTAACGTCTGTCATTTTATTTGCCCGTATCGTACTTGATTTCACTATCCGAAAGTAGTGTTTCTCACAGTAAGTGAATTGAAGTTGTAATTTTATGCCATTGGAAATATAATGCTTTATGGCGATTTCATTTGATCTGATTCATGTCTACTTGGGGATGTCTCCTGTGGCTGGAACTCGGGTCGATTTGTCAATCCGGGGCGGTAGAATCGATTGCGATTTTCAAATCGCCGAAACTGCTTTAGCTGACGAGTTCTTAAAACCCATTATTTAGGTGGAGGGATTTGGGCTCTCATGTTACCCTCGATTTCTGGAGACTAGGTTGGCTGATACGCGGTTGCTCTTATACGTAACGTTCGATGATTGTGCTTGTTATAGGGTTTATGCGTTTCGTGTCGTAGTGACCATCTCCTCTGGTGTTGTAATGCAGTGCAATATGTGTCGAGTGTTTCCAGAACGGTGAGCATTGGAAGCATGACTATGGTAATTCTACTCCTCCTGTTTTAGACTGTACTTGTATTTTTTTGGTTTTCTGTGCTTTGTTTGTCTTCTGGAGGTATGAATGTACACGTGAGTTCAGTGGCAAAGATGTATTTCATCTAGGTTTCAGAGTAGCTTGTAAGAGCATAATTCTTTTCTGAATTGGTGTTGATGTCTATCAACCCAGCATCAAAATGTCGTGATCATGATCTCTGACTGCGGCTTTCAAGAGTACGACCTTATTTTAGTGCTGTTGAGATCCAGGCTCTGATGGTGGCATGTTTGCAGTGATGTACCACAGTGAATCTGGTGGGTGCTGTGACTGTGGAGATCGGGCTGCATGGAAAGAATCGGGGTATGTTCAAGTAGTAATAATGGACTCTATTAGTGACCGACGTAGGCTAAAGCAGGTTCTTTGGCCTTGTAGTGGCTCCTCTATTACCGGTACTGTTTGCACTACTCAGTACTTTCGGTAGTTGATAGCTCTTTAACCTGCTGGGTACTGGAGGCAAGCCTCATTTCATTCCCTAGCAATGTATAGATCGCGGGACAATATTTGGAAAATGAAATAGGTGCAGGCATGTGGGAGTTTCATAAACCATAAGTTCTTGCGACTGACAACTCGGTTTTGCAGGTTTTGTTCTGTCCATCAACGTCTCCATGTGCAAGAAGCAAGAGTGAAAGACGAGCTTCTGAGGCCAACACATGATGCTGGTACGTGGATTTGTCTGTTAATTCCCCATGTAGTTGCTGTTATTTCAAGATATAAATTGGATCAAGATATTTCGAAGATGGCGTGGTTGGGTTGGGTCTTTGGTTCTTATGTTCTATTGTGTTAGGCTTAAAAATTATGAACAATGACAGATATAAAGTCCAGCTGTCCAAGTATGTGTCAGAATTCAGAACTTGCGTCCAAAAGGTAGAAGGATTATGGGCTGGGTGGTTGTTAGCAAGACGTGCCGCCTTCAAGATGTGAAGGTGGTGCTCAGTGATTTGAGGTCTATCAATTTGTAATTGCCAAGTTGAGCAATTTTCTGGCATGTTGAACGCTGAGATAAAAGAGGTTAAAAGATGCTTTCTGAAGTTCTACAACCTGTTTCAAATACGGGGTTCTATCCCTTTCTGAGTGTTAACGATCGTTGCGTAGTAGAATCTAAAGCAGCCGACTTGTCATCTCTGGGATTCACTAGTCGGGACATTCTAGCAAAAAAATATCCGCATATGTTAATCATTGAGAGGCTTTTGAAGGCATTGAAAATTGATAAGGTCCAGTGTCAGGTATTGACTTTATGAAATGCCTCGTCATTCTCTGACCTCTCACTGTTTCTTATTGGATTTTGAAACTTTCTACAGTGCAACATGTGCTGAGAGAGCTGCTGGCGTGGGTTAAGAAGCTTCATGATAAGCTGAGTAATTCATGTGAGCAAGAGACTAAAGTGGATATGGCAATGGCCATGATATATTTGGATTGGTCACTGAAGGTCAGCACATTCTGCTTTGCATCCACTCACTTTTACACTGAACAGATTTTCTCTATATCTACGTTCAAAATTAACCCTCAATCGTCACAACCAGCCTCTCGAGCTGGTATTCCAATGTACTTTCAAGAACTGTGGACTTTTATGGTTTATTACGTCATCTACGTCTTCCCGTTGACATTAGACACTCTCAAGTGACAAGGATACTTGGGGTCTTTTTGGTGGTGTTAAGAGGTGTTCGATGAGAAACATATCAAGAGGATATACTTTTTACATGCAGATTATATGCTGCTGCCTGCATTAATGAAATGGAATTAAAATAACACACTGCTGTCACTGGTGAGGAGTACCGTTATTCATGAACGGTCGTGTCGTGAAATCATATTCCTGTTTCACTTGTCTTGTCACTTGAATTGATTATGTTTGCAAACAATTTGCTCTTGTTGCTCCGCAGATCTGTGCTGTAGATGCGCTTCGGAGCATAGTTTGCAAGGACATAATAGAGTACGAAATTATATATCAGGTATGTAATCAAGATATCCACGAGTTTGTAAATTTAGCGTCTAGTTTTTTTTTTGGAACGACGTCTCTTTGTGTCCTTATGATGTGTCCTTAAGTCTGCATGTTGACTTTATTTGCAGATTGATAGTTTAACGTCGCCGCTGGACATCTTGCTGGACTGCTTGGGCTGGATGCCAGAAGATATCATTGAAGCGGTATTGTCATATATATCTCCTTGCATATTTGCACACCAGATTGAGTTGTAAACAGCGAAGTATAACAGAGGTGTATAGATTTATGGTTCCGTGCATATGGCATATGGCATAGATTCTCTGTAGTAGATACAAAGCGGGCTGCAATTAGCTGACAACCTTTTGGTTCGTCTGAGAGTTCCTTTATGCATTTTGTTTATCAATGTTCTGTGATCACTATGTCTTTAGATTTATTAATTGGAGAATCAGCTGCTATGTTCGAAGAAATATTGCAGGTTGTAAGTCTGGTGGGAGCACAAATACTAGAGATGTTCGCTGTTTGACCATTTAGCTGTTTGATTGCCTGCGTGCAGGAGACTACCTTGTTTTTACAACTGTTGTATAAGAACGAATTTAAGATCCAATTTTTAAATATTTTGAAAGGGAAGTACGAGAAGATGATCATCCTTGCTGTCAATAATGAAGCATATATGAGGAATTACAAGTATCTCGACACAAACTTAGACAGAGGTATGCATTTCCATTTCTCTGGACCGTGCTGTATCGGTTTCTTGGCTATGCTAAGGTTGTCTATGACTATCATTGTGGGTTGTTTATACTCTTTTGTATGACTTTTTTTGTTGCTGTTGTTGCATTAAATTCAGCCATTATGATGATAGTTAAGTGATCTAGAATCTGGTTTATGATGTCTACATAAGAAGTTTCTGTTTTCCACCTACTGCTGATGTGGTATTTGTAACTTAGAAATGGATAAGTAGATAGGAAATATTCAGAGAGATTTAATATGTGGTGTGTTTACTTGAGATAAATTCACAAAATAGCTGAATTACTGATGTTTGTCAAGTTACAAATTGGTGAGAGTTCCCTTTTTAATGAGTTGAGAAACCAATGTTTCCAACTTGCCAGAGGTCATCGGTAGTAAAGAAATTTTTGAAACGACACGCTGTTGTTAACACAATTTTTTTGATTTCACCTCCCCTATGCTTTTGAGAATAGTTGGCATGATGTAGGTTAATTATTCGAGGCACTCTCCCTTTAGGTTGAGCTCACTCATTAAAGTTGGGACGTGCGTCGAGTTGGTGTTGTTGGTTCCTGTTGTTGGCTCTCGACAATTCTTATCGTGTTTCTGGGAAGTATTGACTCGAGCAACTTGAGTTTTTTTTCCAGTAATGGTGCAGTTATTTAATGATCCGGAGATGACGACTCGCCTAGTCCACGACTACAATTTACTTGAGTTATTTATCGGAGTCTTCCACAGGGTTATTTCTTGTTCTGCCGAAAAGTAATTCTCCCTCCAACCGCTTGTTTGTTACTTACATTCTAATCATACTTCACTGGGTGCAAGAAACATCAGTTGTCCAGAAAGCACGACTCTCTAACAAGTTTCAGGAAAATAACCGTGTGCCTATGAGGGGATCATTCTTACTGTGTGGCCGATGTATAGACAAATGGGTTTGAAGTTGGCAGATACTTGATCCGCTTCACATACTTGTGTATTCATCCTCTGGAACTTAGATTTTCTGTCCAAGTCTAAGGTGTACGGATACAACATTCTCTTCTTTTTCTTCTTATCAAATTCGTTCTAAACTACATCTAATCCTGTTTTCTGTTCGAATCTTTGCAAAATACTCAGTGTGCCACCAGCTGTCGATGTTAATCAAGATGCTATCAAGTGCAAGGTACGCATTATTACCCGCTCATGAGGGCTATATTTTTGAATTATTGGGATTTGCACTTTGGTTACGTCAAGATTTCTTGATTGTTGAATAGCAATCAATTTGCGGTTGGTTGTGTTCATTGTGGGAAGCTTTGATGATCCTCGCTGCGGGAAACTTAGCTTGTCTCTGGTGTGATGGAATTCTTATTGTAAAATAACAGTTAATTGGACTGTTTTATCTGAGGCTGGTCCTTGGGATGTTTGTGAAAATGGAATTTTTAGTAAAGTGTGTTATTATTTTCATTTTTCGGTGCGCATGCTGGAGAATCTGATTTTCCCTCTCTTGTGACAACTCGACCAGGTTTACCTCCGGCCTCAAGGTGATTTACGACTGATAGTTTCACATGAAGATATTGCTGTTCATATGCTTTCAAAGCAAGCGCATCTTTTCCCCAAAATCCTCCAAGTGCTAGTCATGTTACAGGTTTGTGAAAGAACTGGTGGAGTGTGAATAGCTGGTCTTAAGTACACTACGCCCTCTTCAGATCTATGTCCAAATATTAGTTGATTTATGGAGTCCCTGTCCAAGCCCATCCCTTTTGACCCTTTTGATGGCATTTGAGGGGTTTCCCTTGTCTAATTAGTCCAATTTTTTTGTTGAAGATTCAGTTTTGGAGATTTTTTTCGATTCTCTTGCTGAGTTTTGGGAATGACGTTGTGTCTTGTCTGTACAGTGGATAAATCCATATTCTCGTGAAGAAGATGACATTGAATTTGCGAATTCGTGGACTCTTGCTATCCAACTGGAGGTCAGTAGTTTTTAGAATATTTTCCTATATTTACTTCTGAATGAGCTTAGCTTTTCTCTTGCAATTTATGCCTGTATGTGAAGATCTTTCTCAATTTTAATTCTATCTACCTGGTTTTTAAGAGTGTTCCCTTTCGTTTATTTGATCGTGGTGAGTGCTAGACCTTTCATATTTTGTTGTTCTGGTTTCGATGCATGGTTCCTGCCTCTGTCAGTGTTGGCGAAAGATCTTGCGAAATGGTGATCAATGGCTCCTATATTATTTTCTTAGCCTCCCTTTTGACTGTTGTGACTATTTATGTTTATGCCACATGCATGTTTGCTAATTTGAGAATACTTTGGTTTGTAGATGAACAGTATGGCGATAGTTTTTCAGTTGATCTCACGCTGCTATCAAGATCCCAAAGTTGGGAAAAAGACCCTAGTTACGGCTGCTACATGCACACTGAAGGCTTTGAGGGAATACCTGGAGCAGGTATAGCTATCGTAAAGATACTTTGATACGTAGTTTCATCTCAATTGTCATGTCTTTGATATCATGGTTTGGACCATTACGGATATGCTTTATGGTTATCAACCGTCTTCATGTGCATGTACATAGAGTGTTTACCTGTGATTAGCACAGTAACGTTGTGACATGACTGCAATAAGTTTGCTTTTATATCTGTGGTGTTGCAATCGTTTTTTGAAGTCATTTTAATTGACTTTTGAGCGTGATACTAAGCTGGCATTTTAAGATGTTTTACAGGCTAAGCGCATAGCTGAACAGGATGAAGGCAGTTACCTGTCTAGACCTGTTTCACTTCATATACCGCTCCATAGGGCATTAAGTGCAATTCTGCAGAAGCTTGTGCTCTTACCTTGGGATAACCACGAGAGGGGCTTTCTTTCTGCGCTCTTACCTCAGGATAATCGCGATATAGACAGATTTACAGAGGATGAGGTACTGCGCTGTGCTATTGCTGTGTCTAGTTTCATTAATTAGCTGCTAGCACAAGTCTCAAACATCTTTTCTTATGCATCTAATCTAATCCTTTAAGCTCAATGCACTTGGAGAGACCTTAGGTTAATCACAACTTTACATTTTGCCATTTATAGCGTCACCTTCAGGACTTTCTGATCCACATTGGATGCTGTATACAAACACGTATTTGTTGTATTTGATGGAATTCTTTCTTTGACACACTCTCTCTAAGTATATTCTCTCCGCTCGTCCGCTCAGTTTGTACATGAGATGTTGCAACTGGTATTTAAGGTCCCCCCCCCGTGTATGTCAAGCTTACAGGTTGCTGAGTCATTGTAACACTTGGTATGTTGTAGGTGCTGCGGCTCATGGAACATCCGCTGCGCATTTTGGTCTGGATGGCACAGGTTTGTTGTCTATATACTGGCTTTCTCTTTTCTTTTCTTTTTTTCCTTCAGAAGATTAACGTTATGGGTGGATCATTTCATTTTCTTTATACATCTTTCTGTGCTGGGGAGGATCTCTTCTTATTCCTATTTGCTGTGTCCAATTTTTACAATGTTGTCTGTACACCTTTTTTTTTTTTTTTTAGATTCAGATTCAGAAGTTAAAGGTATATGTGCCGGTCATTGGTCATTGGCCATTGGCAGCTTTACCCTTTGGAAGTTGTCGATTTTGGTAATAAAGTTTATTTATTGACTGATGTTGGTTCATACTGACTGTTGCGCAATCTTTATTGAACTTCTTAATGCCGACCTAGATTCGTGCGCAAGTGTGGCGAAGGACTTCAGAAGAATTTAGTCGACTAGAACTTATTTATAGAGGAAGTTTCTGGCATGATCAGTAAGAGAGCATTACTTTTGACCTTGTGGATTTTTGGCAAGTTTGATTCATCTTCTTACTAAGACTGGTGATGAGAACCGTATTTTAAGTCTTTGATATTTTTGAGCGCCGATCTATTCATTGCTAATTGGAGTTGTTGTGGTTGTCTTGGTCGTTTTGTGGAATGTTAACTAGTAATAGAGACTTCGTGATATCACCTCCTTCGTGTAGTCTAATGTAAGCAAACGGTTGCATTCTTCAGGTCAATGGACATGGATATATTACTTCTACAGTTCTGCACTGTCGCTCTTGAAAATCTGCAAGAGACAATCTTCATAAAGATAGCCGAGCAATTCGATGTACTCAATAAAATTTCTCTCTGTCGATTTGTTTTTGATTGACTGTGTTTAAGGATGGTCATATTCTGAGTTGTCGTTGAGTATAGCAGTAGCAATATAAGGCATGCTGATGGGTTGCTGATATTTTAGCTCCTGCATAAGTGTCTGCAAAAATTCATATTTACCTATTTCTTGTCTTATCTGTTCGTCGATGTTGTCACTTTCAGTTGGATCTTACCGAAATACTCTTGTTTACTCGTGGTTTAGGACTTAGAGTCCCTTATTTTACTTCTAAGGCTGATCAGATCTATAATTTATTTTAATGGTAATGTTATATATGACTTGATATGACAGTTTAAGGGGATGGCAACATCACGCTTGACTCCAAAAGTTGGGCGTCCGAAACATGAGATTGCCCTCTTACAGGATTTCATGCGATTAATTTTGCTGGTACGTTTATTCTGGAGTTTCTTTTAATTTTATTGGTTGAACTAGTTTTATCTTGGTTCTACGTTCGTTGGATGTGTGGAGGTCCTAATTTTTTAATTGGAAAAACTCGTTTTCTGAGTTGTTGCTCAGAGACTTGTAGATTTGGCAGGTAATTATAACTTGTCCTACTTCTTAATTAGAGATCTAGACTTGTCAGCATGAATTTTGTCACATTTTCTAAAAATTGTGCAGGGTTTTGCAGTTTGGTCATAGTGGGTGAAATAGAACTGCTTTGTTGAACTCTGGGAATATCTGACTTTTTCTTAAGAAACCCATTAATTTATTCTCTCCTTTATGTTCACAGATCTTTGATGCCACATTTCTTGTTGTGAATATATCAAGCCTTACTCTTATATGTTGTTTCGGCTTGTAGATTGTACGTGAGCGCCGCAATCTGGGTAAGACGGAATTAGATGAAGCTCAAGAGAAGTGCTTGCAGTATGATGTCATCCAATGGCTTTGTGTTCGTGACCAGACTTACTCTCAGGTGGGACTTTGCGGTCTTGCATTTTTTTTTTGAATTGATGTCATTTGTTCTGCAACATGTGGATAAGTTCAGAGTTTTAACATGGTTTATTGGCCACGTGATTTGCTACTGAAATCAATGACTGATTTGACTGCATATGTCTGGATTCAGCTTTGTCGGGCCTTGAGCGCTGTCCCCATGGAGCATGAGAGACTGAATATCATGTTGGACAAAGTAGCGATCTACCACCAACCTAAGGTCTGTTTCTTTATTTTCAGTGGTTGCATTTTCAGTAAGTGTGCATACGAATGCAGTGGTTGTGTACGTTCATGGTGTTTGGCTTTTCGGGTCTTTGTTCTTTTGGTTACTTTGAGGAGTTGCACATGAAGGTGCTAGGGAATTTTGCAATTCTTACTGAAGCACTGCGGTTACAGGTTTCTGATCGAGGGTACTATCAGCTGAAACCAGAATACTGGAAAGAGTTTGATCCTTTGTTTGCTCATTACTATCTCAACGAGTTGGAGGATGCAGAGGTGGGTGTTCAATTTGACGATGGTGGTTGTCATTGGTTTAGTAGAGTAATCATTAAAGAATTGTCTGACTTGTCTACTTTGTTTCTCATATTGACCTTCATTCTGAGATCACTCACGAACATTACATGTGCCTTTGATTTGCTCATAATGCCTCGTCACAGCGCTTGAGTATCAGTGGAGCTCTATTGACTACGAATTGACTAACTGTTGGTGAGCTTTGGTATGTTTCAGGATCGAGCTGTGAAAGTTGGTAAGCTTGACCATTACTGGCGGATTACGGCACCTCCAGCTGCCGGAGCACCTTACGATCGTCTTTCTAGTCTCCTTCACACTAAGGTATTACCTTATGATCGTCTTTCTAATCAATGTTCTTAAAATTCTATGTTAGAAGTGCCTTGCTACCGGATTAGTCGGTAATGTGATGTTCCATCATGTTTAGTCATGTTATTACGGAGCATCCTTGTTGACGAATCACTGATTGTGGATTCATTTTCCAGGCTTGTCATATGTTTCTGCTGAATGTGTTGGACGAGGTGAGACATCTTGTCGAAGAAAGCATAACAGCAACAGCTGGGGAAGCTCTCGGTGTAACTGCTTTGCAAATGATGGCAGTTCTAGTGTCTGATTCTCGAAACAATATGAGGTTAGTGATGGGCATTTTATCTTATCCTTATGCTTCAATCATATTTTTCTTGTATTTTAATATTCTTTACTTTGCCGAGGTTGCCACAATTTTTAACGAAACAACTTCCTGCTGTCTCTTTGGAATTGATGCAAGTGGACACACTGGCACGGAATTTTGATGTAAATAAAAACGTGGCTCTGGTCGCAGAAATTTGGCTTCAGGAAACAAATTGCCAGAAGGACCACAGGACGAGTTTCCTACGGAGGATATCGCTGTCAATATTTATGTTCCGATTCGAATGGATTCTAGTAATTCGGCACGGAATCCTGTTAACATTCATGAGATGCTGCGGGGTTTACAACATGCTAATGATTGCACACGTACGTTATCTCAAGTCAGAAAGCTGTTAATTTTTCTGTTTATATCCGTCTATACATATACTTCCTGCAAGCCTAATTTCTTCAATTGCTAAGTTGAGTTTGGGAAGATGAATCTTTGCATTCTATTTCTCGTTGAATTTGTATCTTTCTTTAGCTTTTAACCCTGATCAGAACTTTTGTGCATGTGGCAGGCTTGGTGGACTCTGTCAATCATGTTCTCGAGCTCCTCTGTCTTTCCACCAATGAAAAGAGTCGTGCTTCTGAGGTGCTTAGCTTGATTTGCCTCATTGTTTTGATTCGATTTCATACACTATTATCTTCAGTTGAACCGTTTTCAACATGGGTGCACACCCAGTGAATTTCCTCATCTGTATAGTTGCATGTACATATTCTGCTAACTTTGAATTTGGAGTTGACATTCTGGTGTTTATGGTACCTCTTTTCCAGGTTGACTCCCAAGAAAACGAAGATTTGCGGCGCAAACTGCTGAAAGAACAGCGACAAAAAGCAATTCTTGAGGAGTTTGCTGCCAAGTGAGTAGTCAGTCTGTTAAGGAGGCACTTAGTATTTGGTATTGGAAACGGAATTTAATGTGTTTGAGTTCAAATTTGTATTGTTAGTTGTGAAAGTGGGCCAGATTTGCAAGAAGATACACTGACAGCATCAATATAGCATCACAGAATGAAGTCTTGCCAAGGCTTAAATAGGGATTTAACTTCCTACATTTTAATTGTATTTTTGTTTGGATGTATGAACATCTTTTGTGACCATCAAACTCATAGTGTTTGTTTGGTTAGTGTTCTGTACGCGAAGGTGCCTTCCATTCGGCTAACGTGGTTCATATGACGGATTTGTTGTATATAGGCGAAACGCATTTATGGAGCACGTGGATGTCAGTGATGATGATGATGATGATTTTGAAGAGGGCTGTGAAGAAGGAGCTCAGATGGAAGCGTCCGAAATTGGTCACGAAAGCTCTTCTTACATAAGTAGTAACGATTCTGCCTCTGAGAATATAATTGATGCTGTGCTCCCTGTGCCCGAGGCTGACTATGTTGCCATGGAAACTTTTTCTGAGACAAAGGAATGTGTTCTCTGCAAAAGGAAGGTATGTGTTGTTTATATTGTCAACCTTTTATCTTCGCACATCAAAATTACTGAGGGATGTTTCTAAACTGTAGTGTTTCCTAATATTTTCTTGGAAGAACTTGCTCGTTGCTACTGTGCATTTTCACTTGATTACGCACACAGACCCAAATAGTACTTTGACAGGAAATTTTGGATGATGTTTCAGAAAGACGACAAGAATTCTTCAACATGCTGGATTGCTTTCGTACAGAGATATAATTTTCCTTTTCAAGTGCTTAAGAGAGGGGAATTAGTAGAAAACATCAGCGATGTGGCCTCTCTTTCTAATACCGCTCAGCCTATGGAAGTTGAGACGAATAATGAAGGCCTTTACCAGCTTGTGACTGTGGGAATATCGGGTGACCCAAAATCGGGTGACGCCAGATTTGCTAGTCCAATTGATTTTTCTACAATGGAGCATGTTCAATGTTGTGGTCACCAGGTATTCATGTCTTCTGCTTCCTATGGGATTTTTTTATCAATTTCCAGTATGCCCCTGATATGGATGTTCTATATAGGGTAGTTGGACCAGTTTGTCACTATGTGATCCTCTACTTCTAGGAATTGTTGCAGGATGGTAAGAGGCAGGTTGAGTTGCACCGAATTTCGTATCTACATAGAAGACCTACATATAATAATATATGCTGTCGAAATTATATTCGGTCTTCTTGCCTTTTTTCTTGCAAGTGGATGGAAATATACACCTTTTACTTGCACTTGGTTTGTTACACGTTATACTACTAATTAACTTTGTTTTGTTCTTAAAACAAATCATTTCGTCAGACTTAAATATGATTTCTTGGGCTTAATTTTTTGCTGGTTAAATCATCAACGTACGTGTTTTTTTATTACAAAATTTGTTGACCATAAACACTTGTCTTTCATGTATCAGATGCATTTGGACTGCTTCCACGGCCATATAAAGAATCTTCAGTTGAATCATCCAGGTGAGTATTAGCGGCAACCAATATAATGCGTTTACAAACCTATGGATATAGTACCAGAAATTCAGTTTTTAAATTTGTTGGAGGAAATATATCTGCTCTATCCTTTTTAACGAGTAAACCTGAAATTTATGTGGACACCTTGAGTGATGATACTTTTTCGCATTATTATTTGCATCTCGTGCTAATTCCTGTTGTTTTCTCGACCTTTACAAATTGGTCTTCCCGTGAAGTTTGAATCAATTAACCGATCGATTGTTACTGACCTCTCACGAACACCGGAGTCATGTTTTGTGGTCTGCAAGATGAGCTTCTTAGGATGCATTATATATTTGTCTCTTGCTGAACAATGTTATGTTGAATTGATATCTCAGGAAACGGTGTTGTGGACCCGTTGAAGTTGGAATTCCAATGTCCCACCTGCCGGCGTTTAGCAAATGTTCTTCTGCCAGATGTGGAAGCTTCTCTTTCTTCCAGAAAACTTGATATTCGTGAGGATGTCAAGGGTATGGAAGAAACAGGAAACCGGTTTTGGCAATCAAACAAGAATCTAGAGAGCGCTGTGGATCTTTTCTGTTCTCAGGTATGTTATCACTTTATCGACGATGTGCATCAACTCAGATAAATTGGACGAGACCTTTTACCATATGCACTTTAATTGCCTCTCGACCATTTAAGGACTTCTCTGCTAGCTTCACAGCAATGTGCGCTCTTGCAAGGTCAGGCTGTAGGGCGGTTGCATTTGTGACAAAGTCAGCCGGTTTCTTGCGTTCATTATTGGACAATCATAATGGTACTTGACAGTTGTTTCAATGGGTTGGTGCTGGCCTTGTAACACAGGTGTTAAGAGTGCAAAAACAGTCGCCGCTGTTGTCACGAGATCCAAATAAGTTTGAAATATCCCAGGTAAGTCGCGAGGACCCCTTTTATGTCAACAGACTGCCTCAGTAGTGTACTGTCTTTCCCCTCGACCATTATCGTTGATAAGCTTTACGTCCATTGAAGGATCCTGCGTTTTTTGTCTTTCAGTACTGGGGACCGAGGGGTAGTGTGTATATTTAGGAACTATTAATTCAGATCTTGGTCATCGTCTTGCTAAATTAAATAGTTACCAGAAATTTTAGGTATGTTCTTGATCTACCAAACCAATGTCAGTATTGAAAATCAGGAAATTTTTGGTTTGTATGAAGGCACTTTGGGAGGCACTTGTTTTAAATGTCATGCACTGCGAAGTGGAAACAAGAGATGGCTCTACGAAGAGCGACTCCGCGTCATCTTCGTCGGCACCAATTAGGCTCTCCGATGAATGCACTTGGGGTGGAGACTCTGCCCATTGGATAGCACTTCGGGAACTAGGAAGACTAGCCATGCTTTCTAACACCTTGCCAGGTGCAGGTGAGAATTTCACTAACGTCGTCACTGGGGATCTGTCTTGGCTTTCTGATTATTGCTTTTAAGTCCATTGAGTTGATTTCTGTGATGCATTTCATGTTTCTTTTCTTGTGGTGTTTCAAGTGTTTGGGGCATTGATTTCCCTTATTTGTTTGATATTAATTTCACCGTTTTATATAAATTACTAAAATTCAATCATATCCAGCTTGAGGAGATGAAAAAGATGGCATTAACTCAGACAAGTTTCTGCGTGTTTGCACTGGGAACCTGGTCCGAAACACGTGACCTAGAGAGAAAACTAGGTTCCACTCTGTACTGTTTGTCTTTTCTCAAGCTGAGTGTCGTCTTCCTTTTTTGCCCACCAATTCTGTACCTCACACTCTATGCTAGTATCTTTGGACACTGACCATGATTCTTTTATTACAGTGCGAATGAAGAAGGATTTGTTGCAAAAATTCAGAGTCTGCCTTGGATTGACTGCACCCGAGTCGGATACAGGCATCGAGTCCTCACTCAATATGGCTGGGATCAGTGAACTTGAGAAAATTATTGAGGAGATATTTCCTCGAAACAGGCGTTGTTTTGAAGAGTCTTCTGAAATGCTGGAATTGGCAGAGATGTCGACTGATGATAAACACTGTCTGGATGAACCTGTAAACCTTCAAGAGAGTTCAGTCTCAAATCCTTTGCCGTGCCTCGTATCTGTTCAAGATTGTGAAGAAGAGCTAGCACCTAAAAATATAGCTTCAATTCAGAGTCCTTTACTTGAGGAGAGCAAAGACAGCTGCTATGATGATTCTAAATATGCTGAACCGTATCATGGCATGCATCCTGGTGCGCCAAATGCTCAGGTTTCTGTTCCTCAGACCTTTCCTCAGCAAAGGTTTGAGCTTACATATGAGGATTCTCTTGAGCGTCAAGTTGAAGAAGAAACCGTACCAAACCGCTATCCTAATCAGATATCATCTCCAGAGCAGAGGTCAGGAAGCTCTCGGGATATCCCGGACAAGCTTCGTGACTGTGGAGAACCCGTACCTAACCACAATCCTTCTGAGCAACCATTTCCAGCGCTGGGTCCGGACAGCTCTCGGGAAGCCCTGGATAAGCGTCGCAGATGGATTAAAGATATTATTGAAAATGGTGTTCTCACGGCGGATCCGTTGATGCTTCTTTCGTTGCTCTTAATAGTGAGTGCCCTTCTTATCTGCTCTGTTGTTTTTCTTGCTTCATTTCTGACATTCCAACTAATATCAGTTAATAATGATAATACCTTGGTTTTAAATCTGCATCCCGGATTGATGCACTTGTGTTTGGATGGTTTGTTTGAATTGGTTTTGAAGTACTTGAGCTGATGTTAATTGACTGATTTTCAATGGTTTGCTATTCAGATCTTCCCTGGTCAACCTGATCGGCCTTCTTTGCGCTCTATGGTGAAGTTTGCATACACTACAGCTGTTTTGCAGACACAAAAAGCAGTCTCTGCGCTGTATGTTCAAGATCCAATGGTGGAGATTGAAGATTCAATGGTGGAGACACTTGTGCAAAGGGCCTGTCTTCCGTTTCTGCGAAGAGCTGCGATGCTGGTAATTCCTTTCTGCCCTTGCCTTCAACGGATACTCCTGTTCAGGATGCAGAACTTGGTCATGCAGGCTATTAATGGAGGCAGCTGTTTCCCTTAAAATTTGAAAGTTTGAAATGATCTGTGGAATCTGCTTGTGAAATTGTTTTCTCTAGCTATTCACGCTCTTTTTTCATCCGGTCTTGTGTGAACATTCGTAATGTTCTGAATATTAATTGTGAATTTCAAGTGAAATCGGTCAGCTACTTACTGGATTTTTTGAGTGCTCAGGTACAAATAATCACTCGAGAGGACTTCAGGGGACAGCATGGACTCTCAGGTATAGAATGTGGCAGGTTTCCGAAACTCGCTTCTAAATGGTAGTTGCACGATGAGATCTTATGTCTACAGTGTTCTCTCTTTTTTTCTCTGAATTTTTCAATATCATGAGAATATTTTACCAGTTTCGTTTTTGGAGACCTAAGACACCGATTTTTTCATGTTTTTCAGGGACAAACGTGATGGATTTTAACAGTTTACAGCTGGCTTTGCAACTTCCAGACTGCGCTCAAATATTGCGCCCTGAAGTTTATGGTAACTTTCATGTGATACCTCAAATGTTCGCACTTGTTGCTACCTAAAGGATCTGAAATTGTAACCCATATCCAGATGTGGTTTCAAGATATTAATATTATTGCGTTTGACGTTCGAGAATTCATATTTCACGAGAAGTTGATTTTGATGAAGTTTACTTTGCACATATTTTGATATTAAGATTTTGATATTAAGATTTTGATATTAAGATATTAAGTACTGGGATTTAAAATTGTTAGTGACTAATCTTTTAGCTTAGATATATTTTGTTGAGTAATTTGATCACTGTTTCTCAATAATCCAGGAGCGAAGATGCTGGCAACCGAACTGCTCACACTTCACCAACGAGTAAGTTGGGTGTTTTTGTTTCGCCTGTGGAAGTTGCAGGCATATGATATGAGTACCTGAATTTAGAGGAGTTTTTTACAACTCACCTCCAGTATTATTACTGAAAGGTGCAAAATTTGTTTGAAATCTGTTCATCGCTTCCCTGGAAATGATTCAAGCCACTTGATTCGTTCTTTATTCTACAGGTTTCAGAACCGTTCACATTTGAGCTGCGGAAAGTTCCTCACAAGGCGTCGCTACATAAGTTGCCTCTCGTTTTCCAGGTTCGTTACTTACAATATACTACATTATATGTTTTATTTGATTTCAGACTCGGTCATAGTTTTGGGAAGAGTTTTATGCTCTGCCCTTTGGCATGGTTCATATTCACCACACACATAGACTCTTTCCAACACAGCTGATGCATGCCACACTATGACTTATGATATATCTGTAGTATCTCCATAATGATTACGATGGCTATACTGAGGCTGTTTGAGGGTTTTTTCAGGAATTGCTTCTGGAGAACATTCACATGAAGAAACAATGTTCCACTTGTGGGGAAATGCCTACGTGAGTCTGTCCTGCAGCTTTTGAGCTTTCTTCCTGACAGAAAACGATATGTTTGTACTGTTGGATTGCATCCTTACGTGTTGTCTCTTTGGTATCAGCCTGCGCAGGAAAGATGATTTTCACTTCCTGAAGCTTTCCAATCATTGTACTAACAAATAATCACTACCACTTTGCTGCTTCTGCAGGGATCCTGCTATCTGCCTCGTTTGTGGAGAGCTTCTGTGTTGTAATACCGCATGCTGCAAATTTAATGGAATAGGAGAGTGTTCTCGACATGCAGCCGAAGGTGTGATTTTGCACACCCACTTAGATCATGAATCATCGAGTAATTTAAGTAAATTTCTTCGGGAGTGATTTAGTGTTGGTGAACATGCATTTTATTGCCAATTTCTTATTAATCAGTTCCGTAAACTATAGCTTGTTGTTTTTCATTGTTACAGAATCAGCCGGTGTGGGAATATTCCTTTTGCTACGGTCTACTCAGCTTCTACTCCTTCGGAACAATCGTACTTGCATGGGTCTCTCACTCTACTTGGACATTCACGGAGAGGTTAGAATCCACTTCTTTTTATCTTCCATCGTTGAAGTTCTTTCTTGGGTTGGTACAAATCAAGAACTTTAACTGTTCTTCATAGCATTACTTATCTGGACTGATTGTTCCTAATAGTACAAGGAAGATTACTTTTCTCGTCAGTTGGAATGAGAGTATGAAACTGGTAGCTGGCTGAATGAGCTGGCTGCATGGGGTTTGGGTACTTGTCAAATCAACTAAGTTAACTACAAGCCTTAATGATTCCCAAAGATACCCTTGGCTCATTGCTGAATAATGTGTCAGCCTGCGCAGGAGGATTTGTATTTGAGAAGAAGTCAATTGTTGTATCTCAGTGATCTTCGACTGAATGAGGTACGATCTAAATGCAAGTGTTATTACATTCCTGAGAATTTGTGCTAAGATTTTCCTGAAGTTGGCAATCATGAGGCTTATTCTTTGACATCGACTTTGGATGGCTCTTACATAATTTCCTTGTTCTGGACTTTCTTCTCGATTTATCTATTCTTACCAGATATTATGTGCAGATTCGGCGACTGTGGATGACGGCAGCGTTTGACTACGACTCCTACATTTTGCGAAACTCTCAATCTAGGCCTAACGTCTATTAATCTCCATTGGTTAATGTTCTTTACCAATTCTGTAACCATGTCCATTACGACATTTGCCTGCTTCCATTACATGAGTTCAACGGCATGATCGTACTTGTATATTGAGACTTTACGTGTTACGAGCTTCTGCAAGTTCGTAGGACCTGATTTTGAGAAGAAAAATCCCGTCTCTCTCCACTGAAAGTGGTTTTTCATGAGGGGATATTTCGCTAGACTGTAATCGAGTCCCTTAGACAGGCTAAAAATGTGATCTTTTCCCATTCACCGTACATTCGATTTTGCAATTGCAGGCCTCTACCAGGAAGATTACGGAGTTATAGTAGCACTGGGTATGAAACCCCTGATATTTCATCTATTCATATGCGACACTAGCCGGTGCCCACATTTACCTGAATGATTATGTTTTGTGAATAGAACCTCGATGTAGTATTCGGGTGAGGGGTAGTTCATCTTTTTGCACCGTAGCATTGAGTTCTGCAATTATCGTTTTGATTTAGTGTATATAAACTTGAAAACAATTTTGGATGTGATCGCTGGTAATGGAAATCCTCTCCACAGTTTGGGGTCTCCTTTGAGCATGGCTGGTGCGGAGCTTTTGAATCAAAACTTTGTGAACTGTGTTTTCTTGCGGTCCTTTTTTTTTCAAGTGCCTTTGCAACAAATTGTTTCATATGAGTTTCTGAATTCATCATGTGTTGTAGCAATGTATTGGTATCCACTCCAAGTTGAACCTTTGAAAAATTCCTAAATTTGAATTTGGTATTTTACTGCAACTTAAATTTGAAGCCTTATACCATGGAGTGCCGATTTTTTAAATTTAGGACGCGTCTGTAATTTTTTTGCACCATGTTGTTTTACACCGTAATAGGAAGGTAAAACATCCCATTGCGGTCAGATGACCCATAGTGGACACCTAACGATCCCATGACAGTTTTTCAAGCCATAATCAATGCCTAACCTGACACCCATGGAGTGAGTAGTGACCTCATTAGGAGCACCCAACTTTTTAGTGTAAATCATGGTAGAATGTGACTTTTTCAGGGCCTTCCACATTATAAATTATTGTGACTGCTTTAGGTGATTAAGATGAACATACTAGATATAGTTTTTGTTGGTTATCAGGTAGCCTACTGACTCTTTTGGATAGGTCAATTCAAAAATTCATAACAAATTTATACATTGTCTGAAAAATAGAAATTCAATTGCTCACACTATTTCTCACACTTGTCTTTACGTGGGAAAAAATTTGAAAAATTTCAGTAGTGGCATGAGGGCAGACTCCAAATTCTGACCACAATGGGCTGCTTTACCTTATACCTAGGGAGGAAATTTCAAATCATTTGAACATGTTTTTCATTTAAAATGAGCTCTTGTCCCTTTTTTCAAAAATTCACTGCAATTTGAAATTCTTACAAATTAATTTGAAATTCTAATGACTTATAGAAGATGTGTAATTACATCTTTGAAAAACAAAATTGTTGTGAATAGAAAATTAAACAAACCACAGAAAGATAGCAACACCAACATATGCAAGAATAAACAAGTATCTGTTCAAAGAAGAGTTTAAGTATAAATAAGGAGAGAGAAGATGAATAGTTTTCCTCTATTATTGGTCCAAAAAAATCTTATTTAATTCCAAGTTGACCATTCAAGTGTGATGAGTTGCAAAGTGTATTCATAATAATATATTTCTTAATACTCTTTGCTCAATATAAATTTGCATACAATGTCATATATGGTAATTTTTTGTAATTTTACAAGATATATGGTTGCTACCTCATTAAAACCTTATTTAGAAAAACCTTGATTATGATAAAGGACAAAATCACAAATGAAAGACAAAAAAATACAACACCTTCATTAATCCATTTTCATGATAAAATCAATGGAAAATTCCATAAAATTATATCAAAGGTGTGTACAATTTTGAAATTAAATATCTATTAAATCTCTTATTCTAAAATATTGAGTTGCTGCAATCCAATGCCATAAACAAGTCGACAATGGATACATAATGGAAGAGCCTTGGTGAAAAAATCATCAAAATTATATGCTAATGTAATTTTCTTGATTTCAAGTACTTTGTTTGTAATCAAGTTATAGGTATAATTAAAGTAATTTGGATCAATATATGTGTTTAGTTTGATTACCTTAAAACAAAACCCACTTGCATTTGCACAACAAAAACACTGTTGTCTTCATATAAAACAGTTGGAGAATCATCATGTAGTAATTTACAATTTGCTTGAATAAATTTATCAATTGAACTTAACCAAATGCATTCTTAAGATGCTCCATGTAAAACAATCCTTTTTGCATGATTGGATGATGTTGCAGTTATTGTTTGCTTTACCAATTTTCAAGCTAATATCAATATATTCAACTAATTTGGAATCTATTGATTGAATATAATGTAATTCCAAATCTTTAGGTCCTTTCAAATAACGAAGAAGGTATTCCAATGTTGTAGTGTGGGATGAATACTATGCTTA
Source organism: Climacium dendroides (assembly GCA_950106755.1). NCBI lineage: Eukaryota > Viridiplantae > Streptophyta > Bryopsida > Hypnales > Climaciaceae > Climacium > Climacium dendroides. The sequence goes on from OX467089.1 coordinate 17,468,213, forward strand.
ACAAGGACACTAATTGCAAATTCAATATCAAGCTTTGTAGATGTAGTTATTGAATATTGTTCACTCAATGGTTCTTCCTTCTTGTAAGGACAGTAAGGATTGTCACCTTTTTTGGTATAACCAACCATAGGTGAGAAGAATGGGTAAACATCTATCATATTGAATATTTTCAAGATTTGATTGATATAAATCATTTGTAAAGAAAAATGTTGTCATTTTTCAAGTGAAGAACTTGTAAGCCAATGCATAATGTAGTTCCATCAAGCAATTTCATCTCAAACTCACAAATAAGAAGTTGAATAGCTACAATATATGTAGATTTAGTGCCCACAAGGTTTAAGTCATCAACATATACTACAATGATTACAAATCAATGTATTGTTTTGTTTGATAAGGAATGATGGAAGAAATGGATCATTTATGAAGTGATGTTCAATAAGATGTAAAGGATTTTTTTTATCATATGTAAAAGATTTTTTGGTTAAAATTGAAGATTAATTTTTTTTAATTAGTATATTTTCTTTTAAATTTTTCTAACTATGAAAATTAATAGTCTCTCAATCGTTTATACCACATGCGTCTTGATTGCTTAAAAGTATATAAATGGGGAATTTCGTTAAAATGGCGGCATTCCATGTGCCATTTTTCAGACCGCCCGCTCTGAATTGTAAAAGTGACATCTAGGACAAGTATAGTTTTCAAGAATCTTGGTTATTTATAGATATGAGAAATCTATGACTACTATAGATTTTAGATTGCACGATCTAAATTGTAAAAGTGACATCTAACACAGGTATAGATTTCAAACATCTAAGAGTGATATAGATTTAAGATATCTATGACATTTGTACACTTCAGAACGCCCGCTCTAAACTGTCAAAACTGCCAAAGTAGAGGAATTTTGCCATTTTAACGAAATTGCCCATATAATGTTCTTTGTAATTTTATTGTTGTTTGTTCATAATGGATACAACTTGATTGGTGGTTTCAAGACTAGGTGGAAAATTCATATAAATATGAGTATTATGTGATTTATATAAATAAGCAATTACTACATCCACAAGATGCATCTCAAGGATGGTATACACTTTCATTCCAATATAATATCAAAAAGTAATAGAATCCATAATTGATGAATATGTAGAATTATAATCAATACCAAACTTTTGTATAAAAGCTTGAGCAACTAGACAGACTTTGTAACGGATAATATGACTTTTCATTGCATTTCCATACAAATACAAATTTGTATCCAAGAAGTTGAGAAGAAGGATTGTTCATAATAGACTCAAAGACCTATTTCTTACGCAAAAAAACATACTCTTCAATAGTGACTTTTCACTTTGTCTAATCAAAGTGATGCATCGCTTCTTCATTTATGTTTGATTCACAATCATCTTTCTCACAAAAAAGATATTCTACAGTCTTACAAATAAATGGTTGATTTATTACCATTGTTGCCATATTCCAAATATCGCATGTACCAAAGTGCATCATAAATAATTATGTATTCAATTTGAATTTTTTTTGGTCATAAGCAAGAATTTCTCCCTCAAGAATTGCAGTGATATTAGATGTGAATGTACAATCTAATATAAGTCATCTTGTAAAATTGAAAGTTGTTACTATAGGCATAAAAGAATTAATATTATCAACATTGTCTTGCGCTTATACAGTTGTTTATTTGGTCCACAAGTCTATTTGCCCATTGGTTGAAAAGTTAAAGTTGGAATATTGTCTCTGACTATTACTTCAGTAGATTTACAAATTATCTATTGTAGATAATTATTACATATTGTGTAGTAGTTGTAGTACAATATGCTTCAAAAAATTAATGCTAAAGTAACTTGAATATTTTATAAATTATTAGCTTCAACATTTAAAATGTATCCTATTGTATGGTCTCATGTTGTTTCTAAAGTAACGACTAGTGAAGTATTTAGGATTTGACTTCAATCTTTGAAGTTTATAAAGTTTCAAAACACACTCATATTGAATAGGGTGTTTATGAGATAATTTCAATAGAGATTTTGAAGTGTTCAATGGCAATCTTTTTATAAACCCCTAAAAATTGAAGGGTATTTTGAAAGAAGAAAAGCCTAAAATTGCCAATTTTTGATGCATTTTCCAAAAAAAATTCTAAATATACAATATTGTGTTAAACAATTAAGGCAATGCTGCAATGTGTGGAAAAATTTCAACTTGTTTGACCTTATAGATTGAAAGATTATAATGCTTGAAAAGTAAGAAAAAAATCCCTTTTTCTCATTACAAAGAAAATGGATTAGTAAACTTTGAGCCCCTCTTGCAATAAAATTTTTGATCTACACAAATATGAAAATTTTGACCTTTCTAGAAATATATGATGTTAAGTTCACTCAGTAAAACATTCAAAAGTAAATATGGACTCTAGCTTACTCTAAATCACCCTATAAGGAGGTAAAGTGCATTGGCAATACACTAGTCATTTTTTGATGATTTTTTGTGCAATGAGAATTTTTTTTATTTAAAATACAAATGGTAAAAAATTAGAGAGAAACATTTGGAATATGTGGTAAAAATTTCAAGAACTTTCACTTCATAGATTGCAAGATAGTAGGCTTGAAGTTAGAGGAAAATATTTTTTCTTGAATCCGTTCCAATATAGCTAACAAAGTTTGATTCCCCTTAGAATGTGATTTGACAATTAAACTTTTTTGAAAATTGTATTCCTTATTTTATTAAATACATACATGCCAAATTTCAAAAGTTGATGAGCATTTTTGCAAAAGATGCCTAAATTGCCCTAGTTGCCAAAAAAGTTCAAGGCTACATAACTTTTGATTTGGGCACCCAATCAAAAAACAAATTATATTACCATTGAGGGGTTACATGTTCACACTTTGTGTCAATATTTTGTAAACATTTGATCAAAATTAACTTCATAAGAACCTATTTGTATTTTAAATTGTCTGTTCAACAAACAATCGATCTTTGGAGGTTAAAAATTGCCATTTGGTCAATGGCACTTGAATTGAATTGATTGTTATAGGTTTCATGGTATCTCCTCTCTACATGTACATATAGTAGAGGGAAATGAAAATTTGTAAAGAAGGGTAGGGGTGGGAAAGAATTAGACACTTAAATTTTAAATGCAAGATAGCCTCACTTAGAAAAACCATATGAATGAATTTAAAAATAATCGTAGGGGATTGAAAATATATCCCTTATATTTTTTTTGTAAAAATAAGGTCATCTTAAATGCAATAATTAAGGTAAATAACCCCACATCAAATGCCCTCTTAACTCAGGTGTATACCTTAAATTACAAAAATTGACCTCCCTGAGGGATGATTTGTTGAGTGAGTACTATTTTATATAATAAAATGTAATGTTGACATTTTCTCACCACATTATCTGGGGCAAATTATTCTTTGTGTTTTTTCACAGATTTCTCTAAGAAAATCACTAATTTCATAGCTTGGTCAAGAACTGAAAAAAAATGAGCAAAATGGAGTCCCATTTGACTAGCTCAAAGCTCCTTTCAAAATCTCAAATTCAATGTAGGATTCCTACACTTTTGAAAACTAAGTTACTTCCATTTACAGATTGTTGAATAGTAATTTTTTGAGAATGAGAATATTGATTACTACTCAGTGATGGTGGGCCTTCAAAACATTCTTCCAATTATTGTATCTTGTTGTCAAATAATTTGTATGATTGCATGTTTCTTTCCACAAAAAGTTTTATGTTTATTTTATAATTGACTTTTTATAAAGAATGTGTAACCTTAACCTCACTTTAGGAATTTTCCAAAATTTTAGTGTTTAGAGGTAACTTGAGGCAAAAGCTCTCTAAAAAAAGAAACAAAATATGGATATAAGTATGCAAAACCATACAAGCATTCTTGTATTGACCACTCTTTTGCATTTTGTGTAGTAGATAGTGAGAAATTAGAGGAAGGGGAGTATAAATAATGAAATCCAATTTGAAGTTCATGGTTTCTAATTAATTTCTCCTCCTTTTCATTTTTTGTAAGATGTGGCTCTTGGTTTGTTTTGTGGCAGAGATATGTGTCAATTGAATTGTGTATTTGAGAGACAATGACAAGGGTACGGAAGGTGAGTAAGTTGGAAAAGACACAATTCTCACTGCACTTGCCAGCCTCAAAGACACAGACATGTCATCACCACACATAATTTTTTCACATTATCTTGGCTTTTTATAGAACTCAAGCATAGCATTTGTACAATTGAAATATATTTGAAGATTTAAAAGGACTTTCTACTAAGTCTCGTTGGATTTTCAAACACCCAACTACTCAAATGAGGGCACTTGGTGGTCAAGATGCATCACATCCACCAAATAATTGCCATTCATTGGATGGATGCCAAGCTAGTGTTTCTTTTGTCTATACCGTTTAATCTTTGGGGGGAAGACTTGTGTGTAGGATGTTGGATGGGGCAAGAACAGATAGAATTCTCCATATCTCCATATCTCCAACATTGTTGCAATACCTTGCAAGGGTGCGTGGCATGGACCTTGTGGACTAGGAGTATCAAGAAGATACTATCCAACTCCACTCTCACAAATGGTGGCATAGGATTTTTATATTTGTTTTGGATTCCCAGTTATTCAACTCATGCATCTTCTACACATATGATTGTTACATTCTAAGGCCCTCTATGCTTTCAAGGAATTTATAACACTACACTTTGGCAAAGTACCACTAATCATGCCTTGGATGAATATTAATCACATACAAGGCCCGATATAGAACTTGGCAATAGAATGGCTCTATTTTAGTGAAGGTCACCTTGTGATTCCTAAGCATTGTGTGGTTTGCAACTAGAGGACTCAACAAATGTATCCTGATTACAAAGGCATGTTTCAATATGAGGCCCATTTGTACTACCACGTAATACACACACACATCATAGATATCATGCCAATTTGTCGATTATGCACTAATATGGTCATGGTTGCTAGCATGCAAACTTAGGATTTTGAGCCCATGAGCCTAAAAGCCTAGACTCATATATTATAGATACCTATATTATAGGCACCAATATGGCTATATGATATTGATATCACTAGAAGAACCCCCACTTCTTGTGGTGTTAATGAAGACATCAAAGTATGTTTTTGTGAATTGGTGGTGCATCAACTCTAATGTACCTAAAATCCATTGTAGGCAATGTTTCCACGAACAACTAAAATTTGTTGTAACACACCTTAATGTCTGCATGTTTCACAAAAGTGGCTATTGATACCTTGTGTTTGTACTTTCCCAAAGGCCAAAGGCCACCATGTGGATGCCACATGGCAGCCACGTCATCATTTTTCATTCCGGTAGTGTTGCTATTTTTTAATTAAAAAATCACTATGACAATGTGGCACATGACGTATCTCATTGAAAAATACACCTGACATTAACTGTATGAAATAATTATTTTTAAAAAATTCCCCCAAAAATGAACAAGAAAAATTGTCAAATTCAAAAAAAGTCAACCATCTACTATCAAAAGAATTTTTGATGGCAAAGTCAAGTATTTACTTAACCCCTAAAGGTTTTTGACTATATTTTCACCTAAAATGCTCCAAAACTGCCATCTCAAGTACAAGTACCAAATTTTTGACAAAAAAACATTTCTTTTGACACATCTAACCATAAGATCTTATAGTATTCTAGTTTGAAAAGATGTGGAAAAAATTTCAGAAATTTTCACCATGTACATTGCAAGATATTAGCATTTGAAGTGACAAATATCCTTTTTTAGTCCTTGCAAATAACTAGGCAGCTACACTTTTTAAGGTCACATTTGTATGAAAAAATGTCCAAAATGGTGGTTACTCTTTGGATTCATTCTTCAAGGCAAGTTGGATACATGCTTGAAAAATTTCAAATCATTTGGAATTGTACAACATATAGGAAAAAGGTAGTAAGTAGAAAGTTACACAATGATTCAAAATACTAAATTGTTAACAATTTTTTTGTAGAATTGAAAAATGCCAATCCCAACGGTTGCAATGTTTTAATAAACAATTTACATCTAATATTTTTATTTTTTTCAAAAATATTGAAAATTGAGTTAAATAAAGGACTTCAAAGTTTATTTTAGAGTATAGATTCCATAACTACCTTCAAACTACCCACAACTAAAATTCCTTATAACTTTCATCTCATTAATTAAAATGGAATGATTCATAGATGTCCATGTATAAATAAATCTAGAAAATCAATTTCAAATTTTTATTTTTTTAATAAATGATTTTTAAACAAGTTTTTTTTGTTGCCCAGATTGCCTGCCAAACATAGAAAACTACATATCATACAATAACTTTTTAACCATGTAGTCAAAAGTTATGAAAATTGTCGGGCCTTAAAGCTACTCCTTGGGCACATGTTGTGTGAAATTTTCAAAGAAAAAAAGTAAAAATTCCAATTGTAATGAGCTGCCCCAAATCACTATGTTGCCAAAAATACATTATTTGGTCCTTTAGGGGTTAATTGACATTTGGTGAGAATAAAGGATATATGGAAACCTGAATGCAATGTATGTGGATGTTATTTTAAACATCTAAATGTTTTTCAGATATGTCGATGTTTTTTAGACATATAGATGTTTTTTAGACATTCTATTTTGAATAGAATTCTTGCTTTACATATCCCATATGAGTTGCCTTACTTCCTACTACCCCACTTCTATAAAGAACCTCCCTTTTCATCCATATTGTGTATCCATCCATTCCTCTTTTTTTACAAAGCATGCCATGTGGTTGTCTTTCTCCTATGTTTTTTTTACATCCGGTCTACATTTTACTTCAACCCACAATAACTTACAAAAATTTACCAATTGTAAATCCAGAACCTCTAGCTAATGTGGCACTTTCATATTTTTTGCGATGTTTTATTAAATATGACCATATTTTATTTGATGTCTACATAAACATACACATCCCATGTGTCATCCACTTGTTTTTACTCTAACATCTTCGTGTCTTTCTCAACATGGACCAAATATTTGCCTCCTATAGATTCAAAATTCATGACATGTTGATGTCAATAAAAACATAATCTATTTCTTTAAAATGACACCAAGAATGCCACTAAAAAGGTAGTTTTTTTATAGTGTATTATAGGTGTCTATATTATAGGATATTTATATTATAGGTACCTATGTTATAAGCACCTTCTATGGTTATAAAGTATTTATATTATAGGTATGTGTTAGTCATAGTTTCTCAACAATAGCCATGATCTGAGTTTCAAAAGCAATTGTTGCCTAGGCTTTCAAATGCCATCAAGAAGGCTTTGTAGTTGGAGTTGCAATTGAATTGCATGGTTTTGAAGTCTACATATAAGTGGTCATGAGTGTATGAAGCATTAAGTATTCATCAAGCTCATTATAGTCATACTAGCTATGGGTACGTCATGGAGGAAATTCCTCCTTTTAAACCACTTTGGAAGAATGGGACAAGGTGTTCCTAGGGCTAAGAATCAAAGATGTTGGAATAGTAGTGCAATACAAAACTATTGATATTCATTGCCAATGTAGCATCAAAGGATGTAAAATTTAACCTCATAACTAAAATTAGATTTCTACTCTTCCATCCTTAATTTGACTTTGAAGGCCTTAATAAGAAACTACCAATTTGGTAGTTGCAAAAACTTTACATTCCCATAAGTCACTAAGAAAAATGTTTTAGTTTGCATTTCTATCACTTTTCAAACTATGCAACCCAATCAGATTGCTAGTTCTTACAACCTTGTATATTCCTTGAGTGATAGAAGTTGGGTGTGTCCCATTCCTCAGAAATGGTGCGAGGTTGACTTTGTGCCAAAAATTATTGTTCTTTTGCCATCGCGGCCAGCATGTCTTGCTCTTACTACGTTGTATGATGCCACCAAGCAATTGCACAATGCTTTGCAACACCACCGTAGTACATATTCAATACTCACCCATTGCATTTCTAGCCAAGCAACCCACTATGCATTAGATATGGCAACTTGAATGCCTCGATGGCCATGCTATTGCAAATTTCAATGTAGTTTTTTTGTGAGCACTCATTGTATCATTGGAATGACACCCACCATAGTGATCTCCCAAAACTTCATGGACCAATTTTACAAAAACCATAACATCTCCGTACAAGACACTATGATATTGTTGGTAATGCAATTTCTAAAAAATCTAGGCACTATGGCAATTAAGAGCCTTGTGAAAAATTATTCATGACTTGAAGCATACACATCCACAATCAAAACGGCTCAAAGTCTAAATTCACGTGAATTGAGCTGAAAGGAAAGTTGGGTCTAGTCGAAGGGTCGTTCAAAGGTTAAATATTTATCATTGAATGAACAAATGATACATATACTTGTTTTAAAATTGATTTTACATTTCCTCAATTTTGTCAATTTGTCACTATAATACACCTATAATTTTTTAATGCAAAAGTTTTACATCCAATAGAAAAAAACTAGTGTATTCCTTTGAGAATTTGTTTAAAATATTTTTACATCTAATGGAAAAATGACACGTGTATTTTTTATTTATTTAATTCATGTTGGATTTTCACTCTTTTTGACAATTTATCAACCATGAAAGGTAGAACGAACCATTGCGGTCAAAAGACCCCATAGTGGACATTTAGAAAAAGACTCCATTACGAAGGGGTTCAATTAATAAGATTTTGGTCAAAATCAATGTTTTAGTTGATAGTAATGGAGTGATTAGTGACCTCATTAGGAACATTCAACTTTTTAATGTAACTTCATTGTAGGAAGTGACTTTTTTAGGCCTTTTATATTAGAAAATATTGTGACTACTTTAAATGAGTAAGATGAGTATTATAGATACAATTTTTGTTGGTTTGGGGTAGTATAGAGACACTTTCAGGTCATGAAGGTTAAAAATTCATAGAAAATTCATACATTGTTGAAAAAAATATAATTTCACTTGTTCTTGCCATTTTTCACACTTGCCTTCATATGAGAATTTTCTTTAAAAATTCATTAAATAAACCCCTCTGTTGTTTTACCTTACTCTTAGAAGAGACACTCAATGCATCACACAAGTACAATACAAAAGGCTTTGCAATGGACAATTGGTATGCTTGCTTCAAATCTAACCTTTGCAAATCATATTAGAAAATTATAAAGTAGGAGAAACAATAGTGTGAAAAAAATAATATTTGCAATTTATGGCCATAGTAGAGATTTTCTTTGCCATTTCTTTCATGTCACAATTGAACATTCATTGTCTGAGTTGGCCCCAAATTGTGAATGGGTTGTCCCTCATTGGTACCTCAATAATTACACAAATTTTTTTTACGACACATCAATCAAAAAATCTTTAAAAATCTTGTGTAAATATATTTATTTTTCAGATTTATAATGAAAATCTACATCCAGTATATTAATTTACACATTCAAATAAATCAAAAGTAAGACTACAATAATCGACCAAAACTTCAAAAATTACAATTTGGTTGGAGGACTTTTAAGAGTTAACCTTAGAAGGATAGGTCTATGACGACTAAATTCAAGCCACACTAAGATAGGCAAACTCATAAGTGATTGGTCCCCAATCCCACACCCTACATGAGTCCCTTTTAGCGTTTGTTGGTGAGGTTTTAACTATGCTCCTAATATTTTGAGCACCTATGAGACCAAGTGGCTGTTGATTTTGGGATTAACACTTAAAGGACGACAGGGTGACCTTGGAAATCACCAATTTTTATGACCGTGTGAAGCATTGGCTTAAAAAATCGTAAAAGCACTCATTGCAAGACAAACTACTATAGAAGACTTCCCCTTTTCTTGCAAAATTCCGAGGATGAATAGTTGCACTTCTGTCCTATATAGAGAGATCCTCTGACATCCATCAGACATAAAACGTCCACTTCAATGTTTAAGGGTTAAGGGGATGACTTTAGGCATTGATTAGTGTAGCTTTCTTTACACAAGGGGTCAACAATTAATCAAATATTTGGATTGTGATTTCTGAAGCTCTTGATTTGGTGCTCCATGGTTCCATTAATTGGATTGGTTGTATGTTCAAGTGACCCTATTTCCATTAACTGGATTTGTAGGGGTCAAAATTGGGTCACTTACTAGTCATTTTTTTGGTTGCAATAGCACTTTGTCAAGGGGAGGGCTTCAACGGGCTATATTGGTGGTTTACAAATGATTTTAGGGAGCCAGTCCATCTAACTTTGACCTTAAATAAATCTTTTCTATTACATTATTTTAAGATTTCTTGATGTCTTCATAATGGCCATGAAAAGGCTAATCGTATGCATATTTTATTTTGTTTCCTTGAGGCCTCTAATACCCATTTTCCTTAAATAGGCAGGTATGAGTCTGTTTACCTTATCCATCATTCTATTTGTTGCCATTTTGCAACTAGATATGAATGAAATTTTCCTATTCATTTTTCAAAGATGGAGTTGTAATTATGACTACTACATCATAAAAAAATTCAAATTTTTTGGGAAAAATTTGAAATTACTGTAATTTTTTTTTTTAAATGAAGAAAATCCTATCAAATATAGCCAATATATTCAAAAAATCTGAAATTTTCACCGTAGATGCATATTATAGTGTATAACATCATGTTATTAACCAAAGTTATTGTATCATTCTAAAATTAAAAAATCAGCAAACCATGGTAATATGTGATGTGACTAAAGGGTCCATAATGGGTATAAGCTACACAAAATAGTGAAATTAGATTGCCTTACATCAAGAAAGTTACTATAGAAGCCATCAAAGTCAAAAAATATTTTTAAAAATATTTTCATTTGTACACATGGAGGTTCACGAGTCCTAATTACAACAAAGCCCTAATATAAAAGTAGTGCATTCTTGTACAATAATTGAAAATATTTATATAGTGTCAAAAGTTAAAAGAAATTAGTGTCAAGGCATACCCTTATCTGCTTCTAGTGTTCACGCTAGCTTCAGTTCACACCTTCATTCGGCATTCCGTTCAAGGCAAAGATAGAGAACCACAAGGAATCACAACCGCAGGGAATTGTGACAATTCGGAATTGCAGTAGAAGGAATTGTGACAGTTTGGAATTGCAGTAGAAGGAATTGTGACAGTTTGGAATTGCAGTAGAAGGAATTGTGACAGTTTGGAATTGCAGTAGAAGGAATTGTGACAATTCGGGAATTGCAGTAGAAGGAATTGTAACAAGAAACTGTGATAGAAGGAGTTCTTTGTTGACGCGCTTGGTAAACGATCCTGATGTGATCATCGATTCTTCTTCAAGCCTCGCCATGGCTGCATCCCCATCCGCTCTTCTTCCTTCCTCCCTCCGTGTGTCTCCAATTCACCATCCGAAGCTTTCCCATCGCAGCTGTAATCGCAGCTTTGGTTTTGCGATGCATCCAACTGCTGTGAAAGCTGCGGTGGGGTGGGTGGAGTTTCCGAAATTGAGTCCCGCAGGGAAGAAGGTGATGGACACGGTGGCGAATCTCATGGACCAGGGGATCGGGGAAGCGCTTCGCCCTTCGCAAACGGCAGAGGATGTGCGATCGTTTAAGGGGGCTAATGGGGAAGGTTCGGTTACGATCCGGGCTGGACAGGAGGGGTCCAAGGTAACGAATGACCTTTGATTTGAATTAGGGTTAGCCCTTGCTACCTGAATTAGGGTTTTCCATTCGTCTGGAGAGTGGAATGGGGGAGTTGTGATCAATTTGCTACTCGAATTCAGGGTTGACGTGGATTCGAGGATTGGAGTGGGGGAGTCTTGGTCTACATCCTGAAGACTTGTGCTGAATTTGCTACTCGAATTAGGGTTAACTTTGATTTGAGATTGGAGTGTACTGCAGAGTACTGCGATTTAGGGTTTTTGGTTGTGGTGGCTCTTTGCGCCAATTTTGTTGAGTTCCATTTTGATTGTTCTTTCACTGATGATTCTGGTGATCAGTAAGATTTGGCTCCTTCTCAATTTCTCAGTAAGATTTGGCTCCTTCACAATATGAGCAACTGAATTGGTCGTTGTTTAGAAGCATTGATGCTTGGGCTTGAACCAAGATTTTATCTATTGCATGTTCATAGTTGATGTGTTTTTTAGGGTTTCTCAAAGTGATTGATTCTCACTTTGGGTTCTGTGGGTTGACAGATTGATTTTGTGTTGGGGTCGTGGCTGAACTGCGCGCTGCCCTTCGGGGAGCTCAACATCGCCACTCTAATCGCCATGCTAGGACCTGAAGCGGACTCTCCACATCTCCTCTTTGAGTTTATTCAAAGCGGATCTGATGCTCTGGTATTAGTCTTGGATTTGCTTCCACGGAAAGACCTGGTGTTGGATCCCGAGTACCTCGCCCGGTTCTACGAGAATTCCAAACTGGAAAGCATCCGGCAAACATTTGAAGCACATCCCAACACGCAACCCTACTTGTCATCTGCGCTCTACGTTCGAAGTGTGGTCTCGCCCACGGCGTTGCTGTATAAAGTGAGTGGAGGTGATGGGGGTCTGGACGCTGTCATCGGTGAGCATGCATTTTTTTATCTGTGCATTACTACACTGTTTATTCTATTGCGTGTAATCCGGCGTGCTAATCCGGCACCATATATTTGTGTACCCATTCATGAACACCATTTTAGGAGCTTTCTATCTTATGTTGGTCACTTGTTGACTAGCCACTTGTTAGCTTGTGATTATCCATTCAAAAGCTTCTCAATGCTGGGATCCCGAGGTATACAAGCTTGTGATCCCGAGGTATACAAATTAACCAAAAAATGGTTCATTTGCTCTATGGCACGCTAATTTGGTGTTACATGTACAAAGTAACCCATGCATGACACTAAACTGAATAAACGGTGCAGTTGATTGTATTAAAAACCTAGTGAATCAACCTAGTTTATAGGTGTTATTGTAGCAGTGTTTTAGCTGTGTTCAGCTTCTCAATGCTGGGCCCAAGCTACACAATTTAACAAAAAAGAATTTATTTGCTCTATGGCACGTGAATTTGGTGTTACATGAAACCATGCATGACACTAAATAGAATAAATGTTGCAGTTGAGTATGAATACCTAGTGAATCAACCTGGGTTCTGGTATTATTTTTGCTGTATTAACAGGCGTTAATCAACTTGGGTTCTGATTTTGATTTAATAGTGTTTTAACAGTTTCAGTTGTTGTAACTGGGTATTTTTTACCCCGTTTCGAACTGGTTACTACGCTGTTTAACAGGTGTACCTTCCACTATTTCTGTACCAGGTGAGCTTGTGCAGCCTGCTGCGACGTCGGTGTTCCAGACGTGGTTGGAGGGTTATAAAACCTTAGGCCAAGCTATGGACAGTGATGCAATGGCGTATATGAAGAAGCGGGATGAGTTGATCAAGACGAAAGGAGTGGAAGTGGATTTGAGTAGCAATATGCCGAGGTTGTTTGGGCAAGAGGTGGCTGACCGGGTGGTTGCTGCGTTTCGGAAGGGCGTTTGAGGAAGTCCAACCTCTCTTTACTTGTACATGTTGTGATATCTTATTTTTTGGGGTGTTTTGATGTCAAAGCAGATCACTACACTGATTTATAATACTAGTGTGTGGGACACTAATTTACCAAAGTCACTATTTTGAATTAGTGGTGGCTGAAATATCACTGTATTGTATTGATTTCCACATAAGTAAATATTTTGTAGTGACACTTCTTTTGCAGGAGACACAAATTTGTGATGTTAAATTCAGTGTAGCTGCTAACTGTAAATGTAAATCCAGTCCTCTTATCAACCAACCAATCAAGCGCATTGATTACTAGTCACTCTGTAATTGCTTATTCCCTACATGTATCCTGGGAGGTGAATGCAAACTTCTATTGAACTGCTCTAATCTTGTGATTGATTTTACATTACGCCCTCTGTCCCAAAATAATCTTCTGGTTCCCTTTAATTTTATTGCAATAAGCTTAAACTTTGAAAAGAGTTCCAAAATTGAAAGTTTCAAGATGATAGGAGTGCACCAAACTCCACTTACAATTTGAAACTGGTTGAAATAACATTATTTTCAGCCTAAGGTCCCAATCATTTCGTCAAACTAGATCATTTTGGGAGAGGGAGTATTTAGATATTGGGGCACATTCAAATCATTTATGCCATGGTCAATTATGGTCTATGTTTGGTCAAAGCTTTATCAAATGGAAAATTGATTGGTGTGCAATATGTCATTTCTTATGAGAATAGATTTTTGTTCTTGGTTGTTCCAAAACCCATATTAGTCCAAATGGATACCAATGCTAGTAAATTAACAATACTTAAATGCATTTGAACAAGGGTTTGAACATGGTTCCTATGATAGAATTGTAAAAGCTTTTATAAAAGCTTTAGTTAGCTCTTGTTGGTAGTTGCAAGGATATTTGAGATTATATTAAAAGGCATTTTTTAACTCCATATGAATAGATTATGAATTTTTGAATTTTTGAAAATAGATTCACCTAAAATCAACAATGGTCACACCACTTCAAAAAGTAGAGACAATCCTATAGCTAATTCTCTATTGAAGACAACAAATTGTTTGTCTTTTAGAATAGCTATTTGTATTCTCTTAGAGGCAAAACTAAGATGCTAACATTTGCCTCAACTAACTAATGTATATTAGAATATTCTAATATGGAGTTCAAAAATTTGTTAACAATCAATGAGAGGACCAAATAAATTATCAACATTGAAATTGTAGCTATTCTACTTATAACTATACCAATCAATCTTCATCATATTCTAATAGTGTGGGCTCGTAATCCCAAGGAGCTATAAACCCATGGAAGTTGATGAATGTAGAGGCAACGTTGGCTAATCCAGCATTAGGCAAGTCTTGTCTAAACCTTACTCCTTTTGGCAATCCAGGTCCACCAATAATGCATGGCACCTACAAACAATGTCATCAATTAAGGGTGGTATCCCCAAAACTCTTCACTTTTTTGCTACTATACCTTGTTACTATTATTAGACAAGTCAAATTTTTCATATTTTCGTGCTGGCAAGTGAAAGGAGGTTCCAATGCACCCAAAGAACACAAACATTTGGCCATACCATATGCAAAGGTTATGATGGGTCAGAGTTTTTTAGATCGATGTTCTAAAATTGTTTCTTCAACATACATACATATTGATTTTGGAGATGTACACAGAGTGAGAATGGCGATTTTAGGCAAGGTGCAATTTTGGGTGTGCCACCTTCCTTACTCGGGAATAGCAAATAAGTAGAAGGATAAAATGATGGTATTATCAATATAGAACAAACCATTACGGTGAGAGGTGTGAAAAAAAAACGTACCGGGTTACATGTATGGGAGGTGAGAACTTCGGTCTCTCCTTTTGTGTTTTTCAATGGTGCCCCAGTTTTCAAATTCCGTTTCACCATGTCTTCTGCGTTCCCGTGATCGGCCGTTATCAAAAAAATCCCTTTCACTTGTTCAACAGCATCCAACATTATCTGCAGCATGATGCAAAATAACGTACAATTTCTTTACAAACCAATACAAACTCGAAAATGTCTCCTATCACAAAAAAAGAAAAAGAAAGAAAAAAAAAAGCATCTATTAGCAAGAGATGAAACTGTGACTTGACGAAATGTCTATGGCCATTGATTTTTGGACGGAAATGTAGTTGGTTATTACCGCTTATAGTAGACTACAACCTTTGCAATTTTGAGAAAGTTTCAATAGAGAAATTCAAAGCTACACAGTGATTTCGTAGAGAAAATCAGGAGCAGATTGAAAAAACAGAAAGTCTACTGTCAATGCCTCTATGAGCCAAAGTAAGAAAACGTTTACCTTGACAGCCTTGTCAACTGTCTCGCATGCTATGATTGTGGCCTTGAGATCACCGGTGTGACCAACCATATCCCCGTTTGCGATGTTCACACGAACCTGTTGGTAACCCAAACCTATTGTTTGTTCATAATTTACATAAACCCACAAACTCAACCTCCATTTCTTCTTATAGATTGATTCAAAACAAATGATCATGAGAATGAAGATTGTGTTGTCTAAATAGGAAGCAAGGTCAGTTGTATGTTGCGGAACCTAAAAATGAAGTACTTGATAAAGACTATAGGTAGAGCGTAGTTCGAACTTACATGGTCAAATTTGCCGCTAAGGAGAGCGTCGCGAGCCTTCTCAGCAATCGCGATTGCCTTCATTTCAGGCTTTTCATTAAAAGCAATACCCTTATCACTGGGAATTTGGACATACTTTTCCAAGCTGGAACTGAACATGCCGGAACGATTTCCATTCCACACAAAGGTGACATGACCGAACTTCACAGTCTCACTGTTTCACAACCATTCCACCAAACCAACCCCATTAAATGAAATTGGGAAAAATCTGATCATTTTTACAGTAAACCTAGAATCTTATATGCAGACAATATTACATTCAAACCTTGACATGCTCGTATTCTATCTCATGGATCAATCAACATCATTCTATCTCAAGGTTTGCTCTCAAGTTCAGGCCACAAGAACTGCCGATTCGTCCAGTCCTTATGAGATTGATTTGAGCACTGAACACGAAGCAGATTCATTCATTTGGCGAATTTGTGATAATTCAAAGTTTAGAGTTCGATAAAATAAATGTATATATGATTGCTAACCTGCAAGCCCAGCTTTTGATATAGTTGTGCACCAAATACTCTCCCGATGTCTTCTCGATCAGTGGAGGTGCAACCAGGTAATGCTTGGGAAGGTCAAGATCTGCATCATACTGCAGCATACCGACATACTTGATTTTGGGCATCTTCCCTCGATCGAACTTGTCGAACTTTTCAAGGTCGTAAGCTTTGGCTGCCATTACCATCCGATCTGCTCTGAAATTGAAAGTCACAACAGCATCATTGTCGAGGATGGGGCCAACTGGTTTGCCATCAGATCCCACGATCACGAAAGGAGGAAAATACTGATCATCGAGCTTTGGATCCGCCTCTTTGAGTTTCTTCAGTCCGTCCAAAGCACTTGAAAATTTGTGAGGAGCTTCTCCTTTGACTTGGGCATCCCAACCTTTCTTCACCACTCCCCAGTCATTCTTGAAAAAGCAGAGACTCGTCAGGAGTTAGTACTGTCTTCCCTTGAGATAGGTTTATTTCAAAAATGAAAAGTGAGAAGTTTTTGTTATATACCAAATAATGAAAAAAAACCATGTATAAAAAATATGTATTGCCACAAAGAAATAACCCCAAAAAAGTTGCAATGAAGATGAAGTCAACTCAAATTGGTTGCAATTGAATAGGAAGTGAAGATCTTCCCCTTGCATATGTGACATTCTTGCTTCATAAACTAACAATCATCTATAGAGTTTCAAAGAATATATTGTAAGCAAAGAATGTGATAGATAGTAGTATATCCATACTAACCTCATACCGATCCATAGTGACAGCCATTCGACCACCCCCAGAGGCAATCATGGCATCACATCCCATTTTTCTAATGGCAGCAAGATCTTTCTCAAGGATATCAATGTACTTTGGAGCTGATCCTGGCGCTACATCTCGCCCATCCAAAAGAATATGTACACGCATTCTTTTAGCTCCACGTTCAGCACACCCTTTCATCAACAACTATAAGAGCAAAGCGCAACCTCTATAAAAGAAAATAGAAAAAAGGAGCAAATATGATATTTTCTCTTTCTAGTCTTTGAGAAATGCAATGTGTATTCAATAGCATAAAAAGAAATTGGATGTCTTTAAATAAACATTCATATTCAAATGTTAGTTTGCATCAATTTATATGTGTGTGTATATGTCAATCTTTACAAAGGTTGTGACAACAAAGTATGTGGAGTAATTTATGATTTTAAAATGAAATTTTGCCTACCGACAATTGATCAGATCGAGAATGCACACCACCATCACTCAATAGGCCCATAAAGTGCACTGTATTTTTGGCAAATGCTGAGCTAATGTACTTGAATCCCACCCCATCATACAACTTCCCAGTCGCTAGGGCTTGGTCCACAAGACCTGCCCTGTTCCAACCATCAAGTCTCTATGAATCAAAGTAAGACCCTTCATGCCTAAATTCAACAAGAAAAAATTGAATCTATTCTAACACTATGAATCTCCACATTCACTTTAACTAAAGTGAAAGATAGTCTTACTCTTTTGAGTTCTAATGTCCATGAAGAAACATCCACAAAGGTTTTTCAAGACAAATAATTGCCAAAATGATAAAAAAAAAAAAAAAGCTTGAATTGATGCAAATTATTGGCAAAATACTTCACCAAACCATCTAAATACACAACGCACCCTTGTGTGAATATACGCCCGGCACCAAGAGCATTGTGGCCAACTTCACTATTTCCCATATCTTCATCACTTGGTAGGCCAACCGAAAGGCCATGAGCTCGCACTAGCCGCCATCGGTCCGGTACTGTCTAAAACATGAAATTACAAATTGTGTCACTAAATTGAATTGACAAGGAGATGCTATAATTTACTAGTGGTGTAACTTCATACTAAAATAAAGATGCATACTTATCAATGAAAAAAATTCAACATTTTCTACATATTCTAGGACACAACACTTTCAAACTCCCCACTTCCATTTCACAACATTGGACTAAACCTCATGGTCACAATATATCTTTTAATCAAATCATCACTCTAATATGGAGGAGTCTTAGCAAAAATAGGTAGCCAACCTCACTATACCTTTTTGAGCTCATCCATTGTAGGTGTAGGAGCAACATTAATGCCATTGAACTCATCTGGAATTTGTTCACCCCATCCATCCAAAATAATAATCATAACCTTCTTGCCTCTTCTTAGAATAGGATGGTGTCTCAATCTCCATCTATGAGGCCTCTCAAAAATGATCTTCTTCCCTTGTATCTCAAAGTTCATTCCCTTGACTAATGGGGGGAATTATAATGTGCTAAATTGAGTAGGATCCAAGACTACTATTACATTTGCAACCTAACCAAAAGAAGCCAATGGAAACTTCCTCAACTTTAGATGACATATATACCCAAACAAAAAAATTCTTACAACTTGTTCTTCAATTTCAAAAATTTCAAGACATTATCAAGTTCAAAGTTCAACAACTATTCTATCATTTGACATAATAACACCTCTATCAATATGGAAGGCAAATTGTTTCAAAAATTACCTTCAAGACCCAAGTAGAACATGATCAATGACTTTAAGCTCAACAACACAAACTAGCACATCTACCAAAAAATGCCCTAGAGAGTTTCTCTTCACCTCACGAACCGTTGCGGACCCAATAGGTGTATTATTCCAACCCTTCGTAAACTGCAAAAATACAAGATCACCAATAATACTTTATCGCATTATCATTATACCAATAGAAAGAGTATTAAATCATTATTATTATATGAAAAAGTGAGCAAAACTCGTGCAACTGCAAGGTGTCGCAAGCGCATAAAGTCTAGTTGCTAAGTTCATAGACAGGCTACATGAGTGACGTCATCCACATTACACATCACATGTCTCTTCGCCTCCAATAACATTGGAATTGAAATATCATCAGTATGGCTGCAACTCATACCTGAAATGCTCATAACTGGCAGAATTGAAATGCTCATCACAGGCAGAATTGGCAGAGATATCCCAGAACTGGCTCAACCGGAAGTCTGCCGCTACGAACATTTGTAATTGAAAACTTGGTACGTATGATTCACGGCAGATGTAATCCCCAGCAGCAGTATCGTGTCATGAGGCCAACAAAGACTTATGATAATATGAATCGGATTTAATCGTAAATTTCTTAACTGGTACAAAGTTTGCGCTTGCACAGTCTCATGATAACCCAATGGACTAACAATGGAGGACGTTCCGATAACCAAAGTCAAGTTCCCATCTGTGTCATAATAGCAGGAAGACAAATGTAACCTGTAATTGATGAAATTATGGACTATCTTTTATTCTTCCGACAAGCTGCAACACAAATATTTTAGTTTGATGAGCGCAAAATCAATTTGCAAGCGCAAGGATGTTCGCCAAGAACGTGCTTTTTACAAGTAGAGTATTACTAGAACTCAATCACTGTATTCTTGTATTACAACCTGAGGCAATAGTGGTCTCATTGTTAATGCACCTCAAACCTCTAAAAATCTCTCCTATCTTACATACAATGTGTCTACGCTAAGGCCCCTCAGACCAGTTGGCTTCAGGACATACAAATCGAAATCGTTTTACTATCTGGCAACCAACCCACTGGTTTGAAAATCAAGGGGTTTAAGCCTGAAAGGACGGAGCCTATCACCAAGGAAGTCAGCAGAAAAAAGATTAAATTCTTGGATGAATAGGTTCATTCTTTGATTCTACAGGAACCCTGAAAGTCATTC
This sequence comes from Climacium dendroides, assembly GCA_950106755.1. Classification (NCBI taxonomy): domain Eukaryota; kingdom Viridiplantae; phylum Streptophyta; class Bryopsida; order Hypnales; family Climaciaceae; genus Climacium; species Climacium dendroides. The sequence goes on from OX467089.1 coordinate 17,488,503, forward strand.
ATCGGACACTTGAGTCCTCTCTGGCATTACAGGATTAACAAAGAGACCAATTTGCCGTTTTGCCATAACGACATCAAGTATCTCTAAGGTCGGGGCTTGTTCAGGTACCTGAGGCTATCAGGAATCTCACTTGGACTCAAAAGTATTGAGGTCGAAAAGAATATATTGCAGCTTTGTGGAAAGACCTGCCACACAGTATCGTAAACGGTAATTCAGTGACATATCACAGGGTAACCATGACGGTCGTAGATCAAATACAGTTCACAGAAGTCGATAAAAATCTGAAAAGCAAGAATTCAATAAGAGGATGCAGAAACCAGAGTGCCGATACCCCAAATGCAAAGAAAGCAAATTCAGCAACTCCAAACCCTCCACTCTAAATCTTACACCGGCAGCCTGCGTGCAACAGAATGCAGAGAAAATAAAGGCTGACTTGGATATACCAGATGCTTTGGGAAGGCCACTATATCATCCGCCCTTCAGGCCCCTCTTTGGTGTAAGAGATCACCTCCGCAAGCTTGTTGAGATTTTCTGAACAGGCCTACTTCTTGAAGTTGCACTGCTTTCAGGAACAGATGCCCGACGAGGACGACTTTTCTTAGGAGGTGCCAGGTGTAATTTAAGTGAAGGTCCCAGATCTGAAAGTTGTTTTCCCTGTTGCAGCTGCTTCAGCAGAGCCAGCTGAAGGAAACCAAGAAAGTCAGTATACCTAGATCTATCTGAAACAGGAGAGGACGTGCAACGTATGTGTAACTGAATTGCGACTAAAGAATTACAGTGTTTACAACACGATGACACGTGTACAGAGGGCTCGTACCCGAGAGACCTCCGGGTGATTGCTCTTGATAGCAGTGCCTACCGAATAAGCTGCAACTGTGTCGAGACTTGTACTTGAAGAACCAGTGTTAGCTTCATCATCTCCTTTCCCAGTAGACTTCTTCAACGAGGTGCTTGATTTCACTTTCAGCGAACAAACAGGGCACCCTAGAAAACCCTTTTCTGTATTGGATCCTCCATTACCTATGCAAACTATGTGTGCAGCATGACCACACGAAAAAATACTAAATCCATTTGAGCCACGTAAAGCAGCCCGAGATGTCGAACCATTTGAATTTTCCATAGTATTCCTTCTGTGACCTTGCATAACATCATCCTCCAATCCAAGTCCACAAATGCAACAGACGGAAGAAGCAACAGAATATCCATGTGAATAGCCTTGACGAAGAGCATTGATGTTGTAGAAAGTATCCTCCTCTATAAGATGCTTTGCAGTCCTCTGCACCTCATGCAAAAATAGTGTCCGTAAGTAGTAGCATTCTTTAGTCATAAACAAAGTGACGATTACACACAATGTACGAAAGGTTCAAAGAATGTATCAGATAGTATACCAGTATCGTTCGTTCGTAGCCATACGCACTGAGCATATTCAAGATCGTGGGCCGAAAGTCTCCAAATGCGTGGCTCCCATGATCTGCTAGTATTTTCTCCATTATAACATGCAGAGGGATGTAGCCCATCATTCCGTCAATGATATCCTCCATGATCGAAACAAGTACTTTCTTCAAAAGTTTGCCTGCGAGAGAATGAACATGACGAAGCCAATCATGAATCGTTGCAAGGAAACATTTACTCCGAATATACCAGTAATCAATGTAGCAAAGCTAGGACGTCACAGTTCAAATTAGCCAGCAAATGAAGAAAACAAAATCAACTCAAAACTGATCAGCAAATTTCGAAATTATGAACAAGGTTCTTAATTAAATTCAGTTGAGTAATTGAGAAATCGAACCTCTGGTCTGTTCTTTGACCAACTTCCGCTGAGCTTTTAATATTCCTCGTATTTCGGCTCTTCCCGAATCCGCCAGTTTTTGCTTTTCAGAACTTGTAAGAAATTCTGAACTTGAATTCTTGCTATCAAGAAATCCAGCAGGATCTGATGCACCTTTTGATGGTTCCACAGTGCTGCAAAACGATTAACAAGGTGATAAAAATCGTAAGCCTGAGTATACGGCCTGCTTCACTTCCAATAATTAACTGTGCAGAAAGATAAGACTGTACCTGTCAAGGAGGCGAAACCAGAGCATTGTTGATTCACGGGGGTTAAGTCGTTGAGTGTTACGCTGACATAAGGTCAGAGCCACAGCAACGGCCTCGTTTAGTGCAGCTACCTGCAAATTTTGCAAAATAGTAATGGTAAGCATTAAAGATTCGTATCCCCCAAAGAGAGAAAATTAAGGAGTTGGCATAAGGTATTTCAAAACTTGATATTCTCTAGGTTTGAACACCAAGAGGTAATAGTAGACATAGATTACTCCCAAGAACAGCTTCAAAGAAAATTGTCAAAGATAGAAACTAACCTCAGGAACTTTAAACAGTAACTCGTCGTCCTTGTCAAAAGCTTGTAACGCGGTGCTTGAAAAGGTGGAGACAGCAAGCTCCAATCTATCTCTACAATTATCCAGATCCTTGAGCACAAGATTCAGAGCACTTGCAACATCACCAACACGCTCTAGGAGAAATATTGCTGCGTCTGTAATACCATACTCCTGACACAATTTGAGACAGTGCTCCAACCGGTAGTTTTCATAGCTTTCCAAGAACTCCAGCACGGCATGTGGTTCGAATTGGCACAACAGCTGCATGTTCAGAAAGTTGTCAGACAGATCATATTCAATGAGTAGGTGCACCCAGAGATAACGATCCTTAACGTCATAAACACCAATGCAAGTCCCACTGCCCCAACAATTCCAGCCAAAAAAAGTATGCCTCAAGAAAAAAAAGCATTTGAACTTGGTATATGTCCACCAGAAAGAATAAGAAAATCTAGATATTAATTTTTATCATTTTTATTATATTTTTTGTTCGAGTTAAGGATAATATTCGAGAGGGTATGCCAGATTAACCTCCACATAAAGTTCTGCCATATCGTCTGTGAAGACTACATCAGATCGTCGTAGTAAATCCCTGATGTCTACATTTGGGCTCCATTCGTCTTTGCCAAACCTGCCTGATGCAGTCTCCAGACGATTCGACAAACGATCCTTGTGTTTGCCGAATGACAACTTAACTGCATTCTCCAACCCAAAAGGCTTGCTACCTCCAGGGCGAGCATCCATGATGCCCTTTAGATAGGCAAACAGGAGCTTTGGATGAGATGCAAGCTTCTCCATAACTTTCTGGTTATCGCTGCTGAAATGCTTCAAAACAATCCACAGCGAGCCTTTGCTGATACATGAACCATTGTCAATAGTATTAGTACCATGCGAACTCATCATCTCAGCGAATACAATAAGCTAGATTCCAATACAACGTTAGAACCTTCACTCCTGTTCCACGTACACTTGCAAAATGAATCTTACCTACTATGCTGCACAAGTTCTGGAATGTGCAGAAAAATAGCCTCCCGAAATTTAATCAGGTCAGAACCTCTTAACCCTTTTTGGTCATCAAGCATTTGCATGACATACCAAAAAGGTTGTGCAATCTGAGTTTTGTCGCTTAAATAGTCATCTAGTGCTGCTTCATAATCACCCCGTCGTGTATGAAGCAAGCCACTAACCTGTTCAAAAGATCAAAGCCAACTTCATCACTAAAAGGCAAACATCAAAATTTAGGAAATCGCATTTAATGAAAGAATGCCCCGGCTTGCAGAAAAATCAAGACGACACAAATTGTCCACCGACTTTCAAAGTTTACCTGCCAGAAATTGTTTGTTTGTGCTAGTTGAAGAGTACGAGACGAATCCAAATTTGAATCAGGAACAGCCCTCAGTAGCCTCACCATCAAATCCTCTTTAGCCCGTGCATTGTCACTTCCAAGTGTAGGTGATGCAAGATGCTCTAAAATCCCCATAAAAGTAGAACTTGACACAACAGCATGTCTGGAAGCTACAAAATGTGCCACAAAGTCCAGAAGATATCCAACATCTACTTCTGAAGGCCAATGTACTTCAGATTCTTCAGAATCTGAATCAACCTCCTTTGAATCACTTGTGACTTTACGAGGTGCTTTCGAAATCTCGATCAAAGCATTCACAGTCGCTTGTACATACCTCACTCCGTCATGAACAGCCTCAGAAGCTGAAAGAACTAAATCTTCATCATCAGCACTGGTAAGATAAGCAAAACCCTGCTTCCCAATACCCAAGGGACCATGTTCAGGAAATGCCAACCTCAGGACTAGGAGGGTTGCTTGTATATCAACATGCAACAGAAACCACAATCGAGGGTATATTGTAGCCTCTTCCGCCTTGAAGCTCGTAAGTGATCTACCTCTGATAGAGCCCTCTTGATCAAGCAAAAACTGCAAGATTTCAGCTCTTAGCCCTGGCAAACGTGTGGCTGGAAGATAGCCATGGCCTGTGGCAAGGTGAGGTAATGTCAACTAAGAGAAAATTTCATCAACGTTAAAAGCCAATAAAAGTACCATAGCCGTGACACTATTTCATGCCCGACAGATACATCCGACCAAGCTTCTTTCCTTCATTAGAAAATGATATAATCCAGTTCCCAGAGACAAAAGTGGATTGGTAAGCATACCAGGTGGAAAGGCGAGACCAGAGAAGCAATACTTCAAGTACACCAAAAGCTTGTACCTGTTTAAGCACAAGAACATTTTATCTGCAAATGATAAAGAGCGCTTCCGCAAGAGGGCATGTTCCATTGACATTCACAACTCAGAAACTGGGAGCCAAATTGGGACATCCTAAAGAGGACCTATGGGAGTGAGTAAAAGCATTAACTGCTCAAAGCCAGAAATTGTATCTTAAACGATCACGCAAAAAAAAAGAAGAAAAATATGATCAGTAAGAGAGACAGAGTAGAAACAAACCCAATTAGTTGAGTCTGAGACGGGTTGGAAGCCTGGTCTGCAATAGTTAAAAGTTCTTCCAATGGAGACCTGAAGTCGTCCAAGCCTCTATTGAACAGATAAATAAGTGCACTGTACAGTCCATGCTCTCGACATAATCTCACCACCTGCCACCACCCAAACCAGATAGGACCAAACGACGTCAAAGCTGTGCTACAGCCAGAATGAATTCGACAGCAAGTCGAAAATCTTGTTCGAGATTTAATTTCCCCTCCAGATGGCATAGATTATTTGTCAACCACAATTGAACAACTTTGACATAGATCATCCCCTATCAAAGGAGACTAGACTTCAGCTTGATGACCTAGTTGTCAAAGTACGAGTGGGGGTAGTGAATTGCCTGGTTAAAATCCAAAGAGCCAATATCCATATGAAGCACACATTGTTCCACTCTCTCCAACCATCCATAGTAGCTGTAGTGCTCAACAAGTGCTTGCATAACCTGGGAAAATTGACAAAAGACACTTGTTATTTCCTCACCTCTGCAGCTACCCCATTTATTCAATTTAGTATATGATAAGCTCTTTCATAGGTTTAATGCTGATTTTAGCACTATGTATTAGTGTACCTATTGATGAATAGCTTTGGATGATCATTTAGTGAGCTTTGAATCTCGTGTTGGCCACTTGTTGATTGAGTGGCTATTCACTCAAAAGCTTCTTGATGTGGCCCCAAGGTAAACTATTTAACCAAAAAAAGAGCAGTTACTCTATGGCACGCTATTTTGGTGGAACATTAAATCATGGATGACACTAAATAGAATGAACTGTGCAGTGAGCAGATCCAAATGAATCTAGTGCTGAGTTAATGCGGCTGCAGTCTCACAACGGTACCAACTGATTGCAGAGTACCTTAAAGCTACACTGCCAGAAATATTAGACCCTACGACAAAAACACCTACCTCAGGAGCAAGGCCACCCAGCATGTCTCTTAGAATGTAGGGTTCCAGAAGCTCCAAAAATGTACCTGAACATCAGTGTGAACAGATATCAGATGATATTTCCTTCAAGGTGCATCGTATATCATCCGATACAAAACTTCCGGTAAAAACAAACATAATGCAATAAAACCAGCTTTTCCGTGGGGAACACAACAAACAGATGGCAAAAAATAAGAAAAAGAGAAGACGCAGGGAGATCTGGACACACCTCTTTGCTCAACAGCCACAAACTTGCTGAAAACATTCTCAAATAAGACGTCCTGTTTACCAATGTGTACACAAAATTCAATAGCCACGCCACCAACTCTTGCATACTGTTCTCGAACCTCCTGCACATCTTGACCCTGGCCCTCGGAACCTTGTCGATCAGCAGTTTGAGATGCTACCGACAAGTATTCAAAAGCCATGTCAATATAGGCAGACAAGAGTGCCAGCAAAGTACTCATAATAGCCTCCCGCATTGCATCTAATCCCCTTGGAAGACCAGTTACCCCTCTGGCTCGCCCATCATAAAGCTCCATTGCAATGTGAAACGCACCCATCCAGTCGCCAGCATCTTCGAGTGCTTTGATGCGCTCTCGCCAAGGCAGCAAACGAGCACGCCATAGCTGTTGGGGACCCATTAAATACAGCGCAGCTCCACGTACAGATAGCGAACTATGATAGGCTTTCTCTGGATTGCCAAGAGCGTTCATAATGTGTGTATGGTAGATAAGAGCTCCCACATCTTCCTGTTCTCTCTTAATGGACCCACGCTCTAATTCAGCTCCTTCTTTCGTGAACAAGATGAGCTCGTCCTTAGCTGTCACAACAACCAGCATCTGCATGCACCTATACACTTCAGAAAATTCTCCAAACTCTTAAGGCACTGCAGAACATGGTATCTCATATTTATACTTCAACAGCTCACTATTCTAACAATGTTGAAACAAAGAACATTACTTAAATATCAAGAGAGTAACTGATGAACCAGAGACGTCAAAGCGAATAGCAACTTCATCTTCATCCAACAACCACGGTAATCTGCTGAACATATAAACTTCTTTCAGGAAATTGTTTTGTAATACTAACCTGCTCCTCCAGCCAGGCAAGTCCAACAGCAGGACTGTCAAGTTCCCATTCTCTCACTTTTCTCAGATTTGAGTGCGTCAGTTGCCATATGAACATCTTAGTATCCCAACCCATAGCTAACATCGGCAAGTCGTTGTCATCCACGACATCATTAATCGTGTCGCCATCATCTTTCTTGGCATCACCACGGTCACTTCGCATTAGCATATTACTCCCAGTTGATGTATTAGAGTTTGTTATTCCACGAGAAGGAACCACGGAGGATCCCGGCTTAGAGCGAATACGCCTCCATGCTGTATACGCAATAGCACCGTCTCGAATTCCCATCGGTCTAGTCAACTTTGACATAACTTCTAGAGCTGGCTGGCGCGCCTGCATATCAGCGGCCAGACGCACCTGCAACACAAGTTCAACTCCAGATTGACCAGAAGTTTCTCATAACAAGTTACACGCAGACCCTTACTCGGAAGACTTCAATATTATAATGAACTGCGGAAGGAAAAATACTCACCACAAGAACAGTGTGGTGCGTGACCAAGACAAACATTGGCCTTGGTCCTTCAATGGATGGAGTTGCTCCGTCATAGAGGAACTTGCGACCAACGTCCATACCACCCACACTACCAACCATTCCACCCACCACGCTCCCCATACCACCCATTACACTCCCAAGCGTGGGTGGATGGGAGGTTCGGCCTTGAGAAGAGGAGTTTAATCCATCCATACCTTGTAGACCTTCGTCCGGTAGCAAAGGTGAAACAGATAGAACAGGACCTGTCTTGTCGCCCTCAAGGAGACACTGTCCGTGCACAATACCAACAGGAATCTCCACTGTCATCAGGTTCGGTGTGTAAGATTCACCTCGTGGTGCAACTGAAGTGGGACCAAGTATTTTTTGTGCAAATCAATCAACAACGAAAACCAGTGTCACCGCAGATCTTGTCAATTAGGAGAAGACAAGAAGACTTCAGTAGTATAATAAAGATAGCAAAAAATCCTTCCACAAATGATAAAGTAGACAATCACAAACGACTCGTTCTAGAGAGCAATTACCTGAGTTTCTACAGAAAATCGGCGAAGCAACGGCATTATCTGTTGAGAAAAAGCGTGAAGTAGAAGCCTCCCTTTAGAGTCACCGCTAATTACTCTTAAGCTCCGTGCACCTGGAGCATCTTGTCCTAAGAATAGAGTATGCACAATGGCCTCCGAGTGCTCAGTACTCATCACTTTTGACACTGATCTTCTTGAAACATCCCACAGTCGTAGAGTTCCATTTGCATAGCCGACTAACAAGAGATCACCTTGATGACTGAAGCAAAGAGAACTAACAGGTTCTTTGGTTTCAATACCACCTCCTAAGAAAAAAGCCTGCAAAATGCACAGTGTTCAGAGCCGTAAATTTTCTGAGCAGTACAAAAAAGCTGTGAAACTACATGACTTCTATGTCGCTCATTTGGTCCCGAATACGCAATGTCTCAATCATGCCCCAATCATAATTGATGTAAGTATTGATAAGGTAAAAGCATCTGCCTAGATCCTGAGCGACATATCATTATCGAAAACAAATCATCCCAATAAATCTTTCATAGAAACAGAAACCCTAAACCAAAATAATAATAATAAAAAGATAACGTCTCATGATCACTTCAAGCACTGAACTAAATTTTGTCCATAAAAGATACTATAATATTTTCTGAACAACTTGAGAAAGAAGGGGCAGGTAGACCTTTTGAGATTCGAGTTCATCAGCACTGCGAGTGGCTGAATACTTGCTAGGAGTAACAAGAACAGCTCCTTTGGACAATCCAACAGCAATAAAATTTGCATGAACTGCGAGAGCTTGTGGGAAACCATAATCCCGCCTTACTTGAGGTAGGGCTAATGCATGGGAGAGAGAGCCATAAGCGTCAACTTGCAATAGACCAATTGCAGGTGGACCTCTCTCGATGCCCTCCAGCCTCATTGGTTGAGCAACTGCACCTACCTCCCAATGCAAGCCCGATGTGGCATTTCGCATCTCAATCTCTTCTGCCGACTGAAATGCAGTAGGTGGTTGAGTTGGCTCCTCAATTGTGTCATCTTTTTGCTCCATATTTCTGATACAATGCCCTTAATTTCAGAAAAGGCGTTGACGGAGGCTTGCAGAACACAGTGAAGGTGGTTTTAGGTGTCTGTTAGCTCCAGATCCGTTTTCTGGCAGGCTGGGCTACGGTTGCAACAGCTCTGAGTGGCACAGACCGCAGCTGCTGACCAGCGATGAACATATGTATTGGCTGATGACGATTGTTGGCGTGTGCAGAAACCGTAGCTATTTAGATGACATAACATACAGGGGTTGTCACAATTTCTCCGAGAATGAAATTTTTCACTCCAGGTATGGAGTGAAAAGAGGAGCCAATAGGACCTATCTCCATGAAGAAGGTGTGACACCCCTTTTGTGTCCTGTAGAGAATGGAGAATGAGATTTACCTGCGCAAATTACGAAGCTCTTGAACGCGAATCCGCCTGTGTCAGTAGTTGCACCTCTTTCAATGAATCCTGCCTGCTCGATCGCTACGAAACTCCAAATCCTAAGAAAGACCCACGTCTATTGGATTTTAGAAAATGAGCAGGAATTCTAATGGTTTTCGAGGAAGGAACTAAAACAAGAGATTCTATAGGGAATGGCAACGGCACCCTCACCATCGATTCAGTTCAGAATGCAATCCTCTTGCGAACTAACCCTAAAAACTAATGCCGCTCGTCTTTGACGAAACGGGAGCACTGCATTCTTATCCTCTTTCAAAATCAACTCCTTGCAGAGCTCGATCTGCTTCTCCCGCACTAATCTCTCATTGCTAACAAACGCTCCAGCACGCAATCAAGGATTCAAACACTCACAATCCATCCTTCCAACGAAATCCGAACTGAGAATAGGCTTAGCAACAAAATTGATCCACACATCATTCCACTACAGCAACATCACTTTCCTCATCTTTGCTACCTCCCGATAATTGACCTTGATTCACAACCCGGACCACCAAATCCCCTCTGAAAAAATTCGAACTCGTACCTCTTCGGCTTCATTTTCAAAAATTCAATTCAGAATCCCCGTCGAGTGCTCCGACATAAAATTCAACGCCGCGAAATAGGCGCCTCATCTCGAATTGCTCACTCTCGGAACAGTCTCCATCAATTTTCGGGGAATTAACACAACCAGAGTCCTCAATCAGCGCAAATATCACTACTAATCTCCACGCTTTCACTTAAAGGTTCAATCTCCGCAAAAATAGTAAAGTGGTGCCCAAGCTTCCAAACCCTAAATCGCCAATGACAAGCACAAATTCAAGGAATTGGCGATGGTTTCCTTGCAATGAGTTCTTCGGCACAATGCTCACCTTTCAACAATCGCGACTGAAAACAGTGTTTTAAGGAAAACTACCGGATCTAGGGATGTAAAAGCACAAGATGAAAATTAGAGAACGACAACTGAAGCACGTGACCACTTAAGCTTACTGACTAAAGGTATGTTCACACTTGCTATTAAGGTAGAAATACCGTAAATGGTTAGTGGTTCTTAAATGGTTATGATGTACACACACTTGTCATTTCAGGACATAAATGTAGCTCTAGAGTACATTGTAACCAATTTAGAATCACTAACTGTTTATGGTATTTCTACCTTAACCCTGGAGCGTCTGGATTGGAGAAAATCATTATCAAGTGCTATTTGGAAGAATATTTTAGAAGTGATACACAAAGGAAAGTTGTAGATTTTGAATTTTAGATTCCATCTGTATAGTCAGACTCACCAATGCTATCACCAATATTTTTCTATAAATTTGGAAAGGGGAATTTCAAAATTCCTTTCAAAATTTGATTACAAGCAAAACATTATCATTTTTTGAGCAAAACTTATTGGAACAGATTCAAAATGAGGTTCTCTTAACATGGTGATTTTTTGAAATTTTTGTGTTCTTTACATCTATGACCTCATTTTTTGCAAATCTAGTTTTGAACTAGAGTCAATGCAATTTGACCACTTGACACACTTCCGCATTTGTAATTTTAGAAAAAATCATATTCTAATAACACCAAATCCAACCATTAGATAAGACAAAAACTTAATAAAGTGTCATCAAAAATTAGGATGACTTTCATCCAAGCAGGAACAAGACAAAAACAAGAACTTCAATCTGTTCATCGTCCAAAAAATGGACGTCGGAGGCTTCAGGGTTAAAGAGTGTTGTTACGAAGGGTCTTAGGAATGAATTTAGACCTACATTTAGACTAGATTCACTTTACAAACACACCAAGTGTGAACATACCTTTAGGTAAATTAGCCTATTAGTACCCCAATTTGCAATCTAAATATGTTGGGGCCAACTTCAAAAGCAAGCACATATTTTTCAGAGGTGTGCACATCTTTTACATATCAAAACCAAATGTAATTATAATTTTTTGATTAAAATTATAATTGTTGTGAATTTTTGAAGTGGTGAACCTTGAAATTACAAAACCGTCCAAAGACTAGAGTCGTAAATGTTCCTTGACCAACTCGTAACTGCCCAAGTCAAGTACTAAGAATTCACCATTAATAGAGTGACACACGTTGCTCCTTGTTGTCATAAAAATTCTAATTTTGTCATAAAAAGAACGAATTTGGATGTTTTCTAGATAGAATTGGGTCCAAAATTAGGTGGTAGAATTGGGTTGGTCCATTGATAGAATTGGAAAACAAATGGTAATGGGTTGGTTTATCTTACTTATAAAGCTTTGATGATTTATTGGGCTGGGATAAACCAACCCCCTTGCTCTTCTCCTAGAATCATTCTCCAAAAATAAATGACCCCCTCTTTTGTGCTTGATTAACTCCTAAATGCCCTAAACCTTTTTTAAGCTTCTTAGAATTTGCTCTGAATTGAAGAAAAAAAAACATTTGATACTTTTTTAAATTTTTTTGGAATTGTAACCATGCAAATTCAAACTACATACATTAGAGACCACATGGGAAAAGAAAATATCACTATCATTTATGAATTGAAAGATTATAATGTTTGATTATGAGGGTTTTAAAACTATGAAACATTCCCAAAATTGGGTTTTGATTTGAAGTCTTTCATTCCTCTTTTTACATGTCAAATTAAAAAAATTGATCACCAAAAAATTATGAGGTTAAAGGACATAATATGCACATTCCCAATCAATTGACAACTTCTCAAAAATCTACTCTACAATTTTTTTTAATGAATTTCTAATGTAATTTTTTCTCATTTCCGAAAGCCCTCAACATAGAAAATCAACATTTGCAAATGGACACCTTTGCACAAAATCTTGAATAGAAAAAACATAATCGTTCATTTTCAAAATCAAAATTTTGATGCTATAACTAGACTTCAAGAAGAATTTTTCAAAAACATGAACTACTCAAAATAATAAATTGATTAGGTTTATTTAACTTCAAAGTACGGTTGACACCAAAATTTGGTACCTCATGCATTTAGGGGTTAATTTATGTTCTATACTCTAGCTAGCTAATTTGGGACCAGTGATTGCAAATATGAATTCAAAATTTGTAAATTTCATCATGCATGACATTCAAATAAAAAATTTCAATGTTTTCCTTCATGGACGAGTGAAGGGTCAGTTCACCCCGGCCATTTATTGGATGTATTGGATGAGACTATTCTCCTAGAGAGATTCTATTTTCATCCAATGTAAACACCTTTGGTATGCAATTCACACAAATCTTGTCCAAAAATTGGATGGATTACATCAGGCCTAAAGATTGAAAATATGTCGGATATTGTTTTTACAATTAGGTTATTTATTGACAACCACTTTGTGGCATTGACAACCACTAAGGCAACTTCCCCCACAAATTATAGTACTAGACGAATTTTTCATAATTTTTACCCAAATGGAGGGGGCCAATAATCCCACTACAAGAAGGCTTTATTTTCAATTTCTAAGGTCTATTTGGTTAGTATAACTAAATGGAAAATGTTTAATTTGATTTTCACAAGGAAAAATTATGTTTTTTACAAGTTATAAAATTTTGGAAATTTTTTGTGAGGATTTGAAATTACCATGAATATTTAAAGAAAAACTAAAGAAAATTCATACCAAACACAAAATTGTATTCAATCCTAAATTGAATTTGAAAAATAGTTTAGAAAAAGAACAAGTAACTTGGGACAAATGAAACAACCAAAAGGGACTTATATTATTCAAGATGACCTAAAGTTACTTTAGGTGATGGCCAAGTGACTAGGAACTTGTAATGGAATCCATGAGATTCTTGGTTCAATTCTCCATGTTGACATTGCTCGTATAGGGGCTCTTTGTGCTGGTCCACTAGGAGAGGGGATCCAAAGTGTGTAATTCCTGGGTTTATTATATCAAGTTGCCTTGGTTGTTGTATCATACCCAAAGTGTGTAATTCTCGGGCCTATTATACCAAGTTGCCTTGGTTGTTGTATCATACCCAAGGTGTGTAATTCCCGGGCCTATTATACCAAGTTGCCTTGGTTGTTGTGTTATATTAGTCTAATTGTGGCCTTTAAAAGCCACATATTTAAAAATCCCAAATTTTTTGTAAACTTGTGATTATTTTGCAACAACTCTAAAAGTTCTCTAAATAAATTTCTCAATCATTGGCGTATTGAAGTATTTATACTTTGATTGAGTACAAACTTTTGGGTTTTATTTCACAAGAATTTGGACATTTTATCCTACAAAATCTATCTATAGATATTGTGATGCAATTGATAAAGTTGACTATCCTAAATCTACCCATTTCTTTAAATTTTTTCTATAAACTATGTCATTGAGCAATTACTATATAAATATGTCATTACATGACATTGACACCCTTCTATCTAGCATTAAACAACAAGCTTTGAGGCCATTAAACCTCCAAGCAAGAAAACAACTATTGAATGCACTTATCTTTACAAGAATATAAAAAGGAAATAAAAGTGCTCTTGCATAGGCTCGCAACACCTTTCTAGGTACCGAAACAAATTGTCAAAGTTATCATATGAACATTTGCCATCACTAGCCACCTTCACAGTGATGGAGATAGTATCCGCAAGAAATATGCACAAAATACCTTTAGGAATGATTATAAAATCTAATTCCAAATTTAAGAAGAAGTTTTCCAAGAATCATTTACCTTTGCTATAGGTTGCAACTCTTATTGAATTCTATGCATAGCATTGTACAGGGAGTAGACTCCCTTCATGGTGGTGGTTTAAAACTTTTTATTAGAGGAAAATAATAGTGTTTCCATGCACTAGTAGAAAAATTTGTGACCAAAACAACCAAAAACTGTTATTCATGATTATCATTTTTGTCATGTTGTACCGCTCAAAATTACACTCAAATCTATTGATTTTTTCTATTGCTTTGGTCAATTAAAAAATAAATAAAAATTTAGAATTTAGAATTTAGAAAAAAAATTCAAAAGAAATTCAAATTATTTTTGCTACCTAAAAAATTCTTTAAAAATTTTGCTATCAAAAAATCCGGGCAATATGAAAAATTATAATTTTTTCTACCATCAAATAGGTGCCACCTATGAAGTTTGGTCTTTGGACCTCACAATTGAGGTCCAAGGATCTTACTATAGCACCATGTCAATAAATGCATATGTAAGTGTTGAGTAGAAATCTATTTAACTAGTTTTTCTAATTGTTTTTTATTTTCTTTGTAGGCCATTTTGGCATAGTAGAACAACTTTTTTTCAAAAAACTTTGAACTAAGAAAAGTTGTAAAATCAAGTTGACTTTTATTTTTAGAAATTTGTTTGAGATTTTGAGCCTCCAATCAAAAGTTATAGATGAAGTTTAGAGAGGATGATTGAAAGTGTCCAAAAAAATGTCCTATTCAATCCTCTCTGAACTTTGTCCATAACTTTTGATTAGAGGCTGAAAATCTCAAATGGATTTCAAAAATGAAAGTTAACTTGATTTTACAATTTTTTTTAGTTCAAAGTATTTTAAAAAAATTTATTTTACTCTGTCAAAATTTCCACCAAAGTCTACTAAGTTTAAAAAACATCAAATTGTGAATAATTAAGTTAAAAAAATATTTTCATAATATAATACCCTCCACAAAGTCCTTCAACCCCACTATGAAGTCTATTAGAAAAATTTGTACAACAAATTTTTCAAAATTATAATTAGGTTTGGCAAACCAATTAAAACATAACATTCAAACTTATAGAAGTAATCATAATACAAGGGTCTATTAGTCAAATATAATTACAACTTAGATATATCTATTCAATAAAAATTGGGAAGGAAACTCCTTAACATTGAATTCTCTCTAGAGTCAAATTTTTCTTAGATAATGTGAATTTTTCCACAAAATGAGATGAGCACATTGAAGTTTCTTAAATTTTCCACAATAAAATTTGAAAATTTCATCAACAACATTTTTCAATCAATTATTATGTAACACAATGAAAAATATACAAAATAATTTATCAAAAATGAAATTTTTATTTTTTTTAAATTAAAATTTGTTGTATTGATTAAGATTGCATAAAATAATAAATTTTAATAGGATAGTTTTGAAAAGAGTATTCTTAAAATGATAGCATATTCTTCATGCCACACATCAATCTTTATAAAGAGTCACAAAAGACAAATGGTAGCAAAAAAACGAATGACTAAAGGGTGAGATTTGGACAATTACAATCTTCAAATTTTCAGGTCTCCACAAGATTTTTGAAATTTCACTAGTAATTGTATCATTTGATGAATGGTCTTATTCCAAATTCCAAACTGTTCTTCATCAAATCCTTAACATGTAAATGCCCAAGGCCTTTTTTGACTTTTTTGGAATTTGCTCTATATTACACAAGAAGCCAACATTTTGATGAGTTTCATTGATAATGTTTTATTTTTAATTTTACAAATTCAAATTAGACATATTAGAAATCACATGGAAAAAAAGACAACGATACTAATTACTTATAGATTGCAAAATTATAATGTTCAATAGAATATTTTTTAAATAGAATTCTAAAAATAAAATTAGATTTCAAAAGATTCTATATTTCCTAAAATTTTGTTGATTTGGACATTGCACTACTTGAAACAATAGAAAATAGGTGCCATTTTGTTGATGTTCACAAAAAGTTCAAAAATTAGTGAAAATAGTCATTTCAGTGTACCAAACAACAAAGATAAGTTTATTTTCTATTATTTTGGTCATGGTTTTCTAGTAGTGACTAGTAGTGATGATCTAATCTTTGACCTTTTTGTACTAATTAGTGTGTAATGAACTTTTTGCCAAAAACAAGAAATTCACATTTTGAATTTTTAATAGTAATAAGCTTTGAAATTGATTTGAAAAGTATTTGTAAATATATTTTTTCAAATTAGTTTGACCACATAGATTTGTTTTATTCATGGTTCTTAACAAAATCTTCATTGACAAAAAACTCAAAAAGCTTGTACAAGACATATTTTATAGCGCACCAAAGTTTAGTTCAAGATTCCTTGCATCATTGGCTTTTAACCAACTACAAAATAGAGTGCAAGCACAAGTGCAAGTTTGCACTTGGTGAGACCCGAGGTGAGACCTTAAGGGATCTCAAAGCAAATTGAATGGGCCAATGAATTTTCTAATGACAAAATTTTGCTTGAAAGGCAAAATTTAGGGATATTTTTCTTATCAAAATTCATTTATGATACAACAAACTAATTTTTGGTCACCAAATGACAATTTACAATTGTTAAAATATACATGAAGTCATTAATATTAAATGCATGAAGTCCTTGAATCTTGAGCTCTCTAGATTTAAAGGCAAACCTCAAGGAGGTAAGGCTAATTGAAATTATGGAGGTCCTCACTGAAAAGCCTTGAATTTTTGAAAATATTTAAGATAATCTTTAAAATTAATTTTTTTTTTTGTCGTTTCATGCTTTCCTAGCATTTTACACCCAACAAAAGGACGTGGCCTCCAAAGAAAGACTTTCCTATGACAAATGTAGGGGCTTCAAGAAGGAGACTTTTTAATTTTTCGGCCCCCTCATTTTTGGTGTAAACTAAGTTACAATGAAACTATTTACACATCAATGTGAACACTCTTGACAAAAAGACTAATATTGAAAGTGTTCCCTAAAATGCAATTAAATTGTTCCCATATTTAAGTACGATTGGTTGACTATTGATCCTCTAGATTTTGGTTTTATGGCCAAGCTACATGACAATTTAATGGCCTAGGGACTTTCACTTTGAGAATTCATAATATTCAAATAGTACATGTTTTATCCAAAAGTTGTATTTATTTTTATTTTTAAATTCAAGATTTACAAATCCCATTACTATAAAAATATTTTTTTCTTGAAAAAGGTGTGGCTTAAATGCTCCAACTATGTTGAATTACTTATTTTGATATGTTTGGGTGTTATCACCTTATAACATTGATATGGACCACAATCCAAGGAGTGTTTATATGGAACTCAATGGACTTCTACTTCTATTTTGAATTAACTCTGGATTTTGTTTTTTAAATTGGTTACGTTCTAGACATGTGTTTATTGATTAGTCAATAACCTTTCAATTTTTTTTATACCTAGTTGATTTTCCAAATTAAAGAAATTGGTTTGACAAAAATCCAAATTTTAATATGTTATATTTGAATTTTGGTTGTTGTACTTTTATAGTGTTTATTGTTGATTCTTTTGCTCAAAGATCCTTGGTTGGATTTGAGCTAGACCAAGCCCATCATCTTGGGTCCAAGGATTTAGCCCTCAAAAACCACTAGGATCTACTTTATTTTGTAGAAGCTAATAAATCTCTAAAGTTTCTTCATTATCTGATGTAATGATGCATCCCCTCCAATTGCAATTACCCCCCTTCTTGTAAAAGTTAAAAACTTTTGATCTTGTAAATAAACATCACAGAGTTTAGACCCTACGGTTTATCAATAATTATCATATGGTTATTGTTGTTTCATCAGTTTGCTCATTAATTACAATTTATTGCATCATTACAATGCATTACTTCGCATCGTTACGATGTAGTTGCAAGTAATGCATTGTAACGATGTGATAACGATGCAAAGTAATGCATTATAATGATGCAATAAATTGTAATTAACGTGCGAACCCATCAAACAATGATAACCACATGATAACTATTGACAAACCATAGGGTTTAACCCTTTACGTACTAAGAATTCACTATTTCAAGTAGTGGACTTTGATTGAATGTTTTGTAGAAAGCATAATCTAAATGGAAAATTTTATTATATAATTATCTTGAGTGAAGAACATTGCATTCATTGGTTTCAACAAATAATTTTTTAAATAAATAAAAATCTCCATATAAAATCTCTAAAGTTGCTGAAAAAAACATGAGACCCAATTTGGGCTTCTTAGACACTAAAGGGTTAAACTTTGTGATGAAGATCTCCCCTCCAACATTGTTGATCTTAAAAATAAATAATACATATATGAATACTCTCAAATACAGATATGGATATATAAGACAAATATGAAATACAAAATATATAAAATATATAAAATACATATAGAATATATATGAATATATATATATATTCATATATTAATATATATATGTCTGTGTATTCATACAACCATATAGATATGACCATACATTGTCCCATATTGTTTGCAAGTGAAGCACATGTCACATAAATACAAGTATAGGGTTGAGGGGAGTTTTATCACAAGCATTGTATCAATTTTTTAGCTAATGGCAAAGTGACACGTGTACCCCTTTTCACATTTAAAAAAAGAAGTCAATGGTTGAATGCCATTTGTACCCCTTTCAATGTGTTTTTTTCTAAAATTCACATTCTTTGACTATCCACTTAGAAGACAATCCACATACATTCATTGACTATGTTTTCACCTAAAACGCTTCAAAACTACCATTTCTAAAACAAGAAAAAAACATTTTTGAATACATGTAATGGTAGAATTTTGTAGTACAATAGTATGAAGAGATATGGAAAAAATTTCGGAAATTTACATCGTGTAGATTGCAAGATATTAGTGTTTAAAGTGAAAAAAGTGATTTTTTTAATCTACTTAGACATCCCAACTAAGAAAACAACCTACGTATCATACAATAACTTTTAAACCATGTAGTCAAAAGTTATGAAAATTTTTGGGCCATAAAGAAATTAAACCTCATCTCCGTGTTGTGTGAAAAATTCAAAAAAAAATTCATTCATAGTGAGCTACCCAAAATTGCTATGTTGTCAAAAAAACACAATTTGGTCCTTTAGGGGTTAATTAAAGAGACACTAAAATCAAATTTTGGTGCATGAAGCTTCCCTCAAACTTTCAACCCCAATTGTCATTTGAACTTGAGGTCAAATCTCTTTACGGAGTAGAATAGAGATATCTAAACTTGGCACTATTTTTCCAAAGATAAAATATATTATCAAAACTTTCATTTGATCCCTAAAAGCAATTTTTATTATTGCTTCTAGATTCTTTGATGCAAGTTTATCCCTAATCCAACTATTTTTTGTCAAATTTTGGTTAGAGACAAGTGACAATTAGTACTATTACATTATTGCTTTTAGATTCTTTAATGCAAATTTATTCCTAATCTAACTAGCTTTTATCAAATTTTGGATAGAGACAAGTGGCAATACTATTACATTGAACTTTGCCCAATTCAATAAAAGAAAATCCTAATAGGGTGTGGTGCCACTTGGCAATTCACTTATTAAGTTGTTCCACTTAGTTGGCCTTGGTTAGAGGGTTGACAAATTTTTTTTTGGTGAAAGTTCATAGGTTAATTTCCAACATTTAACTCTATCCAATATACTTCAATTAAATACCCACAACATTAGGTCCCAAAACATTCAATTTCCTCCAACCATGCTTTTGGAGTAATAGTGCATCTGCTATCTTTCATTTTATTTAAACAATTGTCAAAAACATTGGCTAGCGTGTAAACGGTGGGCACTCTCAAATGCGTCACTAACCCTAAACCCCACCCATGCTTTTGGAGTCGAAAAGGCATCCGCCGAAAAGGCATCCGCTATCTTTCATTTGTTTACACTATTGTCAAAAACATTGGCTACAATTGTCAAGAATTGCATCCTGCATCCGCTATCTTTCATTTATTTAAACTATTGTCAAAAACATTGGCTAGCATGTAAGGTGAACACTCTCAAATGTGCCACTAACCGCCATCTCCTTCATAACTTTTGCATACATAATCCAAATGCCACGTTCTTTGACCGCCATCTCCTTCATAACTTTTGCATACATAATCCAAATGCCACGTTCTTTGGTGCGTTGGAACCTCCTTCGAAGTGGCAACACGGAAAAATTGAAAATTTGACCAGTCTAGCAGTCACAGAAGCCCAAAAAAGTGGGGGTTATGGGGTACCCACCTTAACTAACATTGATATGCGCTGCTTTTCCCAAACCCAATAAATGCTAGGGCGTCATAAAGCTGGCCAGGAGTGTTTCACATGGGCCCTAAAACCCTTCATTACTCCTCTTCAGCCCACTACATTGGTCCTCAACACGCACGCCCACCAGCCCTCAATACCCCCAGTACGGCCGCCAGTGTGAAAAGGCCCTGATCGGAAACAACATCAGAAATCCACCAAGATGTGGCACGACCTCAAGCCAAAAGTCCACGCGGGAAAACTCCCCACCCGATGACGTGCCAGTCACCTCGTTACCCACTTCCAGAACGCCCCTGACCATCACGCAACCGCATCCAAGGCGGGAACAAGGAACCAATCACGAAACCAACTCCACGCGGGAACGAAACCTGCAACCCGATGACGTGCCAGTCACCACGAACGAAACACCCCGACGCCGTCCCTCGTCCATCCCCGTCCGTTCGTCCGTTCGTCCGTCGCCCCAGTGCATCCGAACCTCAAGTCTAGAAGTTCAGATCGCCGTCGCCTGATCCATGGCCGTTAACTCACCCTTCTGCTCCGGCACTCTCATCAGCAAGTGGACTATCCCTCTCTTCCCTTCCATCGCCTAGATCCTAGCTTCCATATCCCGGACCCAGCAAGTAAACGGGCAGCTTCCTCCTTCTCACAGAAACATCGTAACTCATCAGTAGTAGCAAACTACTGTACAACATCAACAACAACATCAACTAACAACAAAAGCAGCAACACACGAACTCCGAAGTCCACCAAACTCTCCGCGTACGTCGTCGTGGAAGACACTCAGACATGTGGGCGGCACTCGACCGCCGCACCGCCAGGACTCCCACTTCTAGCAGCGCCAGTTGTTTGGATTTTCTACAGCCGTGGACGCGTGATGGGAATCTCCCACGGCGA
The DNA here is from genome assembly GCA_950106755.1 of Climacium dendroides. Classification (NCBI taxonomy): domain Eukaryota; kingdom Viridiplantae; phylum Streptophyta; class Bryopsida; order Hypnales; family Climaciaceae; genus Climacium; species Climacium dendroides. Next base: position 17,509,676 of record OX467089.1, read on the forward strand.
CTGATCTATCAGGCCTGCGGGGGTCAATGTTCGGAAGGAGGGAGCTCAGTGCTGTGAGGTTTCCGAGCACGTGGGATTGGGATTGACGGAGGGATTGGGTTTACACACTCATACACACTTTGCAGCGTTTGGGTTTGGGTGCGCTAGCTCAACAGCGTCCTGGAATCGAAGCAGAAGTGGTAATTTTAGTAGGATTGGTGAGTTTAGTAGCATCGGTGGTTGCCAGGGTTGACGGGGAATTCAGGAGTGTCCGCTTGTTGCCGGTGGGGGCGCCAGATGCTGCTGTCTGGCGTTGAATGGGGTGTGATACTGTGAGTGTACCGAGCGTTCACTTGAGTTGGGGAGCTAAGCTTAAAGGTGGGAGAGGCTAGTGGTGACGAACTGATAGAAGGATTCTTTTTTTTTGGTTTAATGTAGTTGGCGAATTTGGGGTGTGGATCCGCTTTTCGTGGCGGAGAGGTCGGGCGTTGCGTTTTGGTTTTGCGTTGGCGCAGTTGTTCGTCGACACGATCTGCCAGGTTCTCCCACTCCGGTCTGGGATTTCAAGCGTCTAGGGAGGACGTGGTTTTATGTTTTCTGTTTAGTTTGGAATCCAGGACTTGTTTGTCTAGAATCACCTTGCGGATTCGGTTTTTACAAAGACGTGGGGAGTTACCTCATTAGCTGGTGTTGACCTTCGAATTTCTGAAAGGGCGCTCGACGTGAGTCGAATCGGTCGCCGCGCATGAGCGGCCATGAAAGGAGCGGATTGGATTCCCCCTCTTCTTTCGCTCCTTCCGATTCAGGATCGCTCTTGCTGAGTTCAGGAGAACCATCTTCCGATTCACGTGTTGAGGAGTTTCATCATCTCTAGTCCCAATTCAGGAGTTGCTCGAGGAGTTTCCATAGCTTTCGCTCCTTCATCAATGGGCTCTTAAACCTGATTCCACGCTCGAATTCGCGTCTTCAGAAATTGACTAGTGTAGTCGCGGCATGATCGTGGTCCCTTAAGATGGGCAGTTGTTGCACCAAGAGTCCTGTGGACGAGGATCCCCCCGTCCGCAAGTACCACCACCACCAAGTCGACGAAGGTCTCCGTGCGAAGCAAGCGCGTGCGAAGCAGCATCAAGCTCTTAACGTTACTCCCTCCCAGAAGCATCAGCCCCCAAGTTCTCATCACCCCCCTTCTTATCATCATCAGACGAATGGCGGAGTTTCGGGGAACCACCGCCACCGGGAACAAAATCAACAAACACCTGCTGCACCACAACAGCAGAGCCACCGACGGCCCAAGTCGATAGTGGAGAATAACAATCCAGTGGAGCATGTGAAGGTTCCAGAAGTTGCTAAGAGACCGCCGTCGTCGCAACACGGTGAGCGGAAGAAGCCGACTGCGCGGGTGGGGAGCAACATCAAGGACAACAAAGAGACAATTCCTTTGGGGAAGAGGACGAATTTCGGCTATCAGAGGGATTTCAAGCAGAAGTACACGCTGGGGAAGCTGTTGGGACATGGACAGTTCGGGTATACGTATGTGGCGATCGAGAAAGCCACCGGGGAGAGGATGGCGGTGAAAACCATCGAGAAAAAACAGGTGTGAATGGTTGCCCTAAAGTTCAGGTTTGCAGTATAATTTGATTCGTTTTTCTGTTGGAGATTAGCTCATTCTGAACGCGAGATGGTTGTTTGTGGTGCAGATGACGCTTCCAATTTCGGTGGAGGATGTGAAACGAGAAGTCAAGATTCTGCGGACGCTCTCAGGGCATGAGAATGTTGTGCAGTTTTACGCGTCGTTCGAAGATGACGACCTTGTTTACATTGTCATGGAGTAAGCCTGCTTCAAACCCTAGTTTGATTTTAGTTTGAATCGGGGTTGGGGTCTGGGGGGAAATTGGGGTAGGGTTTAGGGTTTTGCAGGTTTTGTAGGTTTCAGAAATGCTTCCTCGTTATGACAGCTTTTCGTCTTTCTTATATGTGATTTTGGGTTTCAGATTATGTGAAGGGGGCGAGCTTCTTGATCGAATTCTTGCAAAGTAAGTGTTGGCTTTGAATCTTGTAATGTTTTGTCCTGTAGTTCTTACTCTTGCGTTTCGAATGTAGCATCAAGCATTCATAAGATTGTGTTGGCTGCATTGTGGTTGGCAATTGGCAGAAGCTGCACTTGTCACTAATAGTTGCTACTAATGCTTTCGTCCTGTGAGAGGTGTAGAGCATCTCGAATAGTCTGATTCTTCCCTAAATTAGCAGTCGGGCCGAAGTTCCTTCGTTTGTAGCTTCTTTCAAGAATTGTTTAAAGTAGCAAAGTTATTGAACTAGTGGATGCCCTACTATTACAGGAAGGACAGCCGGTACAGTGAGAAAGATGCTGCAAGAATTGTCAGGCAAATGCTCAATGTTGCAGCTCGGTGTCATCTGAACGGTGTAGTTCACCGTGATATGAAACCTGAGGTGATTTGCGTAATCCTCTCTAATTTTTTCGCTAAACCGTTTGCTTTGTTTTCTAAAGTCCTTGGTTAGTACCCTGCGCTGATTAGGGTTTACCTTTCTCTCTGTTCAGAACTTTTTATTCAAGTCACCGAAGGAGGACTCTCCTTTGAAAGCTACTGATTTTGGGCTATCTGATTACATCAAGCCTGGTATGCCCTTCAAGCTTCTGCCAAGCCCTTGATTTTACTCTTTCAAGCAAGACGGAGGATTCTGTTTGCGGTACTATTCTCTGAATGGAGTAGCATGCAAGCTACTGGTTATGAGTTTTGGCTGTCCATTGCTTATACTCACACTGGGCATGTTACTGGCTGCAGGAAAAAGGTTCCAAGACGTTGTGGGAAGCGCATACTATGTGGCTCCCGAAGTTTTAAAGAGGAAGTCAGGCCCTGAATCTGATGTGTGGAGCATTGGTGTCATTACGTATATCCTGCTGTGTGGAAGACGGCCCTTCTGGGACAAAACTGAACAGGGTATATTCAATGAAGTACGTCTTCCAACTCTTCTTTAAATTTATGTACCTTTGGTATTCAGTGCGACTTCTGAGAAGCGTGTGAGAAAACTTATTACCCATAAATTGGTCATGTTCAACCTATTTTTCGGTCACTGTCATCTTGTATTCAATGCTGTCTATTTCAGGACAGTTCTGCTTTTTACGGGGATATAGGAGGTTATGCACTCATCAATGTGTCATTGTCTTCTATACTTTCTTTATCAGGTACTGAAAAAGAAGCCAGACTTTCGAGAGAAGCCGTGGCCAACCATTAGTCTTAGTGCTAAGGACTTTGTAAAAAAGTTGCTCCTCAAGGATGCTGCCGCTAGACTGACAGCAGCTCAAGCACTGTGTAAGTAGTCAATTGCTGTAAGCTTATCTTTTTTCTTTTACAACAGACCTCTGAGGTATCTGCTTGAAGCTGAGTTCTGAAGAGAATTGCACAAAACAAAGTGTTTTTACTGGTAGAAACCTCCAAGCAAACTCTAGGTATTGAGAAAACCCTGCAAATCGAGTAGTTTCTAAATGTAAAACCTGCCAATTACTACATCATTTTAGGCAGTCTCTAGTATTTTCAAACCCTGCCAAATATAAACCCTAAGTTTCCAGGATAACTCTGGGAGTCGCAGTTTCTAATAAACATTATATACGAATATCCGTGAGCTGATTTGATTGTCTTCTTCGTCCGCAGCTCATCCCTGGGCCAAAGAGGGAGGCGATGCTTCGGACATTCCTTTGGATATTTCCGTCCTGTCCAACATGCGGGAGTTTGTGAAGTACAGTCGCCTGAAGCAGCTTGCTCTTAGGGTAAGGGTTCACAAAAACTCATTGTTGCTTCTCCCGAAACTGATGACCAGGGTCAGCATTTGTAGCTGCTAGCAAGTGTTCAGTTTATGATTTTCTTGTGCTCAGCATGATGCGATTGCTCCCATTTCAGGCTCTGGCAAGCACACTGGATAGCTCAGATATTGCTGACCTGCGAGATCAATTCAATGCTATTGACATCGACCGGAATGGCACCATCACCCTGGAGGAGATGCGAGATGCCCTTCAGAAAGATCGACCCTGGACTATTAAGGAGTCGCGCATTGTGGAGATTCTGCAAGCTGTGAGTACACTCTTACTTTTGAACTTGAAGTACACAAATGTACAACAACGGTATATGAGGGCGGAAATGTAAACACGGTGGTGATAGGCTGATTAAGTCAAATTCTTAACCTGGAAATTGGAAATTGCTTGTAAGATAGTGAACCCATTCTTTTAAGGGGTCCAGTTCCTGTGGCTTGAAATTCTCCCATGTTCAATGCAAGTGCCATTCAAACACTTGACTTGTAAGAACTGAGGTGAACTTTGAGGTGCTTTCACAGTCAAAGATGCTTCTATAAAACATTAACAATGCAACAGTCGTGTTTTAAGAATCTTAAATTAAGAGTACCTGTAGTCAAAGATGCTTCTATAAAACATTAACAATGCAATAGTCGTGTTTTAAGAGTACCTGCAGTCTAGCCTCATGATTGAGACCCTACTATGCTAGTGTGCTGTAAAACGGACCATCTCCTTCACATGGACCCTAGCTTTAGGGGCAAAATGGAGATGAGGTCAAAATGGAGACGAGGTGATCCTTGAATGGATTACTTTAGCAATTGAATGCATCTAGGAAAATTTACTTTTCTATTGCAAGAGCCAATCATAGTCTGTGAATCTGTACATCTCTTTACAAATTGCAAGTGGACAGATTTTGGGAGACCTACGGTCACAAATAGGTGCCTATGTCCTTAATCTTTGAATTTTTTTAAGTAATTCAAAAATGCTTGGAAAAATACAAAACCATTTGTGTTACGTTCCATGTCTATTTTTCTTTCTCTGAAAAATGATATAAAAAAACTTTTATCCACGGAAACCTATGAAAAAGGCGGAACAGCCTTTAAATGGTTGCTTTTAGAGCATACTACCTTACTTCAAATTTCAATCAATCATAACTTATTCAAACAGTATCCAAATAATATAGTGCGCGGGATTCCTCTCAAAAGATGGCAGCAAAAGAAGTTTCTATTCGGACAATGAGAACGACACAGAACAGCTGGAATCGGTTCCCTACCTTCTCACACGGTTGCTTTGTTCTTGCTGCAACAGATGGATAGCAATAGAGACGGCATCGTGGACTTCGATGAATTTGTTGCTGCTACTCTTCATGTGCACCAACTGGAGGAGACCGACTCGGAGAAATGGCAGAAGCGCTCCAAAGCGGCTTTCAGCAAATTCGACTTCGATGGCGATGGTTACATCACTGCGGACGAGTTGAAAATTGTAAGTATCAGCAACTAATCCTTTCAGGAAACCCTAAATAGTAATGAACCCTTTTAATGTTGGTCATACTCATCAGGACACTGATTCTGACTCTTTGCTTGCATTCTTTTCACAGGCCACGGGACTGAAGGGGTCAATGGACACGTTACTGGACGAAGCAGACACAGACGGGGATGGCAGAATCAGTTTACCGGAGTTTCAGAAGCTGTTGCGCCAAGCTAGTCTTGGATCCCGGAACAACAGCGAGCATGTATCGCCTCGCCCAGTCGTCAATCCCAGGAGACGGCAGGAATCTTTAATAACTGCTTCCTGACGAGGAGATGCAGCACTGCTACTAACCCTAAGGTAGTGCATCACTTCGAATTTTTGTATGTTTTTGTCTGACAGAGGAACCCTAAATTCGCAGCAAACAATGCGTTATTTGGACACTGCATGCAAATGTCTTGAAGGATCGAAGTGTTGTTGATGGGTGTTCTGAATTCGCTTCTTTGACAATAGGTACACAAGTGGTTACGGGGGTGTACAGCAGCTGAACATCTGCGGTTTGGGGTTCCTGGTGTCTCGACCCTAATAACCCTAATTATCAACCTCGCATCGAGTTCTGGGAAGGTTCTTTTCGTTGCTGGGGAAGGACTCGGCGAGTTAAACCTACTGCGGCAATTTCTGCTCAGGTTGGCGTGAGCTTTTTTCGTAGCGAGGTTCGCCACCCAGCGGAACTCTGGCAATGCGAATGTGGACACCTTTGTATCATGGCTCGCATTCCTTGGAGTGTGAAGAACAGTATATTGTAGCCAGTAATACGGCTGCATGTCTGTTGAATAGGTAGGACGATTCTTTCAACTTGTGGCATCCGCTTCAGTGAATTCCATGGTTAATTTCTGCAGTTCGGTGCCTCCGCTGTCATGGTTTCTTGGATTCAGTGTCATTGTTTTAAAATCCAGTGGCTCTGAATAACTGAAACCTGTCATTTCTCAATTCGACTTGAGGATTGTGAGATTTTCTCTTGATTCTTGGATACTCACAGCATTCTCTTGTCTCGGGGTCCTTCCAATAGAATCCTGTGCATCCACGATTCCAATTTGAATTGGGTCGTAGATGGTACATCAGTTGCTGCCGATATTCAAATCTATGCAACCCTAAAAGACCTAGAATGCGTACGCATCAGTCAATTGAAAAGGTGGCGCAAGCATGTTGTGCAGCTTCTTACAATGACATAATTGACACCTATGCTAGCTCAAGAAAAATCAAGGTATCCAGGATTTTTCGATCTTTTGAAATCTTCACGAGTTCTAAATTTTTGATTCATCACTTCAATCGCTCCCATTTTCAACCATATTGAGTGAATCTAGATCATATCCCGCTTTTCACATGTTCTCGGATGGACTACAAGAATGATTTCAGAATGTTCTAAATGTTTATTATAAATTAGTTCATGTACAGTACACTCCAATTTCAGAATGCACTAAAGTTCGTACATGACGCTTGAAAATTGAATGCGAGTTTTCATGACATTGAATTCCGTAGATCCTCTTGAATAAAATCCCGGGCGATTCGGCTCCATGATCTTTACAATTGTACCGAAAATCGTCCTTATCATAATAAACTTACAATTAATCTTGTACAGTGACCGGCACTTTGTAAGCACCACGTCTGTTTCACAACCAAAAGCCAACTTTCTTCTTCACCAGTGCGAATTCCGTACGAAATGCATACTAAATTTCATCTCAAACATCGGCAACAATTCACAATCTTCCAAGGAATCAGAAGGTGAGCACAGACCCTCCAAATCTGTTTGTGAAAAAAGTCCATTCCTCTCCCACGATAAACTCGGCTGATGCTACACAGAATGCCCGGCGAACACAAAATGCGGGCCCATGTTGGTATCAAATGCTGTGGATCAAAGCAAGGAAGATGATGAGGATGACGAAGAAGAAGAAACAGGTGACAACGTGGAGTTGGAAGTGGTGGTAGTGGTGGTGGAGCAGGATGAAGCAGAGCAGCAAGAGGAGAAAAAAAATGTTAAGAAGCAGCAGAAAGAACAGCGACGCCAGCCTGATATCTCGCACTTCGAGGAAACAACTACAGTGAATCCGATCCGTCAACAAGTAGAATATCTTGAAACTCGTCAAGCATGATCGCCGGATTCAGCGCCGAAAAATAAACTGCAAATGATGCTCGCGCATCCAAACCCTAAAATCCTCCCGCTGTCTAACCCTAATCCTATTTCTCTTTTGTGCCCAACAACCCGCTCATCCCCATACACCCCTGCCGCAGAATCAACTTCTCTAATATCACATCCTCTAATATCACATCCTCTGCATGGTAGGGTTCTAAATGCATCCCTTATCTAGAAAGGGGTGACATGTTGATTGTAATATCTATGATAAATATTGATCAAATAGGTGCTTTAAAAGGGATGGTCTATGCACCCTCTATTTTAAATGCATTGCAGTTAGAAATGTCTCTTTTAAAGCAACAAATCTACCACTTCCTACACAAAAATTTAGGAATCTAAAAATTTGCACTAAAAGTGGTGGATCTCTTTGTAGATGACTACTTAGTTTGTAATTGCATTGCCTAAGGTGATCTTCTATAATTGCATTGTGTAGGATGGACAAATGGACTTCTAGCATGTGTATATAGTTTGATGTGTGGAATTTGTGCAATCATTTCTCTACATTTTGAAATATATTTTGAAGACATTGTTGCAATTACTTTACCACTATTGCAAGAAATTATTTGATATTAGTAAAGTATTTTTTCCAATGATCCATAAACTAATATAATTTAACAAACTCCATCCATCTATCATGATGTCATACATGTCACTTGTTTCAAAGATGAATAGTGGAGTAGTATTTCAAAGGTGTGTTGTAAATTTAAAGTTTTGTTCTTCTCACAATTAAATAGGAATGATGGTGTTGGTACAATGTTGTGATGTTTGTGGAAACAAATTTGTGAGAGATATTTCCAAATTTTTTGTCATTTGTGGTGAGAATCAAATAGCGCAAAAAATTGTAGAAGAGTTGAAGCATTTGGAGATGGAAGATGAAAGCAACATGAGGGGGCTTCTTATTCAAGTTGCAATTCAAATAGTATTGGACATTTTTGAGCAAACAAAAAAATGGTTAGTAGAAGTACAAAGAGTTGGAAGATTGCCTTAGGAAGCCTTTTATTTGGAGGAAAAAGGCTTCAATGATTTTGTTCTCTTTTCAAAGGAACATCAAAGGCAAGTGATTTAGATCATCAAAGGCAAGTTGGGATGATTTTTTATTCCCAGATCCATACATGGAGTTCTTTTTTATTGTCATTTTGATGACATTCCCACAATGTCATGACTTGCACTTGTAAAAGAGAGACTTTATATATTTTTTAAATTTTGACATCATATTGCCAAGGAAATTGATGTAATTGAGATGATTGTATATTGAGATGTTCGTTAAGTAGAATTAGGTTCAAACTTGAAGGAAAACCCAAATTGTTAATAGCTCTAAGATAGAATTGAAGCACTAATTTCACCTGTGAAATTGTTTTAGAAATAGATCTTAACTATGCAAAATTTATGTTTATGAAAAATTGTAAAAATTGAGTTTGGAATTGAATCCTACAAGTTATTTTTTTTGAATGCTCTAATTGCACCCAAAACAAGATTGTTCATACCATTCATACAACTTAAAAATCCAAATAAAATGAATAAAAACTTTCCATGTAGATAAAAAAATACAATCTATGAGGGAAAAAATTTAAAATTCCAAGTTTAAATTTTTGTAGGACTTTTTTCTACCTATTGAACTAAAATTTGGGCTTTTTGTGCCATAATTTTTGCTTTTGAGCACTTATTTAAAATTTAAAATATATATTTTCAAAAAGCTAATGTTTTTTTATCTTTATAAGAAGTTCAGAAAACCATGACAAATATTGAGACTATAGGAACATGCCTAAATTTCATTTTGTCTCTCTTGAGGACAATGGGACTTTGGAGTTTATGTGCTATTAAGAGAAATTTATAGAAGAATTTATGCAATAATTATATAGTGTCCTTTTAACAAATAAAACCCTTCATTCCAAACTAATATTGTATGAAATTTTGATGTATACAAAATGTCATTCTACTCTATTGCATCAAACTTATGCAACCAAAGTGGTTTGGATGATAAATGAAAGCTTTATATTTTATCCAAGGGATAAATTATCATATGCAATCTTTGTCCATTGTCAACCTAACCATCCCTTGTCATCTACATGGTGACCTTGGGGTTTATAGACTACCATTTTCAAACCATCAAAGATCTTTCCTCACTAAGGGCAAATCTTTTCTAATCTATTAAATGTTAGTAATGGATGTTTTTGGTTCCTTCTCTTCCAAAATGATCTTCTATTTGGACAAAATGTTTGGGTATTTAGGCTTCACCCTTAAAGGTTTTTGACTATGTTTACACCAAAAATGCTCCAAAATTGTCATTTTTAGTATAAATATCAAATTTCATAAATTTTCACCATTTAGATTGCAAGGTAGTAGTGTTTTAATTGACAAGAATCTTTTTTAGTTTTAGAAAAATAGGGCAATTGCACTTCACAAGGTCATATTTTTATGAAAAAATGTCCCAAATGGTGGTAATTCTTTGGATTCATTCTTCACGGCAAGTTGGAGATATACTTTAAAAATTTTAGATCATTTGGAATTGTACAACATATAGGAAAAAGTAGTAAGCAGAAAGAACTAGATAATGATTATTTAGTAAATTTTTAACATTTATTTATGAAATTGAAAAAAGCCAATTCCAATGGTTGTAATGTTGTGATAAACAAACTACACCTAATATTTTTATTTTTATTTCCAAAATATTAGGAATTGACTTAAATAAAGGACTTTAAAGTTGATCTTAGAGTAGAGATTCTATAACTATCCGCAAACTATCCACAAACTATAACTCCCCATAACTTTCATCTCATTAATCAAAATGGAATGATTCAAAGCTTTCCACATGTATGTAAATATAAAGAATCAATTTCAATTATTTATTTCTTAAAAAAGTGATTTTTGAATAATTATTTTTTAATTGCCCCAACTACTTGTTGAGCAATGAAAACTACATATCATACGATAACTTTTTAATCATGTAGTCAAAAGTTATGAAAATTATTGGACCTTAAAAGTTACTCCTTATACACAAACTGTGTGAATTTTTTTTAAATAATAATAATAATTCCATTCATAGTGAGTTGCCCCAAATCACTATATTGCCAAAAAATGCACTTTAAGGCTTTAAGGGTTAAAATAATGTTATTTCAAACTGGTTTGAGCTATAGATAGAATTTGATGCACTCTTATTGTCTTTAAACTTTGAGTTTGGAAGCCCTTTTAAAAGTGCAATATTAAGTGTAATGCAATAAAATTAAGGAGAACCAAAAGATCATTTTGGAATGGAGGAAGCACATCCATCTCCATGTATGCAACCATCTCTTGAGGTTATTAAGCTATAGAATGTACATATGGCAAACCCTTAAAACATGACAAACTTTGAAAATGATACACTATTTGAGTGCTTCCAACTATAATAAGGTTGATATCCCTTATGTGCATACAATTTCAAACTTGAAAGGTAAGAGTAATCCTAATTGGACTCATTTGAGCCCCTTCAAATGACCATATAAGGACAGATAATGGGGGATAACTGTAAAGCTACCCCAATCCTACCTATCATAGTTCCTTTGCAATCATTGTGGTTGTGTAGAGAGAAATTGAGGAACTTCAAGGTTTGAAAAAGAGGTCTTAGGTCCATCTTTTTAGAGATAATGTGTATGCTTATCTTAGAGCAAAGCCACCTGTCCTACAAAATGCAGGCAGCCTTGACCTGCAAAGATGGGGGTTTGGTCGGGTTTGGCAGTTAGGCTACTAGGCTTGCCCCACCCATGGCCTCTTAAGAGGCCATACCCCCCAGCCTGACGATTCACATCAATGAAAACAGAGTGAAAGAACAAGAGCTCCGAACCTTCGCCAACCTTTGTGCCTCTTGTCACTTCCTATTTTGCCAACCGTAGGGTGGCCTGCAAATCGAGGTCGTTTTACCAGTGTTTTTGGCTTGTTCTTCCTAAGAAGCCATCCATTTTATAGGACAAGTGGGGGTGTTTTGGGGGCACCTCTTAACAATTCATCCAGGACGGGTGGGGATGCTCTTACAGTAAGCCTATAGTGGGTCCGATGGATGACTTCACTATTAATCGTAGAAACAAAAAATGCACACATTGATTCCATACTAGTGGGAGTATTTTGGGTGAGGCTACCTTCGTCACCGAGGGCCGCGTCCTTCCAGGGTCAAGACTGAACCTCGAATGAATAAGTTCCTAGATTTTGATTACGGCAGGTCTGTCGGGCGTCTCTGCGGGCCACTCAGTCCATCGATCGTGTAATGTACTGGAATTTTTTGCATCAAAAAATGCCACCGGCAACCTAGCCTCACGATTCATCAGAATCGTCAGCTTGAGATACCTTGGGATCGGATGCAGCACGCACTCCCATTGATCGCGGCGCCTGCTAATGATTGGAAATTCGGTGGTAATCCAAAGATTCGGAGCTAGCTAGCGGTGCTCTATGAAAAACAAATTTCATACGGTGACTCACACTGACGGTTCAGTGAAGTGCTCCTGATGGTCGACGATTCATCAGTCCGGTGGAATCCGTCCCTGCCTACCTTTCGCCGAAAATCCCCAACACACCTGAGCCCGCCTGCAAATGCAAACTTCATGTCCACCCCAGGGAGTACGTACGTACGTGGCACTATTCCGCAGCAGGGAATCGGAAGAATGATGGATTATTATTGCTTGCTTGCTTGCCACTGGGAGCAGGCTTCTAGTAAAGTTAAGCCCAGCTCAAATTCCCAAGCGAAGATTCAGCACTTGGACAGAAAGACTGCGGGGACTTTTTAGCTGTAGGTACTGTAACTTACCGCGTCCTTCGCACAGTGCTTGCGTGGTCAAAGTGACGATGCGGTAGCATCTGCTGTTGACTATGTTGCCAGTTTGGTCTGGCTACCGCTCCAGCTGCTCCTTGTTCTATTTTGGGGCTGGAAACAGGGAATTGGGTGGCAGTTCTGCTACATTTTCAGTCGTCTCAATCTCTGATTTCAGAGAATTTCGTCATGCACTATGTGTACACTGATTATGTAGTACTGCACTAATGGATTTGAAAATGCTATTCAATGTAAGCTTTACTCTGGACGAAGATTTTTAGCAAGAGCATAGTGATATCAATACTATTCAAAGGTTGAGGGGATCTTTGTAAACATTGTTGGTAAAAATATTCATCAAAAGTACAAGAAAATAGCATTCTAAGTGTGTGAAGATATATGTCACAATTTTGGGCACATGGAATACCACCAATTTAACGAAATTGGCATTTCAATTAGTGTGGTTAACACTAAATTTCATTATCAGTGTATGGGTAGGGTTATTGTTCTTCCCTACGCAACTAATTTTGGTAGAGTGGGTTGCACATTGGAATCATCCATGATATTTGTACAAATGTACTGTACAATCATCCACAATATTATATATTAATGGAGAATTTTGTTAAAATGGTGGTATTCCATGTGCCATTTTCAGACAACCCGCTCTGAATTGTAAAATTGGCATTTAGGATAGGTATAGTTTTTAGGAATCTTGAACTTTTATAGATTTAAGAAATCTATGACCACTATAGATTTCAGATCGCACGATCTGAATTGTAAAAAGTGACATCTAGTACAAATGTAGATTTCATACATCTAAGAATGGTATAGATTTTAGACATCTATGACATTTGTACACTTTAGACTACCCGCTTTGAACTATAAAAATTGCCAAAGTAGTCGAAATTTGCCATTTTAACAAAATTGCCAATATTAATGGTCAATTTCATTAAAATGGCGAAATTCCTCTACTTTGGCAGTTTTTACAATTCAGAGCTGGCGATCTGAAGTGTACAAAAGTCATAGATGTCTAAAATCTATACCATTCTTAGATGTGTAAAATCTACATTTGTACTAGATGTCACATTTACAATTTAGATCGTGCGATTTGAAATCTATAATAGTCATAGATTTCTTAAATCTATAGAAGTTTAAGATTCCAAAAAACTATATTTATCTTAGATGTCACTTTTACAATTCAAAGCAGGTGGTCTGAAAATGACACATGGAATGCCGCCATTTTAACAAAATTTCCCATATTATTAGTTACTTTCATTCAAGTACTAGTGAGTCTAATAATTTTTAAAAGGAGTTAGCGATTTCATCAACATGAACCAAAATAGAAAAATTAAGTAAGATTTTGGCAAAAATTCACCAAATTGTTTTGGCTATTGCTAAATAAATGAATTCAAGAGATGCCATGTGCACGTCCAAATTTTGTACATAATTAATTCAAAATGAAGAAATGTACAAAATTTTGAGAAAATCCAAGAATATTACCCAAAACAAATTTAAAATTTTAAGTTTAAGGTGTTTTAAAATTGTAAAAATTATATAAATGACTAGAGATAGTGAAATACCATAATGGACAATTTTTATGGTTCAAATCATGGTTGTCATACTAGACAAGTTACTATTCATTTCTTGTTCTGTAGGACGAGTTACTATTCATCAAATGTACCTTTCAAGTACATTTGATGAATAGTAACTCGTCCTACAGGACGAAAAATGAATAGTAACTTGTCTAGTATGACAACCATGGTTCAAATTAGGTGATCTGAAATGTACAAAAATCCTAGATGTTTATAATCTATATCATTCTTAGATGTATGAAATCTACATTTGTCCTAAGTGTTACTTTTATCATGGTTGTCATACTAGACAAGTTACTATTCATTTCTTGTCCTATAGGACAAGTTACTATTCATCAAATGTACCTCTCAAGTACATTTGATGAATAGTTACTCGTCCTACAGGACGAGAAATGAATAGTAACTTGTCCAGTATGACAACCATGATGGGGAATTTCATTAAAATGGCGATATTCCATGTGCCATTTTTATAGTGTGCCGCTTCCACAGTTCAAACCGGGTAGTCTGAAATCTATTAGTATCCTAGATTTGTGAACTCTATACCACTATTAGATGTATTAAATCCAAGAAAGATGTAGATTTCAAACCAATCAGTTTAAAAAATCTACATATTTCTTAGATTTTAAATATCTAATAATGGTATAGATTTCAAAAATCTAGGATGCTAATAGAGTTCAAACCGCCCGGTCTGAACTGTGAAAATGCCAAAGTCACAGAATAATCGCCATTTTAATGAAATTCCCCATCATGACTTTTATAGTTTAGACTACATGGTCTAAAATCTATATTTGTCTTAGATTTCTAAAATATATTATACTCCAAGATCTTTGAAATCTATATGTGTCATAGATGATACTTTTACAATTTAGACTGGACGGTTTTAAAATGGCCCATCATATATAAGGAATATTGTATATGGGGAATTTCATTAAAATGGCGATTATTCTGTGACTTTGGCATTCTAACAGTTCAGACCAGGAAGTCTGAATTCTACTAGTGTCCTAGATTTTTGAAATCTATACCATTATTAGATATCTAAAATCTAAGAAATATGTAGATTTTTTAAACCAATTGGTTTGAAATCTACATCTTTCCTAGATTTAATACATCTAATAGTAGTATAGAGTTTACAAATCTAGGACACTAATAGATTTTAGATTGCCCGGTCTGAAATGTGGGAACGGTACACTGTGAAAATGGCACATGGAATATCGCCATTTTAATGGAATTCCCCATGTATACAAAAGTTGTGAAATTATAGAGGAGCTTGAAGAGCCAAAAGTTTTGCAAAATGATGAAAGTTGTAGAATTCTATGAAGAAGAATGTTTCAACATTGTATAAAAAGTTGTATCATGATCGAAAATTTTGTTAAAATGGTAGTTTTCCATGGGCCATTTTCAACCAATAAGTTTGAACTGTAAATTTGACATCTAGGATAAGTTTAGATTTTAGAAATCTTGAACTCATGTATATTTTAGAAATCTAGGATTTGATGTAGATGTTAGAGTGCACAATCTAAATTGTGAAAATACCATCTATGACACATGTAAATTTCAAACATTTAAGAATGGTATAGATTTAAGAAATCTAGGAAATTTGTACATTTCAAACCGCCCAATCTGAGCTGGAAAAACTGTCCAAATTGCTGAATTTTGCCATTTTAATGAAATTGCCCATCGAGTCTATGAAGGAGAGCTTCTTAACCCCTGAGCACCCCCAACCCCCCCAAATGTGGCCTCCTACTATGAGACCTTTGACCATTATAATGTCCTAGGTTGTATGGTGAAAACTTCCACAAATTTCTCCAAAGATGCCCTCCCTCCCTCTCTTGCAATCTAAACTATCATGTCTCTTGAATCTTATTTTTTAATTGGTGGGGTCTACTTGAGTGACAATTTGTAGCTTGTTTTTGGAATTTGTGCGGGGTGCTCAGGGTTAAAACTTGAAATGGCTCATTTAGAACCCGTGAAATACTTAATTCCAAGAGCCAAATGCCTTATGTCCTTCAAAATAATTCTTCAACACTAGTAAGGGTGTTGCACATGACCTGCACTGACTCATAATAGTTTTAAATCAGAAAGTAACTACCTCGTCAATTACGTGTGCTGTTCACCCACTAGCTCTACCTCAACCGTGCTCCTAACTTCTGGGATGGTCAGCAGGGCTAAGTAGGAATCGAATGTCTTCCATCCAGAATTAACTAATACACTGTAAAAACATGGGTCCCTTCAGTGGAAGCCGTTTTTTTTTTTTATTGCACTAATTTCTGCCAATTGGCTACAGCCAAAACATGTTGGCTATATTTTGTAAAGGAAAGGAAATTTTCATTTTTTGGGTCAAAATAGCTAGATTTCTGCTGTATTTCAAGATCACTAGCCAAATTTGACTTGAGTGTCCCCTAGATTTGATATAGATATCACCAAGTATCACCCAAAGCATTACATCCATCCATTACGATAGGTTGTTTGTTTCTTTTGTTTTGTTTTGTTGTGTTTGTTTGATACGGTGAGATCTCCTGGGCCGTGCACCTCATGATTTAGTGCTTGGTATTGTCGGAAAGCCCTTGGTGAGGAGGGGTGTACAGACTTTGTTTCGTGGTGTTTGGAACTTTCAGTGGAAAAGTTATTGAGTTTCAAAGTTTTTATGCATTAGAAAATTATTTTTACTTACATTTTGGCTGTGGCAACGGCACAGGGCAGACTGGTGAGTACTGAAGAAACAGTTGTCTACTTCTCCAGAATGATTTAAAAAAAAGAAATCGGAGCCTCGAGCTCGAACAAATCAGTTGAAAAGAAAGGCGAGAGCTGATGCCCACAGCGGAGGGCGGGAGAGATCGGCGGGCGGCCAGCACTGAGTTCAGTTGCAGGCATTTATTCCGGGTCAGCATGATACTTGTGCACACGTAAGTTTTGTGGGCAATGGAAAAGGACCCGAATTGACCCCTCCGGAATTGAAACCGAGAAAAGGGAACATTTCTACTCCACTGTAGCAGTCTAGTACTTGACGGCTGTTGACGTAATGCTAGTTTCGAGAAAAGGCTCGGAAGTTGCCTCCCCATGCCACTGGTGTTACCGCTAGTCCCGTCTGTCTGTCATCCCAGCTCCGGACTTGCTGACTTTAACCGACTTGAATAAAAGCCATCAATCGGTTCAAATCATGTCTTCAATTCTTCATAGTTCAGCTAGCTTTGCGGATGTGGAT
This sequence comes from Climacium dendroides, assembly GCA_950106755.1. NCBI lineage: Eukaryota > Viridiplantae > Streptophyta > Bryopsida > Hypnales > Climaciaceae > Climacium > Climacium dendroides. The sequence continues at coordinate 17,526,680 of OX467089.1, forward strand.
GGGGGTAGGTCGATGTGTTCGAGTGATCGATTGAATGCAAAGTGTACACTGTCTTGAATCGATAAGGTCAGGTCTACGCTATTCAATCCGTTTAGTTTCATGTATGTATCGTGGCTGTTACTATATTTATCTATGGGAGGATCTTGTGGGGTGGTGGGAGTTCGAGGGACTAATTGAAATTAAATTTGGAGTAAATCAGAGCTAGAAACAATACCATTCACCCCGCGCCGGGCCAGTTTTAGTTCATTGCTCCTTAGCAGGCTATCGTGTTCCTAACTAGCTCGTCTCATGATTTCCAGTAACCTCTTGAAGAATTGTGTCTTAGACTCTTTGGTCTCAGTTGGAAGTAGTGGTTGATTTGTCCATGTTAGACAATTATGATCAAAACTTCTACATTTTAAATAGAATATCTTGCCTGTGTTCTTCGGTCCTAACTCTTCGCATTATTAGTAAGTAATTAACCACTTGAAGAATTTTGTCCTTGCAGCTAGAATTAATGATAATTCATCCGATCCATGTTGGGTTATTAATCACATACTCATCCATGTTAGGTGTTCAATCACATATCTTGCCCTAAAAACAACACTCAGTTAGCAAAGTGGTAAAATGGTAGTACGTAATTGATCGCATCCGGGATGACGTCCTGAATTGTACGTGCTAACGTCAGTCTTCTTCTTTCTCTCAGTGGGGGAGGTTATTTCAAGTAGTTAATATGCGCCATCTCGCTCGAGATTCTGTCCAACAATGACTGTATTAACGAACCTTTTATATTATTGGTAGTATGTGCAGACTGGAAGTAAATAGAATCAGATTGCGTACATGCATTGTCGATTCATATATCCCTGACAGAAGCATTAATTCTTACATGTGACGTTGACTGTTGTGCTTTCATCAGACTTAAACAATTCAAGCTCGTTCTTTACTTCTTCAGGAGACTGGACAACCTCTGAGACCATATCGAAAATGTCAGGAAGTGGATCCATACGGTATAAAGGAGTCCGAATGCGGAAATGGGGCAAGTGGGTGTCGGAGATACGAGAGCCTCACCGACGAGCTGAAGCACGAACCAACCGAATTTGGCTCGGCTCCTTCCGATCTGCCGAAGAAGCGGTACACTCCACAGATTCCTTGCACCTCAAATTAGTGAAATTACATCTGAGTGATCCAGCTGAGACATGCAGGAATTCTGCCAGTGTGTGATTGAATCCCGTACATACACTAGCCAGTCTCACAGTCTCACTAGCTAATTCAAGTAAACCAATCACTCTACCAGCTTTAATATCTCCCTGTGATTAGTGTCGGTAAAAAACATTGCTCGAAATTATGTTTCCATTAGCTCGCTGGCTAATTATACTTAAGAATGCAGCTGATAGTCGAAATCCTTTAAGCTGCTAGGCTAAATCTACTCTTGTTCAGTTGAGCACTTGAAAGTTGAAACCCCGCCAATTTCAAGCACAGGTGAAATTTCGATATGGAAATTCGACAAATGCTCTTTCATGTCCAAATTCCATTCCTAGTGTTTCCGATTCTACCAGCACTGGACATTGACTATGGATTTCTTCAAAATTCTGTAGATGGGCACTTTGGATATCTCCTGTGAGGCCGCACGCTGGTAATTAAAGTCCATGTTTCCTTGCCAGGCTCACGCATACGACGCAGCGCTCCTGTGCTGCCGCGGCCGCACCTCCGCTAACCTGAATTTCCCGAACTACAACTACAGTATACCGTCCGGAACACCAGGACACTACAGCATCCGTGAGATTCAAGCAGCGGCAGCGGCCGCCGCTGCCGAGTACGCGGGTCGACCGTTCTCGTACAGCAATTTCATGTCCCCCTCGGCGGAGAGCTCTTCCTCGGACAATGAAGATGAGGTCGAAGACATCACGTACGACGAAGAAGCTCAATCTTCGCAGCCTTCCTGGGGTGGCAACAACTGGTCGCCTTACGACGACCCAGGCTATCAAGACTCCGCTCCTCCTGGCAATTACGATGACGACGACAGTGATGAAGATAGTGACGATGATGAGCCCCGGCTATGGTGATATCGATCTTATCGATCAGAAATATCGATCAGGTGTATCGAACAGATCGATCACCCAGCTAGAACTCCAGTATGGTCTAAATGCGGCGTGAAATTTAATTATGCTTATTCCCTGACCTTACTTGAGCTGAGTGTTAATTTAATCTGTTGACTGAGGTACTTTGTTTTTGTACTGTTTAGGTAGGTAGCTAGTTAGTTAATTAGTTGCAAGTTTTGTTTCTTTGAACTGTATTGCAATCATCCTCGGGGGTCGATGTAATCGTTCAGTGTCTGTACATGATGTGGTCTGGCGTTCCGTGCCATCCTGACAATAATAATAAAAACTGCAACTGTGTTTCAAATCTAGATTTTGTGCAGCTGCTAATGTGGACCTGACTATGGCCTCGTGAATCCCATGTGAGGTTGATACTGGCATGTGCTGGATGATCAGTTGTACACTTGGAGTAGATGATTACTAGTTATGTAGTGGACCAATTTCAATTGATTATTTACGGTGTAACACTGTTTGGTGAATATGGCCATTTTCGTTAACCTGGCGACAGTGTTTCAAAGTGCCAATGTTGTGGCTTTCAAGCTAGCTTTCAAGTGCCCACAGCTCGGATGTAAACAGAATGGATGTAAAAGCTGAAAATAAAACTGTGATAATTTTATTGAAGTCATCTTTTTTAACCAAAATGAGGTTTTGTGCGAATTCACCCTTTCTCTCCACATTTAAATTCAAGTTATTCTCCCCCCTCTCCCTTTATAACTTCCATGTCGAAACTGAAGGGATAAGCTAGACTGATTTGTCCTAATACCCCGTGAGACACTAATTTACCAATGTAATTGCACTATTTTCTTAAAATTAGTGCAGGTTGGAATATTACTGTATTATACCAATTTCCAGAAAAATGATATTTTCTAGTGACAATAATTTTCTGCAAGGTGATGCTAATTTCCCCATTTACAAATGGTAGTGTACCTTACATTCGTATTTTGCCTCTTTGGAGGTTTTAATATATGGTTACCCTATTAGTGGGGTGAGAGAACGGACGAGACTAAATAGAATGATCCGTGTGGCCATTGGATACCTAGATGTTATTCCATTGGTGTGAGAGAATGTGACAATACATAGGAGGAGGCAGGCCAGGGAGGACTGACCCCTCTATTGCCCCGTTTTCTACCCCTGGATAAAATACTGGAATCTTTTTATTTGCCATCCATGAAAAAATTTGCAAACTTTGAATTCATATTTGCAATCAGAGACCCCATATTAGTCTAGGAAGGTGTAGAGAAACAAATTTTACATGGTCCCAAATAGGGGGCAATTTTTACATTTACCCCTGGTTGGGGCAATAGAGGGGTCAGTCTTCCCTGGCCATAGAAGGCATCTATACGTTTAATTTCCTCTGTTTCCAAAGTCAAAGCGACGACTTGAGCGAAAGAGAAAGCCGGTACTCCAGCATACGGGAACCACCGGCACATACATAATGGCGGGGCTCCTCCCCAACTCCGGCATCGTAAATATATCGATATCAAGCGGCCTTTGTCGTCTTCCAGTGCCTGCCATGCCAGGACATTCCCACCTCATCAGTTTTGATCACCGAATTTCGTTCGTTGGGACTTGGGACTGCTGCAGCTGTCACCGTGCCAGACTGCCAGTGGCCATAACCTTCCTCCCCCATCAGATCGCCGGTTCTTTTCGGTTGCTTCCGGTTCTTTTCGGTACAGTATTTGGGGCCGGATGGAAGCTTTTGTACCGGAAACGAGGGAATCCGTTCGATGTGGGTATGATTCTCAGTTCGGTGGTCCGAAGGGTAGGTCTGCCAAGTGTCAACGATCAGTGAGGAAGAGAATGTTGGTGGTAATGGTGACTGGTCACCCGAGAGAGCGTGCATGTGATCTGTATTATTCCCTCAAATTGTGCGACGGGCAAGCTGGTGGAAAATTTAAAGAGCCCCCCCTCAATGAGGCAACAGGGCTTCGTCGTTTGCTGTCGATTGCACGAGGACGCGGCAACCCACGAGGAATGTCAAGTGATGACCGGATGTTCGGTTCACACTCCGCGTCTCCGCCTTCCTGCAATGAATCGAAAAGCTGACAGCTTTGGTCACTGGGGAGGAAACGAAGGAAGTACTCCGTACCAGTTTGTTTGCTGCTCATCAGTTACTGTAGGATCATCGGTAGAGTGATGAAGCTATTTACATCCAGGGAAACGGATGAAACTTGCAATTCATGGATGAATTTTTATTTATTCATTCAAAAGTGTGTACATTCATCCAATAGAGCGATTCCATCCTAATTTGGTAGCATTTTGTGATTTCATCCACTAAAAAAGGAAAAATATCTTGCCAAATGCTCTTTATAAGAATTTTGTATTGCTTTTGAGCTAAAATTTGCTCAAAAAAAAACATCCTAGAAGGAATTAATTATTTTCATTAAGATGAAAAAAATTGGGAAATTTGTATTTATACATATCTAGAATCAAAGACCCTAAATTTGTTGGTAGAGGTAATGAAATGCAAAATTAATCTTTGAAATAGAAGGCAAATTTTTACAGTGATTTGCCAACTTGTGCAAATTGGACTTATTGGACGTCATTATTTTAGGAAAAAAATGTTGGAACTAATTACAATTATTGTAGGCAAGGTCGGCAAAAAATAATTCTAAGAATAGATGCCAAAAATTTAGGGGAATTATTTTTCAAAAAACTAAAACATTGTAAGGTGAAATAAAGATGATTGGAGGAAAAAAATTTTAGCATCTATTGAATTTTTTCTTGGAATTAAATAATTATTTGGCAAATAGGTGCCCAACCATATTCTGTATTTATAAAATGTACCATGTGGTGATCAACTTTGAAAATTTTGAAATTGAAATTAGAATCAAAAACTTCAAAATAGCTTCATGTAGTCACAAAATATAAGATTAACTATTGTCTCTAAAATAGAGGGAATTTTTTTACGTTTATCTACCAAGTTAAAAAAATTGGAATTTTTGCTTCTCAGCTTTTTTATTCAATGTGAACTAATACAAGGAGATATTTTCTTATTAACTCCTAAAATTTCCTTTCTTTTGTGTTAAGATTTTTCAATGAAAAAAAATAAACAATGAAAATTGAAACTAGAAAATCAATCCCATCTTCAGTATGTAGAACACATATACAATACAAAGTTTCAAACTCAAATTCCTTATTATTTGTGAGATCTACAAGCTCAAAGTATAAAGTTTTTTTTCCATTGTTTGCCTATGGGGGGATCTCATCTTTAAAATTCAATGAGAATTAGAGGATAATGAATTTATTTTGCATCTTTAGTATGATGTAAATACTAGGGTTGGAAAGTGGAAACTAGTATACCAAAAATCAGAATTTGAATCCACTTTATGCAAAATTTGTAAACATTGTATTACTTGGATTTCATTGAAAAGAATAAAACATCCAAAAACATCAATAAATTCATCAAAAATTCAAAAAATATATTTTTTTAATTTTTTACAATCCAAATTGTGGATTTTTGTATTGTAACAATGAAAAGTGAAAATTGAAAGAAAATTGAAAAAAAAAAAATCTAGAACAAAAATTTCAAATCACAAGAGATGATCTATCATGCCATAGTTGTCAAGATAAGGAATCTCATGAAAATGGCGATAGCATTGTACCATTCCCACAATTCAAACTGGGCAGTCTAAAATCGATTAGTGTACTAGATTTCAGATTGCCCGGTTTGAATTGTGGGATGTCAAAGTCATAGAATATTCTCCATTTTAATGAAATTCCCCATCAAGGGGGAATGTCCTCAAAAATTAAATTGTGAAGTAGCAATTCTTAATAAATTGTGCAACAATTACAGAATTCAAATTTTTGATGCAAAATCACTCAGATTCTAAGAAAACACATCCAAACTCACTCATGCATATAAATTTGTATGAAAATGCTCATTCCAAAATATAAATTTTGCATGCAAACAATCAAAAGTCAATCCATAGCAATTGATCAAAATTTCAAAAACTACAAATGAATGTATTTGCCTGGAATATTATAAGTTAATGATGATTTAAAAAATTTAGCAGATCCTTTTTAATTTGGTGCTATTTAGCTAGAGGCTATGGTAAATATTAAATTAGTGCATCGATCTCAAAATATTAATGTATAGTTTCAAATTTCACTTCTTTTTTAGTGCCACTAATTTTTGGCATCGTTACTAATAGAACAAAGTTGTGATTGTAGGTTTTCTTGAATCTTGTTTTTGAATCATCTAAAATATTAGGTGGTTTGTTTATTTGAATGTACTACATTAATTTATCCTATTAGTAGAACCAGAAATTAGGCTCACTTGTAAAATTAGTATCACTATAATTTTTATTTTAGAAGAAATTAACCCTTATTGAACATTTGTCCCTTCAACTAACAAATTAATTAATTTTTATTGAGATACCTACAATCTCAATTTTAGGCATGATGTTTTGTAACTTTTTATTAAGGTATTTACGAGAATAAATTAGCTTTATGAAAAGTTATTTTTATTTTAATAAATATCCAAGATTATAAGTTATACCACTAAAAAAATAGTTGAGTGGCTGAGCTCTAACAGTAAAACAAATATCACAAATACTTGAATTCATTTTTAACAATGATTTTTTTATTGAATATATTTTTGCCTTCATGGAAGGATTTGATTCATTCCATTTGAATTATTAGTGTGAAATCTATGAAGAGAAACTCTATATTATGTAGGGTGACGTCTTAGAATATTTAGAGTCTACTAGAGAAGGATAAAAGATTATGGGAAATAGTAGATAAAGAAAAAGGGAAAAAATAAGTAAGATAAAAGAAGCAAATTAGTTTGAAGTTGTAATTACTTTTGTAAGCTTCTTATTTAAAGTGAATGTACAACTTCAAACTAATTACCTTGAAATGGAAATTTTATAGAATGATGAAGATTGCACACATTTACAATTCAACTTAGTTACTTAGAAGCTCTTTCTCAAAACCATTGAAATTTTAGATGAATTGTTTTCGAAATGTAGTCCTTATTTAATTAAATAGGTGAGCTAATTCTTGACAATACAAATTTGTTTTGAGCAAGACTATCTAATAAGCCCTCCTAGCTATATACATATATACATACATACACACACATGCACTTACATACACACGTACATAATTATTTTAAAAAGTGATGGTGTATTGTCACTTTGAATATAGTACTTTGGCATTTTCCATAACAAAATTTGTTATGGATCTCATGAGATGCTAGAATTTCTTTTTGAATATGTATGGTGAAAAGTGCTATAGAAAATTATTTTTCAAAATTTTGATGATAGGTTTTGAAATTACAATGTCCAATAAGAAGAAAATCTAACAAAAATTAATTCTTTATTGAAAAAAAAACTTAATCAATATTTTAAAATACATTTTTGAAACAATGTGTAGTGCTTCTAATGAACGCATTCATACTTAGTGTTTAAATTGAAAATAGGGGTTGAAAATTTTATATAATTTTGACCTTCTTAAAAGAAAATATAATTTTCTTGAGCTTTCTATAGCATTTGAGAGACCATGTGCCCTATTTTATAAAATTATGTGCCAAATTACATTTGTTTCCACATTTGTATATACTTTCAAGGGTATGTTTGTCATTAATATTTGTGATAATATACCAGACGTCCCACAAAATAAATACACATTTCTTTGGCAAAGAATCTAATAGCTTATATACATATTATTTGGAAAAAAATATAAATATGGGATCAAATATAAATGAGGATTTGATTTGTTTGTGATAAATACATTCTTTCTATATATAATAGATATTCTTTAGTCATAATAGACTATGCACCTAAAGATGTAAACACACTAACATTGCCTATCACCCTTGGTTTAGAAAATCTAGCCTAGATGTGCTTAAAAAAATTGTCCTCCTTTCCATATCATTGATCTAAATTGCACAAAAAAATTATTTTGACTTAATCTTTGCCATCAATCTCAAATATGGTACTTATAAAATATGATATATGATATACAATATTCATATAGATATACAAAGTATTTGGAGTATATGATATATGGTATACAAATGTGGGCACTAATACACAATACTTTATTGATATCCCATACTAATTGTAGTAACAACAACTACCCAAAAAATATAAGTATGGAGAGGTATAAAATGAATTCACAATCACATTGTGATTGCTAGTTAGTTAATTAGTTGATTTTAGCAATTGTATCACCATGCACTCCAAAAATGCCTCCCAAGCTAGTGAAAACTATTTAATTTTTCATTTGAAAAATATCTAAGCAATCATTCATCAAAGGAATTTTGGTATGTTTACAATTTCAATCACAATGATACATAGTAGACATATAATAATGTTTACACAATCATCATGTCCTATGTGTAAGGCTTTTTCATTTTTAAAGATTTTTGTGGAAACTAGGGTATATGTTGTTGGATGAGGAAGTTGATAGTTTCAATAGATATGGGATAAATGTCTATATATACACACACACATTTATATTGCTAAAAAAATTCCAAGAGTGTAGTGCTAAAATCTAGGTGAGTCAAATGTTTCTTGATCTTCTAAAAAAAACAATATCTAATTTCAAATGTTATGATCTTGAAATCTACGCAATCAAATGGAATGAAATTTTTTCCATACTTTTATATAAAAGCCTAGTACACTGTTGATTGGTTGAACAATTTTTTCCATTTTGTACTCAATACACCAAAAAATTGTAGGTTCCAACAATTTTGAATAAAATATACTTTGGTTCTTTAGATTGGTATTTGTTTTTGGAAAATTTATTGCTCTAAAGGTATATAAAGTTTTTTGAGGGAATATTTGGTGATAGATTAAATTATTTTCAATGGTTGATATTGATCAATAGTTACAAAATCTATTGACAATATCACTTTATTATAGATGAATTTTTACACTTTTGAATGAATACATGTATTTCCATCCATATAAATGATCATAAATAGCTTCACCAATCCACTCAAGAAATTGCTTTGTGTTGTAATATGAAAAGGCATATATTATAAAATTAGAAATGTTCTAAAAACTGTTTAGAAGTTGGAAGTGGAAATGGTGGCACAACTTGAGACTAGATTCACTATGTCAATTCAATTATCCACACTATTTCTAATACCAAGTATAAACTCTAAGCTCCAAGGTATCCATAATGTTCCAATAACATCTTTAAGACACAAATCCTCTCACATCTTTAGTTCAAGATTTAAAGCATTAGTACTCTTGAGCAACCAAGTACTATAGACAAATGTGATTTCTACCAAGTAAAAGACAAATATATTGAAAAGGGTAGGTAGTCAATAAAGCTTTAGAATTTTATGCTAACCCCTAAGTGCCCCATAGGCTAGAATGTGGCCTTCCAAAATCTTAGTTCTAATAAATCGAGCCTAGATCTATAATATACTGTTGGAAAAATGTAGGGTTACATGGACGTCCAGCGTTCGCGTCCTCCGGTTCCCGAACGTCCGTCGACATAGGACGTTCGGATTGTCCACGTCCAGCGGACGGGCGGCCGGGGCAGACGAGGAGGCGAACGAGGGGGCGGCCGAGAAGGCGGACAGGGTGAAAGGAGCGGACGGGAGGGCCGACGGAAAGGCGGACGGGAAGGTGGGTCGGTGTGGGGTTGTCCGATCGGGCGGAAAATGGGGTAAACGTCGATTTGGGTCGTCCGATCGGGCAGAAAATGGGGTAAACAGTGGTGTAGGGACCAAACCAGGGTTTTTTTTTCAGTTTTTGGAGAACTGCTGAAGTGGCAATATATGAGAAAATAATGTTACTAAATTTTTTAGTATTCATCTATATTTTGGATAGAACTGTCCAGTCTGTCCGATCGGACAGAGGCTGTCCGATCAAGCAGACAAACAGCCGTTTGCGTGATCAAACGGTCCAGAGGGGGCGGTTTTTAGATCGCCCGCTTCATCTCAACCATCCGATGAAGCGGACAGGCCAGGCCGTCCGCCACATCTAGCGCAATTTGGACGATTGAAGATTTTCAAGCAGGTTTTTTTTTTGGGTTCTCCAATAAATGGTTATGTGTCCTTATTAAACCCCTAAGTGGTTTTGAGTGCAATTCCTACGTGCCATGTATTCTCCAAATTACATGAAGTATTGACCAAATATGTAAACTACAAAATTGAAGGTAGAACACCCGTTGATTTCCTCATGATTTAAAAAAAATGGTGTAATGCTCGTTGTAGAAATGAGAGGCCACCAAACAGACTCAACTCTGTAGTTCTACAAAAATATATATATTATTACAAAATTACATACATGTTGAATGGAACCAAGAAGTATGTATCTCAATAGAAGACTTCATTAAACATTCCAACAAAATATTAAAAAAAAATTGAAATGTAAGTCATTCACATGCAAAGCTTTGTATACTGCGATTGTCATTGTACATATGTATTACAAGACACTCAAAACCACTTAGGAGGTAAATGAAGGTCTAGAGTCTACTCTCAGGCTTCATTCTAGGGGTTTGAATCAAAGGAGGCAAACTTAATCTATGCAATTTGGAATAGATAATTTATGTATGCAAATTTTGTATATTTTGGCTCTATATGACTATATGAGAAATGAAATGAGGTTTTGGAAGCATTTTGGCAAAAATATATAGAGCCTTATTTTTGTCCGGCATTTTTAGAGTGATTTTTCCCCCTTTTCATTCAATAGGCTTCATGTAGGTTTTCTTGTTTTGGAGGAATTGGGCATTTCAATGCCTAATAATAAAAAAAATAGACCCAAGGCTTCTTCTCAACTTCCTTAAATTTCACACTCCAAGTCGGAGGGAGCTCACAGATACCAATTGGCACTAAATCAGCCCACTCCGCAAGGGAAACAATTGTGCAGAATGGGCCGTCCGTGCCCTTGTTTATACCGTCCACTGATTTGGACGTCACTGTCCGAATCCGACGGGTGGACGGGCGGACCGCCAGATTAGACAACCAATATGCCTTGGCGCGTCTAATCGCACAGCCCCGACAAACTGCGGACGACTGCAGCGGACGGAGCCCGCGGACGGACGCTCCGACCGCACGGTGGACGGACAGCGGATGACGGACGGGCGGACGGACAACGGATGGACGACGGGCGAGTGGACAGCGGACGGGCAGATAGACGGCGGACAGACGGGCAGATGACGGATGGGCGGGTGGACGGCGTTAGGAATCCTACTCTTAGGATTCCTAATTGCTAATAATTGTTTCATTACTATATGAACTGAATTCATCAAGTCCTGGAAGTGGTCCAATTGTGTTAAAGTACTATCTACACTGAAGTCTTCAGATGTCAATGTTTGCCAAAGTTCACAAGAAAATTCTTAATCTTACAAGCTCCAACCCTAAATTCAAACCTTTTATAAATTCCACCAAAACCCTAGAACATGGCCCGTGGGGCCTTTGAATCAAACCTCCTAAACCCTTGTAAGGTTCACCATTTCTTCCAAAAAAATAAAAATAAAAAATTGTAAAGGGTTCTCTTTGTTGGATACATTTTTACTTTTACAACTTATAAGTATATTTCTTCCATAAATTCCAAGTGTAACCTTGTTTTTCTTTAAATTAGAAAGTCCCTAAATCATTCATTGTAGCCTTTATTTGTTTTTTAATAATTGTTAAATTTGAACAATCTTTGACATCTTCAATAACATGAGGATGACAATGTGTGCAAGAATCTCAGTATGCCTTTCACTTTGATAGACTGCAACATATTTGCATATAAAGTGATTGCATTCTTGTGTCCATTTTTGCATGTTTCTCTATTATATTTAATAATCTTTCTAATTTTGAACCTTCTTTACTTTGATTTCATTTTTATTGACTAAGGGCTTTGAAGTTTCCAATCTTTGAATGAAGGGCTTTGAATTAATGAATTTTCTATGATGGAACATTGAGTTCAAAGTGTAAGCAAAGACTCTCATTGCTTTACTCTTTTAACTTGTTTTTTTACTATTAGGTTACAAATTGTAGGACAATGTAAACGGTTCATAGTTGTAACCTAGAATTTATGCACACTAATGAGCCTAACGAGGATGGTGACTCCGTGAGACCCCTAAACCATCAAACTTTGTCTTGCAATGGGGTGGGTTGGAGGACGGGAAATATTCAATCATAAAATGAGTGAAAAATAAATTGTATGAGCCAAATTATGAAATTATGAAGAACATGAGTGAAGGCTTAGAATATATAAAGTTTGATCTAATTCTTTGCAAGAAACATCCAACATGATTTGTAATGCAATGGGTTCCCAATTTAATGCAATGGTTTGTTAAAAAAAACAAAAAACAATGGGTTTCCATTTGTTTCAACTTTCAAGTGTTAATATAGTGTTAATATGACTCACATTTTGTGGGCATTACATTGAAAGTTTACCAAATACATTGAAAAAATCATATTGCTATACTTTATGAGGGAGTGAAATTGACATAATGGCATGAATGTTGCAAGCACAATTTGTGGGCATTTGAAATTCATATTCATAGTTTTCTAGGACAAGTACCCTTTAAACCTCATATAGCCAAATTCCCGAACACCGTTGAACACATTTCTATAGCAAAGAGTAAAAGAATTTAAATATATGTTTTTTTTGCACATCTATTTGTAGGATCTTATACCTAAATAGTATGACTCACCAAATTCTAAATTTCATTTCTTCATTCTAGACCAATTACTAAAAAAAGTACAAATAAGTTGAATTGTGCTTGAGGTGTGCCTTAGGTCACCACCTCAAGCACAACTCACCAAATTCTAAATTTCATTTCTTCATTTTAAACCAATTACTAAAAAAATCACAAAAAAGTTGGATTGTGCTTGAGGTGTGCTTGAGGTGACCTCAAGCACACCTCAAGTACAACTCACCAAATTTTAAGTTTGTTTTCTTCAATTGAGACCAACTATTAAAAAAAGTACCAAAAAGTTGGATTGTGCTTGAGGTGTACTTGAGGTGACCTCAAGCACACCTCAAACACAACTCACCAAATTTTAAGTTTCTTTTCTTCATTTTAGACCAACTATTAAAAAAAGTAAAAAAAAAAAGTTGGATTGTACTTAAGCTGTGCTTGAGGTGACCTCAAGCACAACTCAAGCACAACTCACCATAAACTTCAGAGATCTCTAAATGCTTATTTAAAATCTGATTATAACTTGTCTATTTTTGATTTTTTGGGTTAATGACAAAAGCATAGGATGTTGAAACTTTAATTGACCAAAAAAATCTGACAATAAGTAAAGGCAACTTGAGAAGAATCCTATGTCTCGTGGCTTACAAAATATGCCAATATGAAAAAAATATGGACGCTTGGAAATAGTAGAGGGCGGACTGGGCGGACAGGGTGGACGGGGTGGGCGGACGCAGTCGGGTCGTCCGCCGTCCACCTGTCCGCTTTGGCGATGGACAGGGCAGCTTCGTCCGCTTGTCCGTCGGGCGGACGCGGTCGGCCCGTCTGCTTCGGCGGCGGACGGGGCAGCTCCGTCCGCCCGTCCGTCGGCTTGGGCCACGTCCACGTGGTCCAGGACAGGTCCGGTCCTAGGCCTCTTCTAGGTCTAGGAGCAGACGGGTATATTGGCGGACGGCCAACTTAGATTTTCTCACTTTCATTCTTTCATTTGGAAATCATTGCCATGTCGGATGTGCTACTATTGCTTCACGCGCTAGAATCTTCAAATGCTATAGAAGCATTTACCGAAGAAGGGAGAAAGGCAGGGATGGCAATGATGGAAGAACCCTCTAAAGCAAAGAACAAATGAGTAATAAAGACATTTGCTAACTCTCCAACGAAGAAAGTGAATGTAGGAAACCCCCTCTTGATAAGCATCCACCTATTCCAGTATTTCCCTTGAGAAAAGGAAAAGCGGTTGATTGCCTCCGTAAACGTGTAGGGAAAACCTTGATGAAAGTGAAGAAGGAGCAAATGATGGGCAAGCCTAAGAAAGCTTGTGTATCTTCAATAGTACAAGAGAAAAGAGGGGGAAATCAAACACTTTCATCAGACAATGAAGACAACACCATGAGTGATGAAGATGATGGATTCCAATCAAGAGAGTACAGTAGCGGGGCAGAGGTGAAAGGAGATAGTGATTACCACCCCTAGGCATTCAAATTTAGAAAGGATTTGAATCAAGAACATTTACAGAACTTGGTGCTCAAATGCTTAAGATTTAGAGAGATGAATAGTTAAGATTTATTAGTTTCTCGGAGCATTTCTTAGTAGTACAAGCTTGCCAATTTATCTTAAAAAAATTAATCTAACTATCATTTTTGGGGGATTTTGTCCCAAGTGATATTGAAGAAATCTTCACACTAGTAGAAAACGCAAATTTTTTTGTTGTTTCGGTGATGTTGTTTTGGTCATTGAACAACAGATTTCTGTTGAAATTAACAGATTTCTGTTAATTTCAGCAGAAATCTGTTGTTCAATGACCAAAACAACGTCACCGAAACAACAGAAATTTCTACATTTTCTACTAGTGTCATTGTGTGATTTTTTGTTCTCAATTTCAAGTGCATAGCACATAAAAATTTCTGAAGTGCCAAAACTCACAAATATGTAAAAAGAACCCTAAAACAAAATGAAAACCATGCAAAATTGCAAAATGCAAACTCTCACTCACTCATTGCCTAAACCCCTTGAACGATTCGCCCGTCCGCCCGTCCGTCCGCTCGTCCGTCCATCCGACCCCCCGTCCGACCGATCGACCGCAAGATGATGACCGAGGACTGTTCGTCTGCGTCCGCAACGTCTGGACGTGCGGACGTCCGCACGTCCGATTTCGAACGCGATTTCGCTGTGGACACACGTCCACGACAACCCTGGAAAAATAATATAGGGCTGAGGGGGAGTAGATGAATGATGCCTATGAGTAGGGGATAGTGGTTCCACCCATTGTACATTAGAGTGGGTGCTTAGAAGGAGGTCGTATACAAAACCCGTAGTTTTTAGCAATTGGGCCAATACTTGACTCTTGGTTTTGTTTCAGTCTGTGGCAAAAGGCTTGGAGATTCATTGCATTGAAAATTTGTCCTCCTAATGTTAGTAAATTTTGGAAATTTTTGTCTAGCAAAATAGTCACCTTATGTAAACTTTGCCAAAGATTTAGAGCCTAAATCCCCCTGATTTAGAATACAAATTTTTTTGAAGCCAAGGACCTACCCAAATTTTGTCCAAAAATGAATTGTCAATGCATCTTTGACTATTATAAAGTCCATATCCACATAGTCAAAAGTTTTGAAAATTTCAGTGAAGCTTTGCACCGTAGCTCTTCTTCAAATTTAGTGGTGAAGTTTGCTAGATGAAGGTTATGTAGTTTTGACAATGTGGTCTTTTGTGGCAAGATGACACAGTTCAAATAGGAAGCACTCAGGGTTTAAAAACTCTTGGAAGATACACAATTTATTCACAATTCTAATTTGATGAATAAAATGGGTGGGTAGTCAATCCTACTCTAGAATTTTTATATTAGAAAACTCTTAGAAGATAGGCAATTTGTTTACAATTTTAACTTGATCTTTGATATTGTTCTTTACATTTAGGATACAGGTTATTTTATAAGGCCTATTGGCCAAACTAGTAAGATTATCCCTAACATACTCTAACATCATTTTGACATTAGAGAAAGAGTTATTGTTCCTCTTTACATTACTCATTGATTTTGTATTGAGATATACATTACTTCCTACAAGTGGACCTGGAGTCACAAGAATTTTTGACATAATGTTGTGAATCACTTATATTTAATTAACTTCTTCATGAATGAAGTTGAAGAAACATATGCTTCAAAAGACGAACTTCTTGAGACACACAAGGTTCTTCCGATATACTTGCATTTATATTGTTCAAAGCCACAATGCTACAGCTTGGATACACCATATTAGAAGTCTGGATTGGTATGTTTTTTCCAATCATCTCAGTCTGGTCAAGAAAGTCTTCAATGTCAACCAATGTTGTATCTTTTAGCTGTACAAAACATGAACATACATGCAGTGATCATCATAAGTTTATTTTGAGGTTAGAAAAGTTGGTTATCTAAAGACTTCTTGATGTATAATGATAGTACTTAATATGTAGGTAAGTACTAATGAATGAAAATTCTTTAACTCAATGAAAACGTTGGAACTAAGCTTAACCAATGAATGACTTTCAAGAAAATTGTAGAAACAAAGAATGCATCTATTCATCTTGGAATCTAATAAATTTTAATTTACTACTTTGTAGATAGGATTGTGTCCTTCCACTATTTTAGAACACTTTTATTCATGTACATGATGATTATTGATGCAACATTCAATCACATAAATTCACAAATGAATAGGATGTAGAATATCTAACCACAACCATTTGTTTTGCCAAATTGTCAATGAGGGCAAGGAAACACCGCTTTGCATAGAACCATGTATCAGTTTCAATCTTCTCATTGCATGGCTCCAAACTCTTAATGACACGACCAATACCAAATTCAAAGTTTTGTTTTACACAATATAGGGTCCCTATTACCAAGTTTACAATACACAAGTGGAGATTTTGTTTAGTTGCATCCTGCAACCAAAACATAAAACCAATCCATTAGATTCAATTGATTTCCAACTACATAAACAATCATGCCTAATAGCAAGGTTCACCAATGATAAAATTAGAATAACTCAAACAACTTACATTGTAATGTGCCCTTTCCTCTGCCTTCTCAATTTTGCGCATTAAGTCTTCTGCCTCTTCATTCTTTTCAACACACAAATATTTGAATACTAATTCAATCTTAGAGTTGATAATTCTTGACTGGTGAGTTTCATCATTTGAATGTTGAATGAATAATTGATGCATGATTAGTGATTTGCACAAAATTTAATATGTTTGTCTACGTACCTGGCTTGTCATAATGTATGAGACACAAAGGTTTGCAAGAACAATTGCTGTGATTGTGAGCACGTTATCTCCAACGTTCTTTACAATGGGTTCATAGTACTGTATGGCTTCACTGTACTTATTTTCCTAAAGTGAATTTTCCCCCATATAGATTTAGTTTATGTATGATTTTATTTGAAAGTAAAATAAAATTGATTTTCAAGATCCATACTATGTACTTGTTCAAACCACACTCTATAGGTATTAGCAACAAGGCAAACCAATTAAGTATGTTCTGTGACTGAAGACAAGACCTGCATGAATAATGTGTGAGCAATATTGAGCTTCCACAACTCATGGTCACAACATAGATCAGCTGATTGATGAAAAATGCGTTCCACTTGTACATAGTCTTCTTTATCCCACCATATTTTTGCCATTGCCATCATCACAGGCACATATTTCTGCAACTCCACTTTACAAAAATTCAATATCTATCAATTCCATGTTGTAATCTAAATTGAGTCTATTTTCTAGAAAGTCGTATTCAGTGTACAAAAACTTGATTTAAATACAAGAGATGATATTTAAGATCTAAAGATATTAACATCAAGAACTTCTTCAAAATTGTATAATTACATTAAGGGCTTCTTTATAATCAGAAACAACTTGCTTGTGTGCCTCTTGTTCTTGTGATACATGAGTGTCTTGGATGAGTTTTGCAAGTCGCCGTAGCACTTCGCAGTGGTGGTTTGCTAGGTTGCTGAATTTTGTATAAGCTTCCTAGATACATCATAGATTTAGTGACTAGTCTTTATCAAGACAATAAATCAATCATACATATATCAACTTACATAAATCTAGTGCCTTTAAGTTTTCTAAGAAGTTGATTGGTATTTAGATAGATACAATAATAGAAAACTCTCAAATGGATTGGTTCAAAACCTCAGCATCTGTTTGTACCAATATTGATGCATCCAAAAAATCATATAATTCCTTCAACATCACATCCTTATTTTGTTCAATCAATAACGATGACATGATTTTAGCCATTTCTATATAAATAACTAGTGAAGTTACTTATTGTATGCATTAACATAACTATCATCAACTTGATGCTAATGTATCATTATAGTCTCATATATTTGTAGTTGAAAATTGAAAAAGAATATTGGCAAACTTGAGTGAGGTATTTGAAAGTGAGGTCTGCATTTTCAGCCATCACATCAGCTGCTAGGTCATAAAAACCATGTATTGGTTTACAATAAAGTAGTAATAAGTTTCCAAACGTTTCTTGAGGGAAACACTGGTTCTGCACTAATTTGCAACTTTATAATTCCATTAATTGCAAACATTTGCATGAGTTAGCTCACAAAAAATATCTCTACAATCTTGACTTTTGAAGCTTATATAATGTTCTACAAGCCCTTCAATTCTTTCAAAATATTGGAGATCAAAGACAATAAGATCAAGAAGGGCATTGTAATTTAAATCAAATTCCTACATTCTAGTCGACTTTGATTAGAACCTATGCAATACTACTAACCTATGAAATAAGCACAAAGAAATATTGACCCACAATAAGAGACAATAATGATACATTGGACATAGATGAAGACCTGTAAAAGGAAGTTCAGTTTTCGGAAACCAGTTGTAGGATCAGTGTCCATGTTGGCAAGGGCTTGGTTATGAAGTGTCACCTAGCCCACAAATTTATAATCAACCAACATAATTAGGGTCATTGCCATGCAAGTATAGTTTTCTTTAGGTCTTCAAGCAAAGCAATTTACCTAGTCAATTACTCAGGAATTAACTTAGAATATGGAAAACCTAAGTTATAGAACATCTGAGACATTTTGAGCTAATACTACAAACAGGATCAAGTTCTTCTTCAGCTCGTGGAGGCATATCATTCAAAGCTTCTTTTGCAGCATCAATATCACCATTTATATACAATATAGCAGCCTAAAATTCCACTCAAATTGGATGATTATTTTCAAAGCCATTGTACATGATAGTGATCTATTATACGTAGACAATGAGTAGAAATTAGAGACAACCTACCATAACATCTACTATCAATATTATAACATTATAACTAAAGAACAACATCTTCAGTGATTCACATTTCCATTTGAGGCTTGATAATGACCTTGAGATTGAATGCTTCAACTAGTGTTGATTTCCTTAAAATAAAGCTATTGCCAACACTTCGGAACTCCCTTCCTTCCACATAATTGCAATTTTTAAGTTAGTCATGGATGTCATGTAAGCAAGTTGCACCCTATATTAATAGATGGCACATATAGCCTCTAACTCATCAATTTGTTTGTTCTCAAATATATGCCAATTTTAATGCAATGTAGATGTTTAAGTTTAAAATACCTGCCAATGCTAAGTTCTGGGTACTCCTTCATTCCATGGTCAAAAATTTCTGTCAATGTCTTCAATGCTGAAAATCCAAAAATATGATAGGTTTAGGGGTTCCTATTGAAAATCTACTTTTGGAACAAAAAATGAAATTCAAATGTTACAAAAAAGTACGTATGAGAATTTAGAAATATTGATGCACAATACCCGAATGAAAATGCCATTACCCTGTGAATATTGCTTCAATCGAAACATACACAAAGCTTTCATGTAAACTAAATTTGGCTGTTGATATCACCTTGAAAAGATTAGATAGTAGACAAGGCTACTTCTAAATCAATGAAACTTACACAAATCACTTTAATCAAATGTTGTGTAAATTGACTGATTTCATCTAATTTGAAAGGGTTCACATTGAAAGTCCAATAATAGCAAATGGATTGTATTGAGGTATTCAAATCACAATAGACAAGTCATGACATTTTATAACTTTGAGCTCATGCAATAGAATAAATCTTGAAAGCAACCTGAAACCCTGCAATTTTTACAGCTATGGTAAACTTGGTGCAAGCTCCTTCAAAGTCTCCTTCCTGAATATGGAGAAGATCACGTTTCCATTTCATGTATCTCAATTAAGAAGATTTTGGCAACTTATGATGCTCACTAGTTGTAACATTTGACTCTCAATAGTAATATAGAGAAGATTGAACAAATATGGAACATTGAGGAGATATAACATTCTTCACCTTATATAAGCAACAACCTAAGTTCACAAGAGCATCTAAATTGTTGTCTGCAATCTGTTCAAGTAATACCATACTCCCTGGAACCAAGACCACACATCGACTTCATGAGTAACACATTATTCTTTTGTAAAATATATTTTCATAATTTTCATTTACCTGCCACCAACAACAAAGGAGAAATTATTGCTCTAAGTAGGACACTGTGCCTTTTCTTTCATATAGCTTATAGAATAACTAATGATTAGTATCAATAGAAAAAATACATTACATAAATGCATTGCCAACAAGTGTTGATGCTCATACCAGTGATGTCACATTTTTCATATAAAATACAAGCTTGCAAATTGATAGTGCATTCTTTTTGTCCTTCAACATTTAGACAAGCCTTGGTTGCTTCATCCAACATCTCTGCCTATTCAATATAAGAGAAATTTTATGATAAATTAGTTAGTAAACAACTTGCACTTATAGAGCACAACTTGAGCTTCTCAAGGAAACAAATCCATTAATTTGTTGACTTGGAAATAAAACCTTCAAGAGGCTTCAAACCAAAGAAATTTGGTACCATTGTAGTAATAAGTTGAAGGATGACCAATGTCGAGCATTGTAGTACCTTGAATAGAGCTTGTGCATAATACACATGATACTTCTCTTCAGTTGGTTGTAAGTGAATGAGTTGTTTATACCTGAGTAGTTTGGTAATTGTTATAACAATATTATAAAAAATTCAAGACCTAAATTTATCTAGGGTGTCTTTCTTTGAATCCAAATTTTAGATGTACAAGTTTGAAATCATGTGGAAAGAAAATGTTTTGAGGACTTTCTTAAAGCAAAGTCATACAATTTTCACAGGATATAGACATAGGGTTGGAATATCTAATTACATTGAAGTTGCAGCATGATAGTCACCATTCATGTAATGGCAGTAACCAAGCAACGATGTTGCTGCTTGACTTCTAGGAAAAATGAAGATTTGCTCTTCTAGTACCCTACAATTTGGTAGCATCTACACATTTAATATCAAACATGTGCTCTCAATAATTGTTGTGTTATTTGTTACCACTAAAAACATTTTTGTGCAAAATTGTAGATCAAAAAGCAAACAGGTCCTTATGTAATGTGTAAAAGCTAAAGTAGGAATGGTACTTGATTGCTTCGCTGTACTTTGAGTCTTGGATGAGTCCATAGATTGTAGCCGTAATTTGTCCCCACGTCATTCTTCTGAGTCTTTATCTTATCAAAAAATAAGCAATAGATACCAACCTATTTAAGAGGAATTATTATTTGCAATGATTGATTTATACAATATTGGATTATAGGAACAATATGTCATAGTGTACATGAGTATTTCAAACATTGAAGCCAAAAGTACTATATAATGGCAAAGGTAACCTACAAGAAATATTCACTATAATTTCATTGGAGTATAAATACAACATTCACTTTACAAATGTAGAAAGGGATATAAATTAAGCATTTGTTAATGATAACTCTAAGATAATCATTTGCAAAAAGGCAATCTATTTAAAACACTACATTTAAAGCTCCAATTTCAATTGAATACTACACTACACAAAACTATTGAGAGTCATTTCAAGAATCACAACCCTAATGACTTTCACATACAACCACGGGGAGGACACTCTCATTACATTTTGGGTACCCACGTGAGGCGAAGTGATTTTTTGACCCCCTTTTTACTTTGGAATAAACTATAATTTCATCCTACAATTTTGAGCTTTATTTAAAAATGACTAAAGGTTTCTATTGACGAAAATTTCAATTCCAAATAACATAAGGTATGTTGTCTAGAAAAGGTTAAAAAATGAACTAAAATGGCATATTTTTCAACTAAAATATTTATAGAGATCACATGATGATGATTATTGCATCAATATTCAACCAAAATAAACTTTCAATAGAAAGCTATTCTATAGATTTTTTTTTCATTTTTCAAATTTTTTTTTCTTATATAATATAGGGGTGTGAAAGTTATTTTCAGCTTTACAGTGTATCTTTTTTCCTTAAAAATTTATAACTAATTACTATTAGCATAAAAAATATCAATAATTCAAAACATAAACTTTTAAAGTAGCACAATCTATTCATAATTTTTTTGGAAAAAAAAATTAAATTTTAGGATGTATTACATGTATTACTTTTTTTGCCGCACGTAGGGTTCTAAAACACGGGGAGTGTCCTCCCCGTGCATACAACCCTATAATGACAACAACAAAGAGCACAAAAATCTTGTGGGTAGAAATGCAAGGGTTGTCATAATGTTGTTCAATATTGATGAACATAGTCACAATTGACCAAAAATACCTGAAAAGCATAACAAAAATCCAAGCATCAATGCAGTGGAAAAGATAAATATCTAGGTTTATTCCTCTAAAAGTTAGTGAGGACAAAATTGATGCACATTCATATACTAGGACTTAATGTCCTTATGTGCCAATGCGACACATCACATACATTAAATTACTAACAAGTGACCTAAAACATCTATACTCTATCGAGTAAATAGGTAATCTCAAGAGATAATGCTCGAGTAAAGACCAAATGTCCAATATGAAGGAATTTTTCTTGGCATTTTATACAATTTCTACAAAATGCCAGTGTGAGGTTAGTGACAATAATTGCCAAACAAAGACTACCAACTTTTCAATACCAAAGCTTTTTAAAATTATATTAAAGTACAACAAAATAAATAATAATTCAATAGTCTTCATTTCCATACATCACCTATATGTTCAATTCCGATATAAAACTCTGAAAACTCACATAGAGAGCAGTAAGGGTAAGTAAGTGATCAAGCTTTGTAAGTGCAATTGATAGAAAATAACAAGTTAGTGGTAAAACAAAAATCTATCAGAGTTGATCAAACATAAAATGTACAGATCTCTAGATTCTACTTGCAGTCAAGAACATGTCAACATGGAATGTGAAAGTTTTCAAAGAGCCAAAGATACTCAACAAGATGTGTGCAAATAAACATTGTAAAATTGTTGGAAGTAGACCTAGATGGCAAGCAAGAAGACTTCAAGAAAATGTAGTAGATGCTTTCAATATTTTAGTGATTTCAGTTCTTTCAGTGCTTCAGGCGCAAAAACATAAGCAACCACTTTTTGAAAACTCCAAAGATTCCAAAGACGCCTTGGTATCTTTGAATATTTCTAAAAGTAGTTACTCAAGTATTTTGCAATCTCTAGAAATCCAATATTGTCCTTCTCTAATATTGGCTTCAAACTCTCATGATATAAAACCTCTTTCTTATTTTGGAAATTCTGAAAGATGAAAGGGTACATTGATTTCTAGTTTGAAGTACGATTGAAGGAGCATGCAATTAGATCCTGATGTAGCTCAAATCTTAAAAAGATCAAGACTATAATAGAATGATGAACGATAATTATACCATTGATCTTCTAGAATACTTGATCAATATGTTCCAAGAGATTAGGTTCAACATTTAAAACCTTTGGATTGATGACAATAGAAGGCATCTTAAATAAAACAATTGAAGAAGAAACTAAATAAATTAAGATGTTAATTACTTTGAATAATTCCAATTAAACTATAAGCAAAATCTCTCAATTGAAAATAGCACTAGAAGAATATATTTGAAGCTTCTAATCCTTGATATATCCCAAAAGCACCTCATGGACTTAGAGCATATTTGCCAACTCTAAGAAATTTCTTGAGCATAGGCGACAATTTCTCCCTCAATTCACTGCTCTAGATGGTGGACAAAACAAGCAACTTAGAAGACACTACAATGATCCAAAATCAAGACTGCAAAATTTAAAAAATATTGCAATATTGCATTCAAAAGAATTTCAAATGTATTGTATAGATCAAACACAAACGCAAATTGATTGAAACAAAGTGTCTAGAAAATGTTTGAAGGAACTCGTCCTTTGGCCCCTTAGCATTGTCATAATGAACAGACATTGTCATGGTCTCAAAAATCTTCTTTCCCACTCTCAATAATAAGCATGATTGAGACTTATGTCTAGTATCTACCACTATCGAGTGGGTGTAGTATGTTTGAGTTCGAAAGTTAGACCTTTTTTTGCTTTTGATCACAAAAGAGTTAGAATTTTGGAAATGGTTTGAATATCAAACATAAAGGTGTGGTCATATATGCTTAAACTTGGATATCAACATCAAAATCTTGAAATGGGTTAGATATTGATATATTATCTACTAATAGCCCAACATTCCTAAATATTATCAAATTACATTTTCAATTATATTTGACCACAAAAATGTGCTCTAGTATATTCCTTTAAAAAAATGAAATTTATGTGTCTTGTAGTGTGCATTCTAAAATTTATGAATTTCTATTGAAAAAATTAAAATTAATTTAGTTTCTAATTTAGAAACCCAAAAAATTATAGCATTTATTGAAATTCTTCAAAGTATATAGCTATGAGTTGCAAATCATAGTGCAAACATAAATTTATAATTTACACAAAAAAAATTGATTTTGATTTTGAAATCAAAAAGTGAGCATCATAAATGACTAATTTGGCTTCAACCTATAAAGGTTGTAATTGTAGTAGGTTTCTTGATATTTTAGATTTTAAAAGCAAATTAGAAATTATAGTTTATAAACATCATTTTTTCTTAGCTGAACTCATTTTCAAGGTGGAAATGAGGTTTTCACCAAAAGTGGATACTCTACGTTATTTGGTACAATATTAGTACCAATGTGAACACAAATTTGAATTCAATTTATCGGCCATGCCAGTAACTCCGAGCACACCCGTCTGAACAGAGTACTCTCGGAAGTACTTCGCAATTTAGGAGCTAGAGTAATGATCTTCATTGCAACTTCATCTGTTAATTTGTTGAATGTCAAAAGTCTTATAGTTTTAAGTTGCAATAGTGAGCTTTAAGATTTGCGCAAGAAATTATTTGCGGTGTGGAAGAGTGCTCGGAAGAGTGTTGACTTTGTAGTAGGCTATGATGGCAATGAGAGGGAGACCGTTGGCAATGGTGATACAAGGAATTTTGTGCATTATGTTGATGAGCTCTTTTCACAGATTATTGCTAGTGGCAAGTATTCTAAGTTGCTCATTTCTTGTGTCTATACATTTGGCGACTCCCTTTCAAATAACGGGAATGCAATTGCTGCATTTCCAGATCAGTTCACAGATATTGCAAATTGGCCAAATGGAATTTTAGTGCCACGTTATCCCACTGGTCGTTATTGTGATGGGTGGCTTCTGCCTGACTTCATAGGTCACATGATCGATATTTCTTTTTTGTTTTGAATCTACAGTTGGAAAATTTGAGGCATTTTAATTAAGATGTGGATTCTGATGATGTTCAAAACTTCAAATATACACCAGAAAGCATAATATTCCCGTGCTCACTATTTTTGATTGCATTTACCAATAGGATTGTCTAACAATGTTGTATTTATTTTGCTCATGGACAAGAGGTCTTAAATTGTTGCTCAATTAGAAATTGGAGAATGAGAGTACTTAGATCTCCTGTAATGAAGCACTGAAGTTAAGAGTGTGTTATAATTGATGAAGAGTGCGTGCAATGCTAAAATCAATCGAGAATGTCCGAGTCAATATTTTATGTCTGTTGCAGCCTTTGGTGTGGGAGCGAGGCTGAACTCTCCCATTCTTGAAAGCATCACAGGAAATTTCACATACAAAGCCAACTTTGCTATGGTCAGGGTGACAACATAAAATAACTCCATGTGGACGCACAATTCTGGTTTCAACAACCCGTTTTCCTTGAACATCTAAGTTTCCTAGCTATTACACTACAAAGTTTGACTGCAATTTGCCACTGAACAAAATTATATGTCATCTTCCTACTTCCAATTAGATTCATCAAATTCCTCTAAGAGGAATAGAATGGCAAATCAATTCTACCTATATTTGGTGCTAATTTTGAATTTATCATTGCAGTTAACTAGAAGTTGCCAACAGAAGAGTCCCTCAATTTGTCCCTATATATAGTGAATGCCAAATTTCAAGACTACATCTTTTGTTTAAGCAACTGAACTCTAACTCCCTTGGAAGCACACAATCGAGCACTCAAAATTGTGCCTTCTGTCATGGGCTCAATCATCAAAGTTGTACAAGTTTGAATGTTTGCTTCTTTGCTTGCCGTTGTTTGTATGCATATTTTCTAATAATGATCTATCAGAATTGTGCCACATGCTTGTCTATAATCACCTGATTTATATACCTTGCAGAGCATTTATGAATTTGGTATGAAGCATATTTTAATCGTAAACCTCCCACCTCTTGGATGTTTGCCCGCTCTACTAACAGCATACTACTAGAATTCAGCAAGCAACTATGACGGTTACAATTGCATGAAGAATATCAACAAAATAAGCAAGTATCATAACACACTACTTGAAGACAATATGGATGACCTGTGTAACACAATGAGAAATGCGAAATTATACTTCATAGACATTAATTGGATGTATAGAGAGGTGATGAAGATGTTATCTGACTACAGTATTCATTTCACTTTCGGACCTCTAAGAAATATCCGTCAAGTTTTATCATGAACTTGACGGATATTTCTTGCATTCAACTAAGGTCCCTTCAACTTCGGCAGTCATCCCTTAATCCTCATTGTCCTTTCGCTTCAAACTAGTTTTTTTTTGGATAGAATTGTAACTCATTCTACAAAATTATATTCAGGAATCGCAAACCCTTTAAGAGCATGTTGTGGATTTGGCGATATTTACAATTACAACAACTAGACAATCTGCGAGCACGTCAAAGCCTACAACGGTATTACAATTAACTTTAGAAGATCCTGCCTTTTCCCCCACAATGTTTGCAAGATGGGATGGTATCCATCCTTCAGCACAAATGAACTTGGCTGCAGCGACAACATTATTTTCAAGAAAGCACATCAAACCGAAGGACGGCTTCCATTCCACGCTTAACAAAAGCAACTGGTATAATTTCTCAAAATTGATGCACTCTGTAATAATCATCATTAGTGTGTTTCTTAGCTATTAATTGTAGAGGACATCTCAATTGTTTTACTCAATTTGTGAGAGCTGATAAAACAAAGTCGGGTTGCAAGAATTTAACCAACTGGTGGCTATAATGTGGGAGCTACATTCAACCAAAGATTGATTCCATTTCATTTGTCACTACTTGAATTGATGAGCTTGTAACCAATTATACATGTAGCGTAATTAGATAATACCACTAGAATCATAAAATGATGAGATGCAAAATGCTTTAGACATTGATATATAGAGTGACCTCACATTTGATCTACTTAAAGAAAAAGTGATCTCACTTCACATTTTAGTTCTGTAGATTTAGTGGGACTCAGACTACGCTAGCAATTGTATAATGTGACAAATTCATCTTGATGATTGACTCTTAACTCTTGAAATTCAATTGGAGTATATTGAATCAATTGTAACTGCCTCCATGGATTTTAACTCCTCGTTACTATGTAGACAACTTCAGGGAAAAGAAGCATTAGGAGTGAGAGGACAATCAAGAGTATACATTCTCTCTTTGAGATTGTTTTGGTGGAAAAACTTTTGTGTGACCACAGAAGGTTGACGGTCACAAAGGGATTCCAAGCACAATTAGCTTCAACTACCAAGTACTACTTCTGTTGCTTGCTACAATTAAAGTTTTTTACTTGAATCAATCATTAGTGAATATGAAAGGTCTTCAGGTTTCAATGGAAATAGTAATAATTAGTGATCTCCATCTGGAAAGACCATATATTCCACTTGTGACTTTAAGGACCCCAAACCTCCTTCAAAAGTTGATAGCGAGCAATGTACTCTCGAGACTCATCTATAGACTGCATCTCTGCAATGTCCATTGTGTCAAGAAAATTTGAGTTCCGTGTGTTGGGACTCTCTTTAAGCCACGCAAGAGGGGTTTGAAAATGGTTGAGTTCATCGTCGCTTCCATAGCCCTTGCGGAGAAGCGACGAGGATATTTTGCCCCACTCGTTTGTCCCCGGGGGTTCGCCAATCCATAGCTTGACAAATGCTGAGGAGGGCGGAATGTAGATGCAAATTGGCACTGGAGCTACGTTGATATCCTCAATATCACCCTCGCCTCCTAACATTTGCCTCTCCAGAGATACCTGCAACACACCATGTGTTTGTGTTCAGTCGAAAAGGCATGAGGTAAGTATACTTGATAGGGGACCTATTTGTAAGGATTTTTGCCTTAATAGAGCTTCTAAACATGAGAATTGAAGGTTCAATTTGACTTCACCTTCGATCAACAATTTGAGATTTCTTAGTTTATTTTTATGGTGACTAAGAAAACTTATGCTAAGAAAATCTTACAAAATATTCACAAGAATTGGGATTAGCCAAATTGCATTGTTTGCAAAAAAATATTTAATTTGGCAAATGATTGTAAGTTTGCAACAATAGATACAAATGAAAAGCTCTCATAGATTGTAGGGACACAATGCTAAGTTGTTTCATTGCATTCAAAATTTCTACATAGTACATTATTTTTTGGATTAGAGGAACCATATTGAGTAGCCAAGGGGGTTCATTGTATCTTTTTTCCAACAATCCAGTATAAGTGGCATAGTTGCCTTAAAACTCAACTTGGAATTGTCGAGTGATTTTCGTAAACTTATGTCAAGAGTGAGATTATTTTATGGCAAAATCAAACTTGGTGCTAGGGACATACCTCAGTATTAATAGCAGCCAAAAGTGAAGGAGATATAGGGTCTGGAGCAAATTCGTCATTAACAAAATTGCATAATATTCGACGGATTAGAGGTAGTTTCAATTGTGGGCAAACCTGCTCAATCATTCATAGATACATCCATAATTTCAATTTAAATGGGATCACTCTTATCATTCTTACAACATTCATATTGTTTTTAGAATATTTGTTAAACCTCTCTCTAATATGTCTTCACCAATTTAAGGATGAAAAGAATTTGTGCACAAGGTCAAAAGCCCAAGTCTCAATGATCTTACTTTGGTGAGGCCAAGACATGAAGTGATTTTTCCTATGTAAAGAAGTGAAGAAATTGTCCCACATGAACATTCAATGCTTTGATTTATATTGTTGTCAATAGCATGTGGTGTCTTTTGTCTCAAATTATATTTTATTACTAATGTGAATGAAGTTATATCTACAAACAACACTTCAAATATACTAGGACACTTTCTGGAGTTTTTTATATTTGCAATTTTTATTTACAAAATCTTTAAAATTCATGAGAGTAGAAGCATGAAACACCTAAGGATTTTATAGACCATGTGGGAAAAGGCAATGGAGGTGGTATACCTCTTTCCGCACTGACTTATCCATGAGCATATCCTTAGGTAGCATCAAGAGGTCTCCCGTTGCTCTGAGGAGAACAAAATAAGGACTAGCTTTCTCAGCTTCTTTTCTAGCTGCCTGGAATGATGTTTGTCTTTTAGATATCAAAATTATCTTTGTAGTATTTTAAATTCAACAAAAATTCTTTATTACAAATGTTGCAATGGTTGTACTACAATTAAATCTCTAACCATAAACTTGTTTTTTTTTGTAAATTCACTTATTGGAAAATTACTAACATCTCTTCGCATGGCCATGTCAATCATATCTTTAGGGAGCATGAGAAGCTCGCTTGTCGCTTTGAGAAGACTAAACTTCCTTTGTCTTTGAAGTTCTTCCATGCTATCTGAAGCTTCTTTATTGTTGGTGGGTTCAAAGTCCTTTACACTAAGTAACGCAGATAACCATGTCGACCATGTTACCACCTACAAAGAAAGTATATTTAATTTTGTTTTCCAAATATTCAACCAAATGTTGAGTTCTCAAATTCAAATAGGTGATTACATCCAATTCAAACAATTTAAATATTAAGAAGAGTTTATATTACAATATTAGAATAGTCAATTCATTATTTTCATAAACAATTACAAGGAGATTCTCAAACAACGGGACTTTAATGCAACTAAGTGTACATTGTATGCAAAAGCCATAAGATTCTAATTTTTTTAATAGATGAACTAAAAATAAATGGATATGAGTTTTAATACTAGAATTGTGTATATTCTCAAATTCAATATAAACTCATCATTAAAGATTGTCTTGGTGTTCATTTAAGGATATTGTTAGAGTATTAATTAGTTGAATTTGCCTTAAGGATTATCAAAGGTCTTTGGGCATTTTATCAGGTGATAAAATCATTTTTTTCTAAACAAAACCAAATGTTGCTAAATTGTATTAGAGTTTTGCTTCAATTTGTGAATATTTTGGATTATTTTGGAATTGGATGCAACAAATAACTATGCTTACCTTGAAGGGAATGATTCTATGACTTATTGCACAAGCATCCACTTTATCAGTACCATGTGTCTATCAAACCTTTACCTATTAAACATAGGAAGATACAATCTTGATAGAGCTCATTTCAATCCAAATGGCTTTGAATTTCATTAGATAAGAAAAAGACATGTCATTTTTCATAATGAGGGACTACATCACTAGTTTTTTTAGTGTCTATTTAAGACATTAATCTAATTGAACAAGATTAAACATTGAGGTTATGTCTAGATATAGATTGTATAAAGTCATGTTAAAAAAATATCTTTTGCTTTTCATGGCTTGGTATGTAAATTCTCACGATGTTCATTTTGCCCTAATCTATAACCTCCATGAAAGTTAACCCATTTCTATACAAATGACAAACACTCTATTGATAAAAAAAGCACACTATTTCTATAGTTTAGCATTGTCTTGTCCTTCATTCTGGCCCCTTAATTTAGCATAATTCAACACAATCCAAACATTGAGATTATATTTGGTAAAGTAAAAGTTCATTACTGCATTCTTCAGTTGAGAGCCTGCTCCAAATGTCAAGGCCCCTACAGGAATGGGAAGGACCGAGAGATCAGTGATAGGATCCGCTAGAGGGTCTGTAGGGGAATCTTCTTCAGGATTTCGTAAAATCCCATTGAACATGGCAACGTCTAGTCTATCCACGCACTCTGCAATTACCTACAATACAACCTAGTGATTCATTAGTAACGTCAATTTTGTTAAACTAGCAATATTCCATGACTTTGGTATAGTTCAAGGTGCATAGTTTGAATCCAATATCTATTTTGTCCTAGTTTGTGGCTTGAAATTAGACCTTTGTGAAGATATATGTCACGATTTTTGGCACATAGAATACCACAAAATTGATATTTAGTACATATGAGAGATTTGGATCCTTTGACTTTCTTATTAAAACAAGTTCATGTGAGTAGTTGTTCTACGTTGTACATAAAACAAATTTATACAATAATTGTTTGCAAGTTGTGCTCATGTCCTTGCGTAATGGAACATCATGGTAAAGTATTTTTCTATACCAATTAGAGTTGTAGAGATTTCAATTGTTAAGCTAAGACAAGTAATCCAAAATTCAAAACTAGAAACATTGAATATAATCCTCTTATGAATCCAAAAGAAGGTATTTTTCTTCAAACAAACAAGGAAGAAATTAAGGTGTTCACAAATGCTATCGACTATATAATGCTCAAAAGTGAGGATGCTCTAGAGCAATATGGGACATAATGTCAAGGCTAATAGTTCATTACAAACGTTCATATTTGTATTTCTTGCAAATCTAAGGATATAAAAAGAAGATTTGCATTATGAATTATAACAATTTTTTGACTATCCAATGGAATGGTGACAAATCTACCTTGCAAATTGGACTTGGCATTGCATGACTATATTATGGTGTATTTCATTTAAGATCTTTGATTGAAGTTCCAATTAGTGACAATTATGTCTAATAATGTGAAAATAGAGCATCATAATGGATATAACATCCTTATTACTTTCATGACTTACAAAATTATTTCTTTTAGCATATTCATCTTGTTACCAAATATAGTCTTCTTTTTTCAAAACACTTAGATTTTAGTATCTTATTAATTCAATATAAATATTATTAAACCAAGAATGATGGAGATTGCTATGCTTAGTAAGAGTACCTGTCTACTCAATACAGGTAAGCATCCGCACTCAGCCTCATGGCCTTGAAGTGGACACAAACGTTTCAATGCATCAGTGAAGGCATTCTTCCAAATCTCAATGGAGATGGTGCCTTGGCGAGCGTCACCCAATTGAGATATATTTCCATCTTGCCGCTCTTTTGTAAAAAACTCTTTTACATCACCAGCAAATTTGTTCAACTCACCTAAGCCTCCTTTCACCTTCATGGCAAACCTATTTAGCTCCTCAAACACATTGATGAACGTGGCACCTAGAGCATTGGGATGTAGTCTTGCAGTGGTGTCACTACTGCCAACTTGCATGGGGGGGGCCATTGCCTATGCCATACATGTTATTAAATATCTCAATACCTCTCCAAGTAAATGGAATTCAATAGTGGTGTCCATTAAATATTCAATGAGTTTCATGCAAAGTATTCTACCAACCACATACTTCATGCAAACTTTGGTGTAGAGTTTTGAATCTAATATTGTCTCGGTACTCAATTTGCACTACTTAATGGACATCTCTAATGTCCTCCATAAACCTTAAAATTACTCAACCATATACCTAGGGTGTCTTTTGGAGTCATTAAGTTTGGGAGATAATTTTATTGACTTGTGATGTAATACATTACCATGCAACCAGATGTCCTTTTTATACTTCTTCTAACTTAGTCTAATATTTTATAATCTACAAAAGCTATAAACCAAGAGAGATATCTTAATCTTGAGAGGAATAAATAAATCCCATTATGATTAGAAGCCAAAATGATTCTACTACTTTTTGAATTGTAGTAGGTTTATTTTTATCTTAGTGTGAATGCACTATAGATGCTATTGCTTTGTACATTATAGAAGGTTTTTGAATGTACCTTAGAGGCTATTACTTAGTACCTTGTATAAGTGTCTTCGAATGATCATTTGAACACTACTAAAGTATGGATGGTTTGATACTAATTTAGATAGTCCTATGAACATTGGCCAAGAAGGGAGTGAATTTTTTCCTCCATGATTGTAGATAAAAAAAATATGGACCCTATTTTGGACTTACATTTTGTCTTTTAACACCTCTACTATTTCATCTAGGGTCTTTGATTCTAAATATGAATTCAAAATTTCCAAATTTTATCATCTATGGTAAATAATTTGTTCTTACATTGTCCCCCAAGTAAAAATTTGAAGCTCCATATTTTTGTATTCAAAAGTAGGCTCGTAGGACTACTACCAGTATAAAAAATTTGAATTTAGTGACCACACTTTGTGTCTTCACAAATAGAAGTCAGTGTAGTAGTCTCAAGGAATATCCTCACAATAGAATGTATTTAAGTTTGTTGCATCAGCAACAAAGTGACTCAACTAAAGCTATGAAAGAACTGTGAAGATTGAGAAAGAGAAGAACATGAAGCGACATCCGGTTTGCTCACTTCAATGGAGTCAAGCTAGTGAATTAATTACCTGCCACCATACACATTCGAGTATTCTTCCATGTATCCATGTCTCTACTTTCAAAAGAGTCACAACGTAAGTATTACAATCCTCCCAATCATTGTTGAAGCTCTTAAAGCTTAAAATTTCATTGGTACTTCTTTGTCTATTGTTTCTTTTTTGAAGCTCTTGAGATCGCTTTGCACGTTCAGCAAAGCTATTACTGTTATTGTCACTACTGTTGCTCATTATGGCATCGTTAACGTCAGGTGCAGGTTCTACATTGCAAGCTTGCATAATTGATTCTCTAAGGACGACAATATTCGACCACCAATATGTCAACCTACAATTCACAGCAACAACTATATCTTCAATTCTTCACTGTCATTAAAAAATAGAATATTTTTGTTTTTACAAATTTTCAATTGAGCTTATGATTGTCTTGCACTACATTTATTTAACTCTATTTTCAAAGACTATTATTTTGAAGATTTGAGGGCAAATGCAAAATTTAAAATATGATTAGAAAATGTTCAAATTATTGCTAAATTAGGAAGTAGAGAAAATTTTGTTTTCTTGTACTCATGTATAGTATTATTGAGAACAAATGTCTAGCGATTAAGCTTTAACTTCTATCATCTGAAGACATTGTAGGAGTGATTGATATTTGATAATTTGAATTTCTACCTTGGAACATCATTCCCACAAGCTCGGACTACCACAACAAGGCCCTGAATGGAGTTTCTGGCACAACTTGCACGTCTTTCTAGGCTCCAATGTTTGAACGCATAGACATAGAGGCGTGCAAGGCGGCGAGCAGGAGTGTGCACTTTATGAGCAGAGCTTGTATGCTCAGCAATGATAGAGTATAGGGCAACTTCAATGGCGGCGGTATCTCTTAATTCATCTTCACGTTTCAACATCTTTTCTTTTAGACGATGAGCTATTTCCTTTCCTTTCTCTTGATATGCAATTGTCTTTGCTTCAGCAGATGCAACTTTAGACCTCAATTCCTCTATGGCTCTTTTCTCAACCATGGCCATTTTAGCCCTTGCATCTCCAAGCACACTTCTATTTTGATCATCTACATCTGACCCTTGCTTTTCCAAATTGGCCTTTGCAACAATGGGCAGTTGTTGAAGTGAAGAACTTATTGGTACTATAGAGTTTTTACTATCAAGAGGTGAGGAACTTCTTTGTGGAGGCAACTCTAAATTATGGCTCTTAGATGGTTGATCATCCTTAGACACCTTCTTTGCTACATAAGCGGTAGCAGCTACGACTACTGGTGATACACCTAATTCTGCAGAGATTTTGGTTGTTGTGTTAATCACAGATTTTCCAAAGGCCTCAACATTTTTTCCAGCTGATGCTACTATATCAGTCGTCTTGACTCCAAATGATATTGGCATTGCTTCAGAATTCTTCCCTATAGGAGTATTTCTCACTACTTCAAGGTTTTTCCCTATAGATGAATTTCTTTCTGCTTCAAGGTTCTTCCCTACAAAAGTATTTCTCACTTCTTCAAGGTTCTTTTTTGTAGGAGTATTTTGTATTGCATCAATGTTCTTTTCAACTGATGTCCTTACTTCTTCCACATTTTTCTTAGCTGCTTCAATTGTTTTTGCTAATGCTACTGCAGTTTTTTTTGGAGGTTCTGGTAGACCTAGCAATTTTTCCCGCATTTCTTCTTCAGACAATTTTGGTATCTCCATCTTGCTCTTCGATGTTTCCCAAGTAATCTAGAATCAAAAAATTGTCCCTTTAAAAATAAGAATGTAGCCAAAGATTCTTTGTTGACTATTCTATATAATCTAAGAAACATTCCAAACTTCCATGGCATTGCAATAGAAATCTCGAACTTTTTCATTGATTCCTATGAGAATCATTCAGGGAATCATTGATTATTTCATTTTGCATTTTTCTACTAGAATCCATTTTTTATTTTGTAATTTTTGATGACAAGTAGATATAAAAGAAGTGTTTTATCATGCTTAATTATAAAAAATAAAATATTTTATCAATTAATTATATACATATGGAAGGATGTTATCACTCTACATTTGGCACAAATAAGAAATATGTAATCAATTGATAATGTTCTTATATTGAAGTCAGAGATTACCTTTGTAAGAGAGGAACTACCAGAAGTTTGACCATAAGATGATCTTACAGGAGGTGACACAGACCTAGATCGAGCTATGACAAGATTTGAAGACATCAATTTGGATGAATTTGTGGAAGTTTGATTTGTAGAAAGTAGCTTTTGTCGATCAATAGTTGTTTTTGTTCCAGCATTCTTTGATTCGTCATCTGAGGATCGAGGAGAGTCTTCATCATCGGTGAATGAGTCAATTGATTCATATTCATCATTTGAATCATCACTTTCAGGCAAAAAGTAGCTTGTTCTATGAGGGACTCTAGTAATTGATGATCTACCACTAGATGAAGGTCTTCTAGAAAATATTGAAGGAGAAGCGGGAAGTCTTCCACTAGAAGAAACCCTTAAGGACAATGTAGGATCTCCTTCAACATGAGTTCCTGAAAGTCCAATGGTCAATGGGATGCTAGTGCTTTGTGGTCCAATTGCATTTCCAAACTGAGATAGGTCAAGCTCTCCAACGGCAAGTTGTCTAGATATCTTTACCACTTTTGCACTCTCGTCCTCAAGTAACGCAAAAGTCACACTTTTCTTCAAAAACTCATTAGATTTCCTCTCAAACAAAGTAGCAGGAAGCATAAAACTCTCGTTGAAAACAATTCTACCACCATCTAAACCTCCAACATAAGGCATTACACTCTTTGTGGTACCAGAGCGACTTCTTCCTCGACGCCAAGCCAACAATAAGGGAATGGGTGCGCCATCACTTTGCGCTTGAGCTAAAGTCCAAGGCTTTATATCCTCAACAAAGATATCGAACTCAAACTTCACAGGTGAGCCCTTCTGACCTTTGAAAAACATGTCTCTATAGACAATATTTAGAGCATGCTCATTCTCAATCCATGATAAACAAAATCATGCATGACATGCATGTTTATAAAGTTACCACCTATCTTTTGAAGACTCCTTAATTCATCAATATCAAGCCTTGTGAAGAAATCTCTAATTGCAAAATTCGTTGTGCACTATACATGCTTCATCTATCTAAAGGCACGTATTATCTATCAAGCAATTATTTTGTCTTTTGAATTGGTTTTGTTTCCACTCTATGAGAGGATTTCTTTTAGAGATGTAATCCTCATGTGTCCCATGGTCCCATTGTTCCAATTCCATAATCAAACATCTCACCTCCACAATGCAAATTTGTCAAGGTAATTCTATTGTTGAATTGCTTTGACATTACTGGCATTCATTTTTAGTGATGTAATGATACTAATTTCTATTAGTAATTTTCAATGATATTAACTTCTTCCCTAATGTGCATGAATTGAATTGTGCCAAATGATAATTTTAGATCTTCCAGCAAGACTAGACATGGAACTTGATATTGTCATCAAACGAAACCCCACTCATAGGAGCTGAAGCGTTTCAACTCCACATTCAACATGATGGTATCTTTAGTGAACTTTCCAAAACAACAATATTGAACATTGCTACATAGAGCAAAAATAACTTGTGATTTGCATATCAAGCTATTGAGAAAAACTAATTCATGTGAACAACCTATTAAATGAAAACTCATCACTTTGAAAGGTTTTAATCATTTCACATCAAAGGATTTATTTGAGTGGCAATTGGTTGCAATTCTTGGCATCAATGAGAAAAACATAAGACCTCTTTAATGTCACATCACATCTTTTGTTCTTTCACCAAACCTTAGAAACATGTTATTTAAGTTCAAAAAGAAAAGAATTGAACTAGTGTAAAATCAACAATGATAAAAGTGGGTGAAAAAAAGAGAATTGACTTTGGAAAGATTGTGAAAGGAAAATCATGTGCCAAATCATAACAACAATAGTCTTATGTTATTATAAATAACCATGACAATTGAACCTTATTCAATCCTATTCACTCTAATCTAAAATTAAAAACAATATATACCTAATGCAACCCAATTTTGTATGAAATAACATACCTCTCTTTTATCCAATGAATAACTAACATATGTACAAATATAGATTTCATTGATGCTATTGAGGCTGTGGTATAATTTTAAGGTTACTTCCTGCAATCCAATGTACTATACCCAACTATCAGGATCAACATTTTGTACGACATATACAAATCAAATTCAATAGATGCTTAAATAGAAATATTCCCTCAGAACCCTTAACTAATTTCTAGCAACCATTACAGGCCCAATACTTCTTTAACCTTGTAAAGACAAGAAATACTAAAAAGAAACTCTTGAAGCAAAGAATGCACCAATTCATCCAAAAATGTGATTGTTTTTGTTACAATTCAATGGTGAAAGGGCAGCATCCTCTCACTGAAACACTTTATTCCCCATGTTAGCGTGCATTTGGGGCTCACAAAGAGTTCTACAAATTAATGTTAACATCAATGCAACATGAACGTGGAAATATGCGTGTTGAATATGAAAACACCTGCAAATGCAAAGTCGAGAAGGCATTTAAAGCATGGGCAGGATTCTCCGTATCCTAATGATAACGACATTCATTAGAATGTGACATTGCGTCTTTCCCGAACACTGACAACAGTTTTCGGAGAATAATTCTCCCTTTGCCATGACAACG
Source organism: Climacium dendroides (assembly GCA_950106755.1). Taxonomy (NCBI): domain Eukaryota; kingdom Viridiplantae; phylum Streptophyta; class Bryopsida; order Hypnales; family Climaciaceae; genus Climacium; species Climacium dendroides. The sequence continues at coordinate 17,564,797 of OX467089.1, forward strand.
ATTCTTGGCTTCAGGCACTCTAGACTCACTTATTCCACTTTGCTAGACATGTCAGGTCTCTTTTTTCTATACCAATTCAGATCGTAAAACATTCCAACTCGTACCTGAAAAAAAAAAATGCGGCAGCAAAATCACAATATGACCCTCTTTGGTCTATACTCGTTGTTAACCTTTCATTATCCAGCCGCTTCCAATACTATAGTCATAGAAGACCCAGTGCCTACTCGGACAATGCAGAGAGTCAGACTACACCTTCACTTTAAAGACAAAGATATACACCCCACACTTGAAGACAATTGATATGACATAAACTAAAGAACTCCTTCACGGTACCTGGCTCGATACACTCGCTAGTTCCAAAAAAATAAATAATTCATATACGAGAACAGTATTCCAGAGTACACTTCGCAAAAAGAAGAAACATGTTCGAAAGAAAGAAAGGTTTGATTACAACGCACTTCAGGAGCAGCTGGATTATATGATAGCCAGTGACAACACAATACAAAGGCAGTCAGACTCGAAAGTCCCAAACCGACAAACACTAAAACTCCTCAAAAACCACCTTCTACTGGCTCTTCACGTACTCACGAACCACGTTCAAACCCTCAGTCTCCTCGCCGTAGTCCTTCACCACCACGCAAGAGCAACCCACCACCTTGCGAGCCTTGCCCTCGGAGTCGATCTTGCACAGACCAGCCCACTCGCCAAGCTTCTTCGCGCTCGGAACCGATATCAGGTTCACGTTGTGCTCCTGGCAAAGCGCCTGCACCAGCTTCGTGTAGTCGGGCTGGTTGCAATCCTCCGCCAAAACGCACAGCTGCGCCGCGTGCTTCTCGATGGCCTTGGCGCTCTCGTGCAGACCCTTGGCCAGACCGTCGTGCGCCAGCGCCTTCTTCAGCACCATCTGCAAGCCTGTCAGGATGTCCATGGGCTCCCCGGGGACCGGCTCCGCCTCGGCCGCGGCGGGCACTTCGGGCTCGGCCACCACCTCCTCCTTGTCCGCCATAGCTGAAGATGAGCTGCGGGGAGCTGCACAATTACAAGCAGGGTTTACGCGAAGGAAAAATGAAGCAACCTCTCTTGTCCTCAAGGTTGCAGAAGAGCTCTGTCAGAGCTGGAAATTTCAAATATGAAGAGAACGAAACTTAGGGTTAGGGTTTGGGCTAAAGTTACGGGGCCTACCGGTAACGTATAGTCTCCATTCACACAGGTGAGCTTTGAGCTCAAACTTACCTTTTTCTTAAATTTGATACCCAGATTGCATTTGTTTGGTGCCATAAAGGAATTGAACCAACATTGAGATATACTAGTTCCAATGTTTCTCCTATGTTTTTTTTAATTTGTTTTTAATAAATGTATGAAATTTTTTATGTAATATCGGTTATTTTTATGTTAATTAGCATTAGTTTCCAAAATATTGTTGGAAGACCCTAATAAACATGAAGAGATTCTTTTGTGTAATTAGGCCACTTCGTTTTTCAAAAGAATATATTTTTCAAGATACCTAAATGCTCTTAAATTTAAATGGGAGACTTCTACAATTAGCTCGTTAACCTTTAGAGTCTTGAAATCAATGTTTGTTTGTTTGTTTTGGTCAAATACCACTCGAATTGTCATTTCCAATGCAAACCACATAAAATTTTAAGCATTTGTTTGTTTTTCATATCCAACCACAAGATCTTGCACTTGAATAGTATGAAAATGTGTGGGAGAATTTTTAGAAACTTTGACCGTATCAACAATAATAAGATATATTAAGTGTTTACAATCAAGAAAATAAGATTTTTTTTTGCTCATTTACTATCTAGATTGTAAAGCTTCAAATCCTCTCAACTTAAAATTTTCATTCTACAAATGGTGAACACTAATTCCAATAGTGAAATTGTTCATGAAAGCAAACTAAATAATGTACAATTTTTTTTTAAATTAGTAAAATTGAGTTCAAAATGGATCCAATACATTATTTTTCAAGAATTTGCTAATATTGAGTACAAAAAAAGAAGCTTCATAGGTTTCACATCACTTATCCAAATGAAATGAATTAAATCTTTACTTATACACAAAAATATAATCTATAAGAAAAAAAATTTAACAATTATTTCAAGTTTGTTTTGGATTTTTTGGTTCGCTTGCCCTCACCTATTTTGGACTTATCATGGTATAATTTTCATTCATGAAAAATTATGCCACAATAAAAATTGTGCCAATTGAAATAAAAATTACATTCCAAAAAAACTAATAAATTTTTTTATATTAAAAAAAAATTCAAAAAATGTTGCCAAAAATTGAAATCATAGATAGTGCCTAAACTTTTAAAAGTCCCTTGAGGGGACTCCTGGAACTTCATGGATTAATAATGTTATGAATCAACATCAACCGGCATCTTATGCACCACATTTTAGGGATGCAAATTACCTCCAACCATTGCAAACAATTCAATTGAATATGAAATCTTAACCTTATACATTTTATATTTCCTCCTTGGAGCAAATGTGCCTAAAGACATGTCCATATCTTGACCCTAAAGTTCTATAGGTATTTTTGAACAAAACTGCCGCAAATAACACATGTTGACAATATGGTAGAGTGGTTAATTTTGTGATCTCTTTTGCAACAAGATTTTAACATGAATTGAATGTCTACTTGTCTATTAATTTTTAAGGTCTAAATCATTAGCATTTTAAAGGTCATAATGTTCAAATAATCACATAAGCTTTTTCCAATCATTTCCAAAATTGAAGTTTTAACTTTTCAACTTTTAAGGAAAAATACTTGCCTTTTGCTAGTTGAGGAATGTAATCAAATGTTAGAAAATTGATTGGGGAATGTACAAAAAAAGTTCAAGAAAAGAATCTTCATTTTCGTCCCTTTAAATAATCATTCTATAGAAGAATGTATAAGATAACTGAAAAAACTAAATTGCTAATAAATCTAACATGGAATTGAAACATCTACCAATCTCAATAGTGAAAATGTTGTAGATTGAAACCATCTAGATTCTATGAACTTATTTGTTTTCAAAAATTGTGAAAATTGAATAAAGAAACAAATCTTGTGGTCTTGGGGAAAGAATTGATTTCATAAGTGTCTACAAAACAAAATTCAAACCTTTCACTCCATTCATTGGTTCTTCTAACACTATTGAATGAGGTAATATCTTCAAAGTTTCCTTGTAGATATGAATCTATTCTATAAGGATTTATTTTTCAATTTTTAAGAAAATACTTCTTTTTGTTGCCTAAAAGTTAAAGGAAATATATTGAAAGATGATATAAATATCTAACCCCAAACTTGTTTGTTTTGCAAATTGGCTAGTTGGAAAGCCTTAGGAGAAATTCCCATTCAACATTGAGGTTTCAAATTATATTGTTAAGAGTTATATTCATAGGATTATGTCTAAAATGTAGAAAACTATTTGGGGTCAAGAGTATAATGAGGTTACTTATAAAACACATATTTCTAACATCACATGGTATACAAACAATATATTTCTATCAACATCATGAGTTTTAATCCCACGATGTTGCTAGAAATATATTGTTTATATATGAAAATTTGACTTTAAAACACTAGACTAGTCATTATAGAAATCATCCTTTTTGACATTGTGTGAATCATTTTTTTCAAAAAATCCAAAAGCACTAATTGGAGGTCAAAATACTATGCAAAACCTCCCCTTTCCACACAATATTCTAAGGATGAACAACTACACTTCTATCTTACATAGAAGGATTCTCTGTCATCCATCAAACACTTAATGTCCATTGGGATATTACAAGGTAAGAACATCTACAATGAGTTGTTTATGGAGTGCATTATCAGCACTATGTTGTTTGTAGAATTATTTCTAATTAAAATTGTACTCCAATGCAACCATTATTAGGGCCTCCAATTCCACAGCCCCGGTATGCAACCACCCAAGATTGGCTAATTTGTTACATGTAAAGGGCCCACAAGTTGGCCCATTGTAGGAATAGTCATTATTGTCAGCACTTTTCAAGCATTGATATGTGTACTGATCAAATCAACCTTCCCTTGTTTCATGTTTAACCCCTAAATGCTCAACTGCGTTTTTTGGCATTATAGCAATTTCGGGCGGCTCACTACGAATGGAGATTTCATTATTTTTCTTTGAAATTCTCACACAACATGTGTCCAAGGAGTAGCTTTAAGGCCCAACATGTTTCATAACTTTTGACTACATGGTTAAAAAGTTATTGCATAATATGTCATTTTCAACCTTATATACATGAAAAGCTTCAAATCATTCCATTTTGAATAATGAGATGAAAGTTATGAGCAAATTTAGTTTGCGGGCACTTATGGATTTTCAACTCTAAAATAAACTTTAGAGTCCTTTATTGAATTCAATTTTCAATATTTTTGAAAAAAATAAAGTCCTAGGATATATATTGTATATTACAACATTACAACCATTACGATTCTCATTTTTCAATTCTATAAATAAATTCTTAATAATTTAGTGTTTTGAATGATTGTCTATTTCTTTCTACTTACTATTTTTTTGCTACATGTTGTACAATTCCAAATGATCTCAAATTTTTTAAGCATGTAGACAACTTGCCTTGAAGAATGAATTCAAAGAGTAACCACCATTTTGGACATTTTTTCATACAAATGTGACCTTGTGAAGTGCAGCTGCCCGTTTTTTTGCCGGGACAAAAAAAGGATTTTTGTAAATTCAAATGCTAATATCTTGCAATCCACGTGGTGGAAATTTCTGGAAATTTTCCCACATCTTCTCAAACAAGTGTACTTCCAGATCCTACGGTTACATGTGCCTAAAAAAGATTTTTCCTAAAATTTGGTACTTGTCCTAAAAATGGCAGTTTTGGAGTATTTTTGGTGAAAACATAGTCCAATACATTTAGGGTTAATCTTTTCTTAATATAGGTTCCTTTCTTTCTTTCTTTTTATAATGCAAAAAATCCATTTGACATTTGGATTGCCAACTTGGCATTGGGTCAATTTTTCCAAAGAAAAAACCGGCATTGTGTGGACCTCATGGAATGGCCTGCCATTGCCAATGCAGGGCTTGTATGCCAAATGCAGTGTCCTCATAAGGTTTAAGTGTTTAATGATGAAAGATTCATCATCTTTATGACCACAGATTGTAGGAGGAAAAGACCATTTGTCGGACGATTAAAATACCTGGAGATATGAAAATATTTACCATGCAGTCAAACTCAAGTCAAACTCAACTAGAGAGAGGCATGACGCAGGCTTAATTGTTGTCATTGCCAAATTCTGAAAGGAAAATATTGAGGATGGAAAAAATGTACCGACTGAAATCTGTAGACAGAATCACATTTTCCAACCACAGCTTGATTGAGCACATCAGCATAAGGACAGCCCTATGAACAGTCATGAAAACTCTCTTTACCAGCAACCTATGCTTGTATTCACAGATTCTGAGGTTTTGGTAAAATAGAAATTAAAATGCATTCCAATGCCGCCAACGGCGGTCAGGGCACCATACAGAAGGGTCGTTTACATGCAAGACAGCGACAACCTCGAAACACTACAGTTTCCCATACATACCCTTCACGAATTGCCAACGCTGACAATTGCCTCAAGAAACTCAATATAAGACCACACAGACAGCAGACTTCCCAGACACACGACAACAACCGTTAATAAACTATCCTGGACGGTAGACCTAAACCACAATTTAACATCTGCACAAAGAGACATAATCAGAGATACGACCATCCTCTTAAAAACCCAATCCACATACTCCCATGAATTCCTCAACAAGAACGTCAATTACACTGTCATTCAGAAAAACAGTACAAAGTATTCAACAAAAAGAAGTGTGCCAAAAAAAATCCACACTTCAGGAGCAGCTGGATTATATGATAGCCAGTGACAACACAATACAAAGGCAGTCAGACTCGAAAGTCCCAAACCGACAAACACTAAAACTCCTCAAAAACCACCTTCTACTGGCTCTTCACGTACTCACGAACCACGTTCAAACCCTCAGTCTCCTCGCCGTAGTCCTTCACCACCACGCAAGAGCAACCCACCACCTTGCGAGCCTTGCCCTCGGAGTCGATCTTGCACAGACCAGCCCACTCGCCAAGCTTCTTCGCGCTCGGAACCGATATCAGGTTCACGTTGTGCTCCTGGCAAAGCGCCTGCACCAGCTTCGTGTAGTCGGGCTGGTTGCAATCCTCCGCCAAAACGCACAGCTGCGCCGCGTGCTTCTCGATGGCCTTGGCGCTCTCGTGCAGACCCTTGGCCAGACCGTCGTGCGCCAGCGCCTTCTTCAGCACCATCTGCAAGCCTGTCAGGATGTCCATGGGCTCCCCGGGGACCGGCTCCGCCTCGGCCGCGGCGGGCACTTCGGGCTCGGCCACCACCTCCTCCTTGTCCGCCATAGCTGAAGATGTGCTGAATTACAATGCAAAATTAAAAAAGGACAGAACACGGGAGTCGCGGCAACCTCTCTTCTCCTCAAGGTTGACGGTATGAAGACTTCACGCAGACTTCGAAGTTTCCATATGTACAGGCAACTGGGACGTCAATATTAGGGTTAGGGTTTCGAGAACAGGTCCCGTGAATTAGGGTGAACTTCTCAGAGTCGGAATTCCTTTCGTCGGTACTGTTTTCAGTTCTGTGGGAGAACATTTGTCTCATTCATTCATCATACTACTAAAATCATAAGTCCCTCTGTAATATCACAAATGATACCATTAATACTAGGGGCTCGTGCTATGCATTCATTGTATCACATATTAGTAAAATTTTGATATATTTGAATAGAATGCATGATAATGATTTTAATAAGTCTTTAAAATAATTATTTTAAATATTTTGTAAAAATATTTTCAATCATGCATACATAGAAATCATATTTTCACACAATGTGATATTACAAAAATAGAGTAGCAATTTGCAATCACTTTTGTAATATCACTTTTTACAAAGGGTGATATTATAGAAATAATATAGTTGTTGCAATTAAGATTCTAATAGAAATTCTTATAAAATTCTAATGATGAATGCGTAGTATAGCAAGCGCCAACCGCTAGTCATCATACTACTAAAATCATAACTCTCAGTAACATCACAAATGCTATCATTAATACTAGGGGCTTGTGCTTCCTATGCTATGCATTCATTGTATCACATATTAGTAAAATTTGATATATTTGAATAGAATGCATGATAATGATTTTGATAAGTTTTTAAATTAATTATTTTAATTATTTTATAAAAATATTTTCAATCATGCATACATAGAAATTATATTTTCACACAATGTGATATTATTGAAATAGAGTACAGTTCACAATTACCTTTGTAATATCACTTTTTACAAAGGGTGATATTATAGAAATAATATAGCCATTACAATTGAGGTGATATTAAAAAAGATTGATATGGTGATATTATAGAGATAGCAATTCCATTGCTTTTCTTGGCTTTATACTTCTTTTGCATTTCTATGATTTTGTACTTTTGTGAGCTTTGAACTTTTAATTTCAATTTTCTATTGCTACTACCAAATGATTTATTGAAATTCTTGCTCTGCATTCTATCTAATACATAAATTTTTTTATGAAATTCTAATGGTGAATGCTTAGCACAGCAAGTGCCAACCGCTAGTTGTCAAACTAAAAATAACCCAAAAGTTTCAAGTCTAGTGTTAAAAATATTTTTACGGAAATCAGAAACTTGCCACCTTGCTTTTTAGGAGTCTACTTTAATATCCATGTTCTAATATCCATGTTGGACAAAAAAAATGATTTTGGAAAACAATTTTTACTGACTTCCATACAAAATCCTATAAATTTCCTTGTCCAATTTATTGGTTTGGACCCATCGTCCCCTCATGGAGTTTTGTCCTTAGAGCATCGCCACCCATTCACAGGGCCGAGGCTTAGGCGTGGCTGGCCAGGATAAGGAAAAGTGGTCCACCGTGGACCTAGGGAGGGACAAAAGAAGACGGTCACTCCAAAATGAGCTCTCCAAACACTAATTCCCCATTCCCGCCACACTTTGACCCGGGCTTGATGTTGTTGGGTTTGCTCTTCATTCCTCCAAGTCATTAATGAATTTAGTTGACTTCGCTTGGTTTGTGGGCCATCTCTTATCTTTTTTAATTCAATTAGCATTTTCAGTTGGCTTTTTGTTATAACAAGACATGAATGCATTCATTTGTCTTGGTTTGGTGTGTTTGCTTCCCCATGAATGAATGGAGGAAGGAAGCAACCTAGGAGCTACTGGGTACGGGCCAACCCATTTCCCCAGCCTTATTTCTGGGGAATAAGTGGCGATGCTCTTACTAGAAAAAATTGTTGCTTTGTATGCAATATAGAGTATTTACAAAAATAAAGGAACATATTCTAATATATGTAATTTTCAATATTTTCATATACCAATATTCATAAGCTTGAATTTTTTCAAAAAATAAATTCTTGTAGATAAATGCAAACATTCAAGGACTTCGCATTGTTGTGCATCATTGTCTTACAAAGTGAAAGAGATTGACTTATGAATAATATATTTAAAATCTTGTACTAATTGAATAAATAATTGGAAAAGAAATCTTATTTTTTTGAAATAGTAGTCTAGGGTTTCAACTTTAATAAAATAATTTAATAATCTCTTCATTTTACTTGATTTAAGGTATGATTCCAAGAGTGTGAAATAATGAATACCAAAATATAATTGTCCCTATTTTCAAATATTGTTCATATTATTGTAGTGAAAGATAAGTGACAAAGTCAACTATATCATTACATAGAGTATATATAAAATCCATATGGTCAAACTTCTTTTTACCATTTTAAACTTCACCTTGGTAACCTTTACCCAATATATCAATAAATCAATTGCCTAAGTATTTGTACAATATTTAAAATTTCAGGGAAAAAATTTTTTTACTAAAAAAATATTACTTCCAAATTGAGAGCAATGACATTAACTATATCACTTAGAGGATAATATAATCTTCCTTCAAAGTATTTTATTCCATTGACTTGCATTGAATTTCATTTCATTAGGCCTTAGTCCAAAAATGATATATAAATATACTACCTTCTTTTTAAGGAACACATTTTGGCACGAATAGAATATAAATAAGTTTTAGTTCAATAGTAATTGTTTGAGAAAAAATTAAATAATTCTATATTACTATCTTAGATTATAATTTAGGTGAGCACAATTTGGAATTGAAGTTTCTTATTGATTGAAACCAGGACATCCAAAATTTGACATTATATCTCATGTTAGATATTTTCATTTTAAATGACAAGATGTGTTTATATTATATCATCTTGGATTGTCTGCATGCAAGTGTTTGGGAAATATTTGGAACTTCCTTGTTTGACTTTTTCCTTCCACAGATATAGATTGGTTTTTCTTTAATGTTCACTCATTGCATTTTTTCAATTGCAAAATGGCTACTTGTTTATTTTATGTAATATCTATTCTTCACTAGACAATTTCCTCCAAAATCAAATTGACACCACCTTAGAAAGCTAATTTCAAATTGAAAGTACTAATGAATATTGCATCATTGGTTTTAGGCATAGGCTTGTTCCCACAATGCCACTATGATTTTATAAAATATTCAATCAAAGTTGGGATTCACATTTCAACTTGACCAAAGTATGTCAATGATTTATGTATTGAAGCTCCAATGTCTCTTTTTTTTTCCCACAGTTCTTGATTATCCAATTTAAAATTTTTTTTCTTAAGTTTCTCTTCCGCACTCACTACACTGATCCATTTCATAATGGTTTGTTCCACTTCATACAAAGATTGGAGCCTTTGATTTGACTTTGTATAGAACTTTTTGAATTTTGCAACTTCTTTTGCAACCCTTACACTAAATAGTGAAATTGGGTTGCCTCTTCAATTAGGTTGCCTTACCCTGGCAAGTTACCTTATGACTCATTGCATGTGCAGATGGCAACATCTGCCAATCTCTATACCCGAGCCATGAACCAGTGCACCAACGGATGGAACACACATGGTGCCTAAGTTACTGCATCTTTTTACATATTTGTATAGTGTAGAATGTGGAGAATTTAGTGTGGGGCAACCTAATTTCACTATTTAGTGTAGATGTTTAGGTTTAAATGAAGGTCCTTCACCTAAATTTTGATGAGATTTTTCTTTGTATTTATGGTCTAAATGCACATGTTCAATTTGGTCAATGGATGTAAAGGACTTCTATTTGAAGCTCTAAAGTAGTCTTTTTGTTCTCTAAAATTTTCTATTGTCAAAATTTTGTTCTGATATTTTTGAAATTTCCTCTCATTGTTGTCGAGCAAGGTAATTTCTTAATGTTTTGTTCTTCATGGTGTCAATTTTGTATGAGTAAAGCTATTTAGAGCAATGCATTGAGTTGATGACTATTGCAAAGCATTGTTTTTGTCAATTTTTAGCTCCAATGGCCAAGCCTACTACTCCTTATGTCAATACTTGCTCTTTCAAATTGGTACCTTGTCCACTTCATCTAGGTATCTTGCTCCACTTGGATATCAACCAATAATTATTATCTCATGGCAACTAAAATTTACCTAGTGTTGAAAGCAGAAGTGGTTAAAATAACCTTCAATTATTTCAAGGCACCATTTGAATTTTGACCTTTTTTTTCTAGTTTACATCCTTTATTTTCAAAATGAAACCAAGTTTTTTCCCAATTCCACTAGCTAACTTTAAACTAGCCAGCATTTTTTCCTAGCCATTAATACATGCATACAAACAAGCATGTGAACCCACTAATTAGAAAAGTTATGATAATTGATAAGAAAGTTATTGACTAGATAATGCTCAAGAGTCGGGAGGCTTGAGAGCATTACGGGTCATAACAAATTTGTACTTTTCACAAATTTAAAGGTGTAGAAAGAGGGTTTGCATTATGAGTTATACTGCTTTTCTGACTATCCAATGGAATGGTGACAAATCTGCCTTTAAAACCAGACTTAACCAGACTTGGCATCATGAATTTATAAAGAGACAAAGTCTTGTTTGACTATTGTTACGTTTCAAAGAAACACGATTATCTCACTTGATAATGGTCATTTTTACGTTTCAAAGAAACACGATTATCTCACTTGATAATGGTCATTTTCACATATTTCAAAATGGTATTGAAACTACAGAAAAAATAAAGTTAAGTCAGAAGCGATGCAATTGGAACGGAGAGCATTTAGGTGATCAGACACAATGAGTCTGATCGCATATCTGATATTAATCAATTCTGACGGGGAAAAACAAGGTGTGATGAGATTCGTCACCAAATATTGGTCCCTCAAAGCCATAGTCGCTCCTGAAAATAATGAAGTGGAGAGATGGCGACGAGGACTCTTAACCTAAAAAAACGCTCAACAGTGGACCATCGGCCAACATTCCACTGTGAGAACACTAGGTGCCTTGATTAGGCCTCACAACCGACATCTGGAACCCTCTAAATAAAAGTGAGGGATGAGCCAACTGTTCCCAGTCGACTAACGTCTTTAACTTACCCTCCTAAATCCAACTAAGCAGGTAACCAGGAATGATCACCGAGTTTGCCCAGAGATTGGGAAACATTCACACCCCAAAACTATGCACGATCTAGTTGAAAGCACCATGCCGTAATCTGGACCCACCTAACTCACCGGAAAGATCCCAGGTAGGAGGCTCTTAAATTAATCTGCATTTTTTGATGAAATACGATCTGAATTGGGTGATATACGATCATCCATGACCTCTTCCAGGTCCTCTGATCCTCCCATCCGGCCTGCTTGCTCTTTCCAAAACGTGATCTGCTTCTTTAGTCGCAGTATTTCTTTCGTTGTTGTGTTTTTACTTGCTTCGTTGATAATAGACCTCACCCTCGTTGCATAGCTGACAATACACCAAAAAGGAGGTCAAGCACGGCAACCAGTACACAGATCATGAACCATCTTCTATCAAAGAGAACTATCACAGTGACCGCTTAACTCCCTAAGTGCCCAAGTCCAAAAGTGAAAGTGATCACTTTCAGATCCATTGAAGATAAAATAAATAATTTGGGAAGCCTCTAGGCAACAAACTGAACCAATAGAAGAAGAGTTCGTACCGTACATTGTTTAAGAGAAATAAGATTTGAAAATTGCAGTAATTGACTATAAGTTTCCAAAGAAGACGTTCTAATTTTAGAACGAATTCTATTCTAAGAGAGACAAAACACAAAGATTGAAAACTTGAAAGAAGAAGCAAAAATTCAGGATCCTTACCAGAGTGAATTGTGAGTCTCATCCAGATTGGACTCTGCTGGTGAGATGTTTACAAACATAAGAGTTTTTGCATTTCCACCGAGAGAATCACTCATAAGCATCGTAAGCTTGTGGTTACGGTAAGGAATATGCTGCTCTTCTGTTGCAAGAGCGCTGATGACGTCACCTAGGGCTGATAAAGACTTGTTAATGCTTTGTGCCTCCTTCAGTTGTTCACCGCTAGATCCAGACTTTTTCACCCTTTCGGAGCCCGCAAGATCCACAAAGCTTAACTGCTCAGAAAATGACAAAAAATCAGGGTAAATAAATAGTGGCAATGGTCATTTACAAGATGGAGAGGTGTATAGAACATCATCCTGAAAGTTGCATGAAAATTCAGTTGCATAAATGCACCGTAACTTCTACTACATTACCCAAGATTTCTAGATCTGCAACAGATGGAAATCCACATAAACAACCGTCAGTTCAGTTAAATTCAGTTCAGGAGGAGCACACACCTTGCCCTTCACAAGGACTTGAGACTGTCGGTTGGTGCTCTCAATGATTACCGATAGAATGAGGTGCGACCGGGAACTCTCTGCATTCATTTGAGTGCCCGATGTATGTCTCCTCTCCAGACCCTTGTGAACAATGGCTTCCAGCTCCTCGTGTGAGGATATCGGCAACAATGTGGAATTTTCCACTACCACCATTCCCTGCCAACACTCAAAAAAGTGTTAGCTATACAGAACCTCACGCTATCTGAGATGCTCTCTGTTCTCGGATGCTCACCGTAACAATGCAATTTCAATACATAATGTCAGAAAACAGAAGACCACCTTATTGCCCGTAGCACATTTCGAAACTCACATGAACACGGAAGATCTTGAACGGATGGAGAATAATAAGACACTAACTGATCCATACTTATAAGCAATGAGCATGCATTACCTTTGAGTCTTTCTTTATCTCAAGCTTTCGTTGTTTTCCAGCGTTCTTTGGAAGAAGCAGATCAATGAGTGAATCTTGGTATATTTCTAGCATGTACACCTGTCCCAAACAACAACTTGACACATCAGATTCAAGGCAATCTGCTTTTAATCAACTTATCAGGTCTACTATAAGACAAATAATGGTATATGCAGTCACACACAGAAATACGTAGCTCATAGATATACGGCTTTACAAGCAAGACGAAGTACCTTCAGAGCAAACGAAAACTTGTTGGCGTCCCGCTTAAGATAGCTGAAAAGCTCTTTGGTAGCCCGTGGAGTGAGGCCTGGGTTATTTTCTGATCCATAAATTGTAAAAGTTTTTCCTGAACCAGTTTGTCCGTATGCAAATATACAGACATTATAACCATCGATCGCTGATTGGACCAAATACTGCACACAATATGTTCGTATTAGATCCAAGACCTTGACAGGAACATCCAAAGAATGTTATTAAACAAGGAAAGTTAGATTTTAGAACACAGGGTGTAATCAAGGCTGCTTAATGGTTTTGGGTGCCCCAGAGTTTAGCAGAAACAAGCAAGGTATCTTCTTCAAAGATGTGAGACACATACCTTCGTATCCTCAAAGATCTCTTCCTGGGTTGCGTGATGATCGAAAACGTGATCAAACTGATGTTGCTTGGGTTTGTCATCTTTCCACGGATGTTCAATGGTGAATTCATCGGGTGCTATCAATACATTTTGTTGCCGCTCTCTAACTTCCTTGCCACTCAAGGGTCTCCACCGGGCATACACCCTAATCTTACCCTTCATGTCTGCATTCTCCCACAGGTCCAATAAGTTTGCTATCAACACCAAACTCCAGGATAAGAGCTTGTAGACGAAATCAGCTCCAAATTCTTAAATTTATGATGAACGAGTGTTGAAGTTCTAGGTCACAAAGTGCGTGCGTGAAAAAACAGAGAGAGCATGTAAAGGGAGAATACCTTCCATCATGTTGAAGTATCGTTTTCGGAGAACTTGTTCCTCTCTGTATAGAGATTCTAGTTCAGTTATCTGGTCGGCTTGTCGCTTCAAAATAGCTGCTGTCTGTTCATTCTTCCTGTCTATGTCCTGCGACAGAAGGGAATCAAATGTCAATTGAAGCAGAAGCCAACACGAAGTGATCATACATACACAACTAAACATGACGTCATCAATAGGTACCCAACATGAAACCCATTCAAGTCCAGATTCGCAACCACTTCAATTCCTACCTCCTTCATTTCCCGAAGCTCATTAAGCTCCATGAGGTTGCCTTGCAGTGACTCAAATTCATTGTCACGTGTTGCCAGCGTGGTCTCTGCAAGACTCAAATCTTGTGTCCTCTCTGCTAATTTTTTCTCCAGAACTACAAGTCGCCCCCTCAGATCATCTCTTTCAAACTCAAACTTCTCCTCCATGAGACGTGTCTGAATTCGGAAAACAAGAAACCGTGAGCATGTCCACAAGGTCCAAAGTGGACAAATGCATTGACTTAGCAGTTTTATTAAAAACTATTGAAAATTAGGTAAGGGTTCCAAAAGACTCAGATTACAAATTGACATCACAAAGACTCACAAACCTTGCAGAATTAATAGCACTATAGTTTTTTATCACATCAGAGAAAAGAACCACAAATAACCATTATACCTCCTCAGTCTTGTTTCTCTCGAGACGAGATACTTTTTGCTCAAGTAGCTGTTTCTCTCTTGTAAGATTCTTGATCCTTTCTTCCTTGTTGCGTAACTCCTCCGTTTTGACTCTCACGTCATTGCGCAATTCCTTAACCTGGAGTTTATAAGAGAATAACACGCCAAAGAAGATCATAAGGTTCAAGAGATGAAACCAGAAAGGACACCAAGGAATTTTACTGAAATCAAAACGGGCCAAAATCAAAACCCCGTCTACAGAGGAAGAAAACACCAATTATTAACAAGGTGTGAAATTTTGTAGGCAAGCATCAAAAACGTGCACAGATAAGCATGTGAAAGAAATTAACAAAATGTCAAACCCACATTGCATTGTTCTGAGTGTTCCCCAACATATTAAAGTTGCCTAATTCTCAAAGGAACATACCTGGTTCTCTAAATTTCGGACTTGTTCATTGTACTTTTCTCTCTGACCAGGAGGTGGTAAATCGCGCTCCCTTCGAACTCCTCGAGGAGTTCCCACTCTTCTGGGTGTATCCACATCTGTACTAATATCAGATACAGTATCTTCACTAGCCTGGCTGCTTGAACCTGATGCCAAAATTGCCTTTTCAGCTAGCGCTGCCTGTACCCAAGGTCCGTCATAATATTCTTATCAGAAAACATCCCTACAAAAAAAATGTACTGAAACTCTTTTACATAGAAAGTATCCTCTAAGTTACAATTAAAAATAGTGAAGTAACCCAAAATGAGTAGAACCTGTAGAGCTGCTTCTACGTCCCCAAGCTGCTTGGACAGTCTCTCTCTCTCTTCAGAGAGCTCTGCTCTTGTTTGCTCCTCTGAACGCAATGAGTCACGCAGTCCTGCCAGTTCCTCCATTACCTGTGTCTCTCTCTTCTCTTTTATACGAAGCTCTTCAGCAAGCTGCAAGTAGGAACAGCAAGAATATTAAATATACATATCAATAGATATTCTTAACCATAAGCAGTTAGTGGTAAACCTAATTATACGTAACGAAATAATAACCTGAACCATCAAGACCAATTACCAAAACCCCACAATTATTTCGATAAATAGGAATCCTTGGTATGGGGTGTATTGCCTGATCGATCTTTTTCTGAGATTCTTCTAGTAACTTGGACATTTCCTGCACATGTTTCTCATACACTTCAATGCCTGGAGGTTTGGGAGTTGGGATGGCAGCCGGCTCCGGCGCTTGCGTCTGCCCATTGGGCACATTTCGTGTTCTTGAATATCTCCGCAACATCACATCATTTATATGTGTTTGCAACGCAACACATATGTCCTCACCCTGTTCGAAGGCAATTCCCAAACGTCAATAATTACAATCAGCTCACCGAACAGGCAGGTTTACTCCAAAAAGGTTTCAGATATTCAGAATCTGGTTCAGCGAAGTACAAAATCGCATGCTGAAACTGGGTACGCAGACTTTCTGTAGAAACTAGGAGATAACCATGAGAATTCGCACTTCCGGTGATTACCTGCTTTGTCTCAAACTGAAAAATGTGAAGGACTCCCGCCACTCTCATTTTGAAAAAGACAGCAGTATTACTACTGCCAAATTGCATAATATCACGGAGCTCAGCAGAGTGCAAATACTCCTTCGGTACTGGCCTGAAAAAATGCACCTGTAAAAACGAAATTAAAATGTTTTAAATATGATAAGTTCAAGAGACGACAGTTCTCAGAAAACTGGATTACTAATGTAACAGATTATAAAGCATGTGAACATCCATACGTACTCTTCTAAATATGATAATTATTGCACTTAAAACATAAAATAGAGCATTGATAATCATCATCATCATCATAATAACAATTAATAGATTAAAAAAATAAACTCAACTATGAACAAAAGACGTGGGGAGCTCATTAGAAATAGGAGCCTGAGAATGCTAGGCAATCAAGATAACGGACAACAAAACTTACCCCTCGCTTATTAATTCCCAGAATAATCCTCCCTGGCAACAGTCCGATAGGGTCTTCAATCCTCCGCACTCCAAAAAACACTGAATTACCGTATGGCAGTGACCGGAGGATGCGAAGAAGTTGTTGTTTGGCATCTTCCTTGGAAAAATGTGCCTGTTTTCTCAAAATCACAATGAACAATGTACCATTTGTTAGACACCATTTCAATCATTTCCGGATCTTTGTGGAACCCACTTCAAAATGGCGATATGATGGATTCCGACCTATCGCTATGCCAGATATGCATAGATTCAGAGGCTGGAAAGCGGAATGCTCACCAATGCCCGATAGCGGCTCAGTATGTCCTGGTCCCAATCTCGTTTATTGCGTTGTACTGCTACCTGCTTTGGCAGACAGCGATCTAGCATTGCATTCCACTCCCTGCGAAAGTAGAAATTCGTAGAACCTCAGTACAATGTATAAACGCCCCACTAGAACATAAGAAGTTTTTACTGAATATAGAAAAATAAAATAAATCACAGTACAATTGGAAGATTACTAAAAAACGCAAAACAATTTGATCTTTCGTCATCAAAATTGGCACAGGGCTCAGGAGGTGCCAGCATCTAGATAGACAACACATCCCCTCCTACTCAATACTCAAGAAAACATGCTCATTCTAACAAACTTCGACACTTACGTGCTTGTTTCAGGATTGGGTAGGGATCCAAGGTCTGCGATAATCTGCAATGCGGCCAATTGTGCTGCGTCTTCCCTACCAACGGGATAATTTCCTAGAAGATAATCATGTTGGGACTGCAAGAAACCACTCGATTCATAAGGAACGCCATCTTGCAACACCAAATGAGATATTGCTACATGAAACTGAAGGCATCAGGGCATACCTGAATGTAGGACAATTGAACGAACATGGGCTCAGTGATGGCCTCGTCAGATTCTCGAAACAATCGTTTCTTGAACAGCAGCTTACTCTGGAAAAGTTCACCCTTGATACGATCTCGAGACAACTTGAATTCTGCCACGATGTCTCCTATATACTTATTATCATCCAACCCTACATGTTCCTCTGAAGAAATTGAACAGATGACATACAAGTTAGAATTTCTCCATGAACAGCTGCTTTGCATCGAACATACTGAAATTAAACGGAATCCATGTCAACTTCCAGTAAGAGATCCTCTGGGACGCACACAGTTCAGTTTCATCTGGACTAGTGAACCTTGGAGTCCAAGTTCCGGAAAACGTCTACCGCTACTAACAACAAACAGGAGATTACAGACACATACCAATAGTAGAATCGAGAGATCTTGACCCATTCAAATTTTTCCGGCACTCAAATAGACTGAAAGTATTGAAAGAGGACAATTTGATAATGCTTGCCAATTCCTGTGAAAAGCATAATCCACTCAAAGTCAAGCATATATGAAAAAGAAGAGTCACAGCATGCCATATCCACACTTGTGACAATCACACATCGAACACATCAAACGAGCTTCAAACGATTTAGCAAGTGGACACCCAGTAATTTATCACCAAAACCAGTAGTAAGCCATGGTTTTCGCCTATGAGAATAGCAACATGCCTTACAAAACAAAATTTACGTATAATTCTAAGGACAGCCCTTTAATGTATGAATACAAAGGAGGGGATCAAGTGAGTAAAGCTACCTCAACTGCATCCGAAACAGTGGTTGTCATATCATAGGTAATGTCTTCAAATGTCTCATCCAAGAAGAAGGCTATAGTCGTCAGTTTTCGTCCTTCTAATAATGCCTCTATCTCTTCCTGCGCTGGATCCACCCGACGAGGCCCTCCTTTGACAGACCGCTTCAATGCATTCCATGTGTTCAGAGCAAGCATTTGCAAAGAGGCTTCTACTGAAAGTGAATTGGCCACGTCATGCACATATTCTGACAAATATGCCCCAAATTCTTTGCCGGGGGGCATTGCAGAAGAGCACATATACAGAAGCTCCCATGTCTTCAAGAGGCTTGTCCTATCACAATGTAAAAGGCCCTCATCAACAAGAATCTAAATGCACGTGAATTACGATGACATCCAGACCACTCAAAGACCGTCCGACTTTCCATTCAAATACCTACAACCTAATCCATTACTGAACCAGAAATTCTGCATTTTTCAAAACCCTCTCGATCATCGCACACACCTATCTGGATTGTTCCGCGTCTGTTTGGCCAACTGTGCAAACAGCTCATCTCGAAGCTCCGTTCTTTTCAACGTATGCTTGTATAGCTTCCGAAGAAGGTCGATCTGCTCTTGCCCGGTAGGTGGATTCGAAGGCCCTACATCGGTTATACCAGTGTACTTGAGAACAACCTGCGAAGCGTGAAAGAACATCAACAAAGAGAGCTGTAGCTCTAGAAAAAATGAATATAAAAACGAATGACATCCGGAAGTGCATCCAATTCAGAAGGCAGAATTGTAGTTCGAAGAAATTACCTGAAAAAGCTTCATGGCACGGCTCATTAGGTCTGCGTTTATGCGCAAGAGAGATGTGGGAATCGGTTCCTGAAATTAACCATTTTTTCGTCAGTATCTCATATAGAAGATGGCGAAACAAATAGCAAGTGCTGATGTGCATGGTGAACGGATAATGTACCCGTTGGAAACATAACATGTCTTCAACTGTGTACTTGTCGCGCCCTTGAGGAGTAACAGCCCTTTTTCCAAAGAATGACCTTTTTCCTCCGTTTTGCAACTGCCTGTGCATTGCTTTAAGGAAAGGTTCCACCTGCGCGAAGTCAAAAAACATCAATTTGCGAAAGAATGGTACTGAAACCTTGCAATACTGGAGAACAGTGCAAATTTGCGAAGTGACAGCTGCAATATACGAACAGCAAACAAATAAAGGCCAAAAAACGACCTTATACCTGATACTTTTCTAGAATCTGCGAAGCGCCAGCCAACTCCGGAACCAGTGCACCAGGCCTGATCATACGTCAACCATCTCATGAGACAGACAAGCACAAAAATCGACGCCGAATCCAATTCAAAAAATATCGTCGACGCTAAACACAGCATTATTTCAAACAATATCCCAGCGGATATAAATTAACCGCTATACCGATCGAAACATTTGATGGCAAGCGTAAAACGGTTAATCAGGATGCTCCTCTCGAGTTAATCAAGAAAGACATCAAGCAACTAAAAGCTGCCAATTCAAATGTTCCACGGTTGCCATCAAATGGTACGGGGTTGCCACCATAATAAACCCTAACCAAGTCAAGAGATATCGATCCAAGAAAACATATCCTCAACTCGATCTTGGAAGTGAAAAGGATTTGCACCACACTTGCTTTAAACCACATTGTCGCAAAAATTGCAAATATAATCACAAGTATTATGGCGCATTTTCATGCAGTCGCGTCATAGGTCACCATATTGTCGCCGCACATGGAGAGGGAAGATACTCATGCGCAGAATTCTCATTCAAAAACTACAATGTGAGCTATAAACAGCATTTTGAGTTACCAATGGTTTAACACCAGGGATTTAAGGAGCAGCATTAATCAAGGGACTTCTCTAATACTGAGTTTACGTCTGTGTGCGGAAAGGTGCAAGAGAACTAAATTACCCTCCATTGGCCTGTTTGACACCATCCTGTTGCTGATTATCTCCCGTGAAGGGGTTTGAGGAAGTGCTTCTGTACTTAGTACTGCCACCGAAACAAAGTTGTTCTCAGTGAAATTTTGGATCACTACGGACTAAATTTATAGATGTGAATTCGTTTCAGATTAGATGCCTTGACAAATAAAGGAAAAAATACGTACGATCCATTGTCGCTGTCCAAGTCGTTGTCATCAGCATTCGGTGGCGCCCTAATAGGAGTCCCGTTAATAGAGCTGGGAGGCCGCCTGCTCCTTATATACTCCACTCTCACATCATTAGAGTCCGAGGCCATGGTATTCTCCACCGCAACCACCCTAATTCCTACTCGACTTCTCGCTTCTTCTCCCTAAAAGCTCCCCCTTCGAACGTCATATAACCAACAGCGCTCGTTATCAAATTTGAATCTTTCTACACCACCACTGCATCATGGAAGCCCTAAAACACGCACCTACAACTACAAACCGATCAATGCCAGGATCCGGAACACTCGCATCCCTCCGTCAAAAGCCCCCTCTCCGCAAGAAAGCGCGCTATCTCCAAAAGGCCAGGCCGACCGGACCTGCCCGTGCTAATCACCAAATCCTCATCACCAATCATGACGCACTAATCCCCCGCTCCTTCCAGCACACATCACAATATCAAGATCCATCGCGGCACCGAACAATCTCCCGCGCCCTGCCACTCTCTCCTCCCCGCAGTCTGCCTCCGGATCCACGCCCGATCCGAAACTCCACCTCAAACAAACTCCAACGTATCTCTCTCGATCTACTCCCCTGTCCTCACAATCTATTCCTCAAACACCGCCACCTGCACATTATTCACCATTCAAAACGCACAATGCGCCCCCTTCCCTCCCTTCCTCCTCATCGTCCTCTCCTCCAAACGCACATCACAAGCACTCTCGCCGCCTCTCTCGCTCTTGCTGTCGCTCTTCCTTCTCTCCCTCTCCGGCTAATATCAAATCATTAGCGCGCGGTAATAGTTGAACGAGAAGAGAAAGCTGCCTGGCCTGCACCTGCCTCGGCATGCGCGCCTGAGAAAGTGGAATTTGGTTCCGATGTGTCAGAAGAAATATCAACAAGAGAACTAGACCGAAATCAGCGTCCGCATCGCCATCTGCTTTCTTCTTCTTGCCGGGACGCCCGCAGCGCCAGCCAGAGCTATGGCAACAAACAGAAACTCACCGCGAGACGAGAGCTCCGAGGTGTGTGACCAAAGGCAGCGGCGAAGAAGACGGGAGTTTGTGATGCCCGGGCTAAAGTGACGCTGTAACTTTTCCCGAAGCTTTCACTTTAAGGGATACGGCGTTACTTTTTCTGACGGGTGCCAATTGGCTTTGTGGAGTGATGGTCACGAGATCCGGGAAATTTAAGGCCAATACCAATGTTACGTTAACTTAATTCAGTTCATTGGGACTACGCCTCCCTTTCACAAGAAATTTAGTATTTTTTGGTTTACTTGTACCCTACTGTCATGGCAGCTTAGTCCATAATTATTTGTTTTGGGGTTTATCTTATCATTGAAATAGGACATGTGTAAAATTGCATAAAATATAAAAATATCTTCCCAAAACTTCTTGAAAATTTCATTGTATTGAAAAAAATTTATAATAAAGAAATTAATTTGTCATCAACCAAGTCAATAGAAGAATAACCTTGGTCCTATACCTATTGTGAATAAAGAGTGTAATGGTGGTAGTGTTGACTTCCTAACCTAAATTGCAATTGCATATGATTATGGGCTACAATGTTAAACCCTATAATATAGATACTCTTAGATACTCTGCTTTACAACAATTACAAGGACACTCAAGGAAATACAACAAAGGAAATTAGCATGACATAATAATGGAATAAATTCCTAGGACACAAGGTAGGATAACCAATGGGCCCAAGTATATGAGCCCAAATTAAGAAAAACACAAGCCTTCATTTGCCTAATCTTACAAAAAAAATATTGTATCTAAATTAGTTTTTATGTTCAAACTAAAATTATTAAACAAATTGCCTAAGCTTTCATGACATTATGGTAAGTAGAATTAAGCTCGTTCAAAAGAGTGTTTTCATATTTTGGATGAAAATGTATACAAATGAATGTGTGATCATTCAAATAGATGAAATCATGACAATAGGTTGTAATATTATACACTTGATATAATAGATGTTAGAATATCACCACTTATTTTTCATCGTAACAATATTGAAAGGGACATTGGTCACTTGATGTAACAAGTGGCATAAATAAGAATCTTAGAGTTGAATATAGGTACACTTTGTATTGGATTCATGTCAAGAAAGGATGTTGAATGAATTATACCCAAAAGGCCATAGTGATAAGAATGAAAGGTTTTATATTCCATCCAAATCAACGTTTATTATCAATGAGGGATTCATATTTTTGGAGTTTGAAGGCAATGACTTTAGTGGAAAATTTGTTAAGTCTATAGAGTGTAAATTGGATGAAATGTTGATTTGAAGTCATTGTAGGGGGGTGAATGGAATTGTGTGGTTGAATAAAATATAAAGATGTACTTTTGCATCACAAATGCATTTGTTGAGGTTCTCACATGTATATGGATGTAGTCAATCTAAGGCTACTAGCCATTTAGAGGTTTATCTTTAAATGTTACTACATATATGAATGAGTGACACTATAATGCATTATGAGAGAAAATAAGTTACTTTTACTGTATTGTGTCATTGCATTCTCAAGGCTTTTATTAAGGTGGGTACAATAGAGAAGTACATGAATTCAAGTGTCAACTTGGTTTTGGTTGCAGTGATAGATATATAGATATTGGCAAGACTTGAAAAATGTTCATTTACATGCACATATATTGACTATAGTAGAATTTAAAGAGGTGGATGATTTGGACATTTAAGATATGGGTGCTTGCTCAAAATTGGTTAGATCAATTGTTGTTATCATTCGTAGTCCACTTGATTGTGGATGTTGGAGAATTAATCTATGAGTAGATTGTTGTTTTCTAAAATAGGTTTTGATAAATTTAATGGAATTTTTGCTTGGGGTGAAAGACTTATTGTCTTTGTGGAGGTAGTAGGGGGAAGCACGTGTCTGTTGTTTTGTTTAGTGGTCTTTGTTGTTTTATGAGACAACTAGGTTGTCTACTACTTCATTACTACATATATTTACAAGTACTCGGATTTTATGAGTATAAAGAGATGATGTCTTAGGTTGTAGGAGATTAAAGATTGAACAAATCATAATTTTGTTTAAGCAATTGCTTTGAAATATTGAAATTTGAAGTGGTTGAGGATGAACTATATGGAATTTAAATTATTTGTAAAAAAGATTTTGTAATTCTTCATTGGAACAATGTGTGGTAAGGAATAGTAGTAGTTTATAAATTTCTATAATTTTGGTAATGTGTATATCTTAAAATCTTGGTAGTTGAGTAGAGACTTCAATTTTTCTTGTGGGGTTATAAATTCTATTGCCAACTATTTTTGCTAGCCAATTTCTCAAACTCAATGACATTTTGTGGCAAATGAAAGAATTGTCTTTGTAGTGTTTTAATTTTATTTTGTATTTTAAGTGTAAAAGGTGGTAGAAGAGGTGTTGGAAAAGAAAGTTGGGATATTTTGATTGATAGAAAAAAGGATTGTTTGCCAATTTTGTTGGTATTAGAGAATGGTGTGGAAGTGCATTTGGATATTTGTGTGTGTATATATATATATATATATATATATATATTCATGGAGCAGATTCACGGTAGATTATTATGTTTGCACGAAAGTATAATAGGAATTTTATAAAATTGTTTGAGTTGGATTGCACTACAAGTCTAGTCCAATGAATTGTTTGGTGTATGTTTTTAATTTAGGGTAGATGAGCTCATCTAGGGGGGGAAACACAAAATTAAAAATTTTATCACTTGTGTTTGTAAAGTGGAAGATTTGAAGTTGTAGTAGGTAATTTAGTAGGAAAGAATGCAAAAGTGTGTATCGTGGAAGAAGAAAATGAGATATGAGAGGATTAGATTGGATTGGGTTTGTAATATTGTTTAGTGTGTATCTTATCTTATATTGGTGTTTTGTAAAAAATTTATATCTTTCTCACAACAAACTATCTCAATTTTCAGGGATTGATAGGATGGTTCAATTGCAATGTATATTTGAGTGTGGATGTGGTACTAAATCCATAGACATTATAGTTGTATTTTTAATTTATAGGGATTGTGATATGTTTCATCATATACTAGTATTATGTGCTATTGACAATATATAGTGAGGTATGAAGTTTGAATGGTTTTATTTGAGTTCCATTTAGTTGATATGTAGATTAGTGGTAAGCAAAGAGGTGGTGCTATGTGTAGTGTATCCTAATGTTGTGGAAAATAGAAGTAATTGTTGATGTATTGATTTTATCACTTTTTATAGTATAGATGGAATAAGTACAAACTATGATTAGTTGTAGTAGTAATGTTTGTGGGATCTTGTTTGTCAGTCTGAATTAAGATAAACTTACCTGTGACAAGTAAAATGAATGGATTATTTTGTTGCCATTAGCAAAAAGATTCAAATTTTTTTCTATACAAAGACAAATATGAGAAATGAAAGAGGCAATCAAAATTTTATTTTTTTGGACAAAGTATGAATTTGTTATGAAATTTTGAAGTGTACTTCAATTGGTCCCAAGGCATTGATTATGGCCACAAATCAACCTAATGTAGTCCTAACCCCATTTATTAGAAAAAGTCTATCATGGGTTGATATAAGACTCTAATGGATAGTTCCGCAAGTGCTTGTCATGGATGGTTTGTTTGTCATAGGCAGGTTTACCTAATCTATCTTTTTTGAATTTAGTATGGGATTTGTGTTTCTAAAGCACAAAGATACCTTATTAATTCAAAAATTCAAAAAATATATAATATATAATATTAAAAGATTGTCATGTATATATTGTCATGTATAGAAACAAAAATTGTAGTGGTATTGTGCCCTAATGGAGTAATGGTTCAAATTCCATCATTTTTCAAAATTATAAATTTTTATTGGTTTTTTAAGTAATTTCTAAAAAAAATTAACTTTTGGAGAAATGATACAAAATTTTGAACAATAGATGAATGTAAAATAAGGTTCAAGCATAGAAAGAATTTTGATCATTTATAGTACAATTTTTAAAATATTTTATTGTTCAAAAAGTACAAATCTAATTTGCCTCAAAAATTAATTTTCTAATTTATAAAAAATTAAAATTAAAATGATATGACTAAATCTCTTAGAAACACTAGAATTGGAACTTATTCATTAGATGATTTTTGGGGGTCAAGAGGGCCATTTCAAGCCCGTTCCCACCGTTGGTCCTCCTCACAAATTTTAGCAAACGGTTGTTTCTAAAAAAATTTAAATCATTCTTCAAATGAAGAAAAGAGTTGAAAAAAATTCTTTTTTTTGGAAAAAATATTTTATTTTATTTTCTGAAAAAAAAAAATTTAGACGTGGCAGTGTTTGACCATGTCAGCAAGTTGTTGTGGCCTTCTACAGGGCAGTTCTCGCAGTTTGGGAACTACCGAGAATTCACAACCCTCCAAAGGGCTGAAAACTCATCTAATGATTTAAAACTTAAAGAAAAACTAATGTTCTAGAAATTATAAATATTCAAATGAATCTTAAATCGATTTTTTAAAAATTCAATTATAGGTTTCAAATTTTATTGAAAATTATCGGTTTGTGGTGTAGAAGATTTAGTCATTTGAATATGACTTATAGATCATACTTCACTATTTTTATTCAAAAGTCATCATTATTGAATTATCAAAAGTCATCATTAAATTATTATTCTAAGTTGTTGTTTTAATGCATAATAATTGTTTTGGAAATTTCGACTATCTTCTAGTCCTTAAAGAGTTGAGAAGGCCAAATGTACTTAATTTTGATATAGTTTTTGTTTTGACTAAAAGATACTAGAGATAATTAAAAGGTCTTTTGAAACCCCTTGGTTATGTCATGCATCTTTCAATAACAATTCAAGATAACATTTGAATTTTATTGAAATGGCAATTAGGAATAATAGTATACAATTTAATAACATTGATTGGTCTCCTTTTTAAATAGAGATTTAGATTCCACTTTTACAAAAAAAAAGGTTAAAACTCAAACTTGCACCATTTTACATGTATGTATCAATACAATAAATAATAAAGACGCACCAACCAATGAAGAAAATAATATTCATAGTACAAAGAATGGTAATTTAATTGAATGTTGCAAATTGAAAAAATACAACAAAGAATACAAATCTTCTTTGCACTTGCCTAATTAAATTATAGAAAAGGTTAGCATGCAAAAACAATAATCCTAGTGGAGTTCACTTAGTCAACTCTTAAAAACCATGAGAAATCTAGTGAAGGATAATTTAAATATATAGAGCCTAAAAATTTAAAAATACTATTCATAGAATAGGATAGCAATAATACAAGAAAGGAGGTTATAATTAATATAAGGTGCTTTGTATATAGGTGCATATTACTTTTTGGTGTACAATTAATTTAGGGTAGCCTAAAATAATTTTTAAAAATTGACAGTTGTAGTTGAATATGTATATATTATAGATTTAAAATCACCACATCAAACGATAGAAATTTTTCTTCATTTGGGTTTTCATTAGGGTGTATTTTGCCTTGCACTACGAGATTCTAGACATTTCACTATCATAAAAGTTGTGACCAAAACAATAGAAAATCAATATTTTTCAATTGTTGTAAGCACTAGCGATCATTACTTGACTTAATCAACACATTGATGTAAAAACGTTGCTTGATTTTTATTGTTCTATGCGCTAAAATTTTATTAACAAATCAATAGAAATTCTATAAGTGTTTTAAATAATAATTTATACATTTTGAGTGCACACATGAATTCAACCATTGTGTGTTGGATAAAAACTTGGTTTGGAAGACCAAGGTCTCAAGATCAAACCTTGGTGCTATAAAGTTTGCTTGCTAAAGTGGCAATTTTGACCAATGTTGAGGTAGTAGTTTGACCATGCTAATGTGGCATTTTTATTTGTTTTTAAATTTCCATTGTCCAAATCAGCAATTTTGGAACAACAAATTTAGTGTAATTATGATTAAAACTACACAACCAAAACATCATACGCAAACAAGAATTTTTAGTTGTTTTGGTCCTTGTTTTCTCTAGTAGCAAACTTAGAGCTTGGTGGTCAATCCGTCCTTTTGTAAATTAGATACTTCCATACTTGTATTATTATAGGCTTCACATTTCCATTGTGTTCTTGAAGTATGCAATGTCGTGATGTGGGTTGTTTATTAGTTGAAGTATGCATTTTTGTATATTAAAGGATGTGTGTTGTATTTGAAGTTCTTATTAGGTGTTCTTGTTAGTTGTTCATTGATTATTGGTTGGTTAATAGTTGATGTTAAAGTTAGCCAATGGCTATCTTCCTAAGGTTGTGGTTGACTACAAGCTTGGATATGCAACTTTTTTATTACATGTAGGGGGAGTCAACATTAAGATGGCTTAGAGGATGGCCTTTGAAAAATTATGATCAAATTAAAAGGACCAAAAAATTAGTATGAAGAATTGAAACATTTATGCATAATTTTAAAAATCCACACATTCAAGAAGCTCCCCAATTAAATTAAAAATTTATTCATAGTATTTTATTGCCCCAAAGTTGGGAAGCTTACCTCATGATATATGTATTAAAAAATTTAATATAATCTGATTTTTAATACTATTATTGTCTTCAAAGAACATTCATTTCATGTATATAAATATATTTATAGATTCCTGGTTAAAAAGCCTACAAGAGTTTTGGGATTCAAGTTTTTGAATAGTTGATTTGCAATAATACCAATTTTCAAATCTAAATCTATTATAAAGAAGGAAATATGAAATTTCAAAGTGGAGGTGTTTGGAATTTAAGGCAACCAAGAAGGGTCTATTTTAGAGCTTAAATCTTACTTGCTGAGTTTTTGTGACATGGCTATGAAACTTGAAGGGTAATTTTCTTAACCCTAAAGGACATTGCAAGCCCAATAGGCATTTTGAAAGTCAAACTTGAATTTTTCACATAGTTCTTTAAATGCTTTAAGCTTAACCCCTAAATGCCCAAGGCTGTTTTTGAGCTTCTTGGAATTTTCTCTAAGTTTAACAAGATGGCAACAATTTGATAAGTTTTATTGATTTTTTGGAAATTGTAACCATATAAATTCAAACTACACACGTTATAAATCATACAAGAAAAGAAACACAACAATTTATCACTTATAGATTGAAAGATTACAATGATTGATCATAAGGGTGTTAAAGTTGTGAAAGTGATTTAAAGTCTTTCAATCTTCTTTTCAAATGTCAAATCTAAAAAATTGGTCACCAAAAAAATATAAAGTTAAGGGGCATTGCATGCATAACCCAATTAATTTACAGCTTCTCAAAATCTACTCTATAAATATTTTAAATGAATTTCTAATGTGATATTTTCTCAAACTCTAATGTATTTGAAGCTCATTTCCAAGAATCCTCAACACTAGAAAATCAAGAATTGCAATGGACCCCCTTGCATGAAATCTTCAATGAAAAAATCATAATCGTTCATTTTCAAAATTTTTGATACTAAAGCTAGACTTCATAAAGGATTTTTCAAAAGTATAAAATACAAAAATAGCAACTTAGTTAGGTTTTATTTAACTTCAAAGTGTTGTCAACACCATAATTTGGTGCCTCGAGCATTTAGGGTTAAATTTAAAAAATTTACCTACTATAATCTAACTTTTTCAAAATCAATAAATTTTGAATATTTTGAATATTTTGAATACAATATCCAAAAAACTCAAAATACACCACTTTTGATTTTTTACTATTTATTTTTTAGAAATTTCATATTATTTAAATTATTTTTATAATTAATATGATTTCTATACAAAAATGTCTTTTATAAATTATATAAAAATAAAATAGATATTTTTAATTATAAAAAATAAAAAATAAAAAATAGATATATATTAATATGTGTAGAAAACATCCAATTTTTGAAATGTGTATTTTAATGTAGAAATCTAGTGAATTTTGACCAAGGCTAGACCTCAAATGTCCTTTTAGAATTAGCTATAGTTTCAATTTCCTATGAATTGAATGAATGATTAATATTTTTATCTAATTCTTGGACCAAACTTCATCCCTTCTTATTTTCTTTAATTTTGACCTATTTTCTAAAAGTGAAGTAGTTATAAAATTCTCTAATAAGTTCTTAAATCATTTTGACTTCAAATTATTCCTTAATTCTCTTCAAAAGATTTTCATTATTTGTCTATTCACTAATTACCACTCTAAATTTTTACTTCTAATTTATCATTTTTTGAATTTTGATATTTTATTTTTTTAAATAATGAAATTACTTATTTGTATTGTTAAGACATTTAAAGATTGGACTTTTCAATCAAAAGTTATGGACAGATGAAGTTTGATTGTTATTCAACACTTTAAAACTTTAATCCAATGTTTATTTTTATTGATTTACTATTGTAAATTGACTTTTATTTTAGGTTTTGACCTTTGAATTTAATCTAGATTCTAATCTTTTCTTTTTGATTTCTTTATATGATTTTAATTATTTTTCATCCAACCCAACTATTGAACTTCATCCATTCATATTTTTTCCAATTACTATCTATTTTTAATATTT
This sequence comes from Climacium dendroides, assembly GCA_950106755.1. Taxonomy (NCBI): domain Eukaryota; kingdom Viridiplantae; phylum Streptophyta; class Bryopsida; order Hypnales; family Climaciaceae; genus Climacium; species Climacium dendroides. The sequence continues at coordinate 17,594,891 of OX467089.1, forward strand.
AATATATTTTCAGAAACCTTCAAAAAATTTCTACTCAATTATTAATTCAAAGTTAAGTTTTAATAGACTTGTACGGACTAATTTAATCATTTAATTTCTATTTTATTTTTTTTCTTTTGAAAAATCAATTACACAAAGGGCAAAGTTAAGTGCGTACATTCAATGTTGTTGATACCATTGTTCCATCTTGTATCATGATCATAATCAAATCACAATACCCATCTTGTTCCATCTTTGCTAATTGTTTTAGATTTTTGCTTACTACTTAAATAAAAAAGGTTACAAAAGTAATTGAAACTCTATGAATTCCTTATTTTTTCCCTCAAATCTTCTTCTTTTTCTTTTTTTCTTTTGTCACTATTCTATTGATTTCTTTCCTACTGAATTCTAAGTATTGTAAGATAATTGCCACAAGTGACTTCAACTATTACAAATTATTTCTTAAAGAAGCCTCATAATCAAACTTAATGGAATGGCATATTCATTGATATCATAGAAGTATCATTAATTTCCACTAAACATCTATTACTTCCACTATTACTTCAAAATATTCTGTTGAATTTTGGATATGCGGTCAAAATCTCCTAGTTATGACTCAACTCCTACTTGCAACTTAGATTCCTTCTCACTTCAACTACTTAGTCTCCTATTTCAAACTTACCTCTTCTAATTGTTTGATCATCTCTCTACTGATTCTGCTTGTTTCGTTTGTACTTGGCAATTTAGTCTAGATGTAATTTCACACTGTACTAATTTCAAGCTATAGTATTGGTCTTGATCCATAGCAGTGTTGGCCTTCAACCCTGGTGTTGGTTCAATTTCCATCGTTGGGCTTGGCTTGTCATCTAATGACATTGTTTGGTCTATTATCCAATCTCCACCATCAATCTAGTCTTGTATCCAATCTCCACAATTGATTTGTCTTGTTGTCCAACCATGCTCTTTTGCCTATCACCCTATTTCCACCGTTGATTTGCTCTTGTGCCTAATCTCACCATTGGTCTAGTCCACGTTGTTCTTGTTCATCATTCAATCTAAATTGGTATACATTGTTGGCTTCAAGTTTAATAAGTGCTACCTTTTAAGCCATAGCAACTGATTATTTGCTAAGGCCCTCTAATGATTCTAGATTTTTGTCCTTTCTTTTAATACTCTAAAAAATGAGCATCAACTGGTTTGTGCTATCTTATCAAAGGTGAGCACTTAAAGAATTGAACCTCTAAAATCAAAGCTTTGTTGTACTGATAATCGCTAAAACAAGCAAAAATGTATTAAAAAAGGTTTATTTAAAAGAGTGTCAAGGCTAAGTATGTAGATGTAAGAGTTTTAACTTCCTACTATGTGGACCAATGGGCCGAAAGCTTCATTGTGTGACTTATATATATACCAATAACTCAAGGATAAGAATTAAAATAGACACAAAAGAAGAAAAGATTTTAAAATGGACCACCTAAAGTCAAAAATTCATTGTAAAGTTGGAAAAGGAGACACAATGATTAAGCCCACTAGAACAAAATGAAGATTAGATAAGTATTACAATAAACAAAATTGATTTGAACTTGGTTAGAATAAATTACTTAAACAATAATCCAAACACAAAGAACATTAACAAGACATGTGTCTAGCAAGTCAAGGCCCTAAGGGGAATTCGCTAAAAATTGATTTCCCACACAAGGACCTAGTGCAAAATCACAAACAAGGAATAACAATCCAAAGACATAATAAATCTAACAAAGACATCAATGTTAGTGATCAAACTCATAATACCAACACAGACAAGAAAAAATGTACTAGAAATTGAAGGGACCCCAGTCCTTTAAAAGGTGTACAAAACACTTAGAGAATGAGCAAAATGTTCTAGAAACATCAAACGGACATAAATGGCCAAATTAGCCAAAACACTACAACCACAAATGCCTTGTAGAAAATAGAAGTGATTTGTAAGTTGAGAGAGTGACCTCATACTTTTCCAATGCCTCCCATTTTTCATTCTAACTTCTAGATTTTTCTAGAATTAACTACTAATTATCGCTAATAACTAAAATAATATCAAATCTACTACTAAATCCTACCTAAATGTTGAAGAAAAACTCCAAATGATTGCACCATTTACTTCAAAAGGCCCAAATTAGCCTATGAGGCCCCACACACCCTATTTCCAAGTCATTTATTTCCAAGTCATTCGGATTCACAAAAGACAACAAATTTTCAAGACAAGGAAATGTAAAAATCTTGGATGATAAAATTTGCATTTTTTCAAGTATTTTGACTTGCTTAAAATGGCCAAAAAAGTTGGGGGAATAAGAAAAGACTCCTCTTTGGCCTTATTTGGATGTCGCAAGCTCTTTGTATGCCTATCAATGCATTGAAATTGTTTAAATTCCGCCTAAATTCAAGAAAGCCACTAGTTCAAGTATTTGTTGGTGCCAAAATGCCCTGCAAATTGTCAAAGCATATTACTATCACAAAAAAAATTATCCTAATTTTTAGTGGAATTTAACTATGATATGGATAATTTCTAAGAATTTCCATTGAATTGATTGAAGTAGTTGACTTTTTATAAAAGTCATCTTCTGTGTTATGGAAAAATCCAAAAAAATTTGGGCAACTTCTAGGAAGTTCTTTAACATTAATTGCATGCACATATTCTTACTTTGCATTTTTCATAAAAAAAAGTCTAATAAAGAAAAGAAAAGAAAAAAATGAAAATCCAAAGTGACAACTCAAGGATTGACATCTTTGAAACCATAAATTTTTACGACTAAAGGGAGATTTGAAAATAATCTCATAGAATGATGCCCTAGTCATTGATAACCTACTAGCTCTCTAAGAAGATGATTTTAAGGGCACCTACAAAAGTTACATGTCTTCCATCCCCTAAAACAATAGATAAAAGTAAAATCTAACCACTATATTCTCCCAACTTATGTAGAAATGGTCATGTTAGAAGTTTCTTAGATTCAAATAGCAACAAATAATATTGTGGTTACCACCTATAGTAATAACTCTTAATTTTTCTAGTAGTAGACAAGGCTTTTTGGGGGACCAATGTCCCCCATATTGTCCTCACTACAAAGGCCAATTTTTGGAGGGATAAAGCTAGAGAGGTTAGATTTTTGATCGTCTGGCAAAATTTTGCCAAAAAGAAAAAGCTTTGGTAGTAGGCTATTGGCTAACATCATTAAATGTTTTTTCAAACCTTTGGAAGACCATTAGTTCTTGGATTGCAGAGAATGTAAGAAGGATGCCACATCCATAGTTTGACATAGAAGACTGCCATGTCAAATAATAATATTGAATTTTTAAAAATCATTGATATTTTTAAGAGATTTTTTTTAAATCATTGATTTTCTTAAAAATTAAAATTATTTTATAATCTAATTAAAATTAATTTATAATCTAATAATTCTCGGACTGCAGGAAACTCTGAGAACTCTACCAAATCAGCACTTTGACGTGGTCGAGACCCTACTACATTAGATAATATTAATTAATAAATTATAAAAATATTTTCTTAAATATTTTTTATTTTTTAATTCTTGACGTGTTCTTAGCCTTGGGAACAGGCTTGAAACAACCCTCTCGAGGCCTCAAATCTCTTCTAATGTTGTAGAGAAATTCAAGTCAATTAATTCAAAGAATCTAAAGCCACAATGAATGTTTACGATTGATTGCTTTTGTTCCCTTGTGATGGAAAAAGGCATCTCTTTAACACCTATCACACACTTGGAACAAAGCTAGAGAGTTGAAGCTTGTATTCAAGGAAACTCCACCATCACAACAAGGTCATTGAAATCAAAGGCTTACAAGCAGTAGTAAATTTGATGGATGGGGTTTTAAGAGCTTTGCAAACCTAAAATATCTAGAGTTTAATGGACTTAAAAATATTTTAAATTAATGTATGAAGATTAAACAAACATTGTAATTATAAACCATACTACTCTGTACTAGATTCAGAACCAAATCATGCTCTTGGTATCTTATACATACATGATTGCAAACTTCAAAATTTGTACAACTGATCTTCAAACACTTTACAACATATAACAAAGGTAGTGACTTTAAAAGTTTAATATCATATAGAAAGAGTTTAAAAATTCATGAATTATTCAATTGGTATGCAAAAAATAATTAATAAGATGTAGTACTACAATATTCATTTAATTTCTAACGATATCCAATAAATAAGATTGTCTAATAATAACTAGAATGCAAAAATTATTAGAAGGATTTAGGGTAGGATCATTGCATTGTGCATACTATGTGCACTTGCTTAAAATAAATATTAATAGAAATATGAATGAAAGTAGACTATATGAATTAGTTTTAGTTTTTAATCCTAACATTCGAAGGCTTTTTTTCATCAAAAAACATTCAAAACTACCATTTCAATTGCAAAAAAGAAGCTTTACAAATCTTGCATAGTCTTTTTGCATATTTAGTTGTGAGATATTACACTAAACTAGTATATTTTAAGAATGTGTGGAGGAAATTTCAAAAGTTTCACCATGTAGATTGCAAGATATTTGCATTTAAAGTGAAGAAAATGTTTTTTGTGCATGTTCCATGACTAGATTATTTGACTTTGAATCTTCTTAACTTAAAATTTTTTATTTAAAAATTTCTAATGTTGAAGATTTGAATTGAAAGTATTTAGAAAATGAAAAAGAAATACGTGATTTTCATTCTTTAAAAAATTATTAAGTAGAAGTGGATACGAGATTGAAGGAAACACTAAATCATTAATAGGTCTAAGATAAATTGAAATATACTAATTTCAGTAGGAAGATTGTTTTAGCAAACATACATAACCTTGTGGACCTTTTTTTTTATTGTAAAAATTGAGTTCAAAAACAAATCCAATACAAAAAATCACATCAAAAATTGAGGTTCCACAAGTTTTTCTAAAATTCATTTTGTCCTTCTTAAGAACAATGAGATTGTAGGGGTTAAGAATCACATTATATTTGCTTCAAATTAAATTAGAATTGATTACAATTACACAAATAAAAGTAATAAATTATTTAAATTGAATATATTATAAACTGCCTTAATAAACATCTCAAATATGGTAAGAGATGTGAATAATTATTTTTTCATGTTAAATAGTGGAATTCTTAAATTTTCTGTAATTATGCATTGTAAATAGTTTAATACTTTGTATGTATTATGTATACTGAATACAGTATATATAAAAAACTCTCTTTTAAAAATTCCATTTAAATTGTATTCACATAATACATGCAATGCATTGTTCTATACAAGTATTATGTGTAGGAATTTATATAATTTTATATAATTTTTAGTTGAAAATAACATAATTTTTAATGTTAGAGTCAATGATATTTATATCACATAGGGTTTACCAAAATTGAAATATAAAACTTTGGTCTCTAGTGGTAGCATTATTGAAAATATAATTATAACTATAAATAAATAAATGAATATAGTGTATTTGTGTATTTGCAATGTCTTTTCTTTTATTAGTGCCAACATAAGTTTTTTCTTTATTAAAAATTAATAAATTGAAATACCTTCTTTGGAACACATTCATTAATGGTTGTATTTAACAATATGAAACCCTAGTTATTTTTTGAATGAACTCTATTATCCTATCAAGTGCATATACTATTTGATAAATAGAAAGTATATCCAAGGCATGGGTGTACAAGGAAGTAATTATAAAATATACTACAATCAATGGTATGTACTTGTTTCTAATGACTTTATGTTCATTTTTAATATGAATATGAAAATTAATAACAATTTCAAATAAAACTATCTTGATAATCATAGACAAATAAACAAATTCGAAAAAATCTAATCCTAGTAAATGGTAGGATTAAATTTCATTTTAAGATACTTTTACATTATATAATACTTTTATTTTAAAGTAAAAGCTAAATTATCTTAGATTTTAAGAAAACTAATAAGAACTATAAAACCTATATTAAGATGAATATTTTATAAAAACTATTGTCTAAATATATTTTATATTCTAATATAGTGGATATTTTATAAAATTTTAATTATATACAATCACCTTTAAATATATTCCTCATAATGGCTAGAAGGTTTATAATGTTGAAGAGCTCTGATGGCATTATATTTGATGTTACTGAAGATGTGGTGTTGAAGTCACAAACATTAAAATTTGTAATTGAGGATATGGGCATAGAAAGCCCAATTTTTTTGCCAAATGTGTCAAGTGCCACCTTGGTAAAGGTAATAAAGTATTGCAAGTACCACACACAAACAAAAGCAACAAGTGGAGATAAGCCTACTACTCCAAAGGAAGAGATTGAAGAATGGAATTCAAATCTTTTGAATGTTGATCGATCAAGTTTGTTTGACTTAATTAAGGTATGCAATGTCTCACTTTCATTTCAATCAACTTTATAGATTTGAAGCTATTGTCAAATTCATTAAAGGATATCATCATGATTGCAATGCCTACAAATAACATTAGAAGTTAAACTTGAAGAAATGTATTTCATAGAATTTGATGTGACCCAACTTGATAATTATTAATTCTTCATTATTGCTTCATTTATTTGTGATCTTATTTGAACTAACATCTAATGTCATATTTTTGGTGTTATAATCAGGCTGCCCATTACTTAAATATAGAAGATTTGCATAAAATTACTTGTGAAGCTCTTTGTCAAGGTGTTGTTACCTATCCATTTGCTTACATTTGAATAAGTTTTAGAAGCGGAAAGAAGAAGCGGGAGGAAGATATATGAAAAGAAAATGATTATATCACTGATAATGCTTCTACACTCTAAAATATAAAATTAGACAATAAAAATCAATAAAGATTTTTTAATATTTAGAATTTCAATGTATAATGATAGGTTTGTATTCTCATATGCATGTTATGGTTGTACAAAACAATAGATTGGATTAAATGTGATTATATTATAGAATTTTTACGAGCAATCAATTTTTGTTTTAGTTTTCTACTTGTCAACCATAAAAGTCATTTATGTAACAATTTGGTTTATTGCCCCTAACACTAAAAGAAAATGAGGGGTTTTGCAACTACACTATACAACTAGTTCTTCAGTTGTATAGGACATTTGTGACTAGTTTGCAACTAGTAATAATTTGGAGACCTCTAGTCGCAGTGGATACCCTAAAAGCTAGGAAAAAAGTATACCAATTGCAAAAGTCATATCTTGTTTGTGACTCATTTGCAACTTGTTTGTAATTTGTATATTTATAGATTTTAAATTATTAATCTCAATGATTTGTAGATTGTAAAAGTTCAGAACTACCTTTTTTTTAGAATTTAGAATTCCAGATCTAACTTTAGTCTAGATTTTAGAATTTCAAATCTAATTTTTTTTAGATTTTAAAATTTCAGATCTACATTCTTCCTAGATTTTAAAATTTTCCATATTGGTATTTAATAGATTTCATTGATTTAAGAAACCTTACAATTTTATAGATTTTAAAATTTCTGAAATTTTAAGTATTTTTTGATTTCTACAAATTGTAGAAATCTACACTCTAAAGACACACTTTTTAATTAATGACTATTTACCTTGAAGCTATTCAATATCCTAGAATACATTTTCACGATAAAATTTTAGAATTAAATCAACAAAATTCATTGTATAAGACTACAACTTACAAGTCTTACATGTTCAACCTAATGGTACTCTTTACAATTGATATGGGACAATTGATATAAGGTAAATGAGAATGAACTTTGAAAGCAACTAGGAAACAACTAGTGTACAACTCAAAAGCAACTAGAATACAACTAGCTTCACTACTAGAAAATTTAGTTTTTTTGTTGATTTGATCACATTCATTTGGTTCACTTTTCTATTGATTTCCATCCAAATCAACAAATCACTCTCCAAATCAACATAATAATTAATCAAATCTATGCAACTAAATCAATAAAAAAAACTAAATTTTCTAGTACTATGAAAAATGACTAGAAAACAACTAATGTATGACAAGAAAGCGACCTAAAAACAACTAGAAAGTGATTAAGAAACAACTATGGTCATTTTACAATTGCAATATTTTCCTAGTTGTTTCCTAATTGTTTTTTACAACTATAGATTGACTACTTTGCGACTAAAATAACGTATTAATGGAGTAAAACAATGACATAAAATAATTACTTTAGATTTGGTGCTAATAGAGAGGTCTTACAATCGTAGGATAGTTGTATAGGACACTAGTTGCATAGTAGCCGGTTGTGCCAAACACATTTTTCTTCTAGTGTAAGCGCTCAAGGGACCATTTTTTGATTGATGCTCAACTTTGGATAGCATTTTGGGGCCAATTTTTTTTAATCAAATTCTTTATTAACTTTTATTTTTAGAGATTGGATTGCCTTTCAATATTTTTATTCAAAACTAAGATCGCTATAGTCAAACAAAATTATAAGAGAAATAGGGCAAAGTATTTAGAATTGGCCTAGTGTTGAAAATTTACTATTTGGAAAAAATGTTGGTGTTCTCATTACTAAATTTTATGCATTTTTTTACAAATCAAAAGAACCCATAATTTTGACCAATCGAAAAATTTAGATACTAAAGATAGAAATTGTATTTTTGGTGAATTTTTGAAGTAATTACTTCAAAATTCATTTGAAGAAATACACAAATTAGTTTTATAATTTTGGCCATATGGATACTTTCTACTTTTTGTACTTCACATTCAATGCAAACTTCAAAAGAATGATAAAACTTCAAAAGAGTTTCAATCCATTTTCAATTCAAATAATAATTTTTGGCAATAGGTTTGATTGTAATCTACATTTCCTTAATTTTTACTAATGCCAAACTCAATGAAAAATTAGCAAAAAAATAGTGCAATTTATCTTCATTATTCCTATCAATCCATTGACTTGAGAAATTTACCCCCCACTCCAATACCATTGCTCAATCAAACATATGTTAAAATGCTTGACATTGTATGAAATAGACGATATAGTGGGAACTCCCAAATGCACCTTTGCCCCTAAACCCCCATCTTCATTCTATGTATATCTCCAAAATCAATTATGTACCTATGCCGAAGAAACAATTCAAAACCAAACTTTATTTCTTCATAACTTTTGCATACAGTATCTAAATGTTGTATTTTTTGTGCATTGGAACCTCTTTTCACTTATTAAATAAAAAAATATGAAAATTTGAACAATTTATTAATAGTAATGAGGCACATTAGCAATTAGTGATAGTTTTGGATACCCACCTTATACTTTAGTTTGTCCCTACCAACATGGTTAACTCTAAAAGAGCTTGAAAGACTTTTGCAGCCATATATTATACAATGAATATGGTGGTCCTTGACTACAAAAAACATTCACCAAATATTGTTTAACACAAAGTGAATTAATGATCACGACGGTATATAAATAACGACGTATCACAACGCATACAATAAACCACAATTGAAGAGTTATAAGGCTAAATACATGTGGTATTTGACCACAAAAAACATTGACCAAATATTGTTCAATACAAAGCAAATTAATGATCACAATACACAAATAATAGTGTATCACAATTCATACAGTAAACCACAATTGAAGAGTTATAAGGCTAAATACGAGTCATATAGAAGGACCCCAAGGGCCTTTCAAGAGTTAAATAAAAAAATTTATTTTATTTTTATTTTTTTAACACAAGTGTGTTGAAGAACACATTACAAAGGGTTTCCGTTAGGTAGATAGGTTGATTTCACGGTAGATAAACCACCTATGATTGCCAAGTATCAAACCCGCAACCACGCCATTCGATTTGGGTACCTTTCCACCATCATCCGATAGTTTAGGGTCATCTTGGACCAAATGAACAGTTCTAGACACTACCGGTACCCCTGACCCCTTTACCCCGCCTCCTTTACCCTAGAGTCCCTTTTACTGTGAGTCTCCATCAGTCAAATCCAAGGCCATTTATTGAGAAAGTCTCACAACACATGAGAGTGATGAGACAAGGGCCCCCTGGATTTAATTAAAAGGCCGGAGGGGAGGGTGTGTGTTGGAACTTGGAAGTTATGGGTCTGAAAACTGGCCCTCATCATTTATCCCGCTCCAGTGATTAATGCCCAGAGCTTCAGCCAAGCCGGTGCCAACATCTGGATAAAGCCCCATAATAACACCAGGAGAGATCCCAATAGATAAAAAGCTTGCGGAAAAGTTGGGAAGCTTTTAAAGTAAAAGGTCGAGTTCGAATTTTGAACCCCCGGCGGATTTGGCGGGGTTGGAAGTCTCCGGAGCGGGAAATTAAAGATTCGAATTCGACCAAAAAACGAATCGGTGGAGAGTCGAGTGACGAATAGTAAGTTCAGCATAAAGTACCGACGTACTGTGAGTTCCAGCATTTCGAGTACGAAGGGTGATATCGTTGATCCGATTGGTACGGCCAGGAGACTCTGGAGTACCGGCCTGAATTTGCTGCAAGGAGGATGCCTCGGGGATTCGATCTCCTGATTTGCAGGTGGAGTTTGGATTTTCCTCGGAGAGGTTGTGAGCAAAGGGAATGGTGGGGCGATGGTGGGATCGAGACCAGCTTTTTCAATGTTTTTCGATCGTTGTTGTAGAATTTTAGGGCGTCGGAGTGGTGGTGAGTTAAAGCAGGTTACTGTAGCCAGGGAGAGCTGTTTGGTGTCTATGGGAAGAGAATCATTCGAAATGGCGGAGCACACATATATATAAGTTAGACGAAATGACGAATGTGTCGGCGTGAAATGATTCAGTATACTCGAACCAGTACTGTACTGTAGTGTTACCGGAAAACGGAATATTCTCGTTCTCACGGATCTGTTTTTATTTATTTGGTACAAATGAGAAGAAAATTCATTGCAAGAGTAAAATACAACCACCTTAACCGAAAAACAGCCAGGGCGCACTGGCGCAGAGGAGTAAATTAATGAGGTTCTCACAGATTTTCAAATTGCGTTTCTGATGTACGTAGTACCTTAAGCAGACTGCGTTTTATTCGGTTTGATTTTAAAACAGCAGCAAGTACACATATATTTCAAGACTAACTCAACGTTCAGAAGAAACCTGAGAACGAGAATATTCCGTTCCCCTGAAATAATGATACCTACAGTTTGATTAGACGCAGTTGCTAAATGCGATGCAAGCAATCACAGCTGCAGCAGATCGAAGCCGGTGTGAATTGAATCAGCGATTTTATTCAAGTTTCAGCGCTTGATTACGGCTTTCCAGTTTCTGTTATTCGTAAGAGGAAGCTGCACTTCGGAGAGTAGAACCGCCAAAGACGAGCTCGTCATCGAATTTGCATGTAGAGAGGTTTTCATTCTGGCTAGACGGTCAGTTTTCCTTTTATTACGCTAGTTTGTTGGTAAAGCTTGGAAAAACTTTATGGACTGATCTCCCATCACCTTCATCTAATACAAAGTCTATTTCCTATTTACAATTATGTTTACAACTTTTGTGTTCATGGTTGCTAACATGTGAGCTTAGGTTCTTGGGCCCATGAACCTAAAAGCCTGAGCTCCTATATTATAGGTACCTACGTTATAGGCACCTTTCATGTCACAAAATATACTTGTATTGAAAGAAACAAATTTTGGATGACATTTGTATTTTTTGTGACATAAAAATGTTAAATTTAACGCAAATTTCATCCATATTTTGTTTCTTTCAATATGATTTTCTACTAGTTTTTTTTCTATTAGTTTTCTATAATAGTATAATTTTATTGCTTCAATTGGAGATGTCTCATTAAGTAACTTCTTTTTGCAATGGATCTAAGATTTGCTATATAGCTCAATCCAAGTTGATGCATATAAATATTGAAAAAGACATGTATATTTGACCTTCCATTTAAAAAATATGTTGACTTAATAATAAATATTTTTTAATCATATATTACATTTGATGTTAGTGCAAAATTCTTGGTAGTTGAAAAGTACAAAAGGTAACATACACAAGTATAGTAGTTGACAATTCCCTTTGTTGGAGAACAATTGGAAGTACACACTACATGGCAAGCATGATCTTCAATTCCCATTGGATGGTTGGATGTTTGCAACTTTAAGCAAGCTATTCTACCTCTTAAATTTTATTTTTTTGTAGTTCTTTTGTTAATTGTATTTACATATTACAACAATCCAAGGATCTAATATATGATAGTTTTATACTCTTCAAATGTGTTGTGTTGTCAATTTTGTTAGTTATAAGTAGTTTATTTTCAATTCATTTTAGTAATCTGAAACTAATAATTTTATTGATTTCAATAAGTTTATATTGAGTTCATTTTTGGAGATAAAGTTTGACTATTATTTTGATTTTATTTTTTTTAATTACACAAATTTTGTACCACAAGTTTGCCATTCTTGTTTATTTCTAACTGATAATGAATAAAACAATATTGAACTAGTTAATTTAAGTTTTTTTTAATGTGAGTGAAGCTTTGAAAATATTTTATATTGACAAGAAAGTATATTTAATTCTAACTTTGTTACTAAAATGGTCCCAATGAGATTCTTCTATAAAATATAAAACCTTTGAACAATGTATTTATTCTAACACCATATGTTTGAGCCGTTTTCAGTGACATATTTGTTAAGCATATGGATTTATAGAAGATGCCATTGCACCTTCAATTGGTGATAGGTGTAAGTATGCATTTCAAGAAGGTTTTAGAGTTAGCATGTACTATAGTTTGAGGTCATTTGCAACACATTTTTGTTGAATAATTATTTTAAATTGGAAGGGTTGGTTTGGCATTTTATTTATTTTTATTAATAAGGTGTTTGACTTGTACTCATTAAATAATTTTTCTTTAACTTTTGACAACTTTTCAAATAATATTGGAAGTTGAATGGTTTTCTTCAATGTATAGGAAAGTAATTGTCATGACTTTTGTACCTTTAAAAGGCTGTGTGGAAATTGTGGGGAATGGGGAAATGGCTTGACATCAACAATCTTGATGTGGTTTGGAGATAGCCATGTTAGATAATAATATTTAATTAGTATTTAAGTATTTTTTCAAAAAAATATAAATTTGATATTTTTAAAAATATTTTAATGTTTTTTGAATTATTTAATAATTTGACTACAATCATGGTTTCCAACTAAGGGAACAACTCCAAAACAAACTCTTAGAGGTCCAAAAAACATCTAGTACTTTTCATAGTCTTCTTACTTAGAACATCACCACCAAGTGCATTCAATTAGATTATAACATCAAGATTCAAGAAGTGGTGAGGCACTTATTGCTTCGATGCTTTACACCAACCACTGTTTAAAGTCCTCACTAAAGTTCTTCCCCTTCTTCTCACCCTTCTCACCCTTTAAAGTCCTTACTAAAGTTTTTCCATAGTTAAAGTTGACTTAGTTAGTATGAGTGTAAAATTGCCTAGTACAAAGGTCCATTTCTATTGCCAAGCAAATGTGAGAGTGACCAAAGGAGTTGTACAACGCGTATTGCAAGAAGTGTCAGTGTAGAGCCGTTTTTTTTCTAACAAACGCAACAAGCCTCAATTGGTGTTGTCGAGGTTGTTGTTAAGGCCTAGTGGCGATGCTCTTAAGGTGGGCTTACATACAAAGTCCAGTGACCCTCTAAAGTACTAAAAGACAAAAATAGTTCTACCAATCATTAGTAAGCGTGCGAGTAGGAGAATGAGTTCCACCAATAACAGTGCCATTAGAGACCATTTGAGATCAATGGAAGGCTTTTTAAAGCAACCTTAGGCAAAGAGAATCTTGGGAATTTTAAAGTGGGCATAGTTTCAATAAGGATTTATTTGTTTGTGGATGGACAATCATTCTAACATCCCCATCTCATAGTGTGTTGGTATTGAGGCATCTACTAGCTCTACCTATGTGTCAATGTTTCTAGCATATGTTATCAAGACTCTAGTCGTGTCAAGTTCAAACAATGAATGAATTGGCTTTTGAATAGTACAATTAGTACTCTCTTTGATCATCAATGCAACTTATTATGCCATTCATCACTTATAATATTATAGTTATTTAGTTTAAAATTATTTATCTTTCTAGCGTGTGGACAAAGAACTCAAGTACAAGGCCGTTGTCAACTATAGTGCTTCCAAAAAAAATCCTAGTTTATTGACATGACCAAGAGCAATCTCAACTTCCAATTGTATGCATTTCACCTTGGTTGCTCTCATTGGCCGCACTCTTAGAAATTCTAACATAATTGACAATATGGCACCATTTGTAACACATTGGACAACATACACTTTGTCTCTATCCTTTCCTCCCTACTTGAGTGCCTCGCAAGGGCTTCCCATTGACTTCAAATAGTTTCTAATGATTCCACAATGTAGAAGAAACATAAAGTATTTTCTATATTTTAGTATCAATGAATGTATCCACCCAACGATACGTGTGAAGAAGACTCTTACTTTGTTGACTCAACTTCAATGGATTTTGATTCAGCTTCATTGGATGGACATGTCATAAGACCCATTTGTGAAAGTAAGTTATCATTCCAACATTTTGACCTTTTTTATGTTTAATTTTCCTTGGATTCCGCAGCCCCACAGCAACTCAGCAAAGCAGCACTCTAAATGGTCTGATCCGTTGATCTTCTCTGCTACAGAAACGTCCTCCGTTGATTTCCTTTGCTGAGTTGCTTTGCTGAGTTGCTGTGGGGCTGCTCTTACTATTGTGCTTCAAAATTTTTAAGCTCATATTCTTTAATATTATTTTGCCGAATATGAGCTTCATAAAGAAGTAACTTCTTTTCTTTCCGGAGCACTCACAGACTCTTCAGTTGCAGCCACTTCCGAAGTTCTTTAACTTCCTCGCACCGAATCGGAGGTTCACACTTGGTCGGGCAACTTTAGTTGGGCACACAGAGAAACATTTCATTTCCAAAGGCGAGAGAAAATTGTCACCTTCTTCAATTCACCTTTTTTGACCAAAGCACCCGGACGCTGCTTCAGGTTTTGAACAACATGTGAAGATATCTGAAGCTGTGGAACTCAGTTAAGCTTAATATTGCTGGATGTCGTAATAGCCAGACCTGCTTCGCACCGGTTGTCTTTCCCTAAAGAGAAAAATCCGAGCGTGCTGTGTAAACCCTAACTCGACGGTCTTTAAATTTTCATTCAACACCTGAACGATTGTTGCGGACCTCTCCAAGATATTGAGCTGTGTGAGCTTTCGAATGGTCGACGGTCTTCAAATTTTCGTTGAACCATACAAATTTGACGATGTGGTGGAAATTGGGAGCCAAGGATTGTCGGAGCTCGCTAATTACGCAAGTGCGTTGCTTCGTAGTAGTAGTAGCTCTGCTTCTCTTGTTTGCACCTCAGAGCTCCGTGTCGCAAAGCTATGAGAATTTCTTTCCAGTACAGTGTAAGTATTAGCTCTTTTCTTGTTGGTGTTATGTTACTGCATGGTGACCGATCGAGAACTGAAAACTATCTGGTGCGAGCGGCACGGCTATGGAAGCTTTTTTGCAGAACCTCAGAGCTGCGTGGTATTACTGCAAAATCAACCTGTACGGAAACTCACTGGACAATCTAATTCAAACTGTTTTTGTGTGGGTATGTGTGTTACTTGCCAGTGGA
Source organism: Climacium dendroides (assembly GCA_950106755.1). Taxonomy (NCBI): domain Eukaryota; kingdom Viridiplantae; phylum Streptophyta; class Bryopsida; order Hypnales; family Climaciaceae; genus Climacium; species Climacium dendroides. The sequence continues at coordinate 17,610,440 of OX467089.1, forward strand.
TGCTTTGCAATCCATTTTTGGAGCATGGAATCGCACCCCCGACATCGAGATCAATTTAGCAGGCTGGAACACCAAGCAAATATATCCTTGCTTGCAGACCCTTGACATTAATCCTGCACCTAACTATCGTGGAGTGCAGTGCCTGACGAACATCGACTGCCAGAACACTGATACGAATGGCGACGTTAACTGCTCAGCTTACATCATCGGCTTGTGAGAACTCAATTCTCTGATTCTACTCTATTCTTTGATCGCTTAGACCCACTGCTGGGACTCTTAAGTGATTTTGTTGTAGAACCGGCTACACCGGTTTTCAGAGTTTCTTATTTGCATGGTGGCATGAACAACAGAACTCTCAACAACGCATCAATCGTAGGACAGTTGCCTGCGGCTATCGGAAATATCACCTCTCTGACGACGTTGTGAGTCGATCTTGAACTACTCAACAATGCTTTGCTTCGCCATTGTGGAGGGGATTTCATCTTTACTCAACATACGAATTGAACAGTCTCAAAACCCTGAGAAACCCCTTAATTTGTTGTGTTTGCTGCAGAGAGCTCACTGGAAACCCGAATCTGACAGGACAACTTCCTCCAGAAATTCAGCACACGAACCTCTACATTTTGTAAGACTCTCAGGATGCAATGATCTGATTTCTGTGGGTTGATTTGGCATGGAAATAAAATTCTGCAATCTCCTATCTTGTAATTCTGATTGCATCTTCAAAGTACTGCTGAGTTTCTCATGTAGATTGCTCTTTCAACTAGGCTAATTCGTTTCTTGTGGTGACAGAGATATTCATGACAATGGTTTTTCTGGCAACCTTCCAGATCTCAACAGACTTGTCTGGCCCGTAAAACTGTGAGCTTCTTTCTGCATATTTCCTGGAGTGCTTGTTTCTATGTTTTCCTCCGATGCCAGTTTTATCTTCAGTTTTTAAGTTTTTTGGAGTGATAACTGCCTAGCGCTAATGTGATCAATTACGAGGTAAACGCAATTGTGGTTTTGACCATGCTATGTTTCCAATGTTATTTGGGGCATTTTGACAGGGACCTGAGTGGCAATCGGTTTAATGGGTTCTTTCCACAGGCTCAAATTGTAGTAATGAATTACCTGCAGACACTAAATCTTGGCAGCAACGAGTTTGAGGGAGAGATTCCTCCAGACGTCTTTGTGAATTTGACACAGTTGGACCATCTGTAAGAATCTGGATGCCATTTGTAGAAACTTGTTTTTTGGAATTTGCATTATTCTTTGAATGCATTTACGAGCCAAATAAGTCTTGAATGTCTAAATTTTGGCTTTGTTGAATTATGCAGGAATTTATCAAACAACCTCTTCACTGGCTCTGTACCGAATCTTACTACCATCAAGAATTTACAGGTTTTGTAAGTAGCCCAGTACCTTGTGGTTTCTAGAGCTCTCACGCTCTTCCAGCCATTAGGTCACCCCTTCTCTACGCACTAGAATCTTGAGGACGTGTACATTTATTATACATTTTAGTGCAAAGTATGGGGCAGCCTCATGACTTGTGAAAGACTGTAGTTTCTTCCAATCAATCACAATTGCACTTAAGAAATCAGAGAACAGAAGACACGTGAGTACTGAGTTAGTGGAGACAATGTTGTGGACAGGGATTTGTCAAGTAACAAGTTCAACGGGTCGCTTCCTGCTCTTACGAATATTTCTTCCTTACGATCTGTGTAAGTCCCGGTGACTCTGAGAACCATGTCTACATTTATAACATGTGGTTTTAATCAAAATTGAAGCTCAAAGTTGGATGTAGAAAAACTGCAGCTCACAATTGGATCTAATGAAAGCGAGTTTTGTTTGCTGCAGGAATTTGAGTAGAAATGCGTTTACGGGATCATCCTTGCTCTCGTCTATATTTAACAGCAGTCTCTCAAACTCTCTTTCTACTTTAGACTTATCTTACAATCTGTTGAGGGGCTCTCTTACCAATTGGGACGTCTTACAACTCGGATCACTTGAAGAACTGTAAGTTGCACAGTTAAATTTTTTTTTTTTTTTTTTTGCAGGATTTTGATTAGAGCAAGCATTTTGAGTAGTGTGCAGATATTTTTGAAGTTTGAGCATGGTTTTGTGGATTGCACATCATATCATTGTTTTAATAAATTAATAGTACTTTCTGGGAGAGTACATTTGATCAACTGTAAACATGCATTATAGTGTGACTTTATTTGAATATGCATGAAATCGTATGAGATTTCTGAACATCCCAGGTACTTAGACAACAATACCATTGATGGATCACTCGATATCGGCCAACTTTCTGCGCATGGATTCCTCCAAATGAAAGACCTTGGTACTACATCAGGATCGTTGAAAACTTTGTCGCTGATGAACAACAGCATCACCAATGTGCTTTATGCGGGAATCAATGTTTTAAACATATCAACAATCATTAGGTGAAAATCTAGTTGAGCCCTCCGTCTAGTTGAGAACAACTTTTGGCATCAAAATTTGTTTCCTGCATAACGCATGTTCATAATTTGTCTTATGTATTTACCATGTTTACAATGTGGCATTGTGCAGATTACAAGGCAATCCATATTGCAACAATCCTGGAGACTATACTGATGAACAACGATGTTTTTGTCAGCAAGTCTGTCTCATTTCATCAAGTATATATCCGACCTATCATATCTTTTATGCTCACACTTAAATATCTCCTTGAATTTTTTCAAGTATTGTGCTTGGCGTGAAAATTTGACACTTAGTTTCGTAGATAACTCACTTTGGGGAAATGCCTTGAATCAGGTGCGAAAGCAAATCGGAAGGTAGTCATAATTTCCAGTGTGGCGAGTATTTTTTCAGCGCTTCTCCTATTAACGATTGGATTTGGTACTATCCTTTACCGAAACAAAAGATACAAGCGATATCTCTTGCTTCAGGTTCAACAAAGTAAGAGTTATCTCCATATCTTCAATCCTTGAAGAACTTTTCCACTTCGTTACTTGTAGTGTTCATTTCATAAATCATTTGTACTTGACTTCGTGTCTTCAAATTTGCATTCTAGAAATTTAAAGCTTTGTCTGCGCTTGGAACGTTCAGAGTTTGAGGAATTTGATGTGAAGCCGACAATTTTCACGTATAACGAGCTTCGTACGGCTACAAGAGACTTTCATCCTGACATGAAGTTGGGCCAAGGAGGCTACGGCACAGTATATAAGGTAGAACGCTTGACATCAATTTTGAAGTATGTCACGAGAGTTTTGAGCTGTATCGGTTATGAATTAACACTGCAAAATTAATTTAATTTGCGCAGGGTGTATTGGCCAATGGAAGTGTAGTGGCTGTGAAGCAATTAATTGCCCAAAGTACTCAGAGCTCCGATGACTTCTTGAACGAGATCGTTCTGATCACTGGAATGAGACACCGGAACCTGGTGAATCTAAAAGGTTGTTGCCTTCGTGAACGCCAAAAGATCCTGGTGTACGAGTACGTGGACAACTATGATATTGATCAAATTCTACTCGGTGGGTGAATTTCTCGCTAAAATCGTTCTTGCTGCTTGAATATTTTAATGTAACTTTGCATAACAATGGAATTACTTGCCATGCTAGTATGGATTTTTAACAACGTTTTTGTGTTAACGTGTGTTTTTTCTTGCACAGCGGGCTCAAATACGATGCTTGTAGATTGGCCTGCTCGGCTGAAGATTTGTTTGGGAGTAGCTCGTGGCTTGCACTACTTACATGCGTTGGCTCAACCAAGGATTATTCATCGAGATATCAAAGCTAGCAATGTCTTGTTGGACAAGAATTTTGAAGCCAAAATTGCAGATTTTGGTTTGGCTTTGCTATTTCCAGATAACCAGAGTCATATTATGACTGTCCATGTTGCTGGAACCAAGTAGGTTCATTTTCTCCTTTTCTCCTCGTTTTTGGTTCCCAATCTTGTACATTCTACACTTCGGTGGTGATGACATCTTCACACTGGTTTTCCCCACTGGTTTTCCCCACTGATTTTCGCATCATGAAGCAATTGTGCTCAGAAAGTACTAGCTTTTGTAGTTGTTGTCCATTTCCGTTTCTGTTGTGGAGTAACTCTAATAAATCTGATTGTGTATTCGCAGGGGATATTTGGCACCAGAGTACGCATCGCTTGGTCAACTAAGTGACAAAGTCGATGTTTTCAGCTTTGGAGTTCTTTGTTTGGAGGTTGTAAGTGGTCGAAGGAACATCGATGAGAAACTACCCGTTGATGAAATGTATCTTTCTAAATGGGTAAGATATCTTTTCTCAAAGATAGACGTCATATTTAAATGTGATGTCCATCTTCTAAAGAACATTCATGACTGTGGGTTCTATCTTGCTCTTCTGTTGCTTCTTCCTTTTTTGATGTCTCCAATATCTCCTTTTTGGTTGTAATGTCCCAATATGGCATTTCAGGCTCGGAAGCTTCATGGAGCAGGCAACCTGATGCAGTTGGTGGATTCAACACTAGTCTTACAAGATGATCAAAAGTTGGAAGTGACACGGCTGATCAACACAGCCCTTCTTTGCCTACAACATAACGAGGAGAAGCGACCCACTATGGCTCGTGTGGTTGCCCTGTTGCAAGGAGACACAGAGTCCGACGTAGTCCTGGTGAATGATGCAGTTGAAGACCAGTACAAGGACAGTGTAAGCTTGTTGCAGACATTTGGAAGGATTGGTCTCGATAGTGTAAACGAGGAAGGTGAATCCTCGGTTGGGACTTCATCAAGAAGGGGGGTAGATAGTTCAGAGCGGAATTCAAAGCTAATCAATTCAATGATTGAGCTGGGTCACGTAAGCGGCAGGTGATAGATGTCTATAGATGATATTTTGATCAAAGTATGAAGCCTTCCGGATGCAATCGAGTTGTTGCCAATTGCAGCAGATTATCTGGCAGAGTTTCAGTTATTGCTGGGGTTGTTGAGTAGAAGACGTGACTCTGGAGTCTGCCATTTCAGTTTCAGATTGCGATAGCACAGCCCTGCATCAACGTCAACCAGCAGTCGCGCGCACGCGATCTGCCACGCGATCTGCCAAGGAGACGTACTGAACTGAACGATGGGAGTGCCGTCCACTTTCGGCTCTGGACACATCTGTTGAGGACGCGCTCTGGAACAATGGCCTCCGTTCTTGCCGGTATCCCGTGACCTCTTTCATCTGACTGCTTGGGTCCAAAAGAAATGGCTTTGACATAAGGTAGGAGTGAATGTGGAACAAGTATTAACTTAGCTCATTTCTCCCAACAAATAACGGATTTTTTTTGGTGCCACATAAGATTTCTTCCTCCCATATAATATCAACATAATGTAGTCCTTGCACCCAAATCTTATATGATATCAAAACCTTAAAATGGTAAAGAATATTATAGATATTCTTAGCATGCATTTTTTGGGCATTGCACAAATAAACTATGAATTTTCAAGGTGCACTCAAGAATCATGAAGGAACTAGTTAATGTTTACTATAATTATTAAAAAAAATAATTGAAAATTGAAAATTGATGAAAAATTCTATATCCATTACAAAAAATTTGAGCCTTGTAGAAGGCTATTAAAAAGATTTGTTGACCGTCGGTAGTGTTTTTTTAGAAGTGCACTATTCCTCTGTACCTGCTCAATTTGATGGATGGACAATGCATGATCAGGCTAAAAAATGGACCATCCACTTCTACACAATAGCAATAAGGACTGCCTTCCTCTAGACAAAATGATGTGTAATATTGCACACCATTTCATCCCAAGATGATATGGTGTGAAATATTCTACACTCATTAAAACTAATGCTTTAATTTCCTCACAGTAATTTGAACACCTTTCATGATTTGTGAATTAAGAGTGAGAAGACAAATCTTTATATACATATGGGGTGGTAGGAGGTAAAGTAAACAATGTGGAATAAATAAATTAAAGTTAGTAGGAGCTCAACTGCTCATAATAAAGTCAAATTAAAGCAAGAATTCTATTTAAAGTAGAATTTCAGGCTTCATTTAGTCATAGTAAAATAAAAAACTTTAAAAAACTTTAGACTAAAAGAAATTGGAAAATCCATATAAATTTCATTTCCAAAAATTTGTTTCATATTTCAAGACTCCAATCAAAAGTTATGGACATTTCAAAGAGGGTTTGAAAGGGACATTTTACATCTTGAAACATCCTCTTTAAATTTTATCTATAACTTTTGATTGAAGGCTTGAAATATGAAACGAATTTTTGAAGATGAAATTTAAATAGATTTCCCAACTTTTTTTAGTTCAAATTTTTTTGAAAAAAGTTCTTCTATTGTGACTAAATGAGGTCTGAAATTCTACATAAATATAATTTTGACATTTTGACAATAAGTGGTTTAGCACTCATTTTCAAATTATCCCATATCCTTTGAGGATTCATTGTGAAAACTCAACTTCAATATAAAAATGACATCTCCAACCTTCATTCCTTCAAGCATTTCCTACTCAATTCCTTCATAGATCTACCAATATTATTTTTTGGATGGGTTAGATGACATTGGGATTTTGATTCAAAGGATTCTCATGGTGTTTGGCATATCATCTTAGAATATTTGTTTGTTTGGTCTAAGATTTAGAAGGAAAGAAAAATTCGTAAACCATAAGTCTATTGCTCCAGTCTTGGCACGCGGGGAATTAAAGGAGTATAGGTTTTTGGATTTTCCAAAGTTGTACTAGCACCAGTACACTAAATAGTGTTGGCAACACTAATTTACTGAGATAACACTAATTGTGATTAGCAAGGTTAGTGTTAGAAGATTATTTATCCATTCTAACACTATTTTAGCTCTTTAGTAAATTACAATTTTCTAAGAAAGGGACAAATTTTCACGGTGAAAGGCAAAAATTACAATTTTGCAGAGAAGGGACAAATTTTCATGACGAGAGGCTAAAATTACAGTTTTGCAGGGAAGGGACAAATTTTCGCAGTGGGAGGCAAAAATTACAATTTTGTAGGGAAGAGACAAATTTTTACGGTGGGGGGCAAAAATTATAGTTTTGCAGGGAAGGGACAGATTTTTATGACAACAATTAAGTGCCCCAACACTATTTACGCATAAGTTGAAAAATAGTGTTGGGGGTAAAAAACAAGGAACAACACTAATTATCACCCAACACTATTTATCAATTTTAGTGTAGTGCCAACTTAGACATGCATGGGCAGTCAATGGGCTGGCACTCTAAATCATTCCAAACCCGTAGCCTTCTCGTGGCCTCATTTTTTTCCTAATGCCTTCATAGAAGGAATTTTCTACTTTTCTTCTTGTTAAGTTCTTAGTGTCTAAGGGATTTGTGGTCATAGAATACCATCAAAAAATGTGAAATTAAGAAGTTTTATTTCCTTCATTGTAAAGATTCATTTTCATAATCAACCATAGGATCTTGTAGATATATTATCAAAGAGTTTTATAATGGATTTCCTAAAGAATTGAATCCTAAAATTCAAAGATAGTGACTTGTGATTGTTTAACAATTGATTTACTTTCATATCCCCCAACTTCAATGCCCATTTTCGTTTTAAATTCTTTTTCCCCAAAGTACCTCTAAAATACCCTCTAAAATGAAGCTATTATACATTAAGCTAACATTCATATGATCAGAAAAACTTAGTAGTTGTGTGAGGTACGTATCCTTACAATCAACATTGCTCAAAAATCGGCACCCATGTTTGGACTAAAAAGAGATTTTTTCCTAAATATAATTGATAAGAGAAGGATTTATACAATCTGATAACAAAAGGCTAAGAAAGTCTAGTAGTCAGTTTTTAATACATATACAAACAAAATTTGTCTCTTATTCATTTGGTGTCCAAATAATGCATGCTCAAGTTTGTTAGAAATTTCTTTCACATGCCAATAAAGCTTAATAAAACTAATTTATGATTAATAATAGTAACTTTGTTCAATTGTATTTAGGATTAATTATAGGTGTATATATATCTTAATAGATCTCATGCCATTTATGTTGCAACGCCATGATATATGACAAAAAAATATTCAATTGAAGTATTTATTACTGAAGTTATAAATTATTATTGGGTAATTAATTGATTACCTACACATGATTCCATCTCTAAAAAGTTCTCTAGTTTCCTATTCAAGTAATTGTGAATATATGACTTATCATGCATACTAATCTATATATAGAATTATAGAGTTCTATTTCAAAAAATTTGATATCATATAAGAAATATGTTATAGATCAATTCATTCACTTTTAAAAATTTATACACTGCTTTAATAAGAGTTTAATCAAAATGCAATCATTACAAAAATAAGGGTATAAATGACTCGTCCACAATGACTGCAGGTGCAACAATGACTACAAAATAATTGTTTTGCAATCATTGAAAATAAGTCATTTATACTCTTATTTTTTTCTCATTAACATTAAAAAAAAAAGTGGCCTTCTTGAGGGCCACTTCACAACCCTCAAAGGACTATATTGTAAGTATTTTATTTTGGTTACTGAATTTTCCCCCCTATTGCTGCTCACCATTGAATCACAATGTTAGGTTCAAAAGTCAAGAACAAACTGTTTAAGAATCAGGATTTATAGCATACTAATGCATGTCAACTATAACTTGTAAAGGCCTTCCCAAATTAAGCTAAATTTATTTAAATGTAGCCACATTAAGTAGCTTTTGAAGCTAGTTGCCAAAGTCAACTAGCTTCAAAAGTCACTCATTCAATTTTGGGTGTTGATGGAAGAGATGAGCCACTCTTTATACAAGTGGGGTAGTGGTGGGTGCAACTATCCATATGGGATATGTAAATTAAGAAGAATAAGAATTCAACCGCTCATATTTAAGGCAAATGCAAGAATTAAGTTAAAATTCAAATTTTAAACCTCATTTAAACATAATTGTAGAACTTTTTAAAATAACTTAGAACTAAAAAAAGGTGGAAAATCAAATTGAGTTTCATTTCCAAAAATTTAGTTGTGATTTCAAAATTTTTACTAGAAAGTTATGGACAAATTTCATAGAGGGTGTTTGTAAATGTAAAAAAAAATTCACTCCAACCCCTCTTTGAAATTTGTCCATAACTTTATAGTAAAGACTTGAAATCTTAAACAGATTTTTGAAAATGAAACTCAATTTGATTTTCCACCTTTTTTTAGTTTAAAGTTATTTTAAAAAGTTCTACAATTATGTTTAAATGAGGTTTAAAATTTGAATTTTAACTTAATTCTTGCATTTGCCTTAAATATGAGCGGTTGAATTCTTATTCTTCTTAATTTACATATCCCATATGGATAGTTGCACCCACCACTACCCCACTTGTATAAGAGTGGCTCATCTCTTCTAGCAATGCCCAAAATTGAATGAGTGACTTTTGAAGCAAGGTGCCATTGGCTAAATTTAGCTTAATTTGGCAAACCTTTTATTCTTTTGTTCCAATGTATTTTAAATATATTCAAAATTTGTCAGAATAAAAATCCAATTGCATTTGTTGAAATTCACACACTCTGATTGCTCACATGTGATGTATTCTATAAGCTTTTCAGACCTCAAAGAATAGGCTGGATTGTCACTTTGTGGAGGCCCAGCCAAGGGTTGCCTTTTTCTCTTATGTGAGAGTAGATTTGTGAATTGTAAAAATTGTCTAGTATTGGGGTATTGTATTTTCAATAATTGCTAAATTTGACTAATAAATGTGAAGGATTGAGTTGATAGGCTCTTTCTCATTGTAATTACAAAGAGTGTCATAATTTCATTCATCTCAATCAGTTATTATTTATTATTTATATTATTTATATTAATTTACATTTAGACTTTAATTATAAGATTTATTCCTAAATAAAAAAATATGTATGTATAGATAGATATTTTTAAAGTTTTCTGTTGGCAAGTAAAATATAAAATATATAATATATAATATATAGCTATATATTTTTCGCAGTACAGAAGTTTTTATGGCTTATATACTCTCTTATAAAATTTGCCTGAGGAAAGCCTTTACCATTTAATGGTCTTTCTCGGCTATTACTTACAAACACTACTCCATTATTTGTTTCACATTTAAGGTAGGGGGCTGTAAAAGCAATCTGTCTCTAAAAGCGATCTGGTACATTTTGCCTCTAACATGTACCAGAAGTGTACATTTCAGGAGAGGTCGCTTTAATCACTGTGTTTTCAACTTCAAAAATTCATAACTTATTCCATGAAGATCCAAAAAATATGAAACGACTTGGGTTAAATGCCAATTCCATTTTTCTTACCATGAAAATTTACTGAAAATTACTTTAAGCAGTTTAGCTTCCCCCAAAATGCAAATCGGCTCTTAAAGGGTCGCTTTTACAGCCCCCTACCATAGGCCTTGTTTTCTAAAACTGAGCTGTTCGGAATGGAACCACACAGACACAGCATACCCAAGTGCAGTCCGTGTTGCATTTGCTACACAAGACAAGATTAGAGCTATTCTAATTTGAATGTTGTTGGATCTAGAGCTGTGGTGTGCTAGCAAAAATGGTGCTAGGATCTCAAAACAACAGGCAATAGGTGGTGATCTAAGTCGTAGCATTTGATTACCAACACTTCACATTTAGAATTATATCAGATTATTTAGAAAGGATTGTGCACTTTCTCTGGTGAATATACGATAATAAGTAGTGGTAACTTGTAGACACCTCGTACATGTCTTGTAGCACACTAATGGTTTGTTGTTTGGCATGAATATAGGTGAGGGTTACCGGTTACCACCTCCTGAGGATTTTTTTAAAATTTTCAAAGCTACGGTTGTGGAGGAGATTGTGCATGTTGGAGTGCCAACAAACTTTATCTAGACCATTAATCCATGACACTAGTTGGACTTTTCTGTGTCGTAATTTCTATGAGTTTCAAATGTTTTTTTTTGTGGCTTGTATATATATCTTTGAGGGTTTTAGTCCTAGAACTAATGTAACCTAAACAATTTTAAGAGTTGGTTTCACTAAGATACACTTTGAAGTTTTAATTGTTGTTGGATTGAGTCTAATGCTCTACGGTATATACTAGTTGGTCATGTAAATAGTTTCAAAATAGTATTGTTTTTCATACAAACCTGCAGAAACACTTGGTATATTACTTGATCAGTTTAGATCACTTATGAATTACACCAATATTCATATCTATATAGGTTTAGACTCTTGTTATGTCTACATCTTTGTGTCAAATAAATGAAAAACTTTTTGTGATATACAAATCTATTTTTTATTTTTGAAATGAATAGGAGTTTCAAAGAGGAAAAAGAATCTACCCTAAATTTATTAGGGAAGTATCAAAAAAGCATTCTATCATTTAAAAGATGGTGAATCTTTGTGAGTGCCCATTTCGTCACTTAGGACTTACTCCTTTTGGTTTGTTTGTTAGTATTTTGAGTGTAGTTTATTATACAAAAAGCCTTAAAAAGAGTATAGAGCCAAAATAGGTTTGTTACATGCCGTTATATTATTTGGTCATAATCATCTTATTTTCCCTACAACGTAACCCAAATTCCTCATGTAAATAGGGTAAAACCCCAAAAGTTGTACATATTATAGTCATTGCTCTAAATTGGCTAAACCTGTCTTTGCATGTGACAAAACATGGTTAAATTGGTCTAAGAGAATATATGTAAGAACCCTAAGTCTATCTCAAAGAGAGGTTTAACCCCTAAATGCCCAAATTGCATTTTTGGGTATTATAGAAATTTTGGGAAGCTCATTACTAATGGAGTTTTGTTTTTTTTTCTTTGAAGTTTTCACAAAACATGTGCCCGAGGAGTAGCTTTAAGGTCCAAAAATTTTCATACCTTTTGACTATACAATTAAAAAGTAATTGCATGATATGTCATTTTCAACATTTGGTGGGCAACTTGGATAGCCTAAAAAACTTCTTTGAAAATCAATTTTTAAAGAAATTTCTTTTTGAAATTCATTTTACAGATTTATATATACATGGAAAGCTTTGAATCATTCCATTTTAATAAGTAAGATGAAAGTTATGAAGATTTTTAATTTGCAAGTAGGTATGGAGTCTTTGAAAATCTTTGTTACATTATTGAGTTCACTTATTTGGATTTGGCCATTTTAGACCAAGTTGTCAATTTCTTGTGTTTTTGGAACATTTCAAGTTCCGTTGTTGGTATTTTTTGAAGCTTTTCTTGAAGGACATTGGGATCCCTTCAATTTTTGCTCTTGTTTCCATTTATTAAGTTGTCATTTTTTGCTAACTTTGTTACATTTTTAATTGAAGTGTTATTGTTGTACTAATCTTAGGACTAATCCTAGAAATACCTCTCACTATACCTTGGCAATGCCGCTTTAGAGGGCTTTTAGTCCATGTTTATAAATTTTAAATTTCTAAGTGGGAAATTCATTAATTGAGAAATCCCCTAAAGTTTAAGTGTTATTATATTAACTTGTTTTTTTTTATTTTATTGAACTAACAAGTGTTTTTTTTAACTTCCTTGTTCTAATGTATTATATGGATTTTAACAAACTAACTTTGTTGGAATTGTTTTATATATTCATGATTTTTTGAGAAATACGATGAAGCTTTGACTTTGAGTATTTAGAAGTTGAGAGAAATTTAGAGTATTTTAAAAAATATGGCAAAATTTTGGCTTTGAAGTCTTAGAGAAAGCCGATGTGAATTGTGTGTTGGTTGAAATTTGACTATTTCTGCTAGTCCACTAAGTTTAGTTTCTAAAACGGAAGTTTTGGGATTCCAAGTTTAGTGTCCAAAAGTTTCAGGAAAAAAATCTAGAGTTAGTTTTTAAAAAATTTATGTGTTAGTTGTCACATTCCGTGCTTGAAATGACAATTCTTGGTATTCAAAAAACTTCACAAAAAGGTTGATACCATTTGGAAAAAAAACCCAACCATAAAAGGTCAACTTAAGCTCCGACAATCTCTAGACTCTGACCAATCCTAAGCCCCAATAGCCCCAGCAAAGTCCCCAGCAAAGTCCCCAGCAATCCCAAGTAAACTCCAACAAGATCCCTAGGTACCAGCTTGGATACAAATACATGTCAAGTACAGGTACAAGTCAATGTGGACTAAATCAGATATAAGTACGAGTATGGATAAAGTGTTGCAATCCAAATGACACTTTATAACTTCCAATAGCTCACTAAATTCACCACAACCCGCTTACAGCATCATTTAGTCACAAACTACCTAATACTGCACATGCTAAGCACACACAATGTTAATCCGCATTTCCAACTCCTTTTGTTAGGTCCCAGTTATCGGGACTACTAGCACATACTCCCATCGTGATACCAGATATGTCATTTAATAACATGGAGCGGAACTTCCACCTCAATGTGCAAGAACCCATGGTGGCATTATTCACCATGATCCTAACCGCCCTTGAGTGTCACCCCACTCCATGTTAGCCCTTTTTGCATTTGCTACTCATCCACTAAAAGTAACTAGTACTCATAATTCGGGACACATCCAAAGAGGCCTAGCAAGGAGCGGGACTGTACCCAACTGATGCCACGGGACACACATAAGTATCTCATGGTGTCTTGAAGTGGTGGTGAAATTACCACCACCAACCATGAGTCACCGGGATTCACTAAGGCTTCAAGAGGGAGAGAGGAGGAAGATCAATCCCTCCTATAGTATTCTCTATGATATTCAGCAACCTCCCCTGTTCTAGATTAAAGGGAGTCTTTAGATAACCTTGGGTTGTGGAGGACCACCCAATTCCAACTCAAATTGCCAAATTACTTCACCGTTTAGACTTCCGAACTTTCAACCGGCGTAATTTTGCGCTTAGAGCTCCAAATCCAATATGCAAGCTCATTTTAAACATTTACGCGATAATTAAATGCTGATGAACTACTCACTTGTCTCATTTAGACAAGTTCTTGCAAAGTTATGGCCCTCCAAAGATTCGGGTTCACCGAGGGAGGCGTCATGCCTTCACCACGGCTCTTCTTTTGGCCATAACTTTTGACTCATATCTTAGAACCTCGTAATGCTTGTCATTCTAGGCTCCTTGTATTTATAGTTTTCCAATGATTTGCTACATGCCATACTTTCTTATGGGATTCATTGAGAACCCCTTACATCTAACCTTCAAGTGTCCTGGCGTCACCGGGACCTAATCAACTTTGAACGGCTATAACTTTTAACTTTTAACTCCAAATTGTGCGTTTTGTGCGCCATTAAAAGCGTATTGTCAAGAGCTTTCCAAGCATGTATAACAATTTATCATCCACTTCAAAACCAAGGCGTCATTGCATCCTATTTGATCGGGAGTCTCTCAAATCTCCCTTCTTAGTCTATTGTAAGGCTTGGGAAGTCACCCCCAAGGTCTCCCCTTGCGCACTAAGGTTCATTGGGCACACGAAGAAGATAGGGGCATAACACTCACCCCCACCAAATAGGGTTGATGCTCTCATTGACATTACTTATTGTCAGAAGCATTGAATTAGAAAGGGTAGCCATCCCCCTCAACACTTTCATTGCATTTTGGGTAGCTAACCCTGCAATGACCTAAGTACTTATTTACTTAGTTCAAATGGCTAAGTCTCCAAAGGTGGCACTAGATAAGTCTATGGTTTTGGCACCTTGGATGACATCCTGAATGACACCCTTCTAAGGACCTAGACCTACACTAAAGGGACTTATCAACTTTGAGATTCCTTTGGTTGGCCTTCTTTTGGCTTCGAGTTAGGCTCAATTAGCCTATCTTACTTACTTGATTAGGAAGAACTCAAGGTTCATCAATTTCTACTTGGTTGCAATACCAAGACCCCTCTCAAACATTTATGTTATCAAGTGATGAACTTTGTAAGCCTAGAGATAGTGCCAAGTCCCGCCCGACTTGTCCTTTGAGTACTCTCTCGAGGCATGGATGATCAATCTATGTGTAGACAATGGTCCACTCCCAAAGGGTACTTTTGTAAACACGTGTCACTATCTTGCTTCTGCCCGAGGAAGTCCTAAGCTTAAAAGTCAAAAGGGTTTGGTTCCTTGTAACTCTCAAGCCAAAACCCCTCTTTTACAGCATCCTCAAAATGATTTACGTATCATTCAATCCTTTTCTATTGAACCAAACATCGATGAGACTAGGACTCATCTCATAGTGCTAATATTAATCAAGAGCTAACTCACACCAAAGGAGTCATTTCCAACATTGCAACTTTATTTCTAAACAAGTACACAATAGACAAGCGTATAAATGTATTGTTTACACAAGTGTTGTATTTCTCTCCCACTAACAAAGGTTGATGTCCTCATCAACTCCTACGCGGCTTTTTGTTGGATTGCCTACTTTATTCAAATTAGTCCACCACTTCCTTTGCATGAACTATATCTTTGACATTCACCTAAGTTGCGTCCTTTTCATGATAACCCCATCATTTCACTAAATATTCCTTTCTCATCTTCTTAGTGTTTCTACTCTTGAGAATCCCTTCCACCTTATACTCAAGGTGTTCCCCAACTAACTCTGGGAGAGGCCACAACATTTGCTTGCGTTTCGGCCTCAAGGTATCCTCATGATATGGCTTCAATAATGAAACATGAAAAATTGGATGCACCTTGATTTCTTGTAGCAATTCCAACTTATAGACATCCTCAAACAACCGCTCGGTGATGATAAAGGGACCTACATATTTGGCCATGAACTTAGGTGCTAGTCCTTCAGGCAATGTGAAGTTCTTCACATTCAACTACACTTTTTGTCCCTTAGCATACTCCACATGGCATCTTCCTTTGTTCACTTGTTTGATGTATCTTTTTTTGTGCCTTGTCTAAATGCAACTTGATCTTCTCAAGTATAGCTTCTCTATGAACAACAAACTCTTCTGCAACTTGACTTCTTTTAAACTTTGATTGCAATCCCCTCCAAGGCTAGGTTAGTAGGCATAAGTGACTCTACACCATAAGCCACTTTGAATGGTGATTCTCTTGTAGCTGCATATTTGGCATTGTTGTAACTAAACTCAGCCAAAGCCAAATACTCCGTCCAATCACTTTTGTCAACACTTACATAATTCCTAAAGTATTGATTCAAGATCCCATTCACCCTCTCTATTTGTCCATCTATTTGAGGATGAAACGCTGTGCTAAATGAAAGCTTGGTCTTCATTTTCCTAAACAAGTACCTTCAAAATGCACTCGTAAATTTAGGATCTCTATCAAAGACAATCACCCTAGGCAATCTACTATACCTCCATCAAGTGTTGAAAAAGAGTGTGTCTGTTTGAAATGTAGTTGCCACTCCTGTTGTTGGCGCCATCCTAGCCAACTTGCTAAACCAATCTACCACCACGAAGATGGCATCAAACCCTACTAACTCTGGTAAGCTAGTAATGAAGTCCATGAAAATACATTCCCATGGACCATTTGGAATGGGCAAAGGTTTAAGTAACCCAACTTGTTTTTGATATGAAGCTCGGTTGGTTTGACAAGTGACACAAGTCTTTACATAGTGTGCAATGTCTTCTTTCATCCCGGGCCAATAGAATCTCTTAGCCACAAAACTCATGGTGGTTTTTTCACCTCTATGACCCGCAAGGGACTTTTCATGTTTCTCCTTTAAGACTTGTAACCTCAACTTGTCCTTGGAAACATACACCCTACCTTGCTTGAATTTGATTAGGCCTTGGTGTAATCAAATTCCCTTCACTTTCTTGCCAATTCTCAAATCACTTAGAAGCTTTTGAGCCTCTAGGTCTTTCATGTAAGCCTCCCTTATTCTCCTAGCTAAGTCACTTTCTCCTTCATACATTAGTCTTAGTATTTGAATTATTGCTGATTTTTAGTGTAGAAGATCGCCTGTCAATGAGGTGCCAATTTTAGAGTTCTTAGGGTTTTAGTGAATTAGTCCAAGTTTGCTAAACATGGAGTAGACATTTTTTTCAATGGCTAACTTTGATTGTAGAAGATCACCTTGTCAACGAGGTACCAATTTCAGACTTCTTAGGGTTCTAATGAACTAGTCCAACCTTACTACACATGTTTCACACTTTTCTTCAAGGGTTGATTTTGCTTCTAAAATACCACCTCGTCAACAAGGTGCCAATTTTAGACTTTCTAAGGATGTAATGAACTAGTCAAAACTTCCTAAATATATATCACATTTTCCTTAACATTTAATTTTACTTCTAAAACACCACCTCATTAACAAGGCGTCAATTTTAGAAACTCTAATTCATGTCATTTTAAATGTTCAAAGTTTCTATAAATGCTATCATTTTTTTCATTGATTCCAACTATTGGTTTAGACTTCTATTGATCACCACATTGACGAAATAGAGCTTTATGGATGTTGATGGAGGGCTTATGCAAGTAGAGGGATTGAACCTCAACACCAATGATGATTCTCAACCTACGATTACCACTACTTTGGTAAGATTTGTTTCAATTGTCCATGCTTTTATGCATTTTTATTGACTGTTTTTGTTGCACAATTGTGATTCATTTTGCTTTGAAACAAGTTTTAATGTTTTGTTTCTATTCAATGAAATGTTTTTATTATTAACTAAAATTTTCTTTTGAATGTACCATTCATTGTAGGTAGACCACATCGTTGAAAGTGAAGATATTGATTCAGCTTTTCAAGGTCGAACTGTGGAGGAGGTAGAACAAGATGTACGCAATGGTAAAAAACGTAACTCCAATGCTATAATCAACAATATACTATTCAATGGTGGTGAATCAGGATCATGCTTTGATATTCCTTTGTGTAGGATGATAGAACTTCCATTAGTTCGTCCCCTCCTTCAAAGTCAAGTGAAACGATTGGAGGCAGAGTTTATTAATGGGTATCGACAAGGTGATCGTGTATTTTATGTGTCTACTACAAATGACAAAGGACTATGCAAATTAGTAATCCCGAAGATTGTGGAGACATGGGATGATCATTGGATACAAGAGAATGACCAATTTAAGGGTTGGTTGAAGTCTCAACCAACCATCTCACATTTTTCAAACCATATGTTCTTTGTGTGGGATGGAAATCATAGATTGGTGGCTTGGTATGATTACATCAACAAGATGCATCGATATAACTGCAAGTAGCATATGCCCGTTGATTGTATGCTTCTGGTATTGGAGGGTCGTACATGCATTCTATTGGAGGCTATGAACGACATCAATTGGTGAATTTCAAATTCTATTTCAAATCTATTTTTTAAACTTCATCACTTTTTTTGATGTGCTGTACTAATTCATGATTTGAAATTCTTTGCTTTTACATTATATTTTTGTGGCTAATTGTAGATCTATAGAGCATTTCCATGTCAAGAGCAATTTGATTCAATAATTGCACAAGATGAGTACTTTTGGCAATATCACTAGAAGAAAAAGCAGGGTTTTGCGACTGCGGTTTGCGATTGGTTTGTAGTCGTATTGGACATTTGCGACTTGGTGATATTCTGGAGTCCGCAGTCGCAGTGGACAAGTCGCATGAGTTGCACTACAGTCGCGAGGTTGTTTGTCATTCAATAGGCAATGGAGAACTTCGTCGATGAACTGCTGTGACGTGGTTGCTGATGTAGAAGTTGCTGTGACGTGGTTGCTGATGTGGAAGTTATTTCACTTATTTGTGTGCAACTGGTTTGCGATTGACATATAACTGGTGTGTAACTAGTTTGCGATTGATGTGCAACTCGTTTGCGACTAGAGTGCAACTGGTTTGCGATTGACATACAACTGGTTTGCAACTAGTGTGCAACTAGTTTGCGATTGATGTGCAACTCGTTTGCGATTAGTGTGCAACTGGTTTGTGATTGACATACAACTGGTTTGCAACTAGTTTGCGACTTGGTTATAATTTATACAGTTGTAGATTATAGAAATCTACAAATTGTAGAAATCTACAAAGTGTAAAAATCTACAAAATATATAAATATTAGAATTTCACTATCAAAATTCATTACACAAGAATGCTATAACTTACCATTCTTATCTGTTCAAGCTGATGGTATTCTTGACAATCGATATGGGACAATTGAATCGATTTTCAGTCATGTTCTAGTTGCATTGCACTTGTTCTCTAGTTGCATTTGAATCGTTTTTTAGTTGCACTGTAGTCGGGCTCTAGTTGCATTATAGTTGATTCCTAGTTGCATTTGAGTCATTTCTAAGTTGCAATCTTCTAGTTTTTAGTTGCAGCCTGTAATAAAAGCGATTTCATTTTTCCACGGTGGACTCTACTTCGCGGATAGCTGTCCACATGGACAACTGCGATGAATGCTGGATGTAGAATACCTCATGTCAGTTCTTCTGTTACAATATCGTAACCCTATTCTTCATTTTCCGACTACTTTGCGACTACAACTACATACACGTGAAATTTGGTGCAAATACAGAGGGCTACAGTCGCATCTCAGTTGTATAGGACACATAGTCGCATCTCAGTGGGTTGCAACGGACACGTTTTTCTTCTAGTGCATGAAACTCGAAGAATTTAAAGGTCTTCTAAGCGATGAGGATTACAAAAAATGCGAGAATAGAAAACTATCAGGTGCTTGGTATCCACTAACGTCAAATGTCTTCATACAATTCCTTCATCGGGTGAGTGTTCTATATTTCTAAAACCTTTTCATTTGTTTTTTGAATTTTTTTGAATTTGTTCTACATTGATTTAACATTCTAATTTTCCATGTGCAACAAGATATTGTTGTAGTTTCAGATGCAACAGTATGAACATACTATGAGAAAACCAAGGTTGAAAATCGAACCCCAAAAGGAGTACATGATGCTATGACCCTAGCCGTTACTGCAACTATCAAAGGATTTTGAACAGAGTTTGATAAGTAATTAACCATTACAAATCCCCAAAATGGCATTGAATTTCTAGAAGAGGTATGTAATTTTAATTGCTTGCAAATGAATGAATTGCATGATTGTTTTTGGTGTTGGTTTTCACTATGCTTTTGTTCTTCAAAATTTCAGATCTATTTGCATTACAACGCCAACGAGAAGCCGGAGATGTCATTGGAAAAACTTCAAAGGATATCTACATGTGTAGTTCAGCTACACTACAAAGTTCATTGGCTTCGTTGGTGTAACTTTAGTGAGACTTCCAGAGAGGGCTTCAAATTTTCTACCCTTGGTTTCAACACGTTAACCTTGGAGACTTGGCTCTAAGACTATTTTTTGGGCTGAGGTATATTATAAACCTTCTCTTTCATTCACATAATCAATACTTTCTTTTATAAGCTTATAAATATTTACATTCTTCTCTCTTTGTAGTACCATCATATGCTTTACTTGAACAATGTTATATTTACATTTATAGAATTGTTTGTAGTTGAAAGAGGCAACCAAAGCAGAATTCACAAGCATCATCAAATCTGAAAACATTGTGATTCAATGAAGCGCCAATGATGAGTTGGATACAATTGGAGATTATGTGGAGACATAGCGTATTGTATTATAGGGTCATGCTTTCTGGTGGCTCTTCAAAAAAGATTCTTCATATTCAAGGTCCACTCCTTTTAAAGAGCAAGAGGATATAGATGTTGCAACTAAGAGGCTTCTATACATGTACACCTTTTACGTCAATTTTTTTCATTTCTATAAATTTGAGTTGCTTTACAAATCTTTAGAATAATGACACTTGCATCTTTATCATTGTAATAATTTCATTTATTTTATAAATGTAGATATTTCAAGCGAGAGTTGATTCAAAAAGGTGGGATTGAGAAGAGGTTTATGCCCAGCCTTGACAAAGATACATACAACCCTTCAAAGATGTGTCAAGCCATCCCTTGGTACCTGGAGTGTCCAAGGACTTTTGTCCTTGCTTTTGAGGGAACTGAGAAAGAAGCTACCAAAGACCATCCTAAATCAGCTATACAAGAGGAGTCTTTAGATGAAGAAGAGGAGCTTGAAGAGGTTGCACCAACAAAAAAGGGACGCAAGCCAAGGAAGAGGAAGATTACAAAAAAAACTCAAGAATGACAATGCCACCAAAGATGACACTCTCTCTTCATTTATGTCTACATCTATTGTTGCGCCTCCTCTTCTTGTGGCTCCCAATTTTGTGAAGGTGATTGATACAATTTGTTTTCATTGCAATACTTATATTTATTACAACAGATGTCTTTGCTTCACTTAAGTACATTGCCAGATCGGCAATTCAACCTGATAGATATGAAATTGAGCCTCAGGCTCTAATTCTACCATCATTGATTTCTACAATGCTCAACATAAAAAAAAGACAAGGGACAATGTACCAGTATGGAATGAAATGCTTAATTTTGCCAAAAAAATAAGATCTATACTTCCTAGTCTTATTATAATTCTTTCTTTTTATTTTACAAGTTATAAATGTAGCATTGCAATTTATTAATACAACTAAATTTTTTTATTCTTTATGTCAAGGTTGGGAGGGAACGAACAGGTAC
Source organism: Climacium dendroides (assembly GCA_950106755.1). Lineage (NCBI taxonomy): Eukaryota > Viridiplantae > Streptophyta > Bryopsida > Hypnales > Climaciaceae > Climacium > Climacium dendroides. The sequence continues at coordinate 17,631,790 of OX467089.1, forward strand.
GAACTCTTGGAGGCAATGTAAAGCCTGCTTCATACTTCGATTTAATTGTTGCAGTTATCCCAGATGGACTACCAATCCCCAACATTTCAATTTCACCATCTCATATTCCTGCGTGGAACATTCTAAATAAAGAAGAGATTATTGAACCCATCTTTGAGTTTGCTTCAGAGCACATTCATGATGATGGAACAATTTTGTTGTTCCATTCAAAGAACAATAAGGTAAAGGGATTTACACTTGAGCGTGTTAATGCATATGGTTTTTGTCTACTTGATTCATAGACGGGCATAAATGAGCTGAAGCTTTCTAGTTACAAAAGATCAAACAATGGATAAGTTCCATTGAAATTTCTCTAATGTATAGTTTTAAATGTTTGAACCTATTTCTTACAACATTGTATTTGTCAAGTATTAATTGTCAGACCTGTTTATTTTTGGCAGTCGCAACTTTTTCAGATCCTTCTTTTTGTACGGAGCAAAATCAGCAAATGGGAGGAAACATGAGTGGTGTCTAAGTTCTCTATCTATGTGAACCAACAACTTAGCAATGCAGGCACAAATCTTGAAGAAATTGACCTTCTCCACAACTTCACCTTTTCATAGACTCAACTCATGAATGGTATAGTTCTATGGAGAGGTGCTCATGAAAAGGATCCTTTATTTGTACAGCTATTGATTGAGGCATTTTCAAAACTTAGAGATGTGGTGCTAAATTGTCTAAAAGTAGTGAGCGAGAAAGTAGGAAGTAGTGAATAGGAAAGTAGTTTTTCAATGATGGGAATTACAATATTTTAGACATCAAACTATGGGTTGACAATACTTTTTGGTTCTCGAAATTCTTTGTAACTTCAAATTTCAGGAATAAAATTCCGAAAAACTCTGAATCCCCATATTTCCTATCTTCCTACAAGGAAAAAAACTCCACCACCTCAAACTCCTTACCATCTAGTTTAAATTTGCTTACGTGATCTACTACAATAAAATTGATAAATAGTGTTGGCAACACTAATTGTCAACAATAACATTAATTGTGATTTGCAAGGTTAGTGTTAGAATATTATTTACCCATTCTAATACTATTTTAGCTCTATAGTAAAATTTGGTCATTTTAACATTCTACGAGAGTGCATTTAGTGTTAGATGGGAATAAAATATAGAAGTTGGAATGGTGGAGAAAAAACAGTGTATAAAATGCTAAAATAAGCAATGAAATGCTGAAATAAACAATGAAATGCTGAATTGTTGAAATAGACAATGAAATGTTGAAATGCTAAAATTTTTCATAGTGCATGTATAAGTTGCTAAATATAGCAACAACAAAAAACACAACATAATAATCTTAGCTATAGACCAAAAATTAAAAGAAAAATATAGTAAAATATCAAAAAGGATTTTTAAATTGCCCTATTGAAATTAGATGGTTTTTGCCCTTGGAAGTGTTGCAAATGTTTTGCAATTATCTCTTGGAGATGTGGAAACAATTGTCGTACACTCCAAGATCCATCAAGTCCTAATGTCAAGCTACAACAAATCATTGCTTTTCTAGCATAGGATATGTTGTCACAATTCACCTCTCAATTAACATCTTCTACACTATTAGCAGCCAATTGTACAAAAAAAACGTTTTCTAGGATTTGTCAACTTTCCTGACCATTGTCCATTTGCTTGGAGGGCATTTTGCCAAGCATTTTGTTGTATCAACTTAATTTTCTTTGTTTTTTACCGTCTAATCCATGAATCTTTGATTTTTGAAATGAGGAATGTATCTGCTAGTTGACAAAGGTGAGTAGAACATGGAGGCAAATATCTGAAAACTATATTTTTGGTAGTTAGAACAACAATCAATCTAAGGGTCACAATATGGCTGCTATAATTATCAAGTCATATGATCTTCATATATTGATGGATATTGGCTTGATATGTATGAGGTTCCAAAAATTATTCGAGGAAGATGGTTTGGTCCATCCAACCTTTAGGGCCCGTTCTATAAGAAACCCCATGAATATCATCAATCAAACCCCGTATAGGATAGATTCTATTTTCATTTGAGAAAATTAGCATAAGAGCTTCTATTGTAGCACGACGATCTCCTGAAATGCGAACCACCATGGTCATGGACTCTCCACCCAAGACAACTTCAGCATATTTGACAGTTGTATCTTCCCTAAACCCTAAAGTTTGGCCATTGTCAAGATTGACAACAAAATGCGTTTCATCCAAGTTTTCCATGAGATTTTCATCAAATTTCCCACATGAAAATCCCCTTTGCAAGACCACCAAATGGTAGGTGGTTACCATTTTGATTTGAAGTTCCTTTTCAGGGCTACAAGTCAAACGCTTCATTGGGATAGAAGAACTATATTGTAGTTATCCATGAATTGATTGACCGAATTCGTTGTGATTTTGTTGACCAATAGAACATTGTCTTTGGAATCAACAGAATGAGTTGTGAAAATGAACTTAGGAGCTACAAGAATGAAAAGGGTCAATTTACGAAGTAGATGAGAGAAAAATTTGACACCTGCTTTGCGAAGGTGGTTGAATTCTTCAAGTAATATAGGGTACAAATATTGCATCCATTCGCTTTTTTTTTGCCTCGATCTGGTCTGGCCTTTGGAGAATGGCGCCTCTTTTTGCCCAAATGGCTTCAGCTATAAGAAAATGGAATGATGGAACCAAGAATATCTTCAATGAATTGGTGGCGTTGTTGCCACCATCGGCTAGCTTTAATGAGGTTGGCGGGGCGTTGGCCACGGAAGTGTTTTGGAAATGCTTAAATGACTCGAGAATTGAGGCCAACCAAGCTGTGAACGGCAACGTCTTCAATCATCCAAGAAGTGACAAATCGACGAGTGGCAAAGCTGGAAATTTGTTGAAGATGGCGGGAGGGGCATTGAGAGGAATTGCAACAAGCGAGAGGTAGTTTATGGTCGGCTACAAAAAAAATAGTAAGAATGTTACTTTAAAAAAAAAGTGGTGACAAAAATTTTTTTTAGAGGAAATAGAGGAGAGAAAGACAAATCCAATGGTGTCATTCAATGTTGAATCACATACCTCAATTAAAAGTTATAGGCGTCGCAAGTTTGAATTGAAGGGGCAGGAAACCACGAAATATCCCCCCCAAAAGCTCTTCACTTCTCTTCACAATGTCTCCAAGGCCGCCATCGGGGAGCTCTCCACCTCTCTGCACAAACTCTCCAAGGGGGTCACCAAGCAAGGGAAGAGCGGGGCAAACAAAAAAGAAAGTTTTCCATGGGAGGCGAAAATTAAAGCATTCTAAGAAAGGACCAGAATTTGACGGCGGGAGTGAAGTGCCTCAACACTATTTACACATAAGTTGGGAAATAGTGTTGGGGTAAAAAACAGGGAACAACACTAATTATCGCCCAACCCTATTTACCAATTTTAGTGTACTGTTGCTTCTACCTTAATTTCAACCTGAACGAAACGAAAACGAATAATACGAGCAGACGTCATCAGTGCGCATGCACAAGCTTCGCGAAGTAATTTTTTCTTTCTTTCTGGAAGCCCTGGCTCTTGCAGACATATATCAGGTCTCCAATTCTGTGGTCTTCGTCACACGGAATCGGAGGTTCACACTTGGACTCACGGTGCGTCACGAGCTCACGACTATTCCGTATCTGACGCCGGCGTCGTTACTTCCTTGAATTCGGACACAACCAAAGTCTGGTTGCTAGCTTGAGCTTCCAAATGTGGAGGTATAGACACGAAACACACCATGAAGCTAGCAAGCTGTTTCCCGGCATGTCGAATCGTCAGCATGCATCACCCAGTGCATCACCCCTGTTGCATCATGTTTGAAGCCAACAATTCACACGGTACCCAACAGATGATTTCCAGGGGCTCGTCGTTTAAGGGTTAACTTAATTCGTCACCTCGATGACCCAAACTCCAGGAAACTGCTTGATATGAGTTTAGGTGTGGCAAATAGCGTGCGCAGACATCTGAGCCTGCATGTACGTGGCACTAGCTGAATATCGTAATGAAAAGCCAGACCTGCTTCACTCCACTCGTCCTTCCCCAATGAGAAAAACCGAGTGCGCTGTGTAAACCCTAATTCGATTGTAATCTTCAACACCTGAACGATTGTGTTGCGGAACTCTCCAAGAATTTGAGCTGTTTGAGCTTTCGGGCATGGCATGCATGGTCGATGGTCTTCAAATTTTCGTTGAACCGTGAAAATTTGACGATGGGGTGTAAATTGGGAGCCAAGGATTGCCGGAGCTCGCTAATTCCGCAAGTGCGTTACTCCGTCGTAGTAGTAGCTCTGCTTCTATTGTTTGCACCTCGCAGCTCCGTGTCACAATACTTGGAATATTACGAGCCCAGACAGTGTAAGTATTAGCTCTTTTCTTGTTGGTGTTATGTAACCGCATGATGACCGATCGAGATCTGGAAACAATCGAGATCTGGAAACAATCGAGATCTGGAAACAATCTGGTGCGACCGGCATGGCTATGGAAGATTTATTTGCAGAACCTCAGAGTTAGCTGCGCGGTATTGCTGCAAAGTCAACCTGTACGGAAACTCATTGGACAATCTAATTCACACTGTTTTTGTGTGGGTATGTGTGTTACTTGCCAGTGGATGCTCTGCAATCCATTCTTATAGCTTGGAATGACACACCCCACATCGCGAACAATTTAGCAGGCTGGGACCCCAAGCAACGAACTCCTTGCTCGCAGAGCTATACTTTGGCTGAACCTAACTATCGTGGAGTGCAGTGTCTGACGCTCATCAACTGCCAGGATTACAATGCTACCGCGGGGTACAAATATTTGTGCTCTGCGTTCATCGTTGGCTTGTGAGAGCTCAATTTTCTTATTCTACTCTATTTTCTTTCAGCAGTTAGACCCACTGCTGGGACTCTTAAGTGATTTTGTTGTAGAACCAGCTACACCGGTTTTCAGAGTTTCTTATTTTCATGGTGGCATGCACAACAGAACTCTCAACGACGCATCAATCGTAGGAGAGCTGCCTGCGGCCATCGGAAATATCACCTCTCTGACGACGTTGTGAGTCGATCCTGAACTACTCAACAATGCTTTGCTTAGATATTGCGGCGGAGATTTCATCTTTCCTCAACATACGAATTGAACAGTCTCGAAACCCTGAAAAAACCCTTAATTTCTTGTGCTTGCTGCAGAGAGCTCACTGGAAACCCGAATCTGACAGGACAACTTCCTCCAGAAATTCAGGACACGCACGTCTACATTTTGTAAGACTCACGATGCAATGATCTGATTTCTGTGGGTTGATTTGGCATGAAAATAAAATTCTGCAATCCCCTCTCTGTTGCAATTCTGATTGCTTCTTCAAAGTACTGCTGAGTTTCTCATGTAGATTGCTCTTTCAACTAGGCTAATTCGTTTCTTGTGGTGACAGAGATATTCATAACAATGGTCTTTCTGGCAAACTTCCAGATCTCAACAGACTTGTCTGGCCCATAAAACTGTGAGCTTCTTTCTGCATATTTCCTGGAGTGCTTGCTTCTATGTTTTCCTCCGATGCCAGTTTTATCTTCAGTTTTAAATTTTTTTGGAGTGATAACTTGCGCTAATGTGATCATTGCGAGGTAAACGCAATTGTGGTTTTGACCATGCTATGTTTCCAATGTTATTTGCGGCATTTTGACAGGGACCTCAGTGGCAATCGGTTTAATGGGACCTTTCCACAGCCTCAAATTGAAGGAATGAATTACCTGCAGACACTAAATCTTGGCAGCAACGAGTTTGAGGGAGAGATTCCTCCAGACGTCTTTAAGACTTTGACGCAGTTGGACCATCTGTATGAATCTGGATGCCATTTACGGACACTCCTTTTTGGAATTTGTGTTATTCTTCGATTACATGTACGAGCTCTTGGAATGCTTTTCAAATGCAAAATTGCAGTGCCAAATAGGCCTTGAATTTCTAAATTTTGACTTTGGTTGAATGCAGGAATTTATCCTATAACCTCTTCAATGGCTCTGTGCCGAATCTCAGTACCATCAAGAATTTACAGGTTTTGTAAGTAGCCCAGTACCTTGTGGTTTCTAGAGCTCTCACGCTCTTCCAGCCATTAGGTCACCCCTTCTCTATGCACTAGAATCTTGAGGATGTGTACATGTTATTGTACATTTTAGTGCAAAGTGTGGGGCAAACTCATGACTGTGAAGACTGTACTTTTCTTCCAATCAATCACAATTATACTTAAGAACTCAGAGAACTGAAGACATGTGGGCACTGAGTTAGTGAAGACAATGTTGTGGTACTGGACAGGGATTTGTCAAGTAACAAGTTCACCGGGTTGTTTCCTGATCTTACGAATATTTCCTCCTTACGATCTGTGTAAGTCTTGGTGACTCTGAAAACCATGTCTAAATTTATAACAGTGGCTTTAATCGAAATTGAAGCTCAAAGTTGGATGTAGAAAAAGTGCAGCTCACAATTGGATCTAATGAAAGCGAGTTTATTTACTGCAGAAATTTGAGTAGGAATGAGTTTACGGGATCATTCTTGCTCTCGTCTATATTTAACAGCAGTCTCTCAAACTCCCTTTCTACTTTAGACTTATCCTACAATCTGTTGAGAGGCTCTCTTACGAATTGGGACGCCTCACAACTCGGATCATCACTTCAAGAACTGTAAGTTGCACAATTTTATTTATTTTATTTGCAGGATTTTGATTAGAGCAAGCATTTTGAGTAGTGTGCAGATATTTTTAATGTTTGAGCATGGTTCTGTGGATTATACATCACATCATTGTTTTAATAAATCAATACTCCATAGTGCTTTCTGGGAAAGTACATTTGATCTGTAAACATGGATTATATTGTGACTTTATTAGAATCAGTATGAAATTATATGAGACTTCTGAACATCGCAGGTACATAGATGGCATTGTCAGTGATAGAACACTCGATATCGGCCAGCTTTCTGCGCATCGCATTCTCCAAATGAAATCTGATAATACATCAGGATCGTTGAAAACTTTGTCGCTGATGAACAACAGCATCACCAATGTGCTTTATGCGGGAATCAATTTTGTAAACATATCCACAATCATCAGGTAAGGTAACCGTTCGAACTAGAAGAGCCCTCCGTCTAGTTGAGAACAACTTTTGGCAAATGGTTACTAAATTTTTTTCCTTCTCAACACATGTTCATAAATTGTCTGATGTATTCATCATATTTATTTACAATGTCAGTGGCATATGTATAGATTACAAGGCAATCCATATTGCAACAATCCGCGAGACTATTCTGATGAACAACGATGTTTTTGTGAGCAAGTTTGTCTCATTTCATCACGTATGCATCCGACCCTACTTGTCTTTTATGCTCACACTTACATATCTCCTTGAATTTTTTCAAGTATTGTGCTTGGCGTAAAAATTTGACACTGTTAGTTTGCTACATAACTCACTTTCATGTCTTGAATCAGGTGTTGCTAAAGCAAATCGGAAGGTAGTCATAATTTCCAGTGTGACAAGTGCTTTATCAGCGCTTCTCCTACTTTCGACTGGATTTGGTACTATCCTTTACCGAAACAAAAGATACAAGCGATATCTCTTGCTTCAGGTTCAACAAAGTAAGAGTTATCTCCATATCTTCAATCCTTGAAGAACTTTTCCACTTCGTTACTTGTAGTGTTCATTTCATAAATCATTTGTACTTGACTTCGTGTCTTCAAATTTGCATTCTAGAAATTTAAAGCTTTGTCTGCGCTTGGAACGTTCAGAGTTTGAGGAATTTGATGTGAAGCCGACAATTTTCACGTATAACGAGCTTCGTACGGCTACAAGAGACTTTCATCCTGACATGAAGTTGGGCCAAGGAGGCTACGGCACAGTATATAAGGTAGAACGCTTGACATCAATTTTGAAGTATGTCACGAGAGTTTTGAGCTGTATCGGTTATGAATTAACACTGCAAAATTAATTTAATTTGCGCAGGGTGTATTGGCCAATGGAAGTGTAGTGGCTGTGAAGCAATTAATTGCCCAAAGTACTCAGAGCTCCGATGACTTCTTGAACGAGATCGTTCTGATCACTGGAATGAGACACCGGAACCTGGTGAATCTAAAAGGTTGTTGCCTTCGTGAACGCCAAAAGATCCTGGTGTACGAGTACGTGGACAACTATGATATTGATCAAATTCTACTCGGTGGGTGAATTTCTCGCTAAAATCGTTCTTGCTGCTTGAATATTTTAATGTAACTTTGCATAACAATGGAATTACTTGCCATGCTAGTATGGATTTTTAACAACGTTTTTGTGTTAACGTGTGTTTTTTCTTGCACAGCGGGCTCAAATACGATGCTTGTAGATTGGCCTGCTCGGCTGAAGATTTGTTTGGGAGTAGCTCGTGGCTTGCACTACTTACATGCGTTGGCTCAACCAAGGATTATTCATCGAGATATCAAAGCTAGCAATGTCTTGTTGGACAAGAATTTTGAAGCCAAAATTGCAGATTTTGGTTTGGCTTTGCTATTTCCAGATAACCAGAGTCATATTATGACTGTCCATGTTGCTGGAACCAAGTAGGTTCATTTTCTCCTTTTCTCCTCGTTTTTGGTTCCCAATCTTGTACATTCTACACTTCGGTGGTGATGACATCTTCACACTGATTTTCGCGTGAGACAAAAGTGCTCATAAAGGACTAGCTTTTGTATTTGTAATCCACTTTTTTTGTTGTGGAGGAAGCATAAATCTGGATGATTGTGTATTTGCAGGGGATATTTGGCACCAGAGTACGCATTGTTTGGTCAACTAAGTGACAAAGTCGATGTTTTTAGCTTTGGAGTTCTTTGTTTGGAGGTTGTAAGTGGTCGAAGGAACATTGATGAGAAACTACCCGTTGATGAAATGTATCTTTCTAAATGGGTAAGATATCTTTTCTCAAAGATAGACGTCATATTTAAATGTGATGTCCATCTTCTAAAGAACATTCATGACTATGGTTTCTATCTTGCTCTTCTGTTGCTTCTTCCTTATTTTGATGTCCCCAATTTCTCCTTTTTGGTTGTAATGTCCCAATATGGCATTTCAGGCTTGGAAGCTTCATGGAGCAGGCAACCTGATGCAGTTGGTGGATTCAACACTAGTCTTACAAGATGATCAAAAGTTGGAAGTGACACGGCTGATCAACACAGCCCTTCTTTGCCTGCAACAGAACGAGGAGCAACGGCCCACTATGGCTCGTGTGGTTGCCCTGTTGCAAGGAGACACAGAGTCCGACGTAGTCCCGGTGAATGATGAAGTTGAAGACCAGTACAAGGACAGTGCAAGCTTGTTGCATGCATTTGGAAGAATAGGTCTCGATACTGTAAGCGAGGAAGGTGAATCCTGGTTTGCGACTTCATCAAGACGAGAGGTAGATAGTACTTCAGAGCGGAATTCCACGCAAATCAATCCGACGATTGAGCTGGGTCACGTAAGAGGCAGATGATTATAGGTAGATGTCAATAGATGATAATTCTTTTGATTGGAGTATGATCGAAGCCTTCCCGATGCCACCGAGTTGTTGCCAATTGCAGCAGATTATTTGGCAGAGTCCCAGTTATATAAGTTATTGCAGGTGTTGCTGAGTTGCAGCCATGACTCTGGAGTCTGCCATTTCAGTTTCAGATTGCGATAGCACAGCCCCTGCATCAACGTCAACCATTAGTCTGGCGCACGCGATCTGCGAAAAAGACGTACTGAACTGAAAAATCGATGGGAGTGTCGTTCACTTTCGGCTCTGGACACATCTGTTGAGGACGCGTTCTGGAACGATGTGAGCGTCCTCCGTTCCTGTCATAAGTTGCTGGTACTACCCAAGTGACCTCTTTCTTCTGATTGCTTGGGTCCAAAAGAAATGAATGTGACATAAGATCAGATAACACCTAATGCGCAAGTAAGTGCGCAAGATAAGGTAGGAGGTCCATAAATCCCCCATTTAAGAGCTGAAACTGAATTTAGGGGAGGTGAAACTTCTTGAAAAAAAATTCAGTAATTTTCCTTGAGAGGCAAGTGGAATTAGCATCTACCTCAAGTTGTTTCACATTTTTTGGAACTTTGTAGAATTAGTTATGAAATTTCAAAGTTGAAATGGCATAGGGCTCTAAAATCGCCCACCTCCTCAAATGTACATTGTTTTTACATTGTTGAAGGCTATGAAAAAGAAACATGTACAAATTGTGTACATTTGAAGAGGTGAGCGATTTTAGAGCCTGAGTGTGCACTTTTAGAACCTCTTACCTTAATGGGATTGTGATTTTGAAGAAGTCTCCAATGTATACAAGTTCAGGTATTAATAACACTTAGTTATTTGCAAACCAAAATACAAAATTGCCCCTACATGTTTTTGTTGAAATTGTACATGTATTCAACATGAGAGTGAAATGACAATTTTAAGTATACTTTGAAATTCATACTCTATATATGTTTATTGTGTTTATTGTGGATTGAAGATGGAAAAAAGATTCTAAGATGATGTCTAATATTTTTGTAGCTACTACAAAGATATGGGCTAATTCTTATTAAATTTGTTGGATTTAGATTTGATGGGGCTTCCATAATGGTTGGGAAGAATACATGTAGTAACTTGATTAACTCCTAAAAGACCAAGTTGCATTGTTTGGCATCATAGCAATTTTGCTCACTACGAATCAGACACTTAGACATATGACTTCATCTCTGGAAAAAATGTATAAAATTTTTCATTCATACAATATCTAGCTGCAAAAATTGATGGATAGTGAGACTTGAAATCAGTGGTCATAGCCGTCCTGGGAAGGGATAATTAATTAAGCTCAGGGTTAATTAATTAAGCTTAGTCTACTTTCAACTCTGTTATCTTATCTTGCGCTTGCAACTTGAGCTTCTCCGTCGCAGACTCGCGGCAGCAGCTCGAGCTCTGCACAAGCCATTTGTTCAACGGATCGCGCCCGCCACCACGTCGCGGAGGCCATGGCCAGTACAAGCGGCGGCGGTCAGCAAAGCTCCACCACTTCAACCGCGCCGTCCTCCAATGCTTGTTTCACATTCCATCTCGTCTCCTTCTTGATGTACATCTTCTTCCCCGTCCTCTCCTTTGTCCCGATTCCCTTCTTTCTTTTTCTTCTTATTGATCACATCTCTTTACATTTGTTTTTCGGGATTAGTTGTAGAAAGCTTTGCAGGCACGATTGTTTCGTTTTCTTGATAGTGTTGCGTTTGGTGACGAATTGCGTCCACTTGTAATTGAATTCTGTTGGAAATGTGGAGTGTTTTTACTCTGCCATTCGTGAGGATTCATGGAGCAGAGGTTTGAGAGGTTTGATTTTGACGAAGTTTCTCCTCGTCACATTTGTTGCTGGAGAGGTCCTGACAGGCCGCATTGATTCTGTATTTGCGGTGGTGTATTTCCTACAATTTTTAATGAAATTTTGGGGTTTAATGTAGACATTTTTATAAGAGTCTTTCATTAAGACGGCAGGTTTTTGGTCGAGGTTAGAGATTCGAGGCTACATGATCGCATCTCTTTTTACATAGACGTTCGGGATTGGTGAACACGCGATGATTTTGAATACAAATTGGAAGCGTTGCAGTTGCCGTGGCTTCGTTTTTCTTTTTCTTTTTTGTTTAGTTTGATTGTGTTGCATTGATTGCGTAATTTTGCATCCACTGCTTCTACAATCTCTTTTCTTGATCTGTAGGTATGTACGAAAATCGAAATTTCTACTGGATTTTATACCAGAGAATGAGAAGATTCCGATTTCCTGTAACCTATGTGGTGATCGGTGAGGATGGCTCTTGCCTTTATTTTTTCTTGTCAGGCCGCATTTGTAGCTAGAGAGATGATATGAAGGGATGTTGAGGAATCAATTTCGCTCAAATCAAAATGTTGAAATGCCACGTAACGGTGACCGTGCCCGCGTTGATGGTCATAAATTATGCGGAAATTTTTATAGTCAGAAATCTCATGTTAATCGTTGAAATCAGTCCGTCATGGTATCACATCAATTTTGGCAGAGAAACAGACAATGGCTCTAATTTTTTTGTCCTTCCCTTCGGAGCAAAGTTGCTATCATATAATCATGAATGATTTTATGAAAGCTAAGAATGAGTAGATTTATGCTGCAACTTGCATTATAAGCGTTATTGTGTAGTAGGACATTTGAAGTCTTGCGTAAGGACGAACATGAGTTCTCGATCAGGGGTCTTCACTGGAGAACCTGACTTGTTGTTAAGAACGGCACTCACATTACGATGTGTCTGTTACCACCTCACCTCTCTCACATCACTGTATACTCTGTTTCAAGTTAGGGTTTGGTTCAAAAATTATAGGCATCTTGGAATGAGATTGAGAATGATCCTCTAAGTCGCTTGGCAGTAGTATTCGTGAGATGAGGTGGTAACTAAAAACCAGTTGTCCAAAAATAAATAATTTTTTCAGAAGTTTGAAAACACTTTATTGCCTTTTAAGAAGAAACACGAGTAATATGTGCGGCGCAAGTCACGAGTCTTTTTATCATATTCTCGAGATCAATGCTGACCAGAAAGACTCCTGTGTAAGCAGATATCTATATATCTTTTGCTGGCATTTCAGCGAACAGGCTTCGAAAATGCCCCAAGCTTGGGAATTCGGCTGGCACTTTAAGGTGTGTAATGTCGTCTTTCACTTGGATCAAGAACATTATTTTCTTAGCAACTTCTGCTATCAACTTAGAACATTTATTCAATTCAGGAACTTGCTTCCATATGCTTACAAGCTGAATACCCATGCATGCTCTTGATTTCTTCATTGTGTGGATCTCAGGCCATCTTATGGAATTTAGATGTTTGTTTTTTACAATTTGATGGTTGCGATCTTGATACTCATAGCTCTTGAAGCTAAGGAAGTGGTGTTGTTCACTTCGTCTGTGCAGTTCTTGACTTTCTGCGGCTTTGCATTTCAAATGGTTGCATTAATGACCTCTTTTATCTCTCATCTCTTGCCTGAGGTATAAAGGATGAAATACTGGCTCACGAATAGCTACCGAGATCTAAATTGCATTAGGTTCTTTTTAATAATGGATTAATGTGGTTATTTGAATGTGTATAGGCTTTGTCGGACATGGAGTATAGTCATAGAGATGCTAGTAACTATGAGGAAATAGCATCTGATATTCAATATGCAGCATCGAAATTTGGATAATGAAGTTGAGGCAATAGTTTTCCTCTATATTCATAATCAAGAATCTCGCCATGTGAGGACAGGTAAGAATGTTGAAGCGAACAGCAAATGATATGTCATGTGCCGGCTTCGAAATTGCCAACGTTGCCACTCTTGTGTACTGGACTGTAATCTTCTGGACGTCAGACCCTGTTAAACTGGGTTGGCGAAAGGCTGCACACAAGACACTGCACCAGGGACTGTATGTATTTGCTGACAACTATATTGTACTTTCATTGCAAGCTTCCTAATTTCACCTGGCAGGCTAAGTTCTCTCTTGCTCAAGGGCTTGATTGCAGGGTGGAAGGTGTTCCTTTATGGTTATCATTAGTAACCAATATTGGGAATGCTGGCGTCGCTTGGGCCGACCTCCTCATAACAGTGAGAACATTCAGGTATCTGACTGACTCTTTGTTCAGTATTTGTCTGCATATATCAATTTTTTTCCATCTAAGCCTGCAAGAAGCTTCCAGTGCAGGAACAAGCGTCTCGAGTGCTCCCTACAACACTATCTGTTATCCTGTTGCATTTCTGAACACGTGCAACTAGTTATTTGCAATTAGTTATGACCTATGTTTCGATAATATTCAAATCAATTCTTGCTGATGAATCCAGTGAAGGTTAATGATAGCCAGTATCCGCTTTGAATGTAAACGGTGATTGTATGATGCCTAATTTTCGATTCTAAGAAGGTTTAACTGTCGTTGATTTGACATTCTTCTGAACTGAAACCAAGTTTGGTTTACTCTAGTTATCAAGATCTTCAGAAGTATACAGGGAATCCAATTGTGGGTTGTGATTGAGATGTGCTGGCTGTGCTATATTCATCTAGAAGTGCTGTATATGCTAATCCATCTCCTTGGTTTCTGATGCTGAATTGGGAGGGTTTGGTGGGCTCAGGAGATCATCTCTTTGTATAACCATGTTGTTTATGGTCGTCTATGGCTTTTGGGTGCACGTTTGTGAAGCCCGAAACGAGGTGTGCTATTATCCTTATTTCTGTATCTCTAATGTAACCCTTGAATGGTTGCAATCTCTCTGGAATCCCGGCAGTCAGTTTTGGGTAATTGCTTTCACAAGCTAATCCTCGAGTATAATTTAAGATACAGATGCTCTCGCTACCAAGTCGTTTTATGAATTTCAATTCCGAGATATGCGGACACCTCTCTGCTCTGATATTTTTGAAGCCATCTCATGGAGGTTGAAACGGTGAATCTTGTTTTGGGCAGGATTTTCCACATCCTTTTGCAAAGCCTTTACGACAACCTGACGGTTCAATAATAGTTTCTTCCCTAGCTTTTGCGTTTGTCTTGCTGTTCCACAAGATTGGGTCTTTGTTAGCTAGTCGTGACACCTCCCCGCTGGCCAGGAAGATAAAACTGGTTTAACTTCCACATCCAGAAAATGTGACTCAGGATCCTTCTTTGTGCCATAGAAAAGTTTCAAGAATATACCGCATGGAAAGAACATGCTTCTAGTTCGATCAGCTTCTGTACGTATTCTGTTCCATCAGGAAACTTACTGGTCATGCTGTGCTGAAAGAGAATGCTTTCACTCTTGCATATTGCTTTCTACGTTTAGCCACTGATGCTGTGATACTAGGTGGCTGCGTTGCATTCGCTGTAGTCTGATTCTCTTTGTACGCCTCTGTTGCATTCATGTGCACTCACAAAACCGAGTTTGTAATATCTGCATTGAATGAACCACACCTAGAGTATAAGATAAACTTACAAAGTTGGGTACCAGGTATGTCACTGTACGCCTTCATAAATCAATTTCAAAGTCAATATCATCCCAAACTCATCATTTTTAAAGTTGGTCTATTGAATCTTTGATCTAGTAAGTTCGCAAATGTAATTTGAATATTAAACTTTGCTTTACATGAAACTTCTCTTTCTTACTCATCTTTCTATGAAAGTCTCAGAAAATTAGAGTTGATTTAAATACACTTTAACATTTTTAGTCTGGATGTTGAAATTGTAAAGATGTATTATAAAATGCAACTTAGAATAATAATTTAATGATGACTTTCAAAAAATAGTTGTACAATATTCATAGATTGTATTTGTACAATTAGATCAACTAGTACAAAAATCAATATTTTTCAATAAAATTTGAAGGCAGAAATTGAATATTCTTTTTAAAGGTGATTGTAGATTGAATATTTAGTGATTTTTGAAGATTTTTGTTTTATTCTTTTATTCAAGTTGTTTTTGAAGTGCCTTTTTTTGAACCAAAAAGGTTACTTTTCGAGGCCAAATCTACCAATACATGATTATTTAATAAAAACAGTAAATGAAAAAATGCTTTTATGTATATGTGGGATGTATTTGTGTTCATTCTTTGTTCAAAATTTGAATGCTTGGTCCTTTAGGGTTTAAGCCTCTACTTATTTTCAAGTTTGAGATGAAACATGCATTGTAATTTGAAGCATTCTTGCATTGAAATTGCAATGTTACATTGAACAATTACTAATGTGAACAAGTTTAGCATAGTTTAACTCAACTTTATGGAGAAAGAGGCAATCTACAACATTGTGAATCTTAATCATTAGGTAGGTAATTATCTTAATTACTTGTATGCCAATTTCTAAAGATAATTGAAGTGATACATATATAAAAAATCTTACAATGAGATGATGTTCTCCAAATAGCAACTACATGAACATGTATTCAAATTTTTTTTGGAGAATTCATTTTTGGAAGAATGAAAATTCTAATAGTTAATACAAAGATTTCTTTCTCTAAATCAAGTACCAAAAAGGAATAAATGAATAAAATCTTATGATTTTACATTAGGATTTGAGGTAATGGTTCTAAAATTGTTCTAAGATTGCCATTTTTAGTGCATTGAATGAAAATTGAGAAAAAATGATTTTTTTTTCAATTTTCACATTATTAATCTATTGTAGTCCCTTATCAGATTTGGCAATAATTGCCAAATAATTAATAAAATTTCAGATTTTCATTTCGATAGCAAAAATATATGTATTAAAAATTTCATCTCACACCATAGTTAAATTCTACTGCATTCAGTAGCTCTATCGATTTTCCAAGAAGTGTTGCCAAAATGATTGTTTTTCTTTACACTTTATACTATAAGGGCATTGAGATGTATGTAAGAATTTAGCACTAGAAGCAACATGTTGTGACAAGTGTAAAGTGGAGAAAGACAAGATATTTGAAAAATGTTATTTTACTATGCCCATATGAGGTCTGAAATTATATTTTAATACAATTACTGCTTTTTGACAATGAGTGGTCAAGCTCTCATCTTCATCATTATCCCATATCCTTTGAGGGTTGACAGATAATAAATTTCATTATAAAAACGACCTCTCCAACCCCCATTCTAATCAAATGTCAATGAAAAAATTCCTTCATGCTTCCATTAGAAATCTTTTGATGGTAAATAGTCCATGAACTTCACATTAAATTTCCTTATCAATATTAGATATTCTTTTTTTACAACATCTTGGTCATTAAATTCTTATTGAATTCGGCAAGATCCCTAATCCCTAATTCCCACTGATTTCGCCAATGGGCACTATCAATTTTTAGAATTTTTGGCAATTATCATAATAATATTATGAAATTACAATATCCTTAAAAAATAATTAATTTCTGCCGAAATTGAAAAGGGACTATGGTATACTACTAAAAATGTATTGAAAAAAATTTAACCTATTCAACTTCATAGATTGTGAGACATAAGTGTTCAAAATCAATGGAAAAATATTCACAATTTAATTGATTGTTTGCTTAATTGCTTGCCTTTTCTATTAGCACAGTACCTAAACTATCCTTAAACTTTCAAGCCCTATAACTTTTGATTTAGATATTTGATCAAAAAAATTACAACTAATCAAAGTTATTATAGGTACACATCTTTGGTAAAAAATTTACTTTTATTTATTCAAAAATGACTTTATATGAACCTACATGAGCCTTCAAATAGCTTTATGAGAGCCTAATATTGTCATTTAGAGGATAATAACCTCTATTTTATCACATTGTAGATAGAATGTACTTTCCACAACTTCTAAATAGGATTTTAGAAATGCTCAAGCTTGTTATAAAAATTTATTTTTACTATTCATTGTTTTTAATGCAAATTTTACATTCTTTAAATATTAAAGCAAATTTTTGTATTTAATTTTTATTTGATTTAATGTAATATTTATTAACTAGGACGTTGCATTGTTATATCCACCCACTTATAATTGTGTTGCAAGGAAGAGATATCATTTTTAAAATTTATCTTTTAAAAAACATCCATTGACAATGATGAAGGAAAAAACATTACAAATACACAATCATTCTAAAATAAAAATAAATAAAAATTTATTTATTTATTTATTTGTTGCCATTGCTAATCAAAGTTTTATATTGCAATTTAGGTAAACCTTTTCAGATACAAAGATCATTAACAAATTTATGTTAATTTCATTTAAATCATTCTCATAATTAGGTCTTTTTTTACAAAAATAAATTTAGAACAAAACTAGAGTAGTAATCTATAATATATTTTGAGGTTCAAATTAAATGAAAAGTGTTTGCATGGATGTAAAACTTTCAAATGGATGAAAATGATGATGAAATGAAATTATAGGTGATTAAATTTGGAATTTGATCAAAATTTAGTATTAAAATAATATATTTTTTCATCTTCTGGTTATTTGCCATCTAAAAAGGCTACTTATGAGAGTAAATTCCTATACCTTAATTAGATTCATTTTCTACTTTTTTAAGAGCCCAATCAAACTAGTCAAACTAATCATTGAGACCCTTGAATCTTTGAGCTAGAATCCACCTTCAATCTTTTGTATAGAACCTTAAACTTCAACCCATCAAAATTTGCCATGAAAAATTGATCCCCTTGTTGCCCCTCAACATCATCCAAAAAGTTGGCCCCATTTTGAAGTTGGTGGGGTCCCTATTTAATCTAAATCCTTTTATGTACTAAAACTCTAAAACTATCTAAAAGTATTCAAAACTAATTTGTAGTCAAGGATTCCAAATGTGAATTCCAAATTTTCTAAAAAAGACAATAAGACTATGAGACCCCTAAATTAAAAACCAGGGTTGCTAGTAGGCGAGCTTGTGAGCGTGAGCCCATGAGCCTGTGAGCCTATGAGCGGGAAAGATTTTTTATTAAAAAAATGTGGGGGACCTATGACCGTGGATGTAAGTGTATTTTTTTTTGTGAAGATGTGAGCTCATTCTTCTGAAATTTTACTTACTTACAAACTTAAATGAAATAAAAAATTGCAACAACCAATTGTGTTCAACCCAGAAAGGCCATACAGGACGTCAAATGTCTAATGAATGACAAAATAATCTCATATGTAGGACGTAACTGCAACAATTCATCCACATAATTAAAGGTGGGAAAGAGAGATTTTCTACAATACTTTGACTTCCAATAATTATTTTTGGTATTGTTAAAGTAAATGATGTCACACGGTTCCAGAATCATTGATTTCTATGGGACCCTATCCGACGTTCAAGAGTTAATTTTGACAGAAAACATAAAATGCAAAATGTTGAAGGGGAATGAATCATACTAAAGATGTAGCCATAAAACACACAATCAAATCAAATCATACTGTAAATGAATACATAATAATTTGACTCATGAGATATGTCAATCTCATAAATCTAGGTTGTAGTGGACTGAGTTGCAGATGCCAAGCTACTCTCAAACTCTGAAGTCTCTTTCCCCTCTGCTGCCGATTCATCTATAAATTGCAGAACATTAAGAGCATAGGTATCTTTTCTACGTTTTGGTTCTAAGCTACCAAAGTTTGCAAATGCTGATGCTAATTGCTCAGCATAAACTGGGAGATCAAAAGGCTTCTCTGGACTTAGTACTAGTTTGCGTCTCTTCCTCAATGCATCTGTGGACATCAGTTTCTTACGCCTACAAAAAAAACATATAGAATATTAGAGTCACGAAATAGAAGAAGTAGGATGTCAAATAGCACTTGAAAAATATGAAAAACTTACTTACTAGGTTTAGTTCGGCGAGGAAATTTCCGAGGAACCACTGTCATTGCGTCCGGATCTTGTGAAGATGCAGCCGGCAGTGGCAGTTGCGTTTCAGTTATTATCACATCTTCTTCAGTGTTCCTTTTCATAGGTTCAAGGACGCCGTGAAAAACAGTGTTGTCTTCCTCTAAAGCCACTATGTGTCGTCCCGTGCCGCGACATGCTGTAATTGATGCACCTACAAATTACAAAATGCAATTCATATCAATGAATCATTATATGAACACATATATGAAAATCCAGTTACTAAAATGAAAACTAACCAGTGGATGCTGTGCAGTCGAAAACCAAGTCGCCTTCTTCAGTTGTCCCCTCTATAAGGAATTGGAAGAACCTAGCATCCTTTTCGCGAGGCCCTCGCCATGGAATTTTGGTTAGTGGATTGACCAACATGCTCTCTTCAGTTGTGTAGTTAATTAATGTATCATCCTTGCGTAGGTCTACTTTTGCCTTCTGCATTGCTTGTGATCGCTTCAAAGAGAACCCTGACTTCTCTTTATCACCGAGGTCCTTCACCAAGAGAGTGATTCCAAACTTCAAAGTCTACAGTCACAAAAAAATTATGTATTAGAAAAGAATACAACCATCTGTCAATGCCAGTTTCCATTAAAATTATGAAAATATTTGAAAAACACTAACCGTTTTCGAGTCCTCCACAGCTGAAGTTAAATGCATACGATTGATGCCCAACCATTCCTTCTTCATTACCAGTGAAGAATAAGAATTGCACAATCCTGCAATAATGCCCTTTGAATCGACACACTACGACTGAAATACTATCATGCAACCATGGTCTTGTAAGTGCATATCTGCAAAGAAGAAGGCCGATTGAATGGCTTCATACTCTGGATCTGAATTCCATGAAGGTATTGTTTTCTCTGGAGAAGATACATCTGGGATAGGTAAATTCTCTTGGTAGTCAAAGAAGATGAGGTCCACTAAAGGTGCTTGGCTCACTTTACCTCCATACATACGGGACTTCCCTAGTGCCAATTGCAGAAACGAATTTATGCAAACAATCAATTATTTATACAACTTTTTTTCAAAGGTCCACAAAAAAAGGATTCATAGTTCTAGACAAAGCATCATGGTTACCTTCTTCAAAAAGGTCGTCACTTCAGTATAGCACTTGGGCACCTCGGACTCCATGTTATCCATCACGTCCACTATAGAGACGTTCAAGATCAATTCCTCTGAAGTGACGTCTACATCATCACCAAGAACTATGACTTGAGTACCTTGTGTTACGATGTCTTCTGTGAAATCTGGAAGTATCGCCTTCCTCTTCAACCCACTTTGGGATCCACTTTGCATGTGCGAGTTCTGATCAATCATTGAAGACGCCGGTACTTGTTTATTGCCTTCTTCTTTCTTCTTGCCTTTGCCTTTCCCCTTGCCCTCTTCTTTCTCCTTCTCCTTCTCTGCCAACTTCAGAAGACGCTCCGCTTCTTTCTTCTCCTTGTTCTCACGAATCTCTTGCTCTTTGTTCTCTTTCTTCTTGTCAGCAACCATTCTCCTTGCAATTGCTTTCTTCTTCTGTTGATCAATGTAGTTGTTGAATTCGGGAACCTCCAAGTCAATGACGCCAAGACCATCTAGTGATTTCCGAAGTTCTACTTTCGATGGATGAGTAAATGTCAACGGACAATCTAGATACCACGCACCACCACTCAGATGAGCCGTCGTGAATGTCTTCAGTTGGCTTGACGTGAACATGCACTCTTCAGAACTCCGATCCAACCATGTGGTTAGAAATGGAGGAAGATCCTCCTTAGGGATGGCGTTCTTCCCTAAAAGCTTGTACTTGAAATACCTACAATAAGAACATTCAAAAAATTAGTAACAATCACATAGCCGAATTCCTTGTTAAAAATAACACAAATTCACTGAACAAATAACTACGTATGCTCATCCTTCGAAGAAAGTAAGGAAACATGAAATTCATATTTACATAAACATACCGGAAAAGAACTCTACGAATAGCGTCATTTGATCCATCAAAATTTGAGAAGGTCTCTGACTTCTTAAAAGGGTTTGATCCCTTCAAAGTCGGGCCAAAACCTTGATTCCAAATCTTCCTTCTCCATCCTTCTATATACTCTGGAAGATATTCCGGTTGAAGTGGGGATGCCATATTGATTTTTAGGCCATCTTTATTGACTACATTGTCAAAGTACTCTACCGCACTATCCTCAATCTGCATTATATTCTTATCAGTTATATTCTTATCAGTACAACTCCATTATCGTTTCGTATACATGAAAAACCAAAACTGCAAAATGTAGTACTTCATAATTTTATCATTATATACATGAAAAATCATTTACATAAATACAAACACTTACCCCTGCCCACCAAACCCATTTATTGAGGAAAGGCCCCAATTTCTCTTCAAAAACTGGCTTTGGAGGGAAACGTCTAGCATCCCGTGAAGGTATGGACGAGTTCCACCACTTCAACAACTTTGTCTTCTGTGCTGCAGAGGTATTGCAAGTGGCTATCATTTGTAGCTTTTCCAATGTCATTTCAGGAACCTCATTTGTGGTCCACAGGGTTACATGGACGTCCAGCGTCTACGTCCGCCGACATAGGACGTTCTGACCGTCCAGCGGACGGGGAGGCGGACGGGAGGCGGACAGGAGGGCGGACGGGGAGCCGGATGGGAGGGCGAACGGGGAGCTGGACGGGAGGGCGAACGGGGAGCTGGACGGGAGGGCGGACGGGAAGCTAGACGGGAGGGCGGACGGGGAGGCGGACGGGGAGGTGGACGGGAAGGCGGACGGGGCAGACGGGTCGGTGTGGGGTTGTCTGATCGGGGCATCTGGCGGAAAATGGGATAAACTTCGGTATAGGGATGAAACCATGGGTTTTTTTCCAATTTTTGGAGAATTGCTAAAGTGGCAATATATGACAAAATAATGTTACTAAATTTTTTAGTATTCATTTATATTTTGGATAGAATTATCTTTTCATCGACATATTTAGATGAGTTACATTTGATGTACGCAATTTCATCCAATTTTTTTTCTTTCAAATTCGAGCAATTTGGCATTATCATCCAATTTTTCTTCAAATTTAACCTATAGATTTGGTGCAGTCCATTTTTTTTAGGCATTTGGGCCTTCAATTGGCCCAAGAAAACAATGGTTGATGGTTCAAACAAATTCAATCATCCAAATAACTATAGGATGTTGTAACCCCTACATGCCGAAGCCTTATTTTCAAATTTAAACTTCCTTTAATTTGCTCTAAATTGAACAAAGAGCCCACATTTTGGTAAGATGTATCAATTTTTTTGGAATTGTAACCATACAAATTCAAACTAGACTTGTTGGAGATTGCATAGGAAAAGAAAGCACAACAATATCACTTGTACAGTGAAAGATTATAACATTTGACAATGATGTTGTTAAAATCACAAAAAAAAGTTGAAGCCTTTTTGGCAAGGCAAATCTAAAATGTTGGGGACCCAAAGAATATGAGGTTAATGGGCCAAACTTGCCCAATCAATTTACAGCTTTGCAAAATTTACTCTATAATTTTTTAATATGAATTTCCAATATGAATTTTCCTCCAAGACCTACTGTATTTGAGGCTCATTTCCAAAAGCTCTTAACACAAAAGAAAAGTCAAGATTGCACAAGGTACCCTTGCATAATATCTCTTTCAGAAAAATCATTGTCCTTTAATTGCAAGATCGGACTTCTGGAGCCAAAAGTAGACTTCAAAAAGAATTTCCCAAAATTATTACCTCACTAAAATGATGAAAAATAGTTAGGTTTTACTGAACTTCTAAGTTTTGCAAACACCATATTTAATATTTTGGTACCTCAAGCATTTAGGGGGTAATTACTATTTTTTTTTAACATCTTAATGAAGCCAACAAACCCGTTGCATTCAAAAAATTAACAAGACACCATTGATACCAAACAAAAAACTATGCTTTTAGAATCTAGAAGACCATTTACAATTACACATAATACATTGTCCAATTGAATATCTTCAACCATACATGGAAAATAGAAGAATTGGAAGACCATACAATTTAAAACAAAAACTTCCCAATCTTGCAAATACCAACTTAAAAAATCACAATTTCCGTAATTGCAGGGTTTTAGACTTTTCTATGCAAAATTGCAAACCAACAATGACAAAAGATAGGGACAATTTACACACTTTAAAAATCATTATCAATTAAAATATCCTCGTCAATTACAAAGGCACATAAAAGTCCAACTACATTGGCATTCATTGGTCTTAAAAAATCAAAATGGTGCACATATGCTATGCAACTATGTAATTCGCATACATACTACTTGGCATCTATGCATACTACTAGCCTATATACTTATATGAACTATTCTTGAACTTCAATATGAACTACAGAAGTGTTCATCCGGAATAGGCCAGTTGAATGAAGTACTAAAACGGAAGATGACTTGTGCTAAAGTACTCTCTTTGTTCTGAACGCGCTTCAAGTAAGTATCAAACACTTGTGCAAATTGTGGATGGAGGTACTTGACATGTGAGCTACTTGATTCATGCTGCAACTTGTGATACGCCTCCGACATGCACTGTCTACTGATCCGTTCAGCTAATTTAGCAACAGCATATTGCTCGGATTGCATGGAAAGAGAAGGGATGTTTTGCACATCCGCATCTCTTCCGTGTACATAAGTAATACTGGGATCCACCCACCACCTCCTCTTTATAGCTTCGTCCTTTTCAGCTGTTGATGTGAATGTATACAACGACTTCATGGGCTCGCTCAACACTGTAGTCATCCCCCAATCACAAACTCCAATGTAAACCCGAGACTCATCTTTAGGAAAATGAAACATGATGTTGTCCGGAGAAATGTCGTTGTGGAGATGTCCAGCGGTGTGCACCGCATTCATGATGTGCAGTAATGCCCATGCAAGCTCCATGTGTTTGGCTCTAAATCGCTTCAGATTTTTAGCAGCAATGATTTCTTCTTCTGTTATACGCGGCTCATACAACACTCGAAGGGCTATGTTGTCTGGATAGTCGTCATCCCGATGCATCATTTCACGCAATGTACCGCCGTTCCACCAGAATGAGTATCCTTCATTCTTTTTGGAATGCACTGCAAAAAAACGTATCACTTCAGCATGCGGAATCCTTACTGCCATAGTCTCAGTATTGTGTTCCATCTTTGCAAAAGCAGGTCGTTCACCTTCTTGGAGAGACATCTTTGCTGCAAACTCCCATGATGGATGAATCTCCGCACATCCTTCTATTCACACTCTCCGAATTGTAGCATAGCCACCCCGCATGATTTTGTTATTTACGGGAATCACCGTGGCCGTTTCCGGAAGGGCTATTAGAAGGCGACGTGTATTTTGTGCTTGGTCCATTCCAGGCTTGCTCGTCCACCAACCAATTGACCCTGCTCTATTTTGCCTCCTCTTAAATGGTTGGCACCTTTTGGTGAATAAATCCGCTTTCATAATGACATGCTCGAAGGCTTCATCATTTTCGCGTTTCTTCCTCCAATATTTATCCAAAATGACTGAAACATTCCATAATGCATCATGCACCTTGCTGTCAAGAAATTTGGGGAAATTCTTCTTCTCCGTTTCATCAATCCACTGCGGTACGTGCAAGGCGTTCAACATCCTTTGCCTCATATCCACGAAGAATTTCTCGATGCAGTCCTCTTCATATCGCACATATTTAGTGTCAAGAGACACTGTAGTCTCTGTCTCATAAAACTTCACAATCAATTCGATTAAGAATGCTTTGCAACTCTCCGAGGGATTTTCCCTTGTCCACTGAATAGAGGGGGCTTCTTCTTTTCCCTTCGGCTCCTTGGAAGCCTTCTTCGCCCTCGGCATGTTGATAACCCGGTAGAATGATGAACGTCAAAGTTTTATAAAAAATTTGGCAAGAGTTACCCCAAATATTAGACTCTTACCCACCCAAAGAAAGGAGCCATTGGAGGCCAAACCACCAGCTCTCTGCTCTTTCTTGCATGCAAGGGGGAAGGCAAAAGTGAGAGCAGATGGTCCGTCCGCTTGTCTTATATGAGGCGGACGGCCTCATTCCAGTCCTACAGCGAACGGAGGCTGTCCGATCGGGCGGACGGACTAGCCGTCCGCCTCTTCCTGGCCGTCCAATTGGACGGTCTAGGGTTGGCGGACGCCTCGTCCGGTCCGCATGGTCGAACAGAGGCCGTCTGATCGGGCGGACGGGGTGGCCGTGCGCCCCCTCTGGCCCGTCCAATCGGGCGGACGGACAGTTTGCGTGATCGGACGGTCCAGAGGAGGTGATTTTTAGATCGTCCGCTTCATTTCTACCATCTCATTTTTAGGGTGATTTTTCCCCCTTTTCATTCAATAAGCTTTATGTAGGTCTTCTTGTTTGGGAGGAATTGGGCATTTAGGCATTTGAATGCCTAATAATTTAAAAAATAGATCCAAGGCTTCTTCTCAACTTCCTTCAATTTCTTGAAATTTTTACTTCTAAAGAAATGTCAATATTTTCATTACATTTATCATTTTCTTGGAATTTCGAGTTTTTAACCGTACAAATTCAAACTAGACATGCTAGACATTATGGAAAAAAAGAAAGCACAACAATATCCCTTATGGAGTTAAAAATTATAATGTTTACCTATGAGGGTGTTCAAATTGCAAAAAAGAGTTCAAATATTTCTTGCAAGTCAAACCTATGAACTTCGTGACACAAAAAATTAGAAGGCTTAATGTGTATAAGCTCAATTACATTAGGGCTAATCAAAATCCACAATACTATTATACAATTCTTCCAAATGAATTTGGATTCTAATTTATTCTCCAGAACTAATTGCATTTCAATCTCATTTCCAACTTCCAAGAGCAGGTAAAGAATACAGAAAGTCAACATTGTATTCGGTACCCTTGCACTAAATCTAAAAAAGAAAAAACACTGTCAAGCATTTCCAAGAAGAGATTTTTGATACTACAACTAAACATGTTCAATAGATGTACATGTTCAAAGTTTTAAATAGTGACATCATTGACCACTAATGGTCACAAAAGTGGTCACCAAAATACATTTAAACAATAATAGTAAATCCATAACCTCCGAATAAGTCAAAAGACATCTTCTACTCTACCCTTAAATAGTTAAACTACATTATACTCTATTCTGAATCCGAACTACTATTGTCATTTCGACCTTCAGGTGTGGGACCGAAGCCACCACATCGCCCATATCCGCCAGACCCTCCTCCTTGTCCGTAATCGGAGAAGTATGGAACCCAAAATGGTGGAGGTGGAGGAGGTGATGCATTTGCCTCGGACCCTCTTGTCCCTCATTCGCTTGAGCCGGTGTAGTATGAGCTTCCACGAGGCCTATATGAGTCCGGCCCTCCCGTCCCCGGATAGAATTGCGACCCACCATATTGAGATCCACTGTAGTCCGTGAACCTTGTGCTTCCATGGCTTCCTCGTATGTTTTGGAAGTCATCGTGGGGGCCAGGGCTAAAATGCAAACTTCCTCCTCCATATTGCGGGCAACGCACATCACGATCATGACGAGGTGGTGACCGTTGTTGACGCGGGCGACCTTGATCCAAAATACTATTTCTTGTTGCCTCTCGCAATTGATTTTGGAAGTCCAAGTCTTCGCGCTCTTCTCGACGTACGTGCCTTTGTGGAAGTGGAGGTGGTAAGTCTTCTTCGTCATCATCATCATTGTCCTCTGCATCTAGCAATGGTTCCGGAGGAAATCCAAATTGACCCCGATTAGACCACTCCGGCATGCAATCGCTTGGGCCAACCCAATTGGTGTCTATCACCGCTTTGTCACAGCTCAATTTGGTCTTCTTGTCCTTTGCAGGCACCGTACGCCAATCCACATCTTTCTGGAGTACAATCTCCACCCAAATCATTGCCATGGTGGAATAGTTCATGATATTTGGTTTGGAAGCACCTAGACCACAAGATGCCCAAATCTCCTCGTATCTCTGCTTGAAATGTTCATTCTTGCAAGTGTTCATGGGACCTTCCCACCGTCTCACTTGTCTCTCTAATACAACCGTGTTATCTGCTGGCTAGAGTTTTGCAATGTGTGACATTTTCACATACTCTCGGCACGTTGTGCAAGTCCATACTGCTTTGGGCTCATATTGCCATCCCTCTTCAGCCATACAAAAGTGGTTGAAGTAGGCGTCCCAATCCATGTCTTGTGATTTTCCCTTTGTATTCTTCTTCAGCGGATTGGGAAATCCTTTTGGAGCCATGGTAATCCTTCTTTTCCGCACCAAATGCAATGTTTGAGTGAGAAGTTTATAATTTCTATAATTGAGAAGGTGATGAAGAGATTACAAAAAATTAAGTTAATTCATTCACAGTTGTTCACGCTCCAAGTCGAAAGGGGCTCACAGATACCAATTGGCGCTGGATCTACCCACTCCGCAAGGGAAACAACTGCGCGGAATGGGCCGTTCGCACCCTTCTTTATACCGTCCGCCGATGCTGACATCAATGCCCAAATCCGACGGGCCGACCGCCAGATCGAACGGGCAATATGCCTCGGCGCGTCCAATCGCACGGCCTCGACAGACTGCGGACAACTGCATCGAACGAAGCCTGCGGATGGACGCTCTGACCGCGCGGCGGACGGACAGCGGGCGGTGGACTGTCGGATGGATGGCGGACGGACAGCGGGCGGCGGATTGTTGGACGGATAGCGGACGGACAACGGGCGGCGGACTGTCGGACGGATAGCGGACGGACAGCGGGCGGTGGACTGTCGGACGGATAGCAGACGGACAGCGGACGGGAGGACGGACAGCGGACGGCGGACGGGCGGACAGGTGGACGGCGGACGAGCGGACGACGAACGGGCCGTTCTTATACACATTGAAGTTCATCACTTGGAATACCCTATGTCGAGTCAGATTCGTTAAAAATTAATTAAAAAATAAAATAAATATGGCATGTAGTGAAATTTTCAGAATTTATAACAGGACATAAGTTGAAATCTAAAAAAAAATTGATGAAAACAAATTGAAATCTCATAACAAATCTTAATTAAATGAATTAAAGCTTCCTAAATACTAAATAAGAAAGAAAATTATCTATGAGAATAGAGATTCTAAGTCTAATAATACTTAACCAAGTTGCTATTCTTAGTAGTTTATATATATATATAAGTTTATTTTAAATCTAACTTTAGCATCAAAAATCCAATTTTCAAAATGATTGATTATGATTTTCTTATTCAAGATTTTGTACAAGAGTTTCCATCACAAACTTGACTTTCATAGTGTTGAGGGCTTTTGGAAATGAGCCTCAAATACACTAACTCTTGGAGAAAAAACCACATTAAAGATTCATTTAAAAAATTGTAGAGTAGATTTTGAAATGCACGTTAGGCCCTTCATCCTCATATTTTTTTGGTGACTTGATTTCCTTCATATTTTTTAAATCATTTTGTAATTAGTTATGGAGGGCGAATAAGTTGAAAGGCAACGGTCATTAAAAGTGACCATGTCCTAAAATGTGCTAGTACATTCACTAAAGCAAAATGTACCTCTCCGTCATGATCACTCTTAGAGCATGGGTGTTCTTAGAGCAACTCCCTTATGGATTTACTTTATTTAATTTTAAAGGAAAATCATCTAAGTGACTACAATAAAGTACCTATGTTTTAGCATTAAACATGTTGATTACAAATGCATATTCTATATAAGAGGAAAACCAAAATATTAAATTTTTATTTTATTTTTAAGTAATCAATAAATAAACTTCTTTTTGTATTTTAGAAATAAAATGTATAGAAACAAAAAGAAAAATGAAACAAAAGAAAAAAATCTTTGTTTTTAATTAAAAAAGAAATAAAAGATAAACATGCATATTTTTATTGACGTTTTTTAATTGAGCTTTGATAAAATTGAAGAGCACATGAATTGAAAATCCGGCCCAAGGGGTTTAGACTTTAGATTAAGTAGGGCCGGATGGAAAAAACTGGGGTCGGATTGAAGAATGGATCGAAGGCAAATCCGGCCGGACTTTCATCCGGCCTTAGGCACAGTATAAACCCAGTCTTAGATAAAAGAAGAACTTATACAAATAGAAACTAAAATTTTTTTATTGCTTCACGTTGCAAATTCTCCAAGAAAAAAAAAAATATATATATATAACAAAAAAAAACAAAAAAAATAAAAAATAAAAAAACATATCTTTTATGGATTAGAAGATTATAATGCTTTTCACAATGAGTAGGGATTTTACAGTTCTACTAATTTCAGAAATGTTGTGAAGTCTTACACTCTTTGTATACCCTTACTTTTAAAACAATCCTAATCAAAAAAGGGCTTTACAAAATACAGTACAAACATGGCGTTGCAGTGTGTAACATGCATAAGTTATATACATTTTTGGCTTCTCTATAAGTCCATATGTACAAAATACCTTAAAGTCAATGGAAATTGTCCATGAGGTTCAAAACTAGAACCAAAACCAAACCCCTTGAAGTAATTGTTGTGATTGTAGCACCATCTCAATTTGGTCAATTGGGAATTATAACGTTTCACTTCATCACTAATATTGATCATGTTTTTGTTTTTTTCTTTCCCTTTGAAATATCCTACATGATGAAAAATAAATAAATAAATAATATCCTTTATATCTAGTTAAAATTTGTATGCATACAATTTCAAATGAATATTACAAATTTACAATTTGCTCAAAACAATGGCGTAATCTGAAATATAGGAGACTAAGAGTTGAGGATTTTAGGGTTCTAGGGTTTAGGGTCTCACTGTAAACTTCAAAGAACTCTAAATGATTATTTAAAATCTGATTATAACTTGTCTATTTCTTATTTTCTGGGTTAATGAGAAAAGCATAGGATGCTGAAACTTTAATTGACCCAAAAAAACTGACAGTAAGTAAAGGCGGACGAGAAGAATCCTAGGTTTCATGCCAAATTGGAAAAAATTTGGACGCCTCGAAATAATAGGCGACGGGCTAGGCGGATGGGGTGGACGGGGTGGTCGGACGCAGTCGGGTCGTCCGCTTCGTCGGCGGATGGGGCAGCTTCGTCCGTCGGGCGGACCTAGACGGCCGTCCGCTTCGTCGGCGGACAGGGCAACTCCGTCCGCCCGTCCGCTGGCTCGGGCCACGTCCGCGTGGTCCGGGATAGGTCCGGTCCCGGGCCTCTTTTAGGTCTGGGAGCGGACGGGTATATTGGCGGACGGCCAACACACATTTTCTCACTTTCACTCTTCCATTTGGGAATCACTGCCATGTCGGATGTGCTACTATTGCTTCACGCGCTAGTTGCTCCTATGTGGTGAAGAGTGGGGGTCATATTTTGATCATACTACATTGGATTTTGGTCCTTGGTTACTTACATACGTTTGGAGATAGTGAAGCACATTATATATTTTGAGAGAACGGGGATTATATATTGGAAATTTCCATTCTAAAATTGCAAGTGAGTACTCGACACTCAAGCAGTCATGGTGGGGGCAAGTAGTGCTGCAACTGAAGGCAAGAAGAAGTCAAAGCCGAAGGGCGTTGGTCATGAGCTACGGTTTGACATTTTGGATGACGTCAACATCAAGGCTGAGACGGGTTGGGAAAAAGAGGATGTGGAGTATTGGACCTCTAAATTGTGCCGCAAATACGTGAAAATGTATCACATTGGGAAGTTGTGGCCTCGAGAGTGTCACCCTCTTCACACCTGTGAATATTGTTTTAAACCATTGAATTGCCTCAATGATCATTTTGTGCACCATTCGATGGAGGTGTGGAAGGCCTTATTTCCAGAGAAGGCTATGAGCAAGGGCAAAATTAACTACAGCTTGGCAGGCATGGTTTACGCTGAACTCATACTGGGCCGTCAAGTGGATTGGAGTACGTATCCTACGATAGCGACATTGCCACTTGCGTTTGGCAGACGTCAGAAACATATCCCTGATATGTTTGTTCTGAAGGCGCAACTTCCTGAAGCAAGTGAAAAAAAGAAAGCATTAGAGGATGTTGTGGAATCAATTCAGATCCCTCTTGAAATCCAAGTGCGTCGTACGGAAGTACTGAATGGAAAGAAAATGGCGGTAGAACCGGTTTGTATGGGGGACCCCACAAAAGGAAGCACTTGTCTTGTGGACGATGTGGAGGGAGAGGTGTTTTTGACTCCACCGACGGATTTGAACCCTACATAAAACATGTTAGAAGGGGTGCCAGAAAGCAACGTTGCAATGAAGCTCCCTCGGCCAACAGAACATGGATCTACATCGATGTCACAGAAGCACCAAGAAGAGGATCCTATAAAAGACATTGAAGATAGAGAAGACCTTCAAGACGTGAAGGAGGCTCACGCTTGTATTGACCGGTTTTTAGCAGACACAGCACAAGACATCATGTTCTATGTCCCTCCGTCTCCTAAATCAAGGAAAAAACCAAGCCTACTGTCTAGACCTGAAAATGCAATTCAGACTTCACCAAACCAAAATGAAGAGCATCCAACTCAACCGACAGATGTAAGGATGGACTCTCAAGACGAGGCTGTTGTAAACAACGACAAAGAGACCCCGATTATCCAAGATCATCCGTTGCTAGCTTTGTTGGGCCCAGAGGATCTCAAGACTCTACAAAAGATGCCTCCACTAGAAGAGATGGAGAACTTGTTGCAGTGTTCCCTCCAATGGAATCAATTTGAAATTCAGAGAGAAGCAACAAATGGCGGAAATGAAGGGAGCACTATAAACGAAGGTGGCCCTGAGCATGTAGGAGGAAATCCTAATGAAGGTGGCACTACAAATGAAGGACGCAGCTCCACTTCAGGCAATTCAACATCAGGATTTGGCGAGATATTTAGAATGGCGTATTCTCTATCATGTACAGTTAGAGTTGTGGCTGTATTGACGCCTGCTCTTGTGCAAATAACTGATACATTTACGAAAATGACACCATCCGTTCTTCATGGTGCTTTGGCTTTTAGAAAGTTTGCCGAGTTTGCGGACAAACTACAAGACGGGAAGTTGAAAGACCTTAAACATAAATTTTTTTTGGAACAACAGAATTTGGAGTTGAAGGAGGTGCGTTACTCCAAAGAAGATCATGATGACCTCAAGGCAAAGTATGAGATATTGGAGAGCAAATACAACACGTTGTATTGGAGGCCGACCCCAAACTTGAAGCCCTTGGGTAATGCCTATGAGAGTGTCAAGAAAAATAACAAGACTTTGAAGCGAACGAATGACAATTTGAAGGCCATGAATGAGAATCTCAAGGCTATGAATGAGAAGTTGGTGTTGGAGTTGAAGACATGCAAAGAGATGTTAGAAGAGCATCACAAAACATTGTGGACATTACAGAACGAGAAGGCAGGTCAACAATCGCCTGGCGGAATAGGGCTATTAGAGGCAAGTGAACCAACACAAGAGAGCGATCAACTATCTCTTCCTCTTGACGAGGGCAAAGCTGAGGATGGGACCGTAGAACTCCGACAGCGCATTCTGAGTCCAAAATCCATAGTTTTCCCCTCATTTGAAGATGCTTCCATGCAATCACAAAATCCGGAAGTTGAAGAGTTAAGGCATCAATTGGACTTGGCAGTTCGAGGAAAGAATGAGGCCGAATCAACAATGAAACGAATGATGGAAGTAGGGGTACTAAGTGAAATCCTTCCAAAGGAAAATGCGGATTTACAGTGGATGATGTGGGCGCGACAACTACAAGATCATTCCTCAATATCATCCGGACTCATGAACGGGCTCTTGAGGTATGCATTGCAATCAGACACAGCATACGAGAATGTCAAGAGTTCTTATGAGCGTTTTGTGGAGAAGTTGGAGGAGGAAAGAAAGGACCCTGATTTAAAACTTATGGTTTGGGGGAACATGGATAGGATGTATGAGCGACTAAACCACGGAAAGACCTATGATACGGAGAACATTGATTGGACTTTGGAAGCGGAGGAAGGATGGGTCCCTTATGGCACGTTGTCAACTCACTTCCAGCAACATGAGAAGGAGCTTGTGCCAGGAAGTTTTCCAAATACTCCCATCTTGGAGGGTCATTGTTCTCTTTGCCAAGGTTGTTTTGGGCCCGAAGGAGCTATAGCATTGGGACAGTGTCGCCATACATTCCATGTGTTTTGCATTCAAAGATCGGCGGAATTTCAATGCCGTTGTCCCGAATGCCGTATTCCTCTGAGTCCAAGGCTGTATGAAATGCTAGGGATTTTGTACCGTATGCCTACGGGGTACGAATACAATCGATGGAACCTTCCACTTGACCAAGAGCCATACAAATTTCAGAACTATTTGCATTGGAGAAAACCAATGAAGTGGGATGCTCGATCACAAATATATGAGCTATGCGATGGCCCATTTCCCACCAAAGATAAATTCTTTTGGATGACGTCTGACGTGGAGGTTGAGTTGCGTGCCTTCGAGATTAAGAACAGTGAGGCTCGAGAGTTGTTTTGTCGCAACATGGGCGGACATTGGAGCACACAGCACCAAAAGTTCTTTCGAATTCCCGAGAAGGAATGGAAGAGAGAGGGTCCAAATGACCTCTTGGTGGAGGTTGAGCGTGATCCAAAAGTCATAAAGCAATTTGCGGGCTACAATACGGATTTGATAGGGCGGGCCCTCATTTTGTCGAAGTTGGAAGAAGCAGCAAGAGTTCGTTCTGTGGTGGACCTAAACGGTAAATCATCTACAGAGCATAAGATGGAAGACGTTGCAAGGGCATTTGATATGAACATGAAGGACATTATAACCAAGTGGAGGAAGTATCTAGGAGAGGGAGGCGAACAAACTTGGATGATGAAAAGCGAGGATGAAATGATAAAACAACTAATGGATGACATAGATTGTATTGTGAGGGCTTTGAGGGCCCACGAAGTGGAACTGTCTCCGAAGAAGAAGAATAAACGGAAGATTGAAGAGGAAGATGACCACTCTCCGGAAACCAAATGACAATTTGAGAGGGTTGACATGCAAGTACAAGCTAGCCGCGGAGGGAGCAGCCATGGAAATAGTCCGCAACCGGTGCCTCGTCGAACAAGTAGAAGACTCATGGCGAGGGAGGGGACATCTCGTGATGCCAAAGAAGATAATAGTGTGTTGAAGTAATTGTGAAATGTTTAATTTCCTATGTAGTCGTATTTTAATGGCACTCAGGATATAATTATGTAGTGTGGGCTTCATTTTTTTTATGACTAGTAGTATTGTACGTGGCCCACCATGTCCATGACTTTTTTGTATTGCATATACATGTAGTGAAGAAAAACATGTTGCAAGTAATTATTTATTTATTTGAATATATATATATATATATTATGTTTTTATCATAAAATTCATTTTCTTGGACTAAGTTTTATTGAAATGTGCATGTTATGCCCAATTTTTAGTGAATTGTGTCTTTGATTGAGAATTTTGTTGTAGTACTTAACACTTGTTTTCTACTACTTTCGTAATCTAGTTATCCCTAGGATGGAATGCAACCAACTGAACCAAGAGCCCAAAAGTTCAAAGTAAAGAAGTAACTAAGTAAAATTGACCACCCTAAAAGGCTAAAACTGCCCTGTCCGCACGACCACCTGTCTGACCCGTCCGACCCGCCCGACCGCCCGTCAGCCCCGTCCGACCCGTCCGGCCCGCCCGCCCATCCGTCCGACCTGTCCGCCCGCCCATCCGCCCCGTCCTACCGGCCGGCCGCCTTGACCGACCCGACCGACCATCCGTCCGCCCTATCCGCCCACCCTGTCCGCCGGGTTTTCTGACTGTTGGCAACGGTTACTTCTAAGGTATAGAACATTCAACAAATTAGGAGTATAAGAGCAAGGAAGAAGGCATTTACAAGCACTTCTGAGAAACTGAACGCTAAGATTTCCAAGGGCTAGGAGCTGCAATCTTTGTGTCCCTTGCTTGGTAATGCATAGTTCAGTGGACAAGGGGGCTTTGGTTTCCAAGGCTTTGCTTACAGACTATATTTGATACATGTGACATGGTGATTTGAACCTAAACATTTGGAACTGAAGACAAGATTGGAACTTGAACTTGGACTTGAACTTGAATGGAGCTTTCCACAATGAGTAAGGATTTTTCCAGTTGGTATGTTGTTCCATCAAGCGGTAAAGTGCAGTGCAAGGCATGTGACTTGGTGTTTGCAAATCGGAAGTGTCGCATGTTGAGCCACCTTGGATATGAAGGCAAAGACGGTGTTCACGACAGGGGGGTGCATATGTCCAAAATTGACTTCGTCAATTCGAACTCTTTTTGCCGGTTGTAATGGGTTATTTCCACGAAGATCGGCACTTGACAATGTAGATGGTGAAAACATAGGGAGGGTTGCAAGCAATGCCTCAAATGGAAGGGATTTTTCACGTTCAACACAAGAGGACTCGTGTGCAGCGCCGTCTGAAATTCATCGTGCGTCTTCAAGGGTACATCAAAGTGTGGAAACATCAAGTGAACAATGTCCAACTCCACCCTCTTCCATCAATCGGCCCCGAAGACAAAGTCGGCTAGTAGATGGGTTTGAATAAGATGATAGACGCAATTTGAATGCGTTGTGGGCCAATATCTTCTATTCAGCCAACATACCATTTGCGGTAGCTCGAAGTGAGGCCTTCAAAGAAGCAGTGAAGAAAACAGCTGAGTTTGGTAAGCCATACAGCCCACCATCGTACGACGCTCTACGAACCAAATTACTAGAAGAAGCGAAAGAAGATGTCAAGCTAAAGTTGCAGAAGAGGACCGAGGATAGTATCAGAAAGTTTGGAGCAACCTTGTCTATTGATGGATGGAGTTCGGTTACAAATCGGCCATTGGTGAATTGTATGCTTGTATCTTCTGCAGGGGAGCAATTTTTGGGATCGGTGGACACAAGTGGGTTCGTAAAAAACGCAGAGTACTTGGCCTCTATTTTAGACAAATTCATACAAGAGGTGGGTCCGCATAATGTGGTGCAAATAACAACGGACAATGCTTCTGTAAACCCTCGAGCATGTAGAATCATAAAAGACAAATATCCTCACATTTCTTTTCAAGGTTGTGTGGTGCACGCCTTGAATTTGTTGCTAAAAGATTGGGGGAAGGAAGCATGGGTGGCGGATGTTGTGGCCAAAGCTCGTATGGTTCTTACGTTTTTTAGAAAGCGGCACATGCCGCTTGTAATATTTCGTTCATACGAAAAAGAGCACAGCTTATTAATGCTAGGCGAAACAAGATTTGCTTCAAATTTCATTGCGCTTGAACGCTTGTTGAAAGTGAAGGGAGCACTTCAACAGAGTGTGACAGATCCGCGTTGGGAACAATATGTGAGGACGTTGGATGACAAGAAAAAGAAGAACCGTACAAAGTCTCGGTGTACAAAGAAGATAATAAACAATGAGCATTTCTGGAGGCGTTGCACAAATTTTGTGCAGTTGATGGGTGTTGTTGTGTATGGCCTTCGTGATTTAGATGCAAAGACGCCATGTTCAGGGAAAGTTTTGCATATTATGAGGAAGATACGGTCGCATGTGGGGGGGTTAGAAAATCCGCCTTTTCTATTGAGCCCCGAATTTGCCAAACCATTGAAGGAGACGTTCAACGCTAGATGGGAAATGGTAGAGACCGATCTCCAATATGCAGGAGCTCTTTTGAATCCCTATCTTTTGCACGATAAAGAACTAGCCGACGATTCAGAGGCCACCGAGGCATGCAAGCGTGTTCTCATGCGAATATGTAAACCTACAGACTACGCGGACGTCGTCAAGGAATTCATGGCGTTTCGACATAGGGAGCCTCCCTTCCACAACATGTTGGATCCAAGTGAACAAAAATTATCGGCACACGCTTGGTGGGATTTTGAAGGCGCATATGGGAAGCTCATTGCTCCAATTGCAAGGAGAATATTGGGCCAACCGGTATCTTCATGTGAACGGAATTGGAGTAGCTATTCTTTTGTTCACAACAAATCTCGGAATAAGTTGAGAACAAAGAGAGCTGCGGATTTGGTGTATGTGTACACTAATTCAAGAGTGTTGGCCGCATCCAAGGAGAGGGATGAGAAGAAGTGGTACCTTGAAAATGTAGATTCAGAAGAATTGGAGGGACCAAACGAAGATGACGAGAACAGCGAAGATAAAGAAGAAGGTGTTCGTGTGGACAGGAATGAAGCACATGGACAAGAAGCAAATTGGTACGATCCAATATTCAATGAAGAAGAAGATTTTGATGGCAACACATACAATTTTGGAGGTGAACCGTTTGGAAGAATAAATATGGATGATGATGACATGGGCAACAATGACCGAGACGAGTACGACTTTCCAATGGACGATAATGATTGTGGAAACGACAAAGGTGTACCTTCCATAGCAAGGTTTGTAGATGGAAACCGATTTCTAAGTAGTGACAAGGTCCTCAATCTAAACGAAGAGGACGCAAATGTCCAAGTCCTGGCTTCTAATAGAACCATAGCATCCAATGCTGGAACTTCCGAAATAGATGAAGTGAATGGAAGCGGTAGGTCTCCATCCATAGTGGTGGCCCAACTAGAAAAGAATGACAACGTTGAGGACCACGAGCAAATGAATGTGGACAAGATAAGTGTGGAGTCTCTAGGAGGATTGGTAAGCAAAAGCAACGGGGAACCAAGTAGCCTAAACCATGAAGCGAGTGGGACACAAGACAATGTACGTTCGCGTTTGATAGAATGTGGAAGTCCGAACTTGCTTCACAGTGGCCAAGGCACAAAGGAAAACATAACAAGTTTTATACGTCCACCGCGTAGCATTCCTCCAATAGGTGCACGCTCACTATTTAATAGTGTAAGCATTACTTTGGTGGGTTCAGGAAGTTCTCAACGTCCGACACGAGCTTCCATCATTTCGAAAGAAATAGAACATACCGAAAATCGAAGATTGCAGATTTCTTCATTCACCGATGACGAGGAAGATGAGACGTTGGCCTCAATGTTAAAGAAGCAAGGAAACCGCCTACCAACATCTTCAACAAGGCTAGCGGACCCGACACTGGAATCTTCAAATGCTATAGAGGCATTCACTGAAGAAGGGAGAAAGGCAAGGATGGCAATGATGATGGAAGAACCCTCTAAAGCAAAGAACAAACGAGTAATGGAGCCGTTTGCTATCTCTCCAACAAAGAAAGTGAATGCAGGAAAACCCCCCCTTGATAAGCGTCCGTCTATTCCAGAACTTCCGTTGAGAAAAGGAAAAGCGGTTGATCGCCTTCGTGAACGTGTAGGGAAAACTTTGATGAAAGCAAAGAACGAGCAAATGATGGGCAAGCCTAAGAAAGCTCGTGTATCTTCAACAGTACAAGAGAAAAGAGGGGAAACTCAAACACTTTCATCAGACGATGAAGAGAACACCATGAGTGATGAAGATGATGGATTCCAATCAAGAGAGTACAGTAGCGGGGCAGAGGTGAAAGGAGATAGTAATTACCACCCCTAGGCATTCAAATTTAGAAAGGATTTGAATGAAGAACATTTACAGAACTTGGTGCTCAAATGCTTACGATTTAGAGAGATGAATAGCTAAAATTTATTAGTTCTCGGAGCATTTCATAGTAGTACAAGGTTGCCAAATTATCTTGAAAAAATTAATGAAACTATCATTTTGGGGGGATTTTGTCCCAAGTGATATTGAAGAAATCCTCATTGTGTTATTTTTTGTTCTCAATTTCAAGTGTGTAGCACGTAAAAATTTCTGAAGCGCCAAAACTCACAAATATGTAAGAAGAACCCTAAAACAAACTGAAAATCATGCAAAATTGCAAAATGCAAAGTTACAAACCCTCACTCTCTTAGTCGGTCACTCCCAGACTCCCTAAACCCCTTGGCCCTTGAACCGTTCGCGCGTCTGCCCGTCCGCCAATCCGTCCGCTCTCCCGTTCGCTCGTCCGCTCTCTCATCCGCCAATCCGTCCGCCCGTCCGCCCATCCGTTCGTTGGCCCGTCTGCCCGTCCGCCAATAAAAATGGCCGTCCGTCCGCCCGTCCGCCCGCCCGCCCACCCGCAGGACGGCGACCGAGGACCGTCCGTCTGCATCCACAGGGTCCGGACGGGCGGACATCAAGACGTTCGATTTTGGACGCAATTTTGCCGCGGACACACATCCACGACAACCCTGGTGGTCCAATGCTTTTCAACCTTCACAAGGAAATAAAAAAATTTCAGCATTAAATAAATCACAATAATAAAAAATAAGACAACCATTTTTTACATCATAAATCTTCATCACCTCTTCCAGAAATTCTGGACCATGAGTAGGATTTGCCATCGCAAGCAATTTTCCCATTTTCATGTATAACTTTGTCGCCTTCTCCTTAACTCCAACCCTCATGGCATTAGCCACCCCTTGATCACTTTTATCTTCAGATGCTGTCACTTCATTGTACTTCCGTACTGCGGCATCCGCTCCTTGAGCTATCTCTTGCTAAAAAATAACATCAACACAATTTCAATTATACCAAATTTGCACATTCTTCAGCCCTTCCTATATTGTAATGACCTAAAATGAAAGATATATAAAATAGTTAGAACATTCTCACTCTTACCCGAAAAACAAAAGCCGTGAAGACCTCCATTGGCATTGAGTACCATGTTTTTCTCACTGATTGCGTACCACAACGTTTCCTCTCAGAAGGTCTCAACATTTCATTGAACTTCTCCATGGGAAGAAGCCCATACTTCTGAACATGATAAAGAGTGAACTAGATTGGTCTTCACATGGGAATCCTCCGTTGACCTACAATTCATATTAGGCTATAAAATCATTTCATACATATGAATAAATTGAATAACAAAATAATAAAAGTCAAAGATTAAGTTCAATCAAACAACATCATATGATACACGCTTACTTATTGATGTCATGCATAATCTGCATGACAAGCTCTATTCTCCCTTTCGTGTCCAAAATGATGCTGTCTACTAAAATGTGCCAAGCTCGATCCGCCACATGCAGCCTCGAGATATGATTCATCCACGCCAAGCGACGGTAATTTCCATCACAGATAAAGAACTTCGAGTTCTTCAAGTACCTCAACTCTGGCAATGAATCTAAGTACTCATTGAAGATGTCATTCTCTGATTTCCACAAAGGACCCCAAGCATCCATTTCATCTCTCGAGAATTCAGAAGACTCCCCCGCCTCATTAGTTGTGGAAACATAAAAAACTGCGGCTCCATCCCGATATCCATGAACAAACTCTTGTTCAAGCTTTACAAGATCACAAGAGAGGGTGGGCCTAACCATTAACATGGGTACCAATCTGCACAAAGGTATGCGCATTCGGGAGTGTTTCTGAGGCCTCATCCTCAAACTCTCGATGGTGGCCACAGAATCTACCTTCTACAACCGTCGGAGTTCATCTTCCAGCAACTCCTCTCCTCCTCCTCCTCAACATCATTCACCTCAACATCTCCTTCTTCCTCAGTGCCAATTTCTGGTTGACCTCTTTCATTGGTAGGTGGAGTTGAATGAACTTCCTCTGCCTGTGACAGATTAATTGGTGACTCCTCCATCTGCAAGATCATGTACATTTTTTAGAGCAATTACGAAATACACGGAAGTCCTCCAGAAGTTCCAAGTTCAACTTGCAAAACAAATCTTTACTATGATGGTAAGAAAATTCTCAATATAAAGGATTGTACAAGTAATACACAATCACCCGTATCATAATAACACCAATGACTAAGTAATACAAATGCTGCAACACTACAGCTGCCTCTATTCCTTTCAAACTCAATCAATTTCTACACTAGCATTTGAATCAGAACTCAAGTGGATGAGGACAATATTGTGCCTGCCCAATCCGGAGCTGCCAACAGTATCTCTAATATCTTCAATTGGTGGACTAGAAATGGAGATTGATGTTTGACAATTAGAGCTACTATACTCAGTCTCAGAACTCTCAGGAGAACACTAGTTGTTTTCGTTTTCGTTTTCATTTTTTGGAATCATTGAATCTACTGCAACAAGGTTCATTTAATTGATCAACTGCTCGATCACAAGCATCAAGAATGTCTCCAAGGCTTACCAAGTCAGTGTCTTCATGAAGCAATGACTGGCTAGCAATGTTGATGTTTCTATCTTTTGGAGTCCTAGGTTCCGAAGTTCCCGCAACATCTGCAATATGGATTGCCATATTGGAAGGTATTGGTAAAAGGGCATGGTCGTTCAGACTCTCATGTGTATTCATCTACAAAACCATTTTAATAATAAGGTAGGCCAATGTTAGTTACAATCGAATAAATTTTTAAAAAATAATACTAAGAGTACATCAATAAAAAGTAAGAAGAAAAAATCAATATTAAAAACAGAAACTGACATCTCAAACTTACTTGACTTCCATTTCAGCATTCCCATAGCTGGAATACCAAATATTTATAAATTTTGTAATTTGCACGAAAATAGGGAAAGCCCTCTTATGACATATGCCTACCCCTTCCTTATAATCATACAGGGAGGAAACTCAAGGAATCGAAACAATTATAAAAATAGAACTCATGCACATTGAAACATTCCTAAAATTAAAAATATACTTTTTTCTACAAGACCAAAATGAAGTGTAATGCCACCCACCCCCATAAACCCTGTTGAGTCCAATGGGGGTTTATATAGTACCTTGCGCTACCTTATTTTTTTGTCTTGCAGTCCAGCACTGACAGAAACTTAAAGGTAGAGGTTGGACACTTCATATCTAGTAAATACATTAAAGGTCAAAGTAAACGACTAATTTACAGTAGTTCCCTTCATTGCTTCCTCACAATGGATTTCGTAAACTTCCATGAAGAATAAACAATTAATTTTCGGTGATTTTTCCATCAAAGGTATGACAAGAAACTAAATTAGACTTAGAGGAAAATAAAGTCAAAATCCAACTTTTTTTCAATACAGGCAAAACAAAATCACGTGGACATCACTTGAGGTCATTCCCGGTCAATGCACCCAAACATGGCTGCTGAAACGTACTGTAAACCCACTACTAACGTGCATATTGAGCGTCCCTCACCATGGAGACTAGGATAGCAAGACGAGAAATAGGAGTACTGTGAGCTACCCCAAGGAACCCTGTCGGGTCCGATAGGGTTCCTTGGTGTAGTTCATGCTACCCCTGGTTTTGGTCTTGCTTTTTCATGGCGTGTGCATTTTGGTCCACGGCGTTTGCATTGACCATGAATTTCTCAATGAACTTGAAGTCACGTCGACTACACTAATGATGGTATTTAGTATTATGTTACTAATAGTTTTACTTGAATTTCTACCACACCCACTCAAAATTTCAATTGGTTTGCATTTAGTGTTGTGTTCACCATTTCTTAATTCATATTTTTATTATTTTTATTTTTTTCATTGTAATTTGATGAAATAATATGTAACACTAAATGTAATTTTGTAAAATAATTTTGTCCAATAGTTGACAAATAGTGTCTATGTTGACATTTAGTGTTGATAACACTAACAAGATTGTTGACATTTAGTGTTGCGCTTCGTAATTAGAGTTGCCAACACTAAATACCATCATTAGGGTGGTGATCATGAACACCGCAAATGAAATACACTAAAATTACTAAATAGTGTTACCCACACTAACTGCTTTAGAAATGCTATAACTTTTTACTCCTTGTAAGTATTTTCACGAAAATAATAAATCCTAGTATCATTCTAAGTGGGAAAACTCTACAACCACACTTGATAAAAATATTCGTGAAAATAATAAATCCTAGTATTATTCTAAGTGGGAAAACTCTACAACCACACTTGGTAAAAATATTCATCAAGAGTAAAAACTTTTGACTTTTTAAAATCAATTAGTATACGTATCAGTATTTATCATCATTACTATACTACTACCGAAGTGTGCTGTACCTAACAGTAGTACCCAATCAACTACTCATGACAAGATCGGAGGAATGGAAAATAAAAAAAATAAAAAATCGAAGGACCATGTTGAATCCTCACTGCAGTACTGCAAGACACGAATTGGGGGTAGCGTGAGCTACCCCAGGGAACCCTATTGGACCCGACAGGGTTCCTTGGGGTAGCTCACGCTACCCCTAATTCGTGTCTTGCTGGTCACTTTGCCCTTCTTACCTCCAGCATATTCCGGAACTTTTGGCTCTGTGGCCTTGCTCGAATTTTGCCTCGATCTAAAAGATTGATTTTTTATTTTTTAACTACAGAGCTGCCGACATCGTAAGTGGGATCGTAAGCTCCTGCAATGACTACGACCAGACGAGATTGCCCATTTTTATCATTCTTTCTCTGTGTGGTGGACTCGGAAATTAAACTGGAGAGATGAACTTAGACTCAGTTCGACTCCAGCACGCAACCTAAGCTAGAAGCCGTGGCAGGAATTTAGAACTAGGACGTTCAGCTAGTCGACAAACGTAAACTACTGTTGCTGATGAGCTGCAGCTTGGCGACTAAGTCCGGTCCGTCCCAGACAAACATTGTCTGCTAGTCCATTGTAGTCGACATCGTAAGTGGGATCGATCTGCGCACTTTAACTTGCATTGTGATCATTGTCGTCAAACTATCTCTCCAACTTCTCAGTTCTATAACCCCCGCTATAACCTCGTTGGAGTTGAATTGATCGAGAACTTGGAATGTCGGCTTGGAACCTATTGAGACCGCTTCCAGTGGGTCTCTGATTTCAAGCTATCGATCATGTCAAGACGCGACCGCAATGTGGGGCGTGTTCCGAACCCGAATCTGAGCCATCATGTCCCGCTTCAAGTGAATATTGAGAGAACCTTGAAATTAAATTTTGTCTGGATTTCTGCAACTTCCAAAACCTATATGCGGTGTTTGATACGAGTTTGTAACGGTTAATCACGTATATAGTCCTGCTAATCATGCTTATCGATCACCACTAATGTCAACTGCAGGAGTTTTTTAACCTGAGGCGGCCTGGAAACAATGTTGCGCAAGCGTAAGAACTGCCCGACGATAGGGTATGTTCATCTGTCACACCCTTTACAAGTGCACATTGACATTGCTGATCCAGTTGTGGAAGACGCCCAACTTATTGTTGAACTAGCGGTTCATGATATTGAACTAGATTCTAATGATCGAGTTGATATTACTGATCAAAGGCATTCGTGTACCAAACGAAGACTGGGCGATCTTCCGCAATGAGAGCCAGACATCTCGATGGAAGTACCATGCTAACCTGGTTGTTGTGCAGGTCATTTAAAGTCGGTGCCGGGTCCACCTCTTCCGACTGCACCCGCTGCCGTCTCCTAGTGTTCCGCATTCTCGGAAGATGGAGCGTACCGCCGAAGTTCGAAGCCACCTACAGGACTACAGGCCTTCAGCTACAATAGAAGAGCAACTCAATGAAGCTTCAACGAACGGGAACTGGGAACTGGAAACTACAGTAAGACAAGAGAGGACACTTACCGAAGGGGACTTCAGGGATACTACGGGAAACTCGTGGACCTTGTACCTCGGACGACTGTGCTCAATGTAGGACAGCGAATATAGAAGACGGTAACTAGAAAGTTGTCTAGATGAGGCAAAGTTGCCACAGTACACGTCCAAAGACTCGAACAAGAGAACGTCAAGTATTGAAGGCACGAAGCAAACAGTTGAGGATGTGTGGGAGACGCTGTAATTATATACTGCAAGCAATCGAAGCTGGAGGAAGGAAGTTCTTACGGAAGATTCCCAGGAAGAACCTCCGGAAACGCTTTTCAAATTTAAAACATTCCTTCCCTCGATTTCAGTATGGCCACATGCGGTCCGTCATTCCAATATGGCAGGAGAT
The DNA here is from genome assembly GCA_950106755.1 of Climacium dendroides. Taxonomy (NCBI): domain Eukaryota; kingdom Viridiplantae; phylum Streptophyta; class Bryopsida; order Hypnales; family Climaciaceae; genus Climacium; species Climacium dendroides. The sequence continues at coordinate 17,676,781 of OX467089.1, forward strand.
TCCAATCTCATAATGGTGCACATGGAGTACAGCTAGTTCAGGGGAAAAGAATTTTTGGTGGCCTTCACTTTTAGCGAGTTTAGATCCTGAGATGGCACGTCCTGCATGCGACGTCGTCATGTGCTGTAATTTTTGACATTTGAATTGAGAATATGCTGATTTAAAAAAAAAGCTCATTTGCATGCGCAAGCTCGGCTGTTTACGGAAGAATGTCAATCAAATTTGGTTTGTGGTTATGAATTCGGTGCATGCATTTGGATGAGCTTGTCTGTTTACAGAAGAATCCCAGTCAAATGTGTATTCTGCTTATGAATTTGATGCACGCTTTTTGAATGAGCTCGGCTGTTTACGGAAGAATGTCACTCAGATGTGGTTTCCGCTTATGAATTCGGTGCATGCATAGACAGTGCACTGTTTAATTTTGTTCCTACAAATCCGGTTTAGGGTCCAAATCTACCAACCGCAAAGAGGCTGCACCCTAAAACCTGTTTGATTTCCATGAAACTAGCTTGCTCAGCAGAAGAGTATTGAGAGAGAAGGTTAAATACCTCGATAAACAAGTTGACAGTAATAATTTAAGAGACGGGAGGGAGTTCATTTCCACTCAGTTCGTACCAAGGAAGTTGGTATATTCATGAGAATCCAAGAATCACTTCAGAATGTTGAGGGCAGCACAGTCCCCTTCAGTTGCCAATTCTGACGCTCGCCCTTTGTTTCTACTTCGAATCCTACTCAGACATTCCTACTCAATCAGGTTTTCCTTTACATGAAGAGGAGTGTGTCATTTTAGTTGATGCAATCGATACTCTCAAATTACACCCTAAACCGTAAGGTAGGTGGCTCTAATCTGGACCTGCTCCTAAAACCGATTTGGTAGATTTTACTTCTAGAGTGTATCAAATGCGTACATTTCAGAAGGGTGTCGGTTTTATAAACCACTATTTTCCAGCTTCATAAATCTGTAACTAATTCCACAAAGGTCCAGAGAATATGAAACGACTGGGATTAGATGTCAATTCAATTTTTTTTCTACGCCAATTCATTGAAAATTGTTTCGAGCTATTTAGCTTTCCCAAAAATGCAATGACCTCTTTAAGGGTCGGTTTAAGAGCCACCTACCTTATATCATGAGAATACTGGAGTGCCCTGTGCCGTTGCCACAACTCAAAACATACTTAGAAATCAATCAATTTTCTAATGCTGGTCCAAACTTCATGAAACCAAAAACTTTAAGTGCATTTTGTTGAATACAAAATGAAAGAGTACTCATTATGACTACTGTCGAATATGGAATAGAAAGATTAATTCTTAATTTCACACAATGTTCAGAAATGCTATGCTAAATTAGTTCTCTTCTGACTATTATCTTCAATTTCTACTCTATACGAATAATTACATTTCCGCTACAGTGAATAGAAAAATTAAGTTTTACGATACCACTATACTCTCTTCACATTCTACACTAGATAAATATTTTCATTTCTTGTCAAAGGATGCAACTATGTGGGTTATGTGGATTTGTGTAAGGTCAATGGCTTGGGCTTATAAAATGGTGTGTGCCACTGTATGCTGAAGCCAATGAATGATAAAGGAACTTGCCATGATGAAGGAACCCAATTAAAGAAGCAGGCTGATTGGCTTATTTCATTGTTTATTGTACTATATCCATAACATTGGGCATGATTTATAGTTACCAGAAACTATGAAAGTTAAATAGGATTATAAATAAAGTTTAGCCAAGAACTCACAATCAGAAGTTAGTTTCATATTCATCACAATTGTAATGAATGTAGACATTTGGGCCATCCATGAGGGAATTTGAAGGAATATATATGCAATCCCCATGAGGCAATCCGAGGGAATATATAAACCATCTTCTTTCTTTAGGAAGTGCTTTGGAAGCAGTTCTAATTACTGAAGCATAGACAGTACAAATGGATGTGTTCATTTATGTACATAAAATTGCAATGCAATCCCTTTTTATTGTATGTGGAAAATAGGTTATTCTATTATATTTTTGTACTGTATACCTCAGTGGTAGTCATGTTATCAACTTTCAAATAATTGGTGCAGAAAGAATTCTATTGTAGACAATCTGAGCCTACTAGAGTATTAGGCTTAGTTGCCAATTATTCTATTTTTTGAAATTGTTGTGCAAATAATTCTATTGTAGACAATCTGAGCCTACTAGAGTACTAGGCTTAGTTGCCAATTATTCTATTTTTTGAAATTGGTGCGCAAGTACTTCTTCTATACGTAGTGTAAGTGTGCCAGGCATAGCCGCCAACATCAATAAATGTTTAACTGTGGGGCCCTATTATGAGAATGTTGTAGAAGTTGCAAGACAGTTGTTAATGTCCGGTAAATTTGAAGTTTAACTACTTCCTAGTATCCTATTCAATTTTCACTAGTTGTATAGTAAAATCAATATGCATGAAAATGCACTATAAGAGAGTGAGTATTCATACTCAGAACACCAAAGACTAATTTGTAGTTGATCTTGACTATTGTTTTCAAGTGAAGATTGTATCACGGCTTGCATTCGTATAGATGGCCATGACATTCCCCTAGTGTTTCCAGTTGATGAGGGTGGACACGCTAGAGTTCTGAGCCATCTCTTGCACGTCCGTTTTAGATTTGTGGAGTCGTCCATCTATGTAGAAGAAGAGAGAATGTCTGAATCAGGAGAAGTACAGCAGTCAATTCCAATATTGAAGTCTATAGAGGAAGGAAGTCAGTGTTGGTATTTTCCTATTGGAAACTATAGAGCTTATGGGCTACCATTGTCTATGGTAAATGCATCAACCGAAATTCGAAGTAGGTAGTCAGATAACTCTTCTGTAGATATGCCATATGTTGTTCATATAGTTTCATGCAGTCCTAGTCGTCAAGCTCTGCCAGTCCTTTTTGATAACTCAGGTCTTCGCCCAGTTAAAATTGAGAAGTTAGATACCATCATAGAGTTGTCTAGTGAATCCGAAGGAGAGTCCCCTGACTTAACAGTCCGGAGAACTGCATGCAAAATTGAAGTAGCATGGTAGGGAAATGCTTCGGTGAAGCCAGTGTCAAGCAACCCATCAGACAGTGGAGGTCAAACTGAATTGTCCTGTCCTCCATTGCCACCAAATATAGGGAACCGAGTCAGTATAATGGAATCTTTGAGGGGATTAGGCAGAATGCATCGTTCACGAAATGAGTTGTCAACGATGGACTTGAACAACATGAAGCACCATTGCGTATAGTTTCTTCCACCCATGTTCAATGGAAATGTCATATTTGAGTTGCCTCCATGTCGTTCATCTTCTTCTTCATCAGCGGCCAAGAACTTGGAAGGAATGGACAAGAGATATGATGGACACCCATGGTGCAAGTTGGTGACTACAAACATCCACAACTCCGACAAGTTGAAGTTCCGTAAGTCATACTGCGCTGGTCATCTTGTTTGTCTAAATGTAGAGTGTGACTATCTGAAGAGGGCTTCAAAGCGCAACGAAACTGAGTGGACTGGTGCGACAACCTTCGCTTTCACAGTAGGGGATACTCCTCCTAAAGACTGTACTTTGGTTTGCAAACTCTGTAGAAAAACTCCTATGTGTCTAAGCACCTGTGATGCTAGGATGTACTACTGCTATAGTGAGAATCCAAAAATGACTAGGGCCGCTATTCATTTTGGACATCATGCTCACCCTATTGCCAAAGGCATATATAGAGATTCTGCAGAGAAGATTAGTGAATTGATTGCAGAGCAAGTGGCCAAAACACCAACGGCCATGAACTCCGCCATTGTTCTATCAGCAAGCAAAGACTTCCTTACAAACTATCTATTCCACAACGGAAATAGAGAGAAGAAGATGTTGCAAGGGGAGGAATTGGAGGAAGTGATGGATCATTTCCAATATTTGAGTAGTCCAAACATTCGGAATGTGATTTCTTCATTTCGCTCAAACAATAGAGGAGGAGTCATAGACAATATTATGACCATGAAGAGAGACTCAAAGTTTGAGTTCATTCATAATAGCGTTTTTCCTGGTCAAGGAAAGGAGAAGGTATACCTTTTCAAGATGCTGACCGAAGGACCTAGTAGTGGAGTAGACTTAGTGAAGCGCATGCAGCCAGGGGGGAATCTGCAGAATGCATGGATGATGTTTGACCACGTGAAGCGTGTGAAGGACTGGACTACAATGGTTTGCCACGTGTACGATTCCAAGTACAAAAAGGTAATGACCATTGCAACATGCGATATGCAGTCAGAAGATACGAAAATTCAAGTGCAATTCTGGAGGTCATTGAATGTTGTCATGTCAAGACATGAACTAGATCACCCAAACTTCAAAGGATTCATGGTAGATAGTGCTATGGCCAATTGGAATGCAGTTCGAATTGTCTACGGAAGTGGATGTGCCAATGAGAAAATGGAGAATAGGGAGAGGACATGCTTATTACATTGGAGTACTTCTCTCCAAAAACATACTTAGAAACATATTAAGGAAGTATTTCAACAACAGCACAATACACTCTGCAAACAGTATAAAGATGCTAAAACTATGGAGGAGGCAGAGACACGTTACCTAGCGATTCATTCATGGTGGTTATCATCAGGTGCTGCCACGGAAGATGCACTTCATCACTTGGAGCATTGGTTGGCATTTTGGCATTTCAGATACCGACAGTGGGGGGGGTCATGCAAATGGTAAGAGAATATTCACTTTTCTATATGTAAATTTGTTATCGTACAAGCAAGTTGTAGTCATATTCGACGTAAAAAGTGAATTGTATATTGATGATGTATTATTTTGTTTCAGCCTAAATAGTATGTGTTTTCTAATTAATTATTTAGGAATGCCTTTTATGCCATTTGAACTATACATGCACATATTTAATGGTCTTCAGTATTTTCTATAGGTGGAATGAATGAAAGTAATTATGAAAAGTAATTTTGGTTATTGGATGCATGTCTAGGATTTGAATCTAGAAGAGATGGCAGACATGCCTTCGTGCAATCTATCAGAGACAGTTCATAATAAATGGCTTCAAATATCTGGCAACCGAGAAAACAATTTGTTTGATGCCACATATGATGATAGCATCCGTGCGTGGATGCAAATGACAAACTACCGTGCATATTTGAGAGGCCATGCCTCTGGATCCGGTCCGTCAAAGAGGGAGTTGAAGTTGAGAGCTGCAAGACGAAGTGGAGACCCTAAGAAAATGGCAAAAGCATTGAATTCCCTACCTGGGTCTGAAGAAATTGGAAGTCGTATACCACATTTGGAAGGAGAAGAGATATTTGGGAGCACGAAGAGGAAATTAGACGTTCCAATTGGCGATGCAGGAGACTCACATCGACTAGACAAAGTAAATTTCTCTCAACCTCGTGTCCGAACAAGGTCCACTATTCCTCCTATAAACTCTTCGGAAGGCAAAGGAAAAGAACCAGAGTCAAATAGGTATAACCATGTCACAATCGCATTTGAAAGTGACTGTGACACATCAAAGTGGCACATTGCAAGGATCAGTTACAAATCTAATGCTAAGTGTCAAGCTCAGCAGCGAGGGTCAAATATGAAGTGCACTGCTCGAATTGCAAGAGGACGAAAGGGAACAGCAGCTCCAACTTATCGTGGTAGAAAAAAAGATTACGGAACAAAACGAGAGGTATTTGCAGACTTTTGGTTCTGTGCAGATGATATTGAACAATGTGTGAAGGGTATAAAGTGTAAGTGGGTAATAGATTGGCCGGATGTGCCAGAAATTTGGCCTATTTTGACAGGAACAAACCTCAGTCGAGATGAAACTTTATTGTTGCAACATGCTGGCTTCCGGTTGCAAGAACAACCTACATTGTCACCACGTCGTTTGTTCAGCATGTCAAAGATTTTTGAAAGTGTTGTGTATGATGAAGTCCCACCAACAAATGCAGATGTGTATCCTATAGTGAGGAATAATCGAACCATACGGCGGATAGCAAATGCACCAACTGCAGAACAACGCAATAAGTGGGAGAGTGCAGGCAATGTTAGAGGTCAAATTTGGGGAGTGACCTTGCTTCCTTTCCCGGGACTAGGAGCAATCATATCTCTGGAGACTGGGATAGATCAGAACAAAAATGTGTATCGAGTAACCGTGGGTATGTTCCCTTCCTGCACATGCCCAGACTTTGTGAACATGTCTACTTCAGCTATTGGAGCACGTCAATAGTATGTGAATTGCAAGCACCTATATTACTTGTATCGATATTTCTGCAAGATGGACATCCATGACGACAAATTCATTCATGCACCGAGTTATAGTTTCAATGAGTTGAAACTTCTTTTACTTCGAGCAGGAATAATCACTATGCCACAGTAGGCACGTATTAAACTTCATATGTATTTGAATGGTATTTTTTTAATATATTTAAAATACCATTGAATTGATGGGAAGTAAAGAAAAATGGAAGCTTGAAAACTACAATTGAAAGAGGTAATGTAGTTATGAAAATATGAATATGAATGACATTTTCTTTTCCTTCTTCTTTCTTTTTCTCTTCTTGAATTGTATTTCACATGTCTTTCCCCTTTTTTTACCTTGGCTTTCCATTAGTATTTCCATTCTTCTTAATATTGACTTTCATTTGTTTTGTCATGCAATTGTATGTTTTTTTTATTTTTTTCCTATCCTAAGTCCATACTATTTTTTTTCCTCCACTGTTACTTGTATTTCATTTTATTTTTCTATTTTGTATAATTTAGTACCCTCCTTTTTACATTTTACTTCCCTTTTCTTTCCTTTGTTTTCCTTTTCTCTTTCATGTCATTTATTTTTTATGGTTGCTTACCCATTTTCTAGGAAGACATCTTCTATGCTTTATATTTATTTTTTTCAATTGAGTAATCACTCCATTAAGTTGGAGTATATTAGCGAGAGGTCCATGAGACTGAAATGTGATGGCCCGGGTTCGAATCCCGTGAGGCCCCAAATTATGCCGTTGGGCGCAATCCCTATATTGAGCTAAGTCTTAAGAGTTCTTCTAGAGTAGCTATAGTGGAGGCTAGGTAATGTCCATCAAATATTTTTTATAGTGTTCTTTGCTAAACTAATTATATCTTCTCCTATAAATGATTGGTAATTGCATACATAGTTGCATTATAGAGTTGGAAGTACATGCCTAACTGTATACTAATGTTTAAGAAAATTTTCACATTTCAAATGGTCATTATTGAAATAATTTTTTTTTTAAAATTCACGGTCATAGGTGGCTTGGTCATAGGTCCCAAATTTTACTAAAAATAGTAAGTACAAGACTTTTTTTAGAACAAAAATTTTTAACTTTTTTTTTGGGGGGTGGGGGGGTGGGTTTATAATTTTTGGGGCTCCACGCTCGCAAAGCTTACGCTCGCAGCTCACAAGCTCGCCACTCAAGGCTCGCACGCTAGCATCGTTGAATTAAAAACTCCTAAAATTGAAGCTCTTTTTATAAAATACAAGTCTAATGACAATGAAGAACTAGTTTTTTTGTCAATGTCAATACATTCCTATTTTAGGTGGTGAAAAATTACAAACTTATAAACTTTTTTTTGCAAAAAGGCTAATTTTTAATTAAATCTTTTCTTCTTAATCCTAAAAAGACACGACTTCTTACTAAGTAGTCAAAAGATCCAAGAGGATGGATGAACACGTGCCTTTTGTTTCTACAAGAACCATAAAAGTCAATAATAGGACATTAACCCTTTAGTGCTTATTATCCACCTATTGGATGGTGAATGTTGTGAAAAGTTAAATTCATCCAATTAACATTCATTGCAACAAGTGTACCCCCAAACCCATCTAACATATCAATAAAAGAAGAAAGAATTGAAAGATCTATATGAATCAATGCATTGGAACAATTTCAATTCTTTAACCTTTGAAAGATTAAGGTACATTTTGGACAAAAAATGTCAAAATTTGCCACTTTGTAAGGTAATAAGAAAAAAAACGATTTATTTTTTGTTGTTGTTGTTGAAATTAAACTATATAAACTTGTACTAAAATGCTATAAAATTGTGTAGAAAATTTTCAAAAACTTTGATTATACAAATTGGAAGATTACAGTGTTTACAATTTGAAGAAAAAGTTTTTTCCTGACCTTATCCAACAAGGCCATTTAGCTTTAATGCCTTTAAGACCATGTAGTGAGATTTTTGTACTACACATGATTATTATTTTTTTGACACAAATGTCTTCCTAAATCATATTAGTTAACCCCTAAATGTCTGGATTCTTCTCCAGAATTGAAGATTTGGAGAAAATCATTATAAAGTGTTATTTGGAAGAATATTTTAAAAGTGATACACAAAAGAAAGTTGTAGATTTTGAATTTTAGATCCCATTTGTATGGTTAGATTCACCAATGCTATCACCAATATTTCTCTATAAATTTGGAAAGAAAAATTTCAAAATTCCTTCAAAATTTGATTATAGGCAAAATATTATCATTTTTTGAAGCAAAACTTATTGGAATGGATTCAAAATGAGGTTCTCTTGACATGGTGATTTTTTGAAATTTTTGTGTTCTTTACATCTATGACCTTATTTTTGCAAACCTAGTTTTGAACTAGAATCAATGCAATTTGACCACTTGACAAACTTCTGCATTTGTAATTTAAGAAAAAATTGTATTCTAGTAACACCAAATCCAACCATTAGATAAGACAAGAACTTAATGAGACAAAAATAAAAACTTCAATATGATGTTTAACTCTGAAATGAATTTCAAAAATAAAAGAGGAATTTTGTATATATTGCCTAAAAAGTTATAGATACTATGACTTTTGATCCAAACACCTAACAATAAATATATATACACCACGGGGGAATATATTGGGTTGTTGATTGGTTACTTGATACTGTACGGGATAAAATATAAATTTCTGAAAATAATCTCAGTATCTATAGTTCTAGCACTTACGGAATACTACCGAAATTTTCATCCATATCACCATTTTCCATCCACTTATACCTACCTTTTCATCCAGTTCCAACTCTCTGAGAAAAGCCCTGCATCCGTGGCCGCGACCGCGGACATGCAACGTTGCGACCATCGAGGCACTGCCAGTCCTTCCTCTTCACTTCGGAACGAACAGCCCGTCAACCTTCACTTATTCGCGTGCACAAAATCTCGCACTTTCATTCTCCATCCTTTTCTGGGTTTTTTTTTGGAGCAAATTTTTCCGTGAGCCAGCACCCCACGGCATCTCGGATGAATTGTGCACCCAAAAGCCTGCAACCCGCAGCGATGATTTGCCCCCCCACTACAGTAAAAGTGTAAAATAGTGACGAACCTCCCTGACGAAAGGGCCGTGAATCACAGAGCTCAATGATCCCGCCCGTGCAAGCCCACATTACTAAGAACTTGCGTGCGCAGCTTAACGTATTGTCCACTTTGGCTGGTGTCAGATCTGCTATTGTTGCTACTCGCTAGCGGCATCGCCAGCTTCAGATCCGAGCTTTTCAAGAAGGTGCACGTAGTTTGGGGCGCGATGGACGCCGGATCTGTGGAAGTTTTGCAAAACGGAGCGGCGAAGGAGCAGAAGCCGGTCTCCAAGGAGTTGAAGGTGGTCTTCGTGCTGGGTAGGTTGCTATGAGAGCTTCTTCTTCATCTTCCCCTGTTTTCGAGCCTGTTGCTTTTTAAAAAATTCTTTATGAGTTCCTCTTGTTGCGTATTTACACGGTTTTATTGCCGCATTTGTGAGCAGGGGGACCTGGTAGCGGAAAGGGTACGCAATGTACGAAGATTGTGGAGACCTTTGGGTTTGTTCACTTGAGCGCGGGGGATTTGTTGCGAGCTGAAATTAACTCCGGGAACGAGAATGGGTGAGTTTCGAGACTGTGTTTGCTTTTGGTGAACTCTTGCTCGCAACTTGACCTAACTTTTTCCTTTGAGAAAGAAGTATATTTTGCATTCGTTTCATGAGGTAGGGGTTAGTCTTTCGTCACTGGAAGTATTTTGACACCAATGTTTCGGAGTGTGTTTTTATTGGGAGATCACTTTAATAGAGCTCTCTGGAGAGATCGTTTTGGGGTACTATGAGAGCCAAACTCTCTTGAGATCAAGTTGTTTTCTCAGTCAATGTATTGGATGATTTCTTGTGCAATCATTCGAAATGGGAGGTTGAAGACCACGATTGGAGGGATAGTCGATATCTCAATTTTATTTAAAGATTAGTGGGTATAGAGATTTAGCCAACGTTCTAATTGATGGCCATCCAAGTGTGCTGGAAGAGATGAGCTGTTGTTGGTAATAGGGGTCAGTCAGTTCGAGACGGGCTATAGGTTTACTATCCTGTACTTTTAGTGCATGGAGACCTGAAATAATTTCTTTTGCTGTTGCAGAACAATGATTCAGAACATGATTAAGGAGGGCAAGATTGTCCCTGCGGAAGTGACGGTGAAGCTGCTGGAGAAGGCGATGAAGGAGAGTGACAACGACAAGTTTCTCATCGATGGATTTCCCCGCAACTTAGACAATCGCTTGTGCTTTGAGACCGTGGTAAGTTGACAAGTCTCAGATCTGCAGTTTATTGAAGAGAAAAGAAAGAGATAAGGAGAATCCTGGTTTTGTCGCTTAGGTTAGTTGGGAGTGGGGAGTTGGGATTTGAGCTCTACATTGTTGTCAGAATGTATGTGTTATGGTTGTGGAATTCTAGTTTTGACGGCATTGAAGGGTTTTGCTTGTCTGTTTACACACTCTCGGTTTCTGTCTTTGCAGACTGGCATTGAGCCGCAGTTTATCCTGTTCTTTGACTGTCCCGAAGAGGAGATGGAGAGACGTCTTTTGGGTCGTAACCAGGTTTGGGGCTTAACCCCTACAGGACAGGGATTTCGTGGTTTCGAAATTACCAATTTGATTTTATCATATTGTGAAAAACACATTTCGAACAGGGTTACATTATTTCACTGGGATCAGTGAAGAACATTGCATGTGTTGGCCAAAAGCTAAATAAAAATGAACAAAAAATGTCCCCGTGTAACACCTCTCAAGTGTTTAAAAAGACACGTGAGGCTCAATTCGAGCCTTTTGGTGCCCTTATCTTTCACTTGTTTGTGTCTATCAAGTCTCTTCCGAGAAACTGGTAGCATACATTGTTGTGTCCTGGGTTCTAGTAGGCACATGGCTTGTGGATAGCTGAGAATCAGAAGCATACGACTGTATTAACATGGCCTTCTTTGCCAGGGCCGTGTTGATGATAACATTGAGACCATCCGCAAGAGGTTTAAAGTTTTCGTTGATTCCAGCGTGCCTGTTGTGGAATACTACGAGAAATGCGACAAAGTTCACAAGGTAAAGCTTTGATTTGCAGGTCTAGGGTGGCATTATGATTGCACATTTGTATTAAGTTACTTGTCACTGAATGATACCAAGTATGCTAAGGTTTGATTAGACTCTTGTGATTTGGTGAAATCCTGGGATTTCTTAGTCGATCCAACTCTGGCAACACATTTTTGCTGACAAATGTTTGGTCCTTCTGTCACCAGATTGATGCAACAAGGACAGTCGATGAAGTGTTTGCTTCAATTGAACCGCTCTTCGAACAATTCAAACCGGTGAGTGCATGGCCTTGAGCGATTTCTCACTCTTTGCAGCCAATATTTTATGAGAACTTAGAAATGCTCTTCATACACGTTTATCAATATAGACTGCACAAAGTGTACTAATATGTTATGGTTATCATGGCTGTGCTCATGTGTCATTATTGTAGTTGTAAATTGCTTGGAGAGAATTCTTCCTTGGCTAATAGCTATTTTGATTCCAAGTCATTCTGGAGTTTCTTTTGCTTGTCAGTAGATCAATTGTTCACAGTATTTTCAACTGTGCAGTCGGCTGATAAGGTTCACGAAGAGTTAGTAGAAGCAATTAAGAAGCACAACATTCGGGGCATCCCAGTTCCAGTCTAGAAAACGAAGGTTAGTTGCTGTTTTCGACTATTCAACCCTTGAAGGGTCTAAGCATGATTTTTGCAGAATTTTTATCTCCCCAGTTCCCGTGGTAACAAACAGAGATTGTGTACAGTTTTAGTCGTAATGATATTGGCTGAAAGATCGTCTTGAGACATCTTTCCTGCGACCCAAATTGTTCTTGAAGTTTTAGAAATGTCACTTGTACTTCATATATCCGGTTTTCCTGATATCTAATACGAATGACCATCTTTATTGTCTATTAACATTTGCCAAGAAGATTCTGGATTTCATTTAACCCAAGAACCACATCTGGTCCTCATTGCAGCCTCTGATGTTGAATTGTGATGATTGACAGGAACGAGGTAACTTCAATTTAGTACGCATTTGCTTTTCTTCTACATGGAGAGCAATTGGTAGGTGTACTTGTGGCACCATTTTATTTGTTCATGCCTCCATTTGGTTACGAAGGCAGCGCCCTTTAGCTTTGACACACTCCTCGTCTTTGTTGGAGTTATGTGTGCTGTCGTTTTATTATCTTTGCAGTCTATAATATCAGTCTTAAGGCTCCTCCATCTTAGAATGTCAGGCATGAATTCGGAGCTTGTGACTCGCATAAATCCTATGTTATGACTTATGACTTCAAGTTTTGATCAATGGAAAATTTCTATGTATTAACCCTGAAAGGACGGGCCAATGACCACAGAACTGAACTGCAAATTCCTTTCACTCTGTATGTTCCTATATTGTGAAAATTTGTATTTTTTACTTTTCAGAGATGTCATGACTAGTCATCTACAAGTCATAAAATTTCCAGATATTTTTGTGAAAATTTTGAAATGACTGAATTTTTTTAAGGAAAAAATGAAGAAAATTCATATCAAATACAAAATTAACTTGAAACCCTAAAAACTTCTCCATGAGTGTAAATGACAATGTAGAATATGATGGAGTAAAAACATTTATTGTGCCTTTCTGTAATTAGAAAATTGATATCAATAATTTGGTTATTGGCCCAAAGTTCAAATTTCAATAAAATCGTGTATTCTAGGAGTTTTCAAATTTTCAAGTTAGAGTAATACTACATTTTATTATCATCATTTCATTAGTTGAGCTCAAATTCAGAAAGGGTCATTCTTAATGTACAAATTGTTTTCCAAAATCAATGATTTGAGGGAAATTCATTAAAAAGTATAATTTAGAAGAATATTTTGGAAGTGATATTCAAATAAAAGTTGTAGATTTTGAGTTTTAGATTGCATCTAATATGGTTAGATTCACCAATGGTATCACCCATATTTTTCTTAATAAATTTTGAAAAGAAAATTTCAAAATCTCCTCTAAACTTGATTACAAGCAAAGTATTATTATTTTTCAAATAAATTTTTTTGGAATGGATTTGAATTTTTGTATTTTTTAAATCTATGTCTTCATTTTTACAAATCCAAATTTGAACTAAAGTCTATGCAATTTTGGCTTGGTCAACCACTTAACATTTGTTTACATTTGTAATTTTAGAAAAATATATGTACTTTAGTAATACATCCAACCATTAGATAGGATAACTTAATAAAGTATCTTCACAAATTAGTATGACTTTCATCTAAGCAATGTTGAGAAAGAAATGTCAATTTCAATCTATTCATCATTTAAAAATGGGACATTATAGTGCTAAGGGGTTAAGAATAAGGAGCTTGAAGTTGCCAAAATACATTGAATGGTGACCTATGGATTAACCCTCTTCATGATGCTATAGATCTAAAAGGTGTGATGGAGCACTTCATTGTTAATTGTTAAAATAAAGAATGCACATATTGGGTTAATAATTGGAGTATTTTGGTGACTACCTTAGTCATAGGAGGCTACATCCTTTTAATGTTAATCATCTTTTTATGTAAAAAAGTCAACAATACCACAAAGAGAGAATTTTCAAAAACACCTTGTAGAAATGCCCAACCAAGTCCCTAAAATAACTAGATGAAATTTATTTATTTTGTTTCCTAGAGGTGCTAAATGTCATCCAAAGATTGTTTTTTAGGCTCCTAGGCATTTTAAGGTTAATCCCTAATTATTATATATTAGGTCAATTACATGAAAAAAGTTATGATTATAACTATGTTAAATAAGAAAATTCTCTACTCATTTGCCTCTCAATAAAAGAAAAGAAGAAAATTTTGCAATTGTGAGATTATTAATCCTTAATCCCTAAGTGCCCAAGCCTTTTCAAATGTGTTTGTCCTATGAAAAAGAACACAGACTTATAGTTATCTCCAATGAATCACATTGTTTCGTTTTTTCAAAATCTAATTATATGGATGTTTAAAAAGTTTGTGCATACCAATATTGAGTACTTGTGAAATTGCATAGGAATTGTGAGATTATAACAAGAGAAATGTATGTATCCTATTTTTAGTATGTTTCCATTTTCCACAATGTTAGAGAAATTTGCATATAAGAGATGTTGGAATTCTAGGTGACATGAACAATAAAAAATTGTATCAGCACACTAAAATGCACTTCCCCAAACCCTGAGTTCAAATGAAGGGTTATCAAACTCATTACACAATCCACCTTGAAATTGTTGAAATGATTTTTTTTATAAATAGAAATTGCAAATTTAACTCCAAATGAACATTTGCATGTTTAAATTTTTAATGGTGAAAACAATGAAAATACTTTATTCTTTCCATTGAAACCATTTTCAAAGCAAATGGGTAAGTTTCATTTCTTAGATCTCAAATCAAGTGAAATTGGCAAACTTTGCTCAAAATCAGGAAATGAAGTAAAATTAGCAAGCTTTATTCTTCCACTAATGGTACATATATGCCTTTGAAGACCTCTCAAAGAAAAAACATTTACCTTTTTTAGTAAAAAGTAAAAAATTTCAATAGTTAACCTTCAAAATTGTCTATAATGTTTTTAGAAAATGGTCAAAAGAATTTAACTACCCACACAAAAACAAGACTCAAATTTCAAATTGACCATATATCAATTAGGCAGTTAAGGGTTAAAGGACGGAATCTATAACTATGTAGTCCAACTTTAAAATCCTCTATTGTGTATGGACTAATTCGAATCTAAATTTTTATAAAAAAAAATTTAAAGATGAAATCACATGCTCTCTGTAAGCCAAAAAAATTCAGATTTTTTTGTGAAAAATTGAAATAATCATGAATTTTTAATGAAAAGTGCATAAAATTCATATCAAATACAAATAAAGTTGAAAAAAATCTGAAGAAGTCATTATAGATGTAAATTATAGAATATAATATCATAGTGTAAACTAAACATTTGTGTCATTTTATAATTAAAAAATCAATAGACCATGAAAATTGGCCCAAAGTTCAAATGACAATAAAACATTCAATTTCTAGAAATTTCCAAAATTTGAAACTGGAGTAGAAATTAGATTTAGTAAGGTTAATTTCATTAGTTGGGTTCAAATTCAAAAAAAATCATTTTTATGGCTAAAATTAGACCAAGAGCAAAGAAGGTAGGAATTTCCAAATATAATAGAAAGGCATTTTCTATAATCCATGGATTTAGCATCTTCTATTTTAGAATTTTTTGGAATCCTCCATTGAGAGGATTTACAATAGCAACTTGCTACATATACATTCAAGGAACATATCTAAAAAGATTTGAATAAAAGTCATCCATTTTTTCAATAGAAACTTGTTGCATTTGACCATCCAAGTGTCACTTTGTGCTTCCCTTGTCCTTCCAAGATTAACCTCAAGTTTTTAGACCATCAAGCTATATTGTTAACCTTTAAAGGACCACAAAGCAACAAAGTGGCACTTTGATGATTTCAAATGAAGAGAATAAGATGAAGAAATAAATTTTTTCATCCAATTTTTTATAGAGTTCTTTTAATGTTCTTTTAGAGGATGTAGGTCAAATCCCTATATTGAGGTATTATTGACTTTTCTACAATAAAAAATGATTGAAAAATGAATCACAAAAGATGATTTTTAGTGTATGTGGCAATTGTACCTCCCTACTCCAAATCTAAATTTTAGCCAAAATAATGATCTTTACTGAATTTGAGATTTGCTATTGACACAAATCTAACTACATCTACTTTTTTACTCCAACTTGAAATTTTGATAAAATTGAAATCTAAATTATTTATAAATACTTGAAATTTTGGCTATAACCATAGCATTTTGATTTTTTAATTATACATTGATATAGATTTGGATTACACCATGATTTTCCACACTAAAATATAAACTTGTAATAAAGATTTCAAAATTTTCAAGTATATATTGTATTTGATATGAATTTTTAATTTTACTTGAAAAATCACAGTAGTTTCACATTTTCACAAAAAAATTCAAAATTTTAGGACTTAAAGAAAACATGAGAATCATTTTCTAAAATATAAATTAAAAAAATAAATCATACTTAGTGGCAAAATAGAGCATACAAATAAAGGAATATTGAGGTTGTTCATACAATATGCCATATTTAACTACTTTTGGACTTTTCAGGGAATTTTGGACTTTGTTCAATGGGAGATCTCCCGCTGTCATAGATATCTAAAATCTAAACTTGTTGTACATTTTTCAAACCACCTAGTCCAAAATCTAGATCATGTCTAGATTCCTAAAATCTATAGAAATCAAAGTCTATAACTGTCTTAGATGTCCCTTTACCAATTTTGGACTTTGCAAAGTCCAAAAATAGTTAAATATGGCATCAATCACAAGCCTTGTCCTTTAAAGGTGAACCAAATACACTTTGTTTGCATGAGTTTATCTTATAAGGTTGTGAGTGTCAAAAATTAGCTTAAGACTTGTCAAACAATTGTTGTATAATTCATTAGAAATCATTGTTCAATAGTTGAAAAGGCATATGAAACTAAAAATCTAAAGATGAGGTAGAAATTAAAATAATAGACAAGTTCCAATTAGAGAGCCAATAAAATATTAATCAAATCCAAAAAAATAATATGGAACACTACTTAAATAGTTATAAATACAACATTGCTCAATTATTTTGCTAATATTTCCTAAAGTCTCAAGGAAAATTGAAATATCTCATTCTAGAATACCTAGGATAATTTAGTTTAAGATGGTCAAGAATTTTTGCCAAATATAGAATTGCAATGCTAGGAGACTTCTGCATTTTAGGAGGAGCAATATGAGGAGCAATAGGGTGCCCTTCATTGTTGGTTAACAAATGTTGTGTATCCAAAAGGGGATCCCCAAGAATTATTTAACAATGTTACACATCCAATTTTTTGTATACATCTTTTTTGTCTTTCAATTGCAAAAGAGGAGGCTTTACATTGACAAAAGCTACCATAAGTAAGTTTGATTAGCTATTTAATTTGAAAAGCAACCTAGTATAATAAGGTCATGTGAAGATTTGTTTTAAAATACAATTTACAAGAATAGTTTTCAAATAAAACTTGTGAATATAACCTATTCATCAAGTTTGTATGGTTTCATCTACTTGTCGTATGTGTAGTCTAAACGTAAGTATGTTTACCACACCAAATGTGGTAAGATGACATGAAATATTGTCCTAAGAAATTCTAGTATGTTGTTCCAAACACAGGTATCCGGATTTACTTGGTTCCAAGAGCTACTCACCTACATATCAATCTGTCTTCAATCCTCAAACTACAACAATGACAGTGTTTTATGACTGTAGAATTATGACTGAGGATGACTGGCGATTGCTTGTAGTCATATTTTTGAAGGTAAAAAAAATATGACTGCGAGTCATATTTTAGCCTTCTACATCATGGCCGTATAGTATATGGCCATTGGGAATACCAAAATACTTCATAGAGAACGGTAGTGAACATATTTAGGGAACGCTTAGTCATATTTTTTAGTCGTATTTTTTCTTTATTCATATTTTGCAATCACATCTCCATAATAGTAAGAATTTTTTTTAGGGCAGCCCAAAAACAATTTGGATAGGAAACATGTTTAGAAAATACCTAGTCATATTTTTCTATGTAGGATTTTTGTAATCATATTTTTTGAAAGTCACTTTTTTGTAGTTGCCACTAAATTAGGGTTTTGAAATCCTAGACACCACTCTTTGTAGCCACTCTTCTTTTTGTCCCTTCTCCTTTCTTTTTTGTTCTTTTTTTTTGTTTTTGTTGCTTCTTAAGTTTTGATTCTTGCTGCCTCTCAGGTTTTTCTTCTTCTTGATTTTTCTTGCTTCTTAGGTTTTGCTTCTTCTTCCTACTTAGCTTTTTTTTTTTTCTTAGGTTTTGCTTCTTCTTGCCTTTTAACTTTTATTTCTTTTTCCTTCTTAAGTTTTGCTTCTTCTCGCTTCTTAAGTTTTGCTTCTTCTTCCTTCTTAGATTTTACTTTTTCTTCCTTCTTAAGTTTTACTTCTTCCTTCTTAGATTTCACTTCTTCTTCCTTCTTAAGTTTTGCTCCTTCTTTCTTAAATTTTGTTTCTTCTTGCCTTCTAACTTTTGCTTCTTCTTTCATCTTAGGGTTTGTTTCTTTTTCTATCTTAGATTTTGTTTCTTCTTGCCTTTTAACTTTTGTTTCTTCTTCCTTCTTAGGTTTTTCTTCTTCTTGCCTTCTAGTCATATTTTGCAGTCATATTTTGTAGTCATAATGTCACTTAGTTTTTGCTTCTTCTTTTTTGCTACTTTTTGCTTCTTAGTCCCTCTATCATCATTGTTATTTTTTTTTAATTATTTTTAATTTTTAAATATATAATGATTATTATTATTTTTTATCTTAAACATGTCTATATATTTTGTAGTGCTTTAAATCTTTGAAGTCTGAATTATATTATTCATTTATTGAAAATTAACCTTCTTGTTTATACATGTAGGCATTGAAGGTTGAAATGAAGTTATTGAAGGCTACTTGTAATACAAAAGAGATAACATCTTTACATTTTTGTTGAAATATAGGTTCTATAAGTATGTAGAAATATACATATATAAAGAGCCATTGTGATATATTTTGTGTTAGTAAATAATAAATGTTATTGAAAAAAATCACATTTTTTCTTATATTTGACTTTCTAATGTGATTAATTTTTGTTCATTTAAGAAATCATATGTATTCATTTTTAATTAAATGGATTCTCTTACTTAACTACTACATTATGTTGATGTATGACTACACATAGTCGTTTTATAAATCATCAAAAAATATGACTGAAAAAAATTGTTTTACACATCATTAAAAAATATGAATGGAAAAAGTCATATTTCATGTTACTAAAAAATATGACTCACCGTAGTCATATTTCTCATCAACCAAACATATGACTCATCGTAGTCATATTCCATGTCATTCAAAAATACGACTCACCGCAATCACATTCTACATGAACAAAAACTATGACTCACCGTAGTCATATTCTGTGTCATCAAAAAATATGACTCACCGCAGTTATATTCTACATCATTACAAAATATGACTCAAAAGAGTCATATTTCATGTCATTGCAAAATATGACTCACCGGCCACCGTAGTCATATTCCATGTCATCAAAAAATATGACTCGCAGTTCCATGTTGTCAAAAAATATGACTCCTTGTAGTCATATTCCACATCACTACAAAATATGACTCCTTGTAGTCATATTTCACATCACTGTAAAATATGACTCACTACAATCATATTTCATATCATCAAAAAATATGACTCATTGTAGTCATATTCCATATCATCAAAAAATATGACTCACTATAGTCATATTTATTGTACGTAGGATTTTTTTGTTTGCTCGGGCAACTCAAAAAAAAGTCAAGATCCCCCCTATAATAGTCAAAGTATACGCCATGTTGGCATACTATAGCTAAATATGGGTATTTATATCCTTCAATCCATATGACTGATGTTTGAAATGACTGCTTTTAAACTACTGGAGTCAGTCATATTCCGAGTTATTTATAGTGATTTCTGCATAAGTCATATTTTTTGATTTTACGACTCACTGCAGTTATATTTTGCAGTCATAAAACACTGCTTTTGTTGTAGTGTGACTCTCTTCCGGATTCTGAAACTATCCGGAATACAATCTGGATCCGGCCTCTTCCATAATTCAAAAATAATTCTACAAAAAATCAGTTTTCTATGTCTCTGTTTTACCTTTAGAGGATCCACTATTGGTCTTTAGAGGGGTAGGGACTTCACTACTCATAATCCTCATACACTTTCTACTTTCTTAAAACACACACAAACACGAATAACACAAGTTGATTCAAGGGGGTGGCTCCCTCACAACTTTTCAAATTGGACAATAGGTCATATAGGGTCGCGTTAGGTTCCTTTATACTACAACGATGGATCTAAATATACCTGGAACTAAAAAAGATTCCAGATTTCATTTTCTAGACTTGTTCCTGTGGTTGGTAGACCTTCTAGTAAGTTGGAATTTTCCTCTAACGATTGCTTATTTCCATATGGAATCCATCCTGGACTTCTAAACTTACATTCACACCCCTCTTGGGTTCCTACTAGATTACCATTCCAGTCATTTAAAGGCACTGTGCTCAATCATAAGTCTAAATTCCTTGCCCAATTGTCTTTTTCAGCTAAGACCCGGTTGCTAGAGATCCAGACTCCCCCTTACTCCTCTCCCCTCACACTCCCATCATTTAGATGAACAAATAGACCAAATACAACATGAAAATATGAACTCAAAGCCTAAGCTGGATTGCTCAAATTAAAGAGGGAATGTAAATATAGTAGAATCAGCTTAGATATCAAGAGTTGGAATTTAAACAAGCTTAGACGGAATAGGAGGGCAACCAACTTGCCCACCCTTAAAAACACGCAAAAGGCTCAACAGCTACCAACAAAATAGAGCTACGGCACAATCAACCGTTTTGGATTAATCGGAAAGCCATTGGCCAGTTGTCCCTCAAAAATTGGAACCTGAGTCCACACACGAAAACCCATTCTGGAAAAACTCACTAACTTAAAACTATCTAACTACCTACCCTTTCGTGCCTTCTTTGAACTGCCTCCGCCCTTCTCCATTGGTGTGGATAGTCTCCGGGAAGAAGATTTTGGAGGTGGAGCTGCCTTTGCTGCTAACTGGATCTTGATTGTAGGAGTGGATCTAGCTATCTTGGCTGATCTGAATTTTTCCTCTTCCTCATTAGTTTCCATTTCGCCACTTTGGATGGTCTCATTCTCAAATTCCTCAATCTCTTGTATCTCGTCTTCCTTTAGTGAGTAATCTCATCAATAAGAGATTGAGGAATTTTCCATCACTTCAGAGGGTCCTCCTTTGGTGAGTAATTAGTCAGGTTCACCATGGTGCCGTCCTTCTTCAGCGTCGGGATTGTTGCTACCTGGACCATGTGGAGGAAGCTTTCTGGAAAGGTCTGGGCCGGATTCTTTATGGCCCCTATCCATCCAGCTAGGTCAGTGCGAAGCGGAATAGGTGGCGTCTTGAAGGTCCCTTGTGAATCCCAAACACCCAATGAGTCGAAGGTCTTCGTCTGTACCAGACTTAATTGCAGAATCGATATCTTGACCAATCTAGATGGCATCCTCTCATTTTCCTCTGAAATCGGTGTCTAACTCGAGGAAGGGTTCCAACTTCCAAGGTTCATCTTTACGTGGTAAAGGCGACAAGGCGGAAGCTTAAGGGGCGAAAACTAGTGGTGTTGACACCTACTGAGATGGTTCTTGCAGATCTAGATTCTGTAGACCTGAAAACATGGCGGCGGATACCTCCAGAAACGACAAGTCTAGGGCCCTCTCATAATCGAGGTTCTACAACAATGAACGCAGCTCCTTCAATATTGCCTCCATCCATGCTTTGAAGTCAACCAAGATTGTCATTATCTTTGATCTGGTTATATGGCCATCTATAGTTAATTTGAAATTGAAGAGTTTGGCCTTCAACATTATGTCTCCCGCATATGAAATTGTCTCCTTCAGATTCCGGATGATCCAAAGAGCTTCTGACTCCCTTTGTTGTGCTTTATTCAACTCATTCTCCATCGAAGTCAACTAAGCCCTAAGGTCATTGCGTTCCTTCTCTAGATTCCGGATCCATCCGTCCTTCTGCAAAACATCCAGTCCCGGTTTGCGCTTGATCTCCTCGACAATTTGATCCAATTCAACACCTCCTAGTGTCTCACAAACTTTAAAGATGCTGGCTGCCATTCTGTCATATGTTTCCTTGGCGTGGCACAACCACTGGATCCCATTCTTGAAAGGATCCAGCTCCCTTTCTTGTGTTGGAACTTGGCTGGGCTCCACTCCTTCCAATAGCGGCAGCTTTCCGCGTGAAGCCAGATCTGTTGACTTCCTCCGATGCTTGGTGGATTCTTTTTTTACTTCCGGAACTTCCTCTTCCAGATCCAACCTTAGATGCTCTAATCCGTATTCTTCCGTGAGCTCGTACTATAGGATCGCGCCTTCAATTTAGTATGCCACCATTTCCGGATCACTTAGTACCTCGTTATGGTGGTAGAGGTGGAAGAGGTAGGGGCTGATAGGGTTGGACTTTCCACACAAAACATTATTTGTCAACTTCGCCACTACTATCCCAATTATCTGATCCCGGTTGACTGGCCTATCCTCCAAGGTTTCAAAGAGGATACTAGCCATTATGACCATAACCTGGATAGGTTTTTCCGGATACACGAGTGGGATTAGAAATTCCAGCACTTGTTTCTGCCTAGCATCCCTACAGTCGCTAATGGTGTACCCTTCTTTTGGGTGAGTTGAATTCTGGAACTTTCCAGTGGCATAATTATCCACCCAAAAAGAAAATCCGTATCCGATTTTGGCAAACTTGTAAACCTCAACCCACATATCTATGGTCTAGGTTATGGGTCGCCTCCTCACAGTCTTCTCATATTGATTCGAAACTCCCTCGATGAATTTCTGAATCAACACATCAAAGACTTCATGGTCTCTATATAACTTTTAAACATTCCATCCTAGTCAAGTCTTCATTTAACAATTTTCAATTATCTGGATCAAAAGGGATGGCCGGAATGACCATCTGGGCCGCGACCGTAGGCTTCTGTACTCTAGTAGCCATGATGGATACTGCGTAATCCTGTGCAATTGGCACCAACCTCACTTTTCTCTCCCTAACAAAAATCCTATCTCACCACTCTTTCTCTTAGCTAACTACGTGTGAAATCTTGTAAACAAGAAAGAGGGAGAAAAACGAGCATGGCGGTGGGCTTAAATACTCGACAATTCTCCAACGTTTCTAGGATAAACGGGTTCCAAATTATTCCCGTAATGGTTCCCTAGTCCCCCTAGGCTGGAACCTAAAAATCGTAGGTTCTCGGGATCCGGTATTTCTGGTTTCCGTCCTTGGTTTCATCTAGTTCTATTACGACATAGTTTCTGGATACTAGCTATCCAAAGTTTGGCACTTATTCTTTCTATTCCTTCCATATCTAAAAAAAAATTGAAAAATTCTACACTATCTTATTTCTTTTCTATCCTATTTCCTACTCTCTTGAATTTTATGTATTCCACACTACCATTGCAATTCCAAAACAAAATTTGAAAGTCCTTATAAACTAGGTTGGGGATTGAAAGTAAATTTCTCAAGATTTTTACCAATAAGTTTAAAATGATCACTTTTTCTTATAATAATTTAAAAAATAATAATCTTGCACACCAATTGAAGTTTTTTTGAATTAGGAAAAATCTTTGGGCTAGATCTATTTCTATCCTTTTTGAGGAAATAGTGCCAAAATTGCCAAAATTGTGGAAAACCAAAATCAATAAAAAAACAAATACATCTGTCATTTTTTCATTTGATGAAAAACATTTAAAAGAAATTCACAAGGAATACATTAGTCCTAATTTTTAAAAGACTTCAATAAAATTATTCAAAAAAATATGCCACAAGTGTTTTAAAAAATCCATAGTTATTTCAACATTTTGCTAAAAAAGGCATAAGTGTTTCAATGCTCAGAATCAAAGTAGAAAACTCTTGACCAAGTCCTAGTCACTATAAACTACTAGAATGTACATTGTCCTTGATGTGGTTTGAGGACTAGCGCCTACATTTGTCTTGAACAACTCTATATGAAGTACAATTATTGAGTATATAGTCATCTACTCCTCTGTAGTTAGGGTAACTTGATATACTATGTCTATTAGGATTGACATACTGATCACGTTAGTTAGGTTGTTATTTGTAAGTTCTTTCTTTGCTCTCTCAATTTGATATATATGTATCTTTTTCTGCAATGAAGATTCACCTATGTGGTGGGATTATAGACTACCTTATGTGAGATTTGTGGTTTAAAATATTCTTTCTTGAGTGTCAACATGGTATTAGAGCAAAGGGGAGAGTCTTTGATGTGATTACAAGAAGTGCTTGAGAGATCATTTTTTTACAGTTGATTGCATGCGTGAAGTGAGTGAGTAGATCAATTCAATAATTATGCTATGCATGCCTAGAAACTATAAGTTATGATCAATATAGAAAAATTATTGAAATAATCGACGTGTCAAGTTTACGTACAAAATTTGCAAAGTGCATACACCCAAGTATCGATAGTAGAGCCAATAGCACAAGAGTTAAAGAAGAACAAACGACAAAAGAGAAATAGATAGGAACATCATATAGCTCAATTAGTGAAATAGCGAAGCAATCTTTACTAACCTCACATCTTAATCTCAAGTTCATCCTTTTGAGTCAGCAAAATACAAATAGTCATGTCTACATCAGATGTGTTGCCTAAGGTACACAAGCTCAGGACAGAAAACTACCAGATCTAGAAGTCTCACTGTAAATTATTACTTATGAAAGAAAACACTTGGAAGTATGCAAATCTTAGCGGGACCAATCGTCCAGTTACAAATGAATTAGAAGAAATGTCAAGGGCTAGAGCTAGAGCATTGTATTCAATAACGATGTCATGTTGCTAATCGATCTTTAATGAACTTTTTGATATTTCCGATCCAAGAATCGCTTAGAATACCCTCAGAGATTGTTTTGAGAGAACTAACAATGCCTTCACATTTTATACTTTTGGATAGGTTGAACTTAGTCAAGCTTCTAGAAGGTGGATCCACAAATGAATACATATGGAAGATTCAAGATATCAAATTGCAATTGGACATACCGTTGTCACAAGGTTTTGTAATTAGGTTTGGAACAGCATTGACCTTTTGTTGTAAAAATGCTTTGTATACATCAATAATCTCCCTAAACACTCTAAATAATCGGAAACCTACCTTCAAGGTCCCTATTTTTCCAAATCCCTATCCTATAATTCCTTCAATAATCTAGAAATTGTCATATCTAGCTTTGATTTAGCATAATTATTGGACAATAATTTCAAATCACTTGAAACTTTGCCAAATTATATATCAACTACTTAAATACTCCTATACCAATTTTCAATTCAATATAAAATACTTTCCAACTTTGGTGGACATTTCTTCAATATTGACTTTCTAACCCTTGTCAAAATTTCCTAAACTCTCATATCTAACTTTAATTTAGCATAACTATTGGATAGTAGTTCCAAATGAATTTAAACTTTGCTAAATTATAAATCAACTACTTAAATACTCTCATACCAATTTCAACTCAATTCAAGATACTGTCCAATTTTGGTGGACATTTTCCCAATACTAACTTCTCAAACTTGCACTGCCTCCACACACCCGGTTGTATTTTGTACATACCTTTTAGATCTCAAGTCCATTGAAGTTAAATTTTTGGTATAAAGTAGAAGATAAGATAAGAAGAATATTGTCCAAGTTTCACGTTCATATTACAAAAATCCAATAAGAATGATGCTTCTCAATATATCCTCTTTGGCGCTTTGAAATCCAAACACTTCTATTTCAATGCCTTATAATTTTTTCTCTATAGTAGATCTAGATTTGAAACTTGGCAATCTTATGTATCAACTCTTCAAAAGCCCAGATTCAAAGTATAATGCTCAACCAATATTCTTACAAAATGTTACACAAAAACTTCCCAAATCAATACTTTATTTCAAATAAACCTCTCATAACAACAACACAACTCACTCACTCAAGTACCCCACTTCCTCCAACCCTTCAAGAGACAAGAAAAAAGAAAGAAAGTAAGGGACCAACCCTTGCCTTTAGTAGTCACTACAAATCTTAGCAACTAGCCGCAGGCTAACCCTAACCTTAACTCCACTACTCTAATATCAACCACTAACAACCGGTTATCAACTAGCAACAACATAGTCAAGACCAAGGCTCTCAACACTTATATATCCCACCACTAACAACTTATAACACACAATACTAACAACTAATTTTTCAACTAACAAGATGTCTAATTCAAATAGTAGACGGCCCACATCACAACACTGTCTTAGAGACCGATGTAGTGGAGCGAATGTTCAACACGTTACCGCCCAATTACGAAGTTGTATACAATCAAGTGAGTACTTTGACAATGATGCCAACCTTAGAAATACTCACCACAATACTTTAGTAGTATGAGCAATGCATGCACTTTCAACAATCGGTTGGAATAGAACCACCACAAGTTGATGCCTTGGCAATATGGTTTTAACGTCTCAACTATGCACCAGGCGAACCACCCAACTTTTGACCATCCTACCCAACACCAAAGCACTCTCTACCAGCCTCATCTCGTCCACACTTTCACCATGCACCAAATTGTACATGTAATTGGTGTGGAACACCAAAGCACTCTCTACCAACCTCATCTCATCCACACTTTCACCATGCACCAAATTGTACATGAAATTGGTGTGGAGGAGAAGGGCATTATCTACGTGACTACTACGCCTTTGTCCATGAATTAACGAGACAAGCACAAGCGAGGCAAGCCAGTGACTAAGGAATAACAGGAAACCCAGGACCAACGTTCTACATTGACATCTTGATTGATGACTAAGGAGGATCTGCACCAACTTGGGATGATCACGGCATAACCCAAGGATGGCATCTCAAGAGCTACGCTCTCCATGTAGACGTCGGACCACCACCAATGTAGAACAATTACAATGCAAACAATGAACCAAACTACACTAATCAAAACCAAGAACCAGACGAAGCATGGATCACTGACTCAAGCTGTTCTAGCATGTTAGCGGTGACCCAAGCCAATTTTCTGACCTAGAGCTAACTCCCAATCCAACTATAGTACAAACTGCTAGCAAACAATTTCTTCCCATAATAGGAAAAGGAAGTGTCAATCTTGATAATAATGAAATAAAAATTCATGTTGTCTACTTTGTGCTTGGTCTTTCATTCAATCTCTTTTCTGTAGGAGCTATAACTGATATGGGATTGACAGTAGTATTTGACAACAAGGAATGCATTGTGTATCATGGGCCCAATAACATTGTGGGACGTGGAAAGCATGACCCCAAAACATGATTATATTAGTACGTTGTACCACATCCTAAATTTCAAATATGTGTCGTCACCTCACCTTTTGTTGCATACATGTGGCATTGACGACTAGGGCATATCAACTTCCATAGTCTCCATTCAATGGAGACTCATTGCATTGCAAAAGAAGTATTTCTAATTACGACCAACCACGAGATCTACAAAAGTTGCGTAATAGGAAAGCAAACCTAGTCCACAGTACCGAAAGAGGCCTCAAGACCTCAAGCTTAGTCTCCACTTCAATTAATTCATTCCGATCTTTATGGGCCATTACACCCCACTTCTTTAGCTGGCAATTCTTATATCATAACGTTCACAGATGATTACTCTAGGTTCACGTGGATATAGTTTCTACGGCAAAAATTGGAGACTATCCAACGTTTCAAACAATTCAAAGTGGCAGTAGAATTGGCATTAAATTCCAAAATCAAAACATTAAAAAGCGACCGCGGAGGAGAATATTTATCAATAAAATTTCAGCAATTCCTTCAAGAAGTTGGAATCCACCACGAATTAACTCAAGCCTACAACCTTCATAAAAAAAAAGTGAGCAAACACAAAAATCGAACTTTGTTGGAAAAGACATGAGCGATGATGTTTGAAGCACAAACACCTCTCTATTTGTGGACTGAAGCAGTTGCCACAGCAAACTACTTGACTAATCGATCTCTAACAAGAACAAACTCCGATATTAGCTTGTTTCAACAGCTCTATCATAAGGTACTCAAATTGCAACATCTACGAGTCTTTGGTTGCATTAGTTTCATCCATGTACTAATAGAGAAAAGAACCAAACTGCAAGATCGAAGTATCAAATGCATTTTTGTTGGA
Source organism: Climacium dendroides (assembly GCA_950106755.1). NCBI lineage: Eukaryota > Viridiplantae > Streptophyta > Bryopsida > Hypnales > Climaciaceae > Climacium > Climacium dendroides. Next base: position 17,704,881 of record OX467089.1, read on the forward strand.
TATTTTGAGTGCACAGTAGGCTACAAGTTTTATAACCCTAATACCCGAACGATCACAATCAGCCAAGATGCACAGTGCGTGAAGAAAAAAATTGTAGCACTCTCTAGATGCTTCAATTAATATACCAAGCGTGTCATTAGAGGCCCTCTCAAAACGATCCTTGAGGTTTTGGATCCTATTAAAACACCTCCCTATCCCACTCTACCCATCTGTCCAAATTCCTTTACCTCATTACCAACTAGTCCTTCTGTGTTGAGTGAGCCAACTCCCATACTAATGCCGCATAACTTGCTAGTACTACATGATCTAGAATTGGTGCCGCATCATGCACTACAAACCAATAAACCACCACTGTTTGATTTACTCAAACCTAGGGAGCAATTGATTACTATGCCTGAGGGACATGTAAACCCTAACCACCCCACTCCAAGTTCGATTGACTGCTTAAAAAATGCCAGTATTCCTGCTCACAATTCCAACCTACACCGTTCATTACAACACCGGTTTCCTAATTGCAGGCTCAATGACTATGCTACTCAAATTGATTTTTTTGGCAATTCGCAAGCTTGCCTCATTGCTTTCTTAGAACCAATATATCTACAAGTTGTGTCACTACTTTAGACAAATCCATTTTTTACAAGGATGCAGTAAAAAATCCTCATTGGGTGGCCGCAATGGAGTAAAAAATAGCCTCTATTCATGCCATTGGCACCTGGTCATTAGAGGAACTTCCATTAGGCCACAAAGCTATTGTAGTGAAATGGACGTACAAGTTAAAATCTAGCACCGCTTCCATAGCCCTGAAGTACAAAGTGCGGTTGGTTGCATGAAGAGATCAACAACATTTTGGATTCAATTATTTAGGAGACTTAGACAAAAGAAAATCCACCTCTGGATATTTAATGAGTATTGGAACCTCTCCGATTTCATGGAAAAGTAAATTGTAGACAGAAGTTGTCCAGTCAAGCTCAGAGGCGAAATACAAAGTACTTACTGAAGTCATCAAAAAAGCCATGTGGATATGTAACCTATTCAAGGAGATTTATTTTTCTATTATGCAACCCATAACCATTTTTTGTGACAATCAAAGTTGTATTAAAATGGCACAGAACCCAATGTTTCAGGGACACACGAAGCACATCAAAAAAACTTGCCATCTAATTCGAGATCACATGCAAAAATGAAGAATCAGTCTCAAATTTGTGAGATCCCAACAATAAATAGTAGATATCCTCACCAAACCTCTGAGCAAAGTACAATTTTATGAAATGAGGAGTCAGTTGCAGTTAATCATTGCTGAAGATTTTGTAGAAACAATATGAGAGTCCTTGTGGAGCTAGATTGTCAAAGCAAAGCAACGGTCTTGTCCGTTCAACTTCTCAAGAGGCTACTGATCTTACCAATCCGTAATTCTCAGGTTTAGGATCAATATACTGATTAGGTTAGTTAGATTGTTATTCATAGGTTCTTTTTCCACTCTCTCAATTCGGTATACATGTCTCTCTTTCTGCAATGAAGATTCACCTGTGTGGTGGGATTACAGACTACCTTACATGAGATTTGTGGTTTGAAATATTCTTCTTGAGTGTCAACAACCACCTCATCTTAACTTCCATCAATAACAATGACATCATTCTGGTCTTGCTTTAAATCTCTCAAAACATTATTTGCAACCAAATGCCATATTTAACTACTTTTGGACTTTAGGGGGAATTTTGGACTATGCCATGGTACATTTTATCGGGAGATCTTCTGATATTTGTATTTCAAAGACTTAAATGGCTTCAGAAGTGCACAAACAGTAAGGTAATAGAGCTTGTTCATATAAAAGAAGAGGACACCAAATACAATAACAAGACCAAAGCACGCATATTTCATGCACTTATACGTAATAATTGAGTTGAATCATTGGGAACTATCCTGATGGAGGGCATTTTGAACGAACTGAGACCTCAAGTGCTGCCCTAAAACACTGAAAACCAAAGTTATTCAATTCTAAGAAGTTTAGGGTAACTCAAAACATTCATACAGACTGGGTTCCCCTACAAAATTAGAGATCGGGAGATCTCCTAGTATAATATCCCCACAAGCTCATGTAACAATAGGATAGAAAATGTGAAGGCCAATGCAATTATGATTTGGTAGAATCCATTGAAACTTGGACATAACAGATATTGAATGTGTATTCACTACATTTTATTCATGACACTATACAATATGAAACAAAGGATTGGAATATCTCTAGATAGAATCCCTACTACATTACGTTACTTCCAAGAATACATACAGAGGACAAGGCAAAAGAATGCATTTGGAAGCCTTTGGTACGATAGAATGAAACATGAAGGGAACTTATAGTGAAGGGGGGGTTCACCACATTTTATTGATGGCAATAGTGTACAGAAAATAAGAAACCAGTGAGTGGCTTTTAAATCAAGTTATCGACAGTACTCTGGATAGGTTTCCCACTAATAATTATCTCCTTTCGTCTACGGTAGGGTTTTTGAAATTCCATAGGATCTACGTCAACCCTAATTGTAACTGGGGGGGCCAATAGAACTGTACGTGGCCAATTGAGAGGATCTACCTCAACGACTACAAGAGATTGATTCCACAGAACGTTGCGTGCTCTAGGACTACCTAAGATAAACTTCAAGAGTTCAAGACGGTTTGGGTAGGGGTCGTTCTTGTCAGGTCTCTCAAAACCAGCAATGAAAAGAAACCCTCTCATAGTCTCTAGAGGGAGAAGACGTCGAAGAAGCTCACCCAAAGTCGAAGAGTGCATGGACGATGAGCAGCCACAGATCGTGTGATCAACTAAATATTTAAGAAACCTAAGAAAAGCATGTGGTATGTCGATACTCTGAGGGAGATCCGCAACACCGCCCTCCACGCATAGATCACTTGTCAAGACGATGAGCAACACCTTCTGCATACACGATGGTAGTTAATTCGGGAAAGGCAGGAGAACCTCCTAAACAGCGGGACATCTCCCGATAATAGATATATAGATATCGACAATTACGTTAGGGAAAACCACTGTCATAGTACTAAAGGGCATCATCTCCATTTTCAGTGATGCAGGATAATGGAGCTAACAAAAATAATTGGCTACAATTACTTATTGTTATGTACATGGTACCCCAGCAAATAAATGCCAACGAACATGAACGATTTTGCTACTATTCCCCAAATTCAAAAAAGAACATTGATGATTGTTAACACTTCTGTTACGCATTTGTATGTGCTCTATGAGAAGTGTGGGAATGATGTACACGCAGAATGAAATGTCGTGATATCTCTGGTTGGAGCTCACAATATGAAATACGAAACCAACGACTAAAGATCACATACACTTCAAGAGGGGTGTAAACATCCACTGAACAAAACATGTACAATTGCAATTACAGTAAACTATCTCATATGTTCGGAATACTAATGCATTGTATTCATTAATGATTGGGCTACTAAAAATTTACAACCTTCCAATTCAGTACGTTCATCACCTTACAGCTACATTGTAAAACTAAATTCTTAACTACATTTATAATTACAGCTACTACATTTACATGTACAAGAACATTTACAATTCAATTTACAGTATGCGGTGATGACAATGAAGTCTGAAATCGCCTTCATACTCCAAGTCTAGTACCGGGAGATCTCTCGATGAACGAACGTGCAGACAGCACCCACTCCTAAATGGCTCCCTTCAAGATGAGATTGCCTTCCTTTGACAAAGGGGTCACCGGACTTTGACCGCCAAACAACGGATTCTCCTTCACATAATCCGGCACCGCCTCATTCGACTTGAAAAGGTCAAGAAGCCAAGGCAACAAATGATCATTTAGATAACGGTCATTTGCATCGCCACGAAAGGTCATAGGAAAGACAACGTTGTGTTCGTTGTTCAGGAGGTTTTTAGTTGGACTGTCATCGATCAAAAGAATGTTTTCTACCGAAGACAATCCAGCAAACCGCGCAAAAGTAGCAAGTTCCTTCAGGAAGAACGGCTTATTCGGCTCAGTAGGGGACCTGTAATTAGACTGTATGCACGTTGCTTGAGAGAGACAAATGACATCTCAAGCACGAAACGAAGCACCCTCAAGGACAATGTTCAGTAACGAATCCATATTCTTTGGCGCCACACTGCTCCAGAAAGCAACATCTGCCTTTCCCCACAACCAATTCAAAAATGCTGTGACACCTGGTCGGACTCGAACATGATATTTACCGTGAACATAAGTTCTGTGGAGAAGAACTCCATTTAAATCAAGCACCACTGTATACTTTCATAAAGGTACCTTAGTGCCAGTTCTTGGTGGTGGTGCCATATGTACTGATAAATCTGCAATGACCATCACCACAACTATGTAAGACACAATAATTCTAATAAAAAACGACAACAACATGCAAAAGCCTAGAAGAAAACTTTTGTATGTCACCTCAAGCACCTTTGTCAACCTCCTCTATAGTAGTCTTTCCCCGAACATCCTCAGTCAAGCTTTCCCCAATTCGGGTCTCATGTGCCTGCGTGCCACGGTCAACAGGTTCGTGAAAAAGGTCACTAAACAGAAATTGGTTCGCCAGCCATATGGCCTAAATGTTGAGGGACTTTCTAGTTAGTTCACCCTTAGCATCTCTTCTCAACTTGGGGCATTCCAAAAAAATATCATAGTGTTCCTTGTTAGCCAACCTATCTGCGGTAGTGAGTTTAGAATGTGGTACAGCTACAAATGGGTTCACCTTCGGGGCACTGGGCTCTGGACTCATCCGACATAAATCCGTCAAAGTATCCTCGACAACATTCACTGACATATCAATAGCGGGAATGTTCTCAAGATTCTCAGGCATCGGGAGATCTCCCGCTGAATTACCAGTCGGTCGCTTAGGAAGGGGACTCTTAAGCGGCTCCAAGTTAAAGTTATCGCTTGGTGGGTCAGTTGAAGGCCCAGGATTCTCAGGCATCGGGAGATCTCCCACTGAATTACCAGTCGGTCGCTCAAGAAGGGGACTCTTTAAGCAACTCCAGGTTAACGTTATCACTTGGTGGGTCAGTTGAAGGTCCAAGATTCTCCTCCACACCCACAACTCCCTTTCCACTTTGTACTGGATTCTTAGCAACTAAAGCTCCTAATGTACAGGACACCAAAATGGACGCCGCATTGGCTGATTCCGGAGTACCATCCTGAATTCCTTCGTGCACTGGCGAGGGTGGTGACGAGTCGTGCTGGGCATCAGCGTCGTCCTCGGATTCACCCACGTTGAAGAAGTGCCGATCAAGAGCACGCTTCGTTCGGAGCTCTTCCTAACCTTCGACCTCAGTAGACGTCGTCCAAAGGTGCCCCCTTGTGCCGCCTTCTTCATCAACTTTCCCTTTCCCGTTTGACCACTCACTCCCACGGAGGGATTTGATGGTGCTGGATCCTCTATAAGCTCAGGAGGCGGCATTTGCTTGATGGGTGTCCTCTGCAGCGGAAAGGAGATTTAAAAAAAATGGGGGAAGCACAACGCATAAGATGCTCAGAAGAAAAGAGCAACGAGAGATATCCCAATGGAATGCGGGGAAAACAAACCTTATAAACGAGAGGGCTAACTGTGGCGTCCTCGGTGTTAGTTGAGTAGCTCTGACCGCGATCGGGCTCTGCCTGTACATCAGCCCTGCCATCTTTGCAATTGTCAACCTCGACAGAGTGGACGACGGTTTTCTCGGAGAGAACCCTCGGAAGCACCTCTCCAAGGATTGGTATGTCCTCGTCTTCTTCCTGAGCCACGTCGTGGTCGTCTTGAACAATTCCCTGCTTAGGAGCCCCCGCATGCTGCTCTTGGAGCACCGGTACGTCATTGTCTTCCTCCTCACTCTCCACATGATCGGCTAGAATGGTTCCCTGGTCAACAATCCACGCACGGTGCTCCTAGACTTTCGGGACGTTGTCTTCTTCTTCACCCTCGCTCTGCTCTACTTCATCGGAATTGCCACCGGCTAGACGTCTGCCGTGAAATTGCTCCCAAATTTGCCTAGCGACCGTCAATGCCGAGGATTGGGCCTCCTCGGATGTGACAAGTTCAAGAACTTTCACATTTCCCCATTGAAAAAGTAGAGAAAAGTAAAGTTAGAGAATGATGCTGGGGTGCATTTTGGAACCCTGAGCCGCTTATCGGGAGATCTCCGGATGGCATGCATACAGACGTAGGCCATCGCAAGAATCTGAACTTAGAGGAACCACTACTCATTTGAGTGCAGTGGCTATCGGGAGATCTCCCGATGACTACCTTCACTATAAAATGCAAACTTGGTCTATTCTCTATTGGTCAGATTGCCTAGAATTCAATAAAAACGTTGAATACATATAAGTTTCTAGAAGCGTACCAGTCCGAGGTATGTTATCTTCGGACCACCGTTCACGCTGACCACGACCATGTTATCCTTCACGTGTTGAAAAAAAATTCTCAACGCAGCGGCGATGGAAAACCAAGGCCTTGGACGGCGCCTGTAGCACGTCTCCATCTCCTCCAAGTCCTCCGACTGGTACACAGTGTTGCAGCATAGAGTAAGCAATTTCCCTATAATACTCACAAAAATCACTCTAGAGCATAACAAAATGACCCTACAGATCGAACCCACGAGATCCTGTGAAGTAGCTAACCCTAACAAGGAGCTAAATCCAATTAACCCTTAAATTCTAATTTCCGGTTCTACCTCTGGAAACCGGAACATCTAAAATCAACCGGAGGACTATGACCAAATTTTATCCTAATTCCGGTTTCATTAGTTTTCCGGTTTATTGGTTAACTTCCCAACTCAGGATCCTTCCACTTCCGGTCCTAAGTGTCCTCCTCGGCGGATCCGTTCCGGTCCACCCTTTCGTACCCGGTTTAGTTTTGCCTCTGTTTTACCATCAGAGGGTTCGCCACTTGCTTTTGAAAGTGGTAGGCCCACTACTCCTTCCGTGACTTATAGTGGCTGAAGACCCACTCTCCTATCTACTAATCCCCTAACTAACCCGAATCCGGTTTGGTCCTTCACAGCAATCCGGATCACAGGTCACAAAAAGACCCCCCCCGTACGATTCTCTCATACTACAACGACCTTGATGCTGAATCCGTTCCGTACGAAGTTAGGTGGCTACAAGTGCACCCTTCCGTTCCAACCTCTACCAAGCTCTTTCGTTTACCAACAACAGTGGTAAGACCTCACAGAAGTCAGGATACTCAACCGGATTTTCCACCCAAGAGTTCTAGTGCAGCTAAGGAATCCCTCCCTATCCACCTAGCCTAATCAACGGCTTTCTTACCCGGAATGCAAAGCTTCTGTAAATGCTGAGGATCTGGAATCTACTCCTAACTCTTCATGACCCACTCACATGTACTTAGAACCGGAAAGACACATCAAAGGGAAAACTCTGCCAACACACCCGAACATACCCTCTTACTCCAACTCCATGTACTCCTGCCAATATTCAGAAAAAACACACAAAACTAGATCAATGGAAAGTACGCAAAGAAATGCCAAAAGAACTCTCCTCAGTCTCCAGCTCAAAGACTGTTATATACAAAAAGCAAAAAGTGAATACACGATTTCCGCCTCTGAAGGCGCTGACAATCTGGTCCTACCTAATCCTAACCGGATTCTATTCCGATTCATACTCTACCAATCCGGTTCCTGCTTCTAACTCCCATTTCTTATAAAACTTCCTACTCTGCCTTGCATACTTGAGATCCGATAGTAGGACTCTCGGCAAGTCTCTCCAACTGCTCGAACACCTTAGTTAGATTCCAGTTCCGTTCTCCATCTGGAGTTGGAGCCGGGCAATCTTCATCAGTTTCCGGGGAGTCTAAGTCGATCGGCTGTGGTCCGGTCGTGGACGTCTTCTTATGTGCCCTGCTCGACTGGGGCGTCTTGTCCTTTCCCGGTTCCTGAGCTGCCTTTTCCAGAAACAAGTCCGGAAGTGAAAGTTCAGAGAGCCGGACCGGAATCTCTGTCAGCTTCCGGTTACTCTCCACGATCCGGTTCGTTGACTCCCATGCCTTGGACAGGAGCTTCTCCATCTGCTCCTCAAAATCGGTGAGGATGTACACCACCCTTGTTCCGAATATCTTCTTTTCCTTGTGCACCTCCTCTTCAAACAGGCGCACCTCCTCTTCAAACAGGCGCACCTTGGTGATCGCGGCTCCGGGTCCTCCGAGTACGTCCTTCACCTCCGCGGCCAGCCTCTTCATCTCCTTCGCCATCTCCCTTGTTGCGGTGGCGTTCTCGTTCAAGGTGAAAACTTCGACTTTGAGGGTGTCAACCTCATCATGCTGTCGCTTGCTTTCCGCCTTCATCTTCCGGAGCTCATCCGGATTGATGATACTCTCAGCTACCCGATGTGGCAGCTGACTGTCCGGTTCCGCTCCAATGAAGTGCGCGATCTTCCCAATCGTCCGCTTCTTGATTTCCCAATCTGCCCGGATTCCGTAGAGGATCCCAACCAGTTCGTTGAACGGATCTCTGGTTCCCGATCCGGATGGCACATCCGGTCCGGTTGGAGTCTCCATCTTGGACGGCCGAGGTTGCACCAGAGGCGTTCCTCGATTTCGGGTTGGCGTGGTCTTCTGCCTCTTGGGGATGAAATGCGGGTCCTCCTCTTCTTCTTCTTCTTCTTCTTCCTCCTCCTCGGTTTCGTTCCCGGAATCCACTTTCTGGTCGGACTCGGATTCACCATACTTCATGGTCCGCTCCTAGGCCTTCTAAACCTTTGTCTCCACTTCCGTCAGCAATTCTTGTTGCTAGTAGAGATGGTACACATAAGGGCACAGTGGGGTGGCCCTACTTTTCCCTACTCTTGTAGTGAGCTGGGACACCAGATCGAAGAAAATTCGGCCCTAGTCTACTTTCCAGTTTCTGCACAGCGCTCCAAAGATTGTGTTACCCAAGGTGATGGTCACCCTGGTGGGCTTTTCCAGATGCAAGACCGGAACAAGGAACTGCAGCAAGTGACGCTCTTGGTCATCGATACAATCCTCTACCGCGTAGCCATCCTTCGGATTCATTGCACTTCCGAACTTGCCCTGGATATAATCATCCTTTTGGCTGGCAAGCCCGAGTCCTCCCGTCTGGAATCCGTAGACGGCTCGCCACAAATCCTCGGTCCACTGAACCGGATTCCCTCTCAGGGTGTTATCGAACTCGTTCGATACGCCACCCAGAAGCTCCTTAATCATCCTCTCATCCTTGAAACCCCAAGGTTTCAAGGCTAATCCCTGACAACCCATGGATGCTAAGTCATCCTTGAGTTCTCCCTGTTCCGGTTCCTTGGTCGGCATGACTAGAACCACTTTCACTAGAAGAAAAAGCAGGGTTTTGCGACTGTGGTTTGCGACTGGTTTGTAGTCGTATCGGACGTTTGCGACTTGGTGATATTCTGGAATCCGTAGTCGCAGTGGACAAGTCGCATGAGTTGCACTGCAGTCGCGAGGTTGTTTGTCATTCGATAGGCAATGGAGAACTTCGTCGATGAACTGTTGTGACGTGGTTGCTGATGTGGAAGTTATTTCACTTATTTGTGTACAACTGGTTTGCGATTGACATACAACTGGTGTGCAACTAGTTTGTGATTGATGTGCAACTCATTTGCGACTAGAATGCAACTGGTTTGCGATTGACATACAACTGGTTTGCGACTTGGTTATCATTTATAGAGTTGTAGATTATAGAAATCTACAAATTGTAGAAATCTACAAAGTGTAAAAATCTACAAAATATATAAATATTAGAATTTCACTATCAAAATTCATTACACAAGAATGCTATAACTTACCATTCTTATCTATACAAGCTGATGGTATTCTTGACAATCGATATGGGACAATTGAATCGATTTTCAGTCATGTTCTAGTTGCATTGCACTTGTTCTCTAGTTGCATTTGAATCATTTTTTAGTTGCACTGTAGTCGGGCTCTAGTTGCATTATAGTTGATTCCTAGTTGCATTTGAGTCATTTCTAAGTTGCAATCTTCTAGTTTTTAGTTCCAGCCTGTAATCAGAGCAATTGCATTTTTCCACGGTGGACTCTACTTCGTGGATAGCTGTCTACATGGACAACTGCGATGAATACTGGATGTAGAATACCTCATGTCAGTTCTTCTGTTACAATATTGTAACCCTATTCTTCATTTTCCGACTACTTTGCAACTACAACTACATACACGTGAAATTTGGTGCAAATACAGAGGGCTACAGTCGCATCTCAGTTGTATAGGACACATAGTCGCATCTCAGTGGGTTGCAATGGACACGTTTTTCTTCTAGTGTTTCCTCAACTTCACTTCACTCAGAGGTGGGGTGCTAGAGCTTGGTCTTTTCCGGTTCAGCCGCGGCATGAGGGCGGCTCTACCCGGATTCACTCTCTTCTGACCTAACAAGGGTGTGCTTACACTCTGGTCTTCCGCTCCACCTGCAAACCAACCTCCTTGCATGCTCACACTCTCAGCCTCTCACTGTTCCGTATCCGCTCGCGCTCAAGTCTCTCCCACTCACGCCCGGAGGCGATCTCTCCGTCTCACACCTCTCACTCACTACCGGACCCTCTCGTACCATCAACTCCTCGCCGTCGTAAACGGAAATGATCAGATGCTAAGACAGAAAACGACAACACGCGAAAATCAAAGACCTGAAAATGGGCAGGGTCAGGCCTTATATAGTCCTGACGCCCTGGATTGGTCATTATGACAGGTCGGTCATCCGGTCCAGTCCTTGTCATCCGGTTCTCTCCAATCCGATCAAGGAGAATCCGGTTGGAATTCCCTTTCGGTTGGAAATCCAATCCGGTCCACTTTTACCTAGAACCAGATTAGTTCCGTAAGGTTCTCTTGTGACTATTTTTGATTTATCTCCCTCCCTTTAGCTGGATCCGGATACCTGTTTCCAATTTCCGTTCCACTCAAAAGGTAAACGAAAAAAAATCAAAAATATGAGTTGTCACACACAGCATGAGTGGGTTCTGTCCCCGTGAAGAAGTTGTGGAAGGAGCTCTGCGGGCCCTGCCGTTCATCGAACGCAAATAGAAATACAATGAAGACATTGTATTCCGAATCCTTGGGAGCCGGCTTTGGAAAACCATCCGTGTGGTCTGGAATATAGTTGATGACATGCCAATCCCACACCCTCACACCACTCTCCGCCATCCGCAGTTCTACGTGAGAGATGATGTCGTGGAATCCTTGCGCATCCGTGATTAGGACTGCAGGTGATCGGGCTACCACACGACTCTAGACAGGGTCAAAGTACTCAATGGTGTCGAAAACCCTCCTCAGCTTCTGACTCGCCAAAAATATGGCCCGCGTTCCAAGGCTACCGACCTTAAAGAGAAACCAGAAGTACATGTGCGTCTTACCCTCACCACGCCATGTCTTCACCGACGCATCTGATAGAATGGCGTTTATATCCCATGTCCGGTGATCGAGAATTCGACAGGAATAATCCTGCGTGAATTCATTGCAAATGGCGGCCTCCACTGCATCTTCACAGTGGGTCTTCATGAAGCGTGCCTACATGGATTTCACCGCTGGTGGATAGTCGTTGGGGTCAATAGTTTTGTTCAGGGCCTTTGTCCACCCCTCTAACCACTCCTTCCCGACCTGTGTTGCCATATTCTTATCCACCCACAGTTCGAGTTCCGCATGGGTGATTTTCTTCTTCGCCGCGAACTCGTCGAACTCCTCTGCAGTGTACGGGATGTATTCTGGCTTCTTGCTGGGCAGCGGGTGGTCCAAATAGTAGCACATGAGCTCATTCTTCATGGCCCTGATTTTCTTCTCACGGGCTCCTGCTTGCTGGATTGAAACGAGTGGTTTGCCCCAGTCATCCCTCATGACCTTCGAATTCTTCATGCACACCGTCCCTGTCTCAACTAGGCCGGCTAGATAGTTCACGTCTTCTGGACGGAGGCCGTATAGTAGCTTGAAGTCCTGTGCTACAAAAGGTTTCCGCTTGGCCTTCGAATCGGGGCCGGTTCCGTCTGGAAGTTCAAATCGGAGGAACCTCTCCTCAATCTTTATCCACTGGTTAACGTCAGCGTCATTCTCCATGAACAGCAGCGGAATCCAGAGATCTGCATGGTCGTTGCCCTTCGACCCTACGAAAATAGTTGACATCACTGGATAGAAGGCCTGTATGTTGAACACAGGAGGTTAGCGTAGCAACATGCAAGACCGACATCGACCATGGGGAGATCTCCCCATGCTCTACATGAAATTCGTGTACTGCCTATGATTACCAGTTATCGGGAGATCTCCTACTGACCGTCATGACAAGAGTGTCCTCACGAATTCCATACATCGGGACATTTTCGGCTGCTGTACACGGATGAGTGACCTCACGTCGACGACAAATTATCGGGAGATCTCCTGATGATGAACATCATGCACTGCAAATGAAGCATACAATGTCGCCGACTGAATCGCACTCAACAACGATAGGAAATTCAAATGAACTGTGCATTCGTTCCACTTACAAGGTACTCAGCCGAGTGCCCTCTTCCTCCATATGATGGTTGGAGGCTTCCCATGTCCCTCCACCTGATCCAAACATGCAAGAGTTGTTGAGTAAAGCTCTGCTCCCGTTGCTCCCCAACGATGTTCTGATTTAACGCCCTTAACAGGTGGATGATGTCATTCTTCGTTAAATCATATTTCTGCTAGATGGGGATGATGTTGAACGTGGAGGCCTAGGGCACGTCAATAGGGGGGATCTCTTCACTTTCGATGAGTACCTTGTGAACTTCGATAGTGTGTTGCCCACCAATGATGTAATAGTGGGACTTCTCTGTCAGACTAGAAGACTTGGGGCACGTATCCCAGAATGTGACCTCCCCACTCTGACCATGTGGGCCCTGCTTTAATGGAAGAACAGTTATGTACATGTTCTCCGACTTGTAGTCTGCATCCACTAAAATTTGGTTGCAGATTTTTTTCAGCCGACTCCTCTCAATTCCTCTGTATACAAGTCTTCCAAGAGGAGCCCAGTGCAAGTACCTGAAATGTACACGAAGCAATTTACCGTCCACATTGGTAAACGCTTTCTTGCCCCACTTATACAATGGCGTGAAAACTTGCTTGTAAAGCTTGTTCATCGCCTTCATGTCATCTGGGGAGAGCTTATTGACTTCAACATCAGTCATGCTCACAACTTTCTGAATACTGAGGACGACTGGTGCTTTGTCCTTCTTCGGTCTTTTCAAGACAACCTCGTCAACCTCATCTCTAGGAGCTCCGATGGACAACTTCCTCTTTGAGCCCTTCTTCATTGGAGAAGGTTTGGGGGCTGAACCTACACTTGCAGCAGTTCCAGGTTGTGTATGCCGCATTTGGTCCTCAACGATGTCCCATTCGTTGCTCATTTCGTCAGGAGTCCAAAATTGATTATCGTCTCTCCTGTTGAGCATTCCCTATCGCGTGAGCGTCTCGCACATTTCCATACTCATCTTCGCATAATTGAGGATTAATCCATATTTGATGGATTCATTGGATTTTGGAATCTTCTCCTCAATCATGAAAAGCACAGTGCGGTTATCCAAGCCCTGAACCTCTAGGATGTCTATTCCAATGGTGGTGTGCTTTTTCCCCATGTACTCTAGCTTTAGGCATATGTGAACTCTGGAGTTCGGCAATTCCATCCACTATAGACCCCATGCTGAGACTTTCTCGTTGCATCGGAAAACTGCCGCCAGGTAGTGACTGCCGCAATATTGAAACGTGTGGACCATGAAGTCCACAAAAGCGACAAGCCTTCTAGGTGATAAGGCCGGAGCCCAATTCGTCACGACGTTGTCACTACAGAATGAGAAAACCAATGGTTACATTCACTTCCAAAAATGCTTTCCCTTCACGACATACGAAGTACAGAGCTTGGGACTCACATATCATTTGAATTAATCTCTGCTTTATTCAACTACTCTGAAAGTATTGAACCCTATCATCAGAGGATCGTCTCCAAGGATTGGGTCACTTTGCTCCTACATTGGATCGGGAGATCTCCCGATGACCAAGTCCTACTCTTCACGACCAAGGAATATTTCGTTCCCTTAACAAGTGTTGTTCGAGGCTTCAACTTCTCGCAGCCATCCTACATAACCTAATATGAAGTCTTAGTTATCTAGAGACTCGGAGTTCACTCCAATACGATTCTTATATGGAATGATATCAATTATTCACTTCAACGTCTACTGCTACTACATTTTGAACTGTATCCGGAGATCTCCCGATGATGACATCTTCCGATGCACAGCATGGGTGTCCATTGACATGGAATAGACTATCAGGTTTCATTCATTTCCCTACAAGTAGTTATGCTAGTTCCCATCGGGTGATCTCCTGATGCTTCACTCTTGAGTTGCATTGGGACTACGCATCAGGACATCTCCCCATGCATTACTCTCCCCCGCCGGGGCACTCTGAAGTCATGTACATCGAAATTGAATACTAGTGCTTCTACTAGTGCATTGGGAGAACTCCCGATGCCTTCTTCTCCCCCAATGAGGCTCCCTAAAGTTAGGTAGTCCAAAACCGCATACTACGTCTTCTGCTTCATATTATCGGGAGATCTCCTGATGGATGGAAATCTGCATACTCATCCTAGGCTTGCATCTCCTTCTACTCACAATACTCCTACTCATTCTCTTCTCTGCTTACCCACTGTCTTGGATACAAATTCCATCGAGAGGTCTCCCGATGGCCTGTTCCACTGCCGTGTCTTTGCCATCCATTACGTCTGAATTAATACAGGTTGTCTCAGAGCTTCCGCAGCCAATTCATGGCTGTGCATTATCGGGAGATCTCCTGATATACGGTCTTAGGATACCTTACACAAAAAAATAATTCCCCTCCTATAGGATAACCTTCTCCACATCTTCGGATGCGCGGGTTTAGGGCATCCGGAAATTCCCTGATGTATGCAACATTTACAATTCTAACTACTGCATACGATTTTCTTGACAATACCTGCGACTGTTTGCTTAAGTGCTTCTTGCATCGGGGGTTAGGTATCTACAGGACATTCAATGACAACTTCAGGTGCAAGAAATGCTTGGACATTGAGACTTATGGATTTTCCCACTCGCGGGGGATTTCAAGGTCTGCCGACGTTGCCATTGTCCATGAAGATTACGAATTCCAAGCGCTTCCTGTACACCTAAATTGAAAAACACAATGTTTGAGAACCCAAAAAAAGTATAGTTACAAGAATCCAGAATCAAACTTGACTATACCTTGAACCACAAATTCTTATACTGCATCATCCTTAACCTTCTTTCATTTCTGGGACGAATTATGCTTAATTAGACTGCATGCACAAATCCATGTTCCTCACCTCTATACAAGCCTTGAAAGTGTGACGACCTTTCTGATTAGGTGTCCCTCAAGCTTCACTGTAAGCTCCCAAGAACTTGGAAACAAAGAAACTAAGGCGCCAGGTGATTGAAACAAAGACTTCCTATTTCCACACGTCAAAAGCAAGTTCCTACAAGTGAGTGACCGGGAATGCCAAGTGAAGAGATAAGTTCTCTCCACATGCAAGGACCTTAGTTTAAAATTGAACCCACCTTAATGACACACATTCAAGTGAGAAGTCACTGACTACAACTACAACACGAAAATGCAACTTCAGTGAATCAAACAAGGAGCGGGAGAAAATACAATATTCATGAACTGACTAGAACTGCTGATGAAAGCCCGACAATTTCTGACTAAATAATACTATGCTTCACAGGGACTACATCAACGAGTTTCTACGTGCTTGGATTGGGCCGACAGCTCCATGCCTTGCAGTTTGCCACAAGTGAACACAAGTCCAAAACAAAAATGCAACTTCTGATTGAATCAATGAACCTTGGATCGGGAGAAAAACAGGTGACTAGGTGCCGAATCAAGTGACTAGAATTGAACTACTACGTGGATGGGTGCGACTAATTCTAATACAATGCTTGACAGTATCGGGAGGTACATGTGCGTGGGCCGAAAGTTCTATGCCTACCAACTTCCAACAAAACCGAAAGCATGTACATTAGAGACTTACCTGCTTCAATGTCGCGTCCACCGGAACAAAAAACCGCCAAATTTTGCTTCCTAGACCCGCATACGCCAAAGAGAGAGGTCGCCCCCACGTCGCAACGAGAGAAACGCCGATGCGCTAGAAGCGGGAGCATAGACCGACTGGGAGCGGGAGCGGGAGCGGGAGCAAGCACGAGGTCGAGCGCACAGAAATCGAGAAAATTCAAGACGCTGCAGCATCGGGCGGAGAGCACAACGTGCGGGAGGGAGACGAAAAGGGACACTATGCAGGAGGAGAGGGGCCATCGAGAGGAGAGGGGGGCCATCGGGAGGAGAGGGGGCGGCCATCGGGAAGGAGGGGACAAGTGGAGGCGGCGGCCTTATGATGACCCTGTTGCACATGGAAGTGACTTGCGGTTTAGGGTCAATCATTCGTGTCAGGGTAATTGCTTGGTAAGTGAATGTAATAACTAGTAATTAGTGGCTATGCTGATTACAAAGCACAACCCAATGGTAAAATTTGAATTCGCATTCCCACCACTTGGGTACACATTAGTAGACACTATTTCTCAAGTATAGGATAATTATAAGTTCTTGAAAAAACTTCATTTACAATTACACATCATTTCACAAAATTGTCATGAAAAAAGAATAAGCCTAAAATTATGAATTAAAGATTGGTGAACCCAAAACTAGATTTAAACCACTTAAATTGAAGAGTAGTGGTGATACAATACATGTAACACTACTTACAACAGTAGTAACATAATACTAATGATTGTAATGAATATCCGTATTGTCGTAGTGAGTTCACGAGGATTAGTATAAAGTATTTTGAATAAGGTATTTTTTTTTACACATTTTAATTACTAAATATTGCACTATGTGCTCGTAGTTCATGTCCACGGTGCTTACCAATTAATTTAATTATTTATGGGTGTATCATACCTACTAAAATGATCTAGACACTCCAATGCCACATTTAACTACTTTGGGACTTTCCAAAGTCCAAAATTAATAATGGTAATCGGGAAAAAAGAATTTGCCATTTGGCAATAACCTAAAACATCAGGAGATTTTGTAATGCATCCGGAGATATCTACATAACATCCGGAGATATCTGCGTAACATTGGGAGATTCTGTAATACATCTGGAGATATATGCAAAACATTGGGAGATCTATTAAATCATCGGGAGATCTCCTGATGATATGATTTCGAGCCCTCTGCATGTTTTGTCCAAAATTAAGTACATAGTCTGGAAGTAATTAAAGTGTGGAAAAAAATATTGAGTATGGAATCAAAAAAGTGTGCCAAAAAATTTAGTGTGAAAAAAAAATGTGCAACAAAATATAGACAGTGGCAAAAAATACAAAGCATGGGAAAAATAAAAAATAAAAAAAGTGTGGAAAAAACAATAGAGTGGACAAAAATAAAGAGTGGAAAAAGATACAAAGTGTGGACAAAAGTATATTAGAGTGTGGAAAAAAATATTAATAGAGTGTGGAGAAAAATGGTGACTGTAAAAATAACTATACCGCCCTTTAAAGAATAATTGTAGAAGGTGGACAGCAATACTAAAATTGAAAGTAAATGTGAAATCCCAACTTCGTATGTTCATTACAAGTACTACGGCGGCGGAAAATAAAGTTGAAAGTGACCAAATGTACTGAACGTCGAAAAACTGTAGGATTAAAAAAAGGCAACTAGAGGCATACACTCTAAAAAGAAATTAAGAATGACATGATAAAGTGAAAAAGTCCAGCTAGTTTTCAAAAACAATTTACAAATATGACATATTCATGATATGTTCTTCATATGTTTTGTGATACAAATGTACTTTACTGCCTAATCAATCAGTAAACACTTGACAACAATAGAAACTGTAGACTACATCATCTTCAAAAATCGGCCTTTGAAAGCCCACAAATCTTGAATTGTTTTCCTAAACCCTTTTAGAAATTAATTTTTTATCCAAAATTTATTGAATTATATATATAGATTCATATCTTGCAATGTTCCCTCACTAATATAAAGTTCTCAAATCTTGCTATGTACCCAAAATCACAGAATGTACCTAAACGCCTACACTAGAAGCCTCTAACATAGAATTGGCAAAAAGTTTCCAATTACAACATACTGTAAATCACGATTTGTGGAGAAATTCATTGCCCTCAAATTCATCTCTAAATTGTTAATTCCAAAAGCTAAAACCAATTGTTCATAAAAGATCTACTCACACTCTAATCAATACATACCATACTCATTACCAAGGTAGTCATCGCTATAGAAGATTACCCTAAACCCTAAAAATCTAAATAAGAAGCTTATACCCTAAATCCTTAAACTTCTACATTGTATAGGAATAAATAAAAAATGAGCCCGTAAACCCTACAATAAGGACCACGTATCCCCGACCCTAAACCGTTCGGAGAAGATCATAGCTTTAGAATGCTAGAACCATGACCTCCACCCTAAATCCTAAAACACACCCTAAACCCTAAACCCTAAAACATGTAAGGAATTAGGCCTCAACCCCTACAATGAGGAACACCTATCCCCGACCCTAAACCGCTTGTAGAAGATCATAGCTTTTGAATGCTAGAACCATGACGCCCACCCCAAACCCTAAACCCTAAAACATGTAAGAAATTAGGCCCAAACCCCTACAATGAGGAACACCTATCCCCAACCCTAAACCGCTTGTAGAAGATCATAGCTTTTGAATGCTAGAACCATGATGCCCACCCTAAATCCTGAAATGTACCGTAAACCCTAATCTCTAAATCCTAAACCCTATAGTAAGGACCACCTACCCCCGACCCTAAACCGTTTAAAGAAGATCATAGCTTTCGAATGCTAGAACCATGACCATTGATCGTAAACCCTAAACCCTGATGTTGAACCCTGGAAGTACTAAATAATTCTTGAATTGTAAACCCTGAACCGGACTTCGTAATATAGTTGTCATTTTTAAAGTGTTTTTAGGAGGATGTGAATTGACAATATTTCTTTTAATAAGAATTTGAAGAATTTCATATCAAATGATATGAATAAGAAAAAGATGATATTGTAGGAGTGAATGCATTACTGTATGATGTTTACTTCTCATGTTATTCAAAAATTAATGTATGAAATCAAGAAACTATGGTTTTGCATGTTCAGTATGGATTTCAAAATTATATTGGGATTTCTAGTTTCTCATGGAATTGCAAGTGGAATGGAGTCGAATCATTCTACCCTAAACCATTTTTATGCCCTATTGTCATACTACTAAAATCACGAAGACCTCTACAATATCACATTTTTTTAATTCAACATTATTATGAAAATAAAATATCTTGTGTAATATGCCATATTGAAAATATATATAATGACATACAGAAAATGGCATATGTGATACCTCATCTTCGAACTTTTCAAAGTGTATGATGTTACCAAAATGCAGTGGTTGCTCAGAAGAATTGATATTACAATGGATCGATATAGTAACATAAATTAATTAGAGAGGTGGCATTTTGATTGTTAATTGTGGCTTCAAACTTCATCCAAATATTACAACTATGCATACCAAAAATGAACGTACTTGTAAAGATTTTAATTCTAAGAATTTCATTATAATAAAAAATAAAAGACTATAATGTCCCTTGAGCAAAGCAAGCGCCAACTATGTAATATGATGTTATTGAATATATTTGATATTATAAGAGGACAATGGCTTGTCCAAAATCACATCTTTAAATCCTATAGAATGACCGAAATACGATGCTCATTGAAGAGAGGTGAAATTAGAATGTGAAAGGGAAGTGATAATTATAAGGAAATTGGAATTTCATTGCTTCTTTAGGCTTCAGACGTCATTGCACTTTTTTAATGTAGTGATCTTATGAGTTATTAACGTTTTTAATGTTAATGTGTTATTATAACTACCAAATGAATTGAAAAATTTGTTAGGTTAAAAAATTATAATTATAAAATTTTTGAATACAATAGTATGGTGTATGCGTAGCGTAGGAAGTGCCAAGTACTAGTAAATAATGAATTAAAATTGTAACTACTCCTTAGCATTGTTAAGGTTTGTCCCTACGTTTATGAGGTTGGTTCTAATCTTCATAATTATTTGGCTTTTGGAGTTTGGTAAGTATGCAATGAACAAAAAATAATGGGTGATGTCCAAAAAAAGGTGACCTTCTTGTAAAATGGTGTGTAACTGTGCCAGTGACATGGCACTGTTCGAAAATGTACATATATAGTAGATGACTAAAATGTACATGTGTACTAGATGTCTGATATGTACACCTTTCTTGCATTTCTAAAATCTATAGTAGTCCTACATAGTGTAGATTACATGATTTGAAATGTATACCGATGGTAGATGTCTATAATAAATCTTTACCTATGCGAGATGGCACTTGGAAGTACTACCATTTCAACAAAATCCGCCAATGAAAACAGCACATGGAAGATCGGCATTTTAATAGAACTATGAATTATAGTTTGCAATTGTTAAGAAAAGAAATGAACTCATGTGTATTCTATAAAAAGAATTCAAATTTACGTCAGCCTATCAAGGGAAGGCAAGGAAGAATACGTTGTCTGGTAATGTGAAACGGAAAATGTTGGCAGACTTTCATATAATATTGAAGATTTAGGAATTTTGGGTACACATTTCCATAGTATTCCAATACACTTTTATATTGTTGAATTAAAAAGCATTAGTTGTTCTATTTTCTTGAATGCCTATGGAAATGTAGCAAAGTACCTTGGGAACACTTTAATACAATGAGATGTTTTTGTTTCATGATGTAGTGTGAACTGAAATTAACCCTAGCAGTACTGACTGGAAATCGCATAATGCTTCCCCAAATTATGATTGATTCGCTACCCGAACATACGAAGCAAGTGGTAGTAGTCGAATAATACTGGCAGTGAAGGAGGCGAAGACCTTGTAGATCACGAGCAGATTCCAATGTGGACTGCACGTACCCCCCCCTCTATTGCTGCAGGAACGGATTCCGCATTTCACATAACTATCAAATTGAAGTTCCACACGTAGTGGGTCAGAGGTGCGCGGTCTTCGAGAATGCAATGAACATTTGGAAGTTAGAACTGGATCTTCAGATCCAATCAACAGCGGCGCGCGGACTTCGACAATGCAGAGAACATTCGAAATGCAAGTTGTACGCACCTCTCCAATTCGTGGCGGGAACCTGTGTCTCCAGAATCACAGGCCAATTCTGTCAAAACTAGCGACCTCCCTGGAGCTCCCTCTTTTGCACACGTGAAGGTGTTGGCGTATAGTGGTTGGGAGGCGTTTCGCTGCGTCCCTACACCTAGACGTTTTGAGCCGCGGAGTTGCGGATCAAACACTCAGACGATAGTAGGGTATGACATCCGCAAACATTGGTCATTTGAATTGTAGTGTTTCTTTGGGATTTTTGCCTACTTCTTATCGCAGTGCTGTTACTAATGTAGCACAAACACAGTGACAATGCCCCTTAGTGATGGATTGGTGCTAGTCGAGTTTGAGAGGTTTTTCCAAGTCCACCGTCGAAAACCTCAAGTCACGAGTTCATAGCTTTACTGTACTCCTGTTACGCATGCGGTAAAATATGTGAAGCAGCAACATTGAACCACGGAGGTAATGTAGTGTAGATCAAAAGCTTCAAGAGTGCCATTGTGTGATGGAGTCGCGGAACTACAATCTTGAATCCCTCGGACCTATAGGTCATGACAGACTTGTTAATGTGATTAGAAACCAAACGCGGTTGTGTGCTAGTGACAGTCTATTAGCAATTCTATATTCAATTTTCGCGCATGAGTGGGCATATATGTATATATACTATACGTGCATTGCGTATCCTGCCGGTGGTACAGACGATGTCTATATCCATCAGGAGATTTCCCAATGGCATCTTCAGTAGATTCCGTAGTGCGCATCGGGAGATCCCTCGATGTCATACTTTGTAGTATACATTGTTCCCATCGAGAGATCTCCCAATGGCATCTTCTGTAGTTTCCATTGTTTCCATCGGGAGATCTCCTGATGTAGACTTTTGAATTTCCATGGTGGTCATCGAGAGATCTCCCGATGGATTTATCCGTATTTTCGTGTAGGAAGCGAAGGGGGGTCTCCCGTTGGATGCTCCTGCATTGTTTTGTAAGATACCATCGGGAAATCTCCCGATGGCCTGTCGCGTAATATTCTGGAGGAGGATGTCGTGAGATCTCCCGAAGGTCCTTCTTGTATTCTCTTGGAGAAGGCCATCGGGAGATCTCCCGATGGCCTCCCTGGAATATTTCTACTGGAGGCCATTGGAGGATCTGCCTTTAGCCTGTGGCATATTCTTAGTGGAGGCCATTCGGGGATCTCCCCATGGCTTCCACTGGATTTTTGAGTAGGTCATCAGTAGATCTCTCGATGAAAATTTCATTAGCCCTCGTATTGTGGACGTTGGGATGTCTACCGGCATACTTTTATGGAATTTCTTGATTATAATTCGCATGTCTTCAATTCATGGTCGTTTTAGTGATTCTTGTCACGAGGCCCTCGGAATTTACCGTTCGTCTTTAATGTAGATCGCTTGATTTGGCCATCGGGAGATTTTCGGATGTCCTCTTCATCAGTTCACTTCTTGGGCTTCTGGGAACAGAGTCTTCTGTCATGTATATAGGTCGTTTGAAGTGGCCATTTTGGGATCTCCTGTTTGGGTGCATGATGTTCTGGTTCTCTGTCACTTGGAGATTATAGCAGTCTGCGTATTTATGAAGTGCATGCTTGGTTTGCACTTCGGCATCGGGAAATCTCCCGATGCTGATACGACATATCTCTCTAATTCGTCTCCACCGTCAATTTGGAGTCTACATTTCTGTTACAGTCCCTGACTATGAATTTTATCTTATTCCTATCCTTTCTGCGTGAGCTTCCTTTTCTAGCTGTGTGACTAACTATATTCTCTCCCTTTTCACTTTCAGATTTCAATCTTAAACAGCACATTTGAAGATATGGTTTCAGGGGATATGCAGTCTGATGGAATGGCTTCTGCACCTCCGGAGCTTAATGACGCAGTGATGCCATACATTGGACTATTCGAAGAGGAGTGTGATTCGCAAGAGTCTTCTGCCAGAACGTCCCCGATGTTGAAGAATGGTGACTCTGTAAAACTGTTTCTTGACGGATTCGATGAAGTAGGATCAGGGTCCATTGTGGAGGCTCGACCTCAAGGCCAATGGCTTGGTGTAGCCATTCCGGTTGAGCCATGGACTTTCGTTCTATTACGCTCACATTCCTTTATTCCTAAGGCAGAGCAATGTCGATTAATGCCTTGCCAAAGGGGTTTGTCTACTTTGATGGATGCGCTAGACCACACTGTTTTATAGAGACTCAGCGACGTCGTGATATCATCGGGAGATCCCCCGATGGATGCACGTCCTTATATTTCCCTGGAGGACTGGGCGGGGCTAGAGGTGCACCTTAGGGATTCTTCTGGAGTGCATCTTTGCTTTGGTAGAATTCACTGTTGGAGGCCAGAGGATCATTTCCAGGATACTACACTAGGTGAGGAGCACATAGGTGTTACAGTGTTGGACGTTTTCGTTAGTAACCCAGAGGATATAATGACGCATGCTCGATGGCCCATATCAGATTGCTGGTTCCCAAATGGTTGGTTGTTGAAGGAGACAGTGGACCACTTTGCATCCATTCCTAAAATGCAGGATCCTCTGTCCTACCTTGGTGGAAGAGTGAAGGCACCTTATCGCTTCCTGGTCCGAAGGCCTAGTCTGCAGTTGAGAGACTCACCTTTCACACGCAAAACAACAGATGAAGAAATCCGTCGGGTCAGTGCTGAGAAATGCTGCGGTGGTCGCTGTTGCCAATTTTTTTATCAAGAGAAAACGTTGAAAGTTAGGCAGGTGTTCTGGTTGAAGTCCTTCGAGGAGCGCCGCCAGTACGGTATTGCTGTTGGAGGTCAATTGCACTCAATAGATGGTACTACTCGGAAGCGGAAGTACATTACGTTAGAAGGGACGGAAGTATGTGGCACGGCATGGTACATAATTCACGGGATCCCAAAGTCGACCTATCACAATTACGTTGAGATGTATAAGCGAGGCGTGGTTTCGACAACACATGGAAATAAGGGGATTAAGCGGCCTAGAGTTCGAACAGTGCAGGTTACTGGAACAATGAAATCAATCATTGACAGCAACTCTGACCAAATGCCCCACCAAATGCGATGCATTGGAAACGGAAGAGTAGATACACTGAAATATCTGCCTGTTGGGAACAACTGGAAGCGTGTTCAAGCCGACGCCAACGAGGTAATTTAGTACATACTCACTTCTATGTTTGCAAGTCTTTAGATCAGACCCTTTCCACAACCATGGCTTCTCCATTACATGTTTGCATTCATCGGGAAATCTCCCGATACCTTTTGTCATGGAGAGATCCCCCAACGGTGACATCCAAAATCAATATCTAGAGATGCCCGCGTCTTGCACCGTTTTGGTATTCTAGAAAGTCCAACACTACAAGAGTGTGTTCGGTTTCGTCGCTTACTTGTCATGTGATGTTTGCAGTTGAAAAGGAACTACGACTACCCTACTGTCAATTAATAAACAATTAGTACAGTACAAGAGCAACTCAAGAATGCGTATGCAGAAGCTCTTTGAAGTTCCTTCGCAAAATGCGCTGCATCTGTCGACGTACAACAATTCATCGTAATATCAAGCACATCCATTGGCTGCGCAATTCATATTTGCATTCATCGACCACTCTACCGATAACTATTGTCAACGACTAATCTGCTCATAACTCTTGCCATCAACTAATCCAGAACTCCTACCATCGGGAGATCTCCTGATGTTATCATTGGAAGATCTTCATCAATGACGCAAATGTTGTACATGCTTTCACTGTTCTGGGCAATCCTACAGCGTTCAGTTTTGTCGCTAACTTGTTATGAAATTCCATTTGCAGTTGAACAGGGACTATGACCTACCTGTTGTCAACCAGTCTACAATTAGAAGAATAAAGAAGGAGCACTTCAACAATGTCTACATAAAACCTGTGGAAAGTTCATTTGCAAAATGCACAACATGTGACGACTTGCAGCAGTTCATCCTCAAATCACCAAAGGGAGGCCCCCAGTACATTGAGTTCATGAAGCAACGAACCCAACATCTTAATCATCAAGCATCATGTCGTCGTTTGTATGCCTCGTGGCGTGAGGAGTCCAAGAGAAACCCTCAAGAGATTTTGTGCATTATTCATGACAAGATGGACACCTCAAAGACGGCTTTGCCAAGAATGCGTGTGACGACAAAGGCGACGCAAGGATTGGGTCAGTTCCCCTTCAGCGTGACTGGAATGGTGGCATATGGACATGGTGATGGTGCATATGCCCATTATGCCCCATCATGTTGGCCGGGAGACTCGAACTTCACGATTTCTTCTTTGGCTAGACTCTTTTGGCGACTTGAAGGTGTATCAATTCAAGAGGGGGGGGGACCTCTTTTCGTATCCACCGCCTAATGCTTTTTTTGAGGCTTTACTTAGAGGGAAATCTAGGTGCATGGATAGCTTAAAGTTCATTGAACCTAGTGATCGACGTGGATCCCTCCCCCTTCCCAAGAAGCTTTACCTTCAGCTGGACAATTCTACAAAGGATAACAAGAACCAGTACCTCATGGCATTCTTGTCCTTGCTTACGGCTCGAGGTGTCTTCAAAGAAATTCAAGTTGGGTTCCTACTAGTTGGACACACTCACGAGGACATTGACGCTTACTTCAGCCATCTCTCAAAGTCTTTGAAGAGCAAGAATACTTTTGTTGTTGCTGATCTCATGAAAGCCTTCATGGAGTCCCAAGAACTTTCATTTTTGCCAGAGTTCATATAGGAGGTGGGTGACTTCAAATCCTTTGTCAAAGGTTTCTTGTGCAGTGGCACGGCACATATAACTAGCTCAAGGGAAATGCATCTCTTCAAATTCTATGTGGATGCTGGGGGGGTCCCCGTTATGAAGTATAAGAAGTCAGCAAACGATTCAAACTGGCTACCATTTGATAGACCTTCTCGATGCCTATGGAAAAAGGACAGTCGAGGTAAGTCCATGCTCCCTTTAGGTTGTCTAAAGCCTACCCCATTTAAGCCCATGTGGGATAATAAAGTTCCCAATTCCTTCGGGAATCAAAAGAAGGTGTGGGAATCCGGAATCCGGAAACGAATCAATAATGCAAGAAATAGGTGCGAAAAATAGAAAAAAATAAAAAAATTATAGTTAGAGTGTGATTTTTGGACCAGATAACTTGAATTAGGAAATAAGCGTTCCGACACCACCCGTATCCAGAACTTATCCGGATCCGGAATCCGGACTCATCCGGAACACAAGAACCTACCGTATAGGTCTCGTAGCTACAGAAGTAGGATACCGTTGATACAACGGACCTATAGCCGTTGTCCTTAAGACCGTAGAGAGACGGTTTAGTACTTAAGCCGTCTTCCTAGGGTTTCCTCTTCACTTTTCTGTTCTGTGTCCCCGAGACTGTTTGTGTGAGTAGTTGAGAGAAAGAGTGGTGAGTTAGCGACTGAGGTAGAACTACTTTCCCTTCGTTCTCACTTAGATCTTATGGCATCCGGACTAGTACGGAAGATAGCGGTATTTGCCCGGGTTATCTCTTCGGCCATTCCGGATAGCCCGAAACTACACAAGCAGTTAGAGGAGGACTTGACTAGGTTAGGATGTGTCGGTTTACTACACCGACCATGGAACCTCAAGAGTGAGGAGATGATTCAAGAGCTACTTCACGGTGTTCCGAATCAGTATGAGCTCACTTTGAGAGGACGACCAGTCGCGTGGACCGAGGACATCTGGGCGGACGTCTATCAGTTCCGGAAGAGTGGGAACGGTTTAGCATTGAGGACGGACCGTTTTGTAGCTGGGAAGTTCACCGGGTCTGCCAACCCTAAGGATGGATTTGCTATCAGCGAGTGCAAGGACGAGAGACATAGGCGGATCCTAGAGTTTCTGATTCCGATCTTGTATCCGGAAAAGCCAACGCGGGTTACCATTACGGTGGCCAATACTATCTTTGGGGCTATGGAGAACCGAGTAGTGCACTAGGGTAGGGTCATAATCGGGATAGTGGCTAAATTAGCGGATCATGTGACTCGAGCTAAGGCGAGTCCAGTTAGCACCTATTTGTTTCATCTGTACCATCAACAGGAACTTTTGAGTGCGGCGGAAATAATTCAGTTTGACACCGGAAAGACGCTCCTGTCATACGGACTTTCCGGGGAGGAAGCGGAAGATCCGGTCGAGTCTGAACCGGAGGAACTTCCCGAGGAACGTCTGACTGACCCAAGGACCAAGAAGAGGAAGTCAACCGATCCGGGGTCGAGAATCAAGCCACCGACGATGGAGAGGGGGGAGTCCAGCAAAGGACCTGAGATGGAAACAGAATCCGCATTTTTCAATGCGGGGCTCGAGTGGATACGTGAAGCCAAGGTACTTCACGACGGGTTGTCAGACTTGGTGATAGATACCGCGGAAGTGTTGAAGGTGGATCCGGATCAGATCGTGGAAGCTGTCAAGTGACTGCCCAAGCCGGAGGATCTAAAGAAGAGGGAGGATCGGATCCAGGAGTTGGAGGCGGAACGGAACCTACTCCAGACCCGAGTGAATTGGGCGGAAGGGGAAATGGTAGCTGCGAAGGGAAAAGAGAAGGAGGCTCTCGTTCTGGTCAAGAATCTAACCGGGGCAGTCAACATCAAAGCCGACATCATCACAAAAGCTGCCTTGTTTGACTCGAAGATGATATCGGAAGGCCACATTACCGGAACCAAGGTAGTTACCATCCTCGTAGACTTCACCGCGAGGATAGAGCGAGTTTTCAAGGAGATTCAGAAGTTGTTGGCGGCCATTGACCCAAACCATGCGATGGATTTCTCCACCTTTCCGGAACTTCCTTTTGTCGCAGGTACCCCAGGGAAACCAGTGGCGGATCATGCAACCCGGATGGAGGGCCTGAGGGGGATACTCACACCAGCCGAGCCTTCTGCCAGTAAGATACGGATGACGGAGTTGAATTTGAGGCTAGCCTCGGAACCGGAACCAGAGTCTAGCGCGAAAACGGTTCCGGTGCCATCTAAGTTCTCAACTCCGGAAGTTCCCAAGGCACAAACAATGCCGAATTTGATGACCGGATCATTCAAGGTTCCAGGACAGCAGGTTAGGGGAGATTTCATCAACCGGATCGGTGGGATGACCAATCCGGCTCGGACTAATCCGAAAGGATTTGTGCACATGCAAGAGACCACGCCGGAGAAAGGAAGTGAACCCGCAACATTGGAGGATACAACACCAGAGAAGGAGAAGGAAGTCCAAGTCATTGAAGATTCTGACGAGGAGAGTGCCCACTCCACTTTCGGAACCGAAGGCGACAGCGATCCGTCTCCCACAACGCGCCATATCCAGACGCGGGCCACAGCAAAAACTACGCCAACAAAGACTACGAAGGGGACGCCTACCAGCCAAGCGGGGAGTCGTTCAAAGAAAGGACGGAAGCCAAGACATTAGGGTTGGTAGGAGAAGAAGTATAGGATCCGGAATGGGGTTCCGAGCTTGGACCCGGTTTCCGAAATTTTAGGCGGATAGTAAGGAAATCCGGTTATCTCGGACGGCAATTAGCAATCTTTTCGGATATCTCGGGAGATTCAGGGATTGGTGGCCTGGATTTCCGGGTTTCCTTTTTAGGCTTTTAGGAGTTGACTTTAGGTTTTTGTGTTAGTATTTTAAGGGCAGGCAAGTTAGTGTCTGCCATTCCATTCCATCCTACTCCATTAGATTTTAGTGCTTTCACGGATGTATTACAATTTTCTTCTCTTAATCTAAGTCAGCCAGGATACCTTTAGCTGCACTTTTGCTTAGACAGGGTCTTTTTGGGCTGAGTATATGCATGGATGTATGATCTAGTACTGGAGAAAGAGAAGGGAGGGAGAGAAGGAATCCGGATCTTGAGCTACGGATCATCTGGGGGTGGAGCTAGTGAGAAGGAACACAAAGCTGAGTAAGGGAGTGTAAGTGCGACGTGCTTTTAAATTGCCGGAACGGCAATCCGGATAAGACGGTAGAGGTCCATGCGAGTCCGGAACCAGGAGGGTTCTGTGCGGAGTTAAGCACCCACCAAAGGAAAGGATCTCCCGCTACTTCGGAAAGTCTGCCAACCTCCCCTTGGTAAATTGTCTTCTCCTGGAGATTCTATTCTTTTGGGTCTATAAATTCTGATCCATCGTTGTAATAAGAGAGGTGTGAAAAGTGCTCTGTGTGACCTGATTCTGGATCGGCCAATCTAGAAACTGTGAGAGAATACTCCTCCCTCCTCCTACAACTGTGTTGTCTTGGGTGTGTTGTTTAGTAGATGTAGAGTACAGAGAGGATAATTGTACAAGTGGTGAGTCCCCACCCCTTTCTAGACCAAGGGCGGACCCTCTGAGGGTAAAACAGAGGCAACAAAAACCAGTGACGGAAGAGAGACGGAACTCAGATCCGGGTGTGTCCGGATCCGGAACGGAATCCGGAATGTACTGAGTTTCCGGAACGAGATAGGGTGAGTGAAGAACGAGGATTAAGTGAGTAGTCACGATCCGGATACTTCTAACTTAATCGATATCTTACTAGAAGTTCCCTGGAACGATAATTCGTGTCATCTTGCAACCATTTGTCGTTGTAAGGATACTTACGGCTAACTGCGCGTACGACAGAAGGCTAGGAAAAAGGCACGGAAAGCTACTGTGAATAAGGGTTTCATATTGTCTGGACTTGAGAAGTACATTCAATACTGGCGGAACAGAATGACAAGGTGTAAAGGATTTGCAAGTGCATTTGGTCCATACGTAGAATACTGGAAACATGTGCTACACGAGTTGAAGGAACCACCACCCGAAAGTCTTTCGGAGTTGCTGGAAGGCTTTTGGCCTAAGCATGATTGGAGAGCATTGGATGATGAAACCCTTAGCCAAGGAGGTAGGGTGAATCCTATTGATATGGTTCTTGAAGAAGAAGAAGAACCGGAACCTTATTGTGGCCCTGCAAATGAAGCACCAAGGGAAAGCTTCAATCCTTGGGTTGACATTCGTCCAGGGTCATGGGTTCTTCTCAGACCCGAAGATCCTTCAATGTGTGATGTCTGGCAAGGAAGAGCATTGTCTGAAGTGAACATGGAGCCGGGGCATGAGATGAACGGGAAGTTCATGCTCCGATATTGGAGACTCGATAATTCTGAACGGACGTTGGAATTGAGTTACCGAAATTGTTGGTACGGAAAATGGGTAGTTGAAGAAACCGCTCCCACTTGGGTGGATGCATCTTGTGTAGTATACGCGACTTGGTCTAAGATAGTCCATCCTAAATCACGGACTATTCCTAAGAAAAGTAGAGAGGCGGCCCTTGCAAATTTGAATAGGGCAAAGGAGGTGGACCCTTGATGAATTACAAAGTCCTTTTTAGTGTAGCTAACGGGAGATATCCGGATGCAATCTTCATTCGATGTCACCATAGCAATGTTGATTTTTTTTGCACACAGGTCTATACTTCTTTGCAGTTACTCATTAATTTTTTTTTAAGAGGTTTTGCATGGGAAGTCTCGATGTTCGAATGGAGAGTAGGCTATGATGTTCAAGGCGTGCAAAAGTAGCTTGTGGGAGTCATAGCAGATGCTTAGGCTCCATTACCTTAGGTAACTACTCTCTTTCATTTGTATTGTGGATCTTTTAAGAGATCATGACATATTAGATTGCTATGACATAGTTCTATTACTTCTAATGTTAGCATTCTTAATATCATTTCTAATTAATTTGTCCTTTCTTCCACCGCTTGTGACCTTTTTCCTTTTTATTTGCATTGAAAATCTTTGCTTTGGTAATTGCGGCCTTCAATTACACGAACATGTAAGAAGGCATTTTTTATTAATATTCTTCATGGGTTGAACAAAAAAGTAGGGTATACAACAGATGACATACATTGTTCTTCGTAGTAACCCTGAACCCATTCATCTCCTAAGGTTACTTTTCCATCAGGGGATTTCCAGGTAAGTCCTTTCTTCTGGAGCCTCAATTCAGTGGTACCATAAGCAATTGTCATTCACCGTTTCTTTTTATTCTAGTAAGACCCTATCTTCTCAAAATTTCCATGCCTACATGAAGGGGCTATTGTAAAAACTCGAAATGTGTTACAACTCTTTGTAGTCAAATTCCTAACCTTTGTAAGTACTCTTTAAAAATAATGCTTTGAACGGTGTGAACTTAGCACTGTATCTGGACAACTCCCGATGTAGTGCATAACCACAAGCATTAGGGGACTTCAGCATCTAGGGAATTTTGGACTTTCAATAGTCCAAAAGTAGTTAAATATGGCATCCAAATAATCACAGTCACTTTACATCTTCTCGCACCTTGTTCAAATTCGCTATAAGCCATTGTTCTCCCAAATCTTCAAGGTGAAAACTTAGAGTTTGTAAACTCCAAAAATATTTGAGTCACAACATCTATGTCAATAGCATGTAGATTCATCATATATTTCAAGATAGTTGAGACCCTAGTGTAATTCCGTTCCCCCTTGGCAAATTAGTACTAAACCTACGAAGTTGAAGGGATGTACTATCGAGACCACAACATTAGGATGAAGGTGCCAATATCACAAAGTTTTGTAAGTAGGTCTAGAACAGGATGGCCTCTTTGTTGTAGAAATTATTTTCATATAACCTCTTAATACCCATACATCTCCTAAATAATCCTAAATCTACTCCTCAATTCCCTTTTTCCAAATCTGCATCCTATAATTTTTTAGAAATATGCCATATTTAACTACTTTTGGACTTTTCAGGGAATTTTGGACTTTGTTCAGCAGGAGATCTCCCACTGTCAAAGATATCTAAAATCTAAACTTGTTGTACATTTTTCAAACCACCTAGTCCAAAATCTATATTATGTCTAGATTCCTAAAATCTATAAAAATCAAAGTCTACAATTGTCTTAGATGTCCTTTTACTAATTTTGGACTTTGCAAAGTCCAAAAACAGTTAAATATGGCATAAATTGCCATAGCTAGCTTTTACTTAGCATAAAAGATGAGGTTCTTGATGAGGTTCAAGATGGTTCTATTTTTGCAAGCAAAGTATTATACTTCTCGTACTCCTCAACTCTTTTTATAATTTGCTTTAGATTTACATTTTTGTGCACACACTCAAAGTGTTTTTCACCTATGTCTTTGATGCAATACCCCAACATCTTAATGAATGTGGTGCTCAGAAATGTTGTAGCATTTTGGTCAGAATATGGTGCTCCACTAGAGCATTCTAACATTTATCCCATCTAAAATATGTTTGGATGTATTTGCTTGCCATGCATGGTAAAGATGTCAAAATGTAGTATGTATACCCTAGAAAGAGCTCCACCTCTTTCAATGAAGCAAAGTCTAGGTATACATTTTTTTCAATGAATTGTTCAACTTTTTGCAAAAGTTGAATGGGAATGTCATAGTTTCTTACAGAAATGGTTACATTAACATCCAATTCTTTGGAATGTGTAGGATCTCTTCTTCTTGGAGTTTTTTTTTATAGTACAATTTTTACTATTGTTTACTTTTGTGCATCTTTCTTGCAACAATTTTAGTAGCAATAATTCTTTTGCAAAAGCTACATCACAAAGTTTAGACCCTATGGTTCGTCAATAGTTATCATGTGATTATCATTGTTTCATGGGTTTGCACGTTAATTACAATTTATCACATCATTACAATGCATTACTTTGCATCGTTATCGCATCGTTACAATGCATTACTTGCAACTGCATCATAACGATGCAAAGTGATGCATCGTAATGATGTGACAAATTATAATTAACATGCAAACTCATGAAACAACGATAACCACATGATAACTATTGACAAACCGTAGGATCTAAACTTTGTGATGTACATCAAATTTGAATTGTACACCAATGCTTGCTAAATTTGAATCCCCTTCTTTCCTTTTGCAGATTATTTTTTTTTGTCTCCAATTCTTTTTCTTTGTAGTTTGTTGCCTTTACTACTTGAGACATGATCAATGCCATTTCTTAAACTATGTTCAATATCACAATGAATTTACTATCAAAAATTAGCATCAACGAGAAAATTTACATTTTCAACCAAGGGACTCAAACCCTTCTCACTACAAAAAATGTAGTCAGTGTTGCCTTTCAACATGATTGATTTTTGCAACAATAAACATACAACAATAGCATAAAAAATTCTTGTCATTCTACAAAAAACAAGAAAGAAGATTCTAAGCTGTAAAAAAAAGACATCAATACATCATGCTCACTTCAACATGAACAAAAACCCCAATGCTAAAGAAAACCTCAATTGAAACTTAGACATTATAGACACCAAAATTTACTGCAATAAAAAATCATTGAGGGGATAGTAATAAGAATATAAATAATGACAAAATTTACCATAAAAGCAAAGACATACCTATTGTTGTTGCTACTACAATTGCTACAAAATACAAAAAACAAGGAAAAATACTCAAAGCTACAAAAATAAAAAAGGCATCAATATGTCAAGCTTATCTCAACAATGCAACTCATTCCAAGTTTAGCATTTCATCAAGGATTCATGGAGTATAGATCAAAATCACAATTCAACACAATGACCAAAAGCCTCTAGAAAGAATACACACCATGTACCATATAATTTATTCATATACACCATGTACCATATAAGAAACCAAGAGAAACATCATGAAACCTTACCAAGAGATGGCATTGAATAGGAGAAATGAGAGGAGCCTTGTGAGTGAAGAGAGGTTTGCTAGAATAGAAATCAATTGCACAATGAAACATCATTGAATAGTAGTACTACAGATGAAGAGACTTGCATGGGAGTTGCATTAACAATTGTAGATGGATGCGTGCAGGAATGAAGAAAGAGACAAGTACCCGATCCAAAGAATATCTCAATTGTAAAATATTATGTGGTTTAGTTTATCAAAATTATTCTTTGCATATATTCTATATAAGATAGAACTACCCATTACCATACAAATTTGCTATCTAGGTATTTTGGAGAAGCTATTTATGAGCTCTCATATTTTTAAGAGATTGAATTATTTGAGAGAAGTCAATTGCAAAAAAAATAAAGACATTTCGACGAGAATTGAATTTTTTGTGATTTTTCAAAGCTGAAATATAAAACTGTGAGTAGACCCTTGGTAAAGCATGACCAGACCATTGTTGAAGTGTGAGCTGATGTGTCTGCTCCCTAGTGCATTGCCATCATGATCATGGATGAGTAAGATTGTGGTAATAAGATGGGCCAGTGATGAAAATGGGAGGAACCTATAGGTGGGGGAATTGGGTAAATGGTGGTAATGGGTAGTTCTACCTTAGTTAAAAAAAACAATTATACATTCACCTCACAAAATAATTGTCCCTCCCATTTTAAGTTTTAAAATTGCCCCCTTCCAATGCTATCAATTTTAATTTTTCAAATAAAATAATTATTGATTATTGCCTTGTTGAGAGACAAGGTGAAAGATCTCAACCATTCATTATTCAAATTTCACATTGCATAAGAATCTTTACCATTGCCAAGTATATTTTTCAACCCACAAAAACATCCCTCAAAATGTCAACAAACTTTTATATCTCCAATCGAGTATATCTTACGAGTATTAAGTTTCTAAAAAGTTACCTCCATAGTCATTCCCATTATTAGACAAAAATTGTCATTTGTTATCTTCCCCTACCACTACTTGAAGGAACTTACAAGTTTTAAAATTAAGTTTCAAAATAGAAAACTATCTAAAGGTTATTTTATACTATAGTGAAAAATTACATTGGTAGATCAAGAAGTTTTGACCAAGACATGGTTATTTAAAGCACCTAATAGGATGTTGGAGAAGATGAGAAGACAATATATAAAACCATAAGAAGTCTTGATTGGTTGTAATATAAACACCAATTGGATAAGTCTTCTAAACAACTTCACAAATTGAAGTCAACTAGACAACTTCACCAAGAAGAGAGTTTCACAATGTGAAAGAAGAAGAGATGAAGAATCAACTAATGCTATTTGAAATAAAAGAAGCCTTCAATCGCATGACTAAGATATGCCACGATGAAAAGACTATAAATGATATTGGAGCTCTCCAAAGGCCAAGTTTCTTCTCCAAGCAATTGAAGTCACCTAAGAAATTTGACCTCTGATGAAGAACTTCCCTTACAAAAAGTGTTGCCACATAAGCAACCAAGTCATTTTTTCATTCATGCTTGGAATTCACCTCCTGACAAGTCTTAGCCATAGTGTAAAAACACTCTAGTGAAGAACAAAATTTCTTCCAATCGTATTCTTGACCAGTGCACTCCACCATAGTGGAAAGCAGCCCTAATTGGAGACTCATCTTCCTGTATCAGAAATTTGAGGCAAGATGGGTTATCAAAGCACTCCCACATAATCCCATTCCAATACATTGGAATTGACTCCTACGGAGAGCTATGGAAAAAGAAATATAAGACTAGAAAATTCGGAAGCATCAGCTGTCAGAGACCAACCACAAAATGCCAGTGGAGCATTCCACTTTGTACTGCCAAAGTAGAAGTCAACAAAGGAAGAACATCCTCACACTTCAGTCACCAAGTGGAGAGCATCCCAGCCCAAGTGACAGGACGACGATTCCACTGAACAGTAGAACTCTGCACTTGTCGCAAATTTCCATCTGTATCCAATTGTATCCTCATTCACTATCTTTCACAGAAGCAGCAAATGCTTGAGCTCACTGATCTCCATTGAGCCCCGCTGAGTGAAAATTGGAAATTCAGTAGCCACTACACCACGTCGATTCCGACCTACCCTAAAGCTTGTTTTTGTTGCATAACATAGCTCACTCTTCCAGGAAACAACACACTGACCGTAAAACGGTGACAAGCGATGGACCATAAGCATTAAGGTAACCAGTGTCGCCTTCATCAACTCAAATATTCCAAAAAAAAGGGGGAAAAACAACAACAGATCAAGCAGCATATGGAGGATCGATCATCGCCCACTCAAAAACCTGCTCATACTGCAGCGCAGACCGAGTCCACGACATATCCTTCTCCATCCCCCGCAACTGCATCCTCGCCCACCCTTCCTTATCATTCCTATACGCAAAGATCGATCCCCAAACACTTGCTACCATCGCATCTTTTGTCAAGGGGGAGAATGTCCATCCTGTCCCACTCCCTTGGCCATTCTCTGCATCCGGATTGTAATTCTCAATGGTATCTCGCAGCCCCCCTGTAGCATGTGCAACAGGAATAGTTCCATACCGCATGGCGTACAGCTGGTTCAACCCGCAAGGCTCAAACCTGGACGGCATGAGAAGAATGTCACAGCCTGCAGTAATCCTGTGCGCTACGGGGATGGAGAATCCCACCCAGCCCCGGAACTTCTGACTGTACTGCGTCTCCGCCCACTTCATCCACTTCTCCATCTCCGTGTCGCCGCTCCCGAGCATGACGAGCTGCACGTCATCAGTCATCAGTTCAGGTAAGCCCTCTTGCACAATGTCAGGTCCTTTCTGGTAATCCAATCTGCCAATGAAGCCGATGAGTGGAACCTCAGGACGAACTGGAAGTCCGAGCTCTCGCTGCAACGCAGCTTTGCATTCTGCTTTCCCTGCTAAATCCCCAGCTGTGTAAGTTGCAGCGAGGTGACGGTCTGTTGACGGACTCCAGTCGTCGACGTCCACGCCGTTCGTGATGCCGTTGATGACAGCTGCACGGCTGCCGAGGAGCTTGTCGAGGCCGCATCCTCCTTCTGGAGTTGTAATTTCCCACGCGTAGCCCTGGGAGACTGTGAGAATGCGATCGGACGTGACGACCGCGCCTTTGAGGTGGTTCACAGCTTCGCCTTTGTCAAGCGCGTGGAGACGCGCCCATTCGGGAAACACCCACTCCAGGGCGCCATACCATTCCTGCGGAATGCCGAGGTTGGAGAAGCTCGTGGCTGCCTCCACGCCTTGATGAGCAAGGTTGTGAATTGCTAAGATGCAGCGTGAGTTCACGTAGACGCCGTGACGACGATACTTGGACGCGAGAAGGACTGGGACCAGGCCTGCGTGCCAGTCGTTCGCGACAAACACGCACTTCTCCCCGTAAGTGTACCCGCCGAGGGCGAGCACGAGGGGCGCCTCGCAAGCTGCGTGACAGAGGAGCGTGAAACGGAACTGGTTGTCGCCGAAGGTGCCGCGCGTGTCGCCGTAGGGCGTGCCTTGGCGGTGGAAGGAAGAGTGGTCCACGAACACCCAGTCCACGCCCGCACGAAACTCGTGGAAGAACGCGACCTCGTGCGTGGCGCCGAAGCAGGTGATGGGGATGCGGCACTGGCAGTCGAAGGCGGCTTCGAAGTAAGCGTCCGTCACGCCGTTCATGTAGCGAGGGGAGACCACCATGACGCGGTGGCCGCGCTGCGCGAGCGCGATGGGGAGCGAGCCGCAGACGTCACCGAGGCCGCCCGTCTTGGAATAAGGGGCCACTTCGGCGGAGACGAAGACGATGTTGAACAGGGTTTTGGCGCGCTTGGTTTCGTCGGAGTCGGCCAGGTCCTTGAGCATCTGCTCCTGCTCCTCGTTCCGCTCCGCGGGGCTGATGGAGAAGGTGAGCGTTTCAGAGGTTTGGGGCCATGCGCCGACGGATTCCACTGCGCTGCACCAGACGCGGTTGGTGCGACTACTGGGAATTAGGGCATCCTTCGGGAGCTGCTGATGCTGCACCAGAGGCGCTATGGACGATTTCTTCAAGCGGAGAAGAGAGGCCGTTGCGCCATGGCCGCGGACACTGGTATCGATGCGCCTGGAGGAGGTTACCCCGATCGACACGCTCCTGCCGCAGCAGCTCATCACGTGGACTGCAGCCATGGTCGCTCACAGCATTCGTTCTTCCCTCAACCCCTGCCCCCATGGCCACATCCCGCTCAGCACTGACGCAATGTCACATCCACATACCCATCCACCACAACCTAAAATTTCTTCTCACAAACCAAATGCTCATCGTCTCGGCCTTGACTGCCGAAGCTCAATTCACAACAATCTTACAGAGAAGGGGAATACCTTCGTAATGATTATAAAAAAAAACAGAGGAAACCCTCAAAAACACAAGTGCGTAAAACAAAACTGGCTTCGCACAAACCCAGTGTACGACCTAAATATTCTTATCAACATCAAATCCTCGCCACCTTGCCAACATCTCAGCCTCGACTGAACAGGCACAACGACGACGACAATAGCAAAAACGAGGCTCAACTCATATCCAAACCGTCGCTCAATTCAAAGCTATCCGCTCTCAAGTAAATCAACAGAAGGCGATAATCTCTAAACACAAGAGAGTAAACCAAACTGGCTTCGCAGGGACGTGTCGAACTCTCAATCCTATCGCACACCACAGAGACCCAAGGTCAATTGACTTCAGAGCGCCACCACCGAGTGGCAACCGTCACAAACAATGCATGCGCTGTTCCACATTCCCGAACGTCAGTCAAAGTCCAAACTAGCGCAATGTCACATCGCTCCACCACCAAACTTCGTAAACAATCAACCGCTACAATCATCTCTCCAATTGCTTCTCAAAATCAGAAAATCACCCCTAAAACTTCGTACACACAAAATCGGCCAAACCCCACCAAAATTTCCACAAACCCACGCCTTTCCCTCGCTACCACCAGCGACACCTCCGGCAAGAGCGCAATCTCGTCACCAAATCCTCAATGCACGCTTGCCGACATACCCAGACTCCACCAAATCACTATCAACGCACGAACTTCGACCAAACCCCACCGCAATTCTCACAAAATCATCACTACCTAAGACACTAAACCACGCCACCCACGTAGCAATCTGACGACACAACCATCAATGCCGACACCACAAACACGCAATCGAACAACATGCACTTGCGCTCACGCAGTTCCTCGATTTCAACTCCAGCGGAGCCTCAACACATACCAGCTCGCGCACTCCCTTCCAAGCTCCACGCCGTCACGACCTCCACCACCAAGCTCCAGCGTCCCCCCCACGCATCAAAGCACCATCAAAACCTTTCAAAGCCCCATCAAAGCATCGTCATCGAGGTCGTGCGCCCGTTCTTCTTCTTCTTCGTCTGTTTGGTGGCTAATCCAACCACAGATCCTCGATCTTATCGTCACCAAGTTGCAGCAACTAAGTTATTAGTGTAGCAGCATGGACGCTCTCACGATCCTTTCTTTTCTTTTCCCTTGGAGCTCTGTTCTTCTGCCTTCCTGCCTTCTTGCTGGTGCCAAGGGCTTCCAACATTCCCTTCCGTAGTACCTACCAAGTAGGCCACGTAGCGACAGACCTAGGAGATTCTCCAGTCTGGTAGGTAGGAAAGCGAGAAAGGCGGAGTGAGTGACAAGTGGTGCATGGAGACCGCTGGGCCTCGCGTGCTGGTGGGGCTTGTGAGGTGTACCTTGGCGCATGATGAGCACCCTATCACCGTCCGAAGAAATAAGCATCTGGGCTTGTATTAAATTGTCTTGGTTCTGGTAATTGAAAGAGAATTTCAGAGTTTCTTAGTTTGTATTTCTTGAACATCATACAAATATATTATGAATATTCAAAGGATTGTTTGCCTAGTATCAATCATAGGTTTTTCATGTTCAGAAGGTTTCCATTGAAGGCAAGAATTAACCCAACGACAGTTTGAAAAAATGAAAGAATTCAGTAACTTTGACTCTCAATGGAATTTACTTGAAGATGCTCTTTGTTATCATTAAAATCCTGAGAACTAAAGGTGGAAGAAACTGGCTGGAACTGTTGGAGGTGGAGTTAGTTGAAGATGCTCTTTCTATCGTAAAAAACTCGAGAGAGAGGAAAAGGACAAACTACTGTGCGGAGACAGTTTGAGGTGGGAATTTACTGAACGAAGGTGCTGTGTTTCATTATTTAAATTCTGGAGACGAAAAGGTCACAAAAAGTCAGTGACAGCCAGGAAACTGTTGCAGGAAGAGTTTGTTGAAGAACCCATTTCATCATGATTAAAATTTTGAGGGAAAAGGTGGAAGAAAAGGTGACAGACAGCCAGGAAACTATTGGAGGTGGAATCGGTGGAAATGCATTTTTTTTATCATTCAAACTTTTGAGAGGAAAGAAGAGAACACACTACGTAACACTGACAAATGACTGACTGGCGACAGCCAGTTTGAGGTGGGAATTCGTTGAAGCAGCCGGTTTTTATGATTGAAGATTTTGAGAACAAAAGGTGAAAAAACCGAGTGACTGGAACTGTAAGTTGGAGGTGGAATTGGTTGAAAATGCATTTTGTTATCATAAAGTACTTGTGAGAGGAAAGAAGAGAACCGAACATTGTAAGTGACTGGAGACTATGGGTAGTAACATCTTCTCCACCAAGCACATGGAGAATGAGAATTTGGTGAGGGTTTGGAGGAGCCAGTGGAAAGCCGCAGTGGGTGAAGAAGGTGTGACCTGAAAGATGTGTTGACAATGGAGAATGAAATAATGAAGAATCGGTTTACCTGGACTTCTTTCATTCATGGAGTCTTCGTTCATGGAGTCGATGAGCTAATGAGCCACAAGTTGGAGTTCTTGCACCAAATGATGACACAAGGAGGAGTTAAAATTTGCAGTGTAAGGATGAAACTACAGAACACAAAAGAATATTCTTAGCTTGCGATATCTTGCATACACCCAATAGGGGTAGTCACGGCATGTTCACGGTGTGTGTGAACAATGAACAATGAACAATGGAAAGTGCTTTGAAGGGCCAATGAGAAGAGACGAATATTGAACAAGCCATGACCACCCTTTTGGTTCAAAATTGTTGAGAATAATGGAGAATGGACAATGGTATTACCCAAGGTAAGTCACGACCTTCCTGGAAGGAACTGCCGACCTTCCCGGAGGGAACTGGCCAGGGAATCAGCAACCTTTCCTGAGGTGCAATACCTTCAAAAGTTAAAATAGAGAGGACAAAGGAATAATCTTAGCGGAACATTGATTGTTCACTCCCAACATCCACCTCTTGAGGTGGATGTTGGGAGTGAACAATCAAAGTTCCGCTAAGAATATTCCATGCAAGGGATGCCAACCCTCGGCCGCCACCACATCAATGTTCATTGTTCACCATCCCCAAGAACATGCCGTGACTACCCCTAATCTTTAACCTCCAAAGGTGAAGATTGGGCGTGCGCAAGATATTGCAAGCTAAGAATATCCTACCACAGAGGGCCAATGTGAAGCCAACCAGGAGCCACCGCATCCCAATTCTCCAGCGAAGTTCCGTGCAGGGAAGAAGGTATGACTACCCGTACATCAAGGTGGTACTACAATTCGTTGAAGAAGCCGGTTCTTATGAGTGAAGATTCTGAGAACAAAAGGTGAAAAAACCGAGTGACTGGAACTGCTGCAGCTGGAATAGGTTGAAATGCATTTTCTTATCATTCAAGTACTTGTGAGAAGAACTGAACACTGCTGACTGGAGACAGTTTGAGGTGGTACTGCAATTCGTCGAAGAAAGCTGGGTTTTACGATTGAAGATTGCAGAACAAAAGGTGAGAAAACCCAGACTTGACGCACTGTTGGTTGCAGCCAGATGCCTGCCTGCCTGCCTTTTCAGTCATTAGACGGAGTCTGAATGGGGTTAAAACGGAAAAGGCGATAGGAATTTCGTTGTTGGAAGGTGGGTTGAGAGATATCTTCTTTTGCGAGAGACTTTGTTTATGCATTGCCACTGATGCCAGGCACTTGATGTCGGTTTCGGAGAGTACTTATTAACAATGAGGCAGTTGACTAGTGTACTGGCTGCGGTTTGCTTTGCATGGGTGCGACATCTGGGCAGAAATGCCAGGGGAGATCCCTGCGCATCAGTTGTGCAATTGCATAGCTTAAATACGGTAGGTTTTGGGCCTGGCTTTCGTCGGGCAGGAAGCTGGTCAGTTGTGGAAGTCACGGAAATACGGAGGCTAGCGAGGGGCAGTGAGACTTCCGCATGTGTCTCCAAGATCTGAGTTGGCGAAGTATGGCTTCTTCGCGTAGGGTGTGTTACGGTGCGTAGTTATTATTATTACATTGGGCATATTTTGTTGTTGGCAAGAGAAAGGAGGTTCCAATGCACCAAAGAATGTAACATTTTGAGGATTTTTTTACTCAAATTGTTTCTTCCACATAGATACCTATTGATTTTGGAGATGTACAGTCGAGTAGTGAAAGCTTACAAATTGCCTTTTGGAGTCATCCAAAGATTTGTACATAATATACAATAAAATTGTTTTTTTTTGTCTTACATAAATATTACTCAATTCTTACCCAATCCCAATCAAGCATACCAAATTTCAGTTTCAGAAAAGTAAAAGTCAATTTTTGGTGAATTTATTAAGTCAATTTTTGTGGATTTATATAATATTCTATTGAATACAATTAGTGACAAATTTTCTTAATTTGATTACATAAATGTATAGGGAACTTCCATACACACACCTTTCATATTAAAGAACACCCCCTTAAGTAACAAAAATATAATCAATGAAGAGTTCAATGAAAAGTGTCACATGACTAAACTTTGAAGAAATGAATATCTCTATATTTTAATTTGATTTGGGCAAAGTAATTGTACCATCATGCTCAAATGTACAAAATTAGTTATCATGCGAGGTGCAAATAGAAAATCTAATTACAATAAAGATATATCTATTTTACAAAATTTGGATACAGTCACCCCAACATTAAAATCTCTATAGATGGAATTTTGAAGCTTTTTTGGAGATGCTTGTTAGAAAGAAGATGTGCATGTAAATGTTTCCTACATATCTATGCAATCAAATTTTACAAATTCATCACCACTAATTTTCAATCAATTATAATGTAAATCACAAATTTTTAAATGAAACAATTCACCCAAAATGGAATTTTGGTTTTCTAAAGCTGAAATTTGGATATGCTTGATTGGGATTGCATAAGGATACAATGATAATTATGCTTACCAAA
Organism: Climacium dendroides; assembly: GCA_950106755.1. Lineage (NCBI taxonomy): Eukaryota > Viridiplantae > Streptophyta > Bryopsida > Hypnales > Climaciaceae > Climacium > Climacium dendroides. The sequence continues at coordinate 17,747,943 of OX467089.1, forward strand.
AAAATACCAATTATAATCTACATTGTAAAAAAAAATTTGAATGGCTCCAGAAGGCAGTTTGTAATCTTTGAGTACTCGACTATACATTGAGTGATGATGGCAGTCTTGGGTCAGTGGTGCAATTTGGGAGGTACCCACCTCGGAGGTTGGTGTAGCCATTAACCCTTAAACAACGAGCTAATCACCGTGGAAATCATTTGTTTGGGTACCATGTGAATTGTTGGTTTAAGAAAATGAAAAAGCACTCCTATAATAAACTAGTACTATATAAGACCTTTCCTTTTCAAGCAAAATTCTAAGGTTGAATAGTTGCACTTTTGTCCTACACACAAAGATTCCTTGTCATTCATCAACTAGCATTCTAACAAATGGCTGCCATATTGTTTATGGGTTGAATTTTTGGCAAATTTCCACCAAAATTTTAATCAATAAAGTTTTATAGGGAATTGAATATTAATATTTTATTATATATATATGGTATCTTTCATTCAAATATCATACTAAAATCTAAACCTTATCATGTTCAAATAACAAAATCATATACGTAGAATACATGACCAATTTTAAAGTATCCTATGTAGATTTATCAAAGAATGGCACTAGACTCTCATAGGCTTTAGTGTCATAATTGCATACATCTTGTGCCATCTATATCTAAGTCTAAATATTGTTGAACTTTTTTATTTCAAATATTGACTTTACATTTGAATAGTGATGATTATAGGTGCATATACCTTATTTGATTTTGATACGAAGTATCAAAAATTAAGTGAAAAATGTGGATGAATTTGCCAAAATCACCTCAAAAAAATGAATCATAGATCTTTGGATGAAGTTTCTTCATTTAGGCAATATTGTAGAAGAAAGCATATAAATGATGAATGATTGTCCTCAAATGGATGATTGTTCACACCCTCGTTCACAATCACTTAGTTGCACCTCAAGTTGCATGTCATATTGCCAAGAAGAAAGCATAATTCAAACATTGGATATGAGACCTTGTATGTACTATAATTTAGAAGTCAACCTATTTGTGCCACTATACTATATAACTAAATGAACATGAATGGCCTTTCTACTAGAAGGATCTCTCAAAATTGAAATATAGTTTGTCTCTTGTATATAATTTTTTACACAAATTGATTTATATTTCAATTAACAACACACTTTGTAATTGCATATTAAATATAAAATTAAAATCTACAAAATATTTCATGTTGTATATACATCTTATCATACAATGAAGAGACATTGTATTTGTTCATTTAGATAGTCTATTTGTACCTCGGGGGCAATGTCATTTGAAAAGGTTGAATGTTTATTAATCAAGCAAAGGAAAATTAGCTCATTACAAACTATAATTAAATGCTGAGATGTCCTTCAAAATTGATGCAAATAGCAAACTCTCTGCTGAATTGAACTACTTGTGTGTTTTGAATTTTTGTAAAGATCCTCCTAACCTAGGTATGCAACTCTCATATTATATGTAGGAGACATCAATATTAAAATGTTTTAGAGGACAAATTTTATAAAAATATATATCAAATTAAAAGGATCAAAAAATTAAGTGAAGAACAAATAAAATAAAATAAAATATAGAAAATATTGGGTTGCATATTTATTAAAAAAAATTCACAATATATATAAAGAATTGAAACACCAATCTATACATAATCTGTAAAAATCCATACAAGAAGTTCCATCTAATTAAAATTAAAATTAAAATTCATTTGTGATGTTTTATTTATATTTAAAATATTAATTTTTTATTAAAAAGTCCAAAAATTTGGATAGCTTAGTCCATGCTACCTATATTAAAACTCACATAATTAGGCTTTAAATGCTATTATTGTCCTCAAAAATATTCATTTCATATATATAATTATTATTTTAGATTCTTTGTTGAAAAGGTTACACAAGTTTTCTACATTAAAACAAAATATACTATATCACAATAGATATGTGATATATTATTTTTTTTCTACTTCTATTTTTTGCCCATTTTCCTACACCTTGTGGTAATTAAATTGGAATTTGAAGCATTTAATTCCTAAAGGACCAGCCTACTATTTTAAGCAATATAGTAATTTTGGATAGGTACCTGTGACTAGAAATTTCCATATTTTAGTCTGAAATTTTAATAGAAGGAATATCTTTCATGTGAACAAAATTTTATGACATTTGGAAATACAAGTCAAAAGTTATAGCCTAATATGTTGTTTATTTTTCAACACGGGCAGTCTAGGCAGATCAGAAAAAATCACTTTTTTCAAAAGCAAAAATCTGAAATTGATTTTCTAGATTTATGTATACATGGAAAGCTTTGAATCATCCCATTTTGATCAATGAGTCAAAAGTTATGAGGAATTTTAGTTTGTAGGCAGTTATGGGTACTCCACTCTAAAATAAACTTTGAAGTTGTTTATTTCATTTAATTTTCAATATTTTTGGGAAAAAAAATAAAATTGTAAGATGTAGGTTATTAATTACAACCATTGGGATTGGTATTTTTCAATTGTATAATTAACTTCTTAATAATTTAGTGTTTTGAATCATTCTCTACTTCTTTCTACTTACTATTTTTTTTATATGTTGTACAATTCCAAATGATCTAAAATTTTTCAAGCATGTAGTCAACTTGCCCTGAAAAATGAATTAATCCAAAGAAGCACCACCATTTTGGATATTTTTTCATACAAATGTGACCTTATGAAGTGCAATTGCCTGTTTTTTCACAGGGACAAAAGAAGAATTTTTGTCAATACAAACGCTAATATCTTGCAATCCACATGGTGGAAAATTCTGAAATTTTTTCCACATCTTTTCAAACTAGAGTACTACAAGATCCAATGGTTTTATGTGTCCAAAAATATATTTTTTTCCAAAATTTGGTACTTGTGCTCAAATTGGCAGTTTTCAAGCGTTTGAGGGAAAACATAGTCAAGGAATTTAAGGGGTTACACATGTCCCTCTCATAATTTAGAAATTAATATGCATTTTTAAAGTTGATTAGTAGAACATATAAACTCTAACTATTGTTGAATACAAACTATACAAACAATACATATATAGACACAGATGTATCAAACAATTCATACAAATGAATCATATATGTACAATACAATAGGAAAAAATCCCACAAAAACTAAAAAAATTCACAAGTAGTATTGTATTGGCTAAATTTGATTTATACAATGCATCCTTGTAAAATGCCAGTCATAGATTTGAGTTGGAGCAAACAAATAGATAACAATCCAAAATGAGACATTGTTCATTAATTTGTCTATTTGCACATGGAGAATAGAAGCTCCTCATGGAAGAGTTCTTTCCTTCTTGTGTAGATTATTTTTTGGGTAGATTTACAAATTATACATGTACTATGGATCCTTACTATGTACTATATAGTAGTTGTAATATGATCCGCTTTCAAAAAGTGATGCTATAGTAACTTGATTATTTTTTAAATTATTAGCTCCAACACTTAAAATGTACCCCACAATAGATCTCTTGTTGTTTCCAAAGTAACTGCTAGTGAAGTACTTGGATACCAATGATATCTTTTTTTTTTATGGATGGTAAAGCAAACATTGGAGTAAGCATTTGTAGGGATGTCTTAAACATTTTGGTAGTAAAAGGTAAATTCTACAAGGACAAACTTCATGGCTATTAAATGTGTTTTTTGTAGGCTTTACTTTTTATCCTAAATTTGTCACTATATACAATTTTTTTTTTAAATGAAATTAAATGACTTTGCAAATTATAATATTTTTAGATTCATTTGTGAAGAAATAACTAAAAGAAATTCATATGAAATACAATGCATGCTTTAATAATTTGAAGATTTTACTACAAGTCTATAATATAGTACAAAACACCATTGTATAAGCTTAATTTCATTCCATTCTATATTTAACAATGTGATTTAGGACTCTCAACTTCAAACTACAATGTACTCATCTAAGATGGTATACATGAGATGGCACAAAAAAGAAATTGGAATCTCATCAATTAATTTTGTATATGATACTTACGAAGGGAGGTCACTCTATGCATTTACACAACCCATGTGAAGCAAAGATTTTGGACCCCTTACTTACTTCATAAAGTTTAATTTAAAGAAAATTTTAAAAATTGAACAAGTTTTTCTACTTTAAAAGTTTATATTTTGAAATATTGATATTTTGAAATTGATAATAATTAGTTAAAAAATTTTGAAGAAAAATGATACACTGTAGAGATGAAAATAACTTTGGACATCTTACTTCATAATAAATTGTCTAAAAATGAACAAAAAAATCCTAAAAATAACTCTCTATTGAAAATTTATTTTTCTTGAATATTGATGCAATGGTCATTCAAATGTATTCTCTAAAAATGTTTGAGTTGAAAAACATGCCATTTTAGTTCATTTTTCAACCTATTATAATAGTCATTTTAAATGTCATTTGAGTTGGGAATTTTTGGCAATAGAAATCTATAGCCATTATTAATCAAAGTTCGAAATTGTAGGTTGAAATTATAGTATATTCCAAAGTAAATAGGAGTCAAAAAATCACTTTGCCACAAGTGGTACATAAAATCCCCATAGAGTGACCTTCCCTCAGATACTTATAATACCCTTGTTTTGAAAAAAGTATCAAATAACACTAGTAGAAAACGCAGAAATTTCTGTTGTTTCGGTGACGTTGTTTTGGTCACCGAACAACAAATTTCTGTTGAAATTTGTAAATTTCAACAGAAATCTGTTGTTCGGTGACCAAAACAACGTCACCGAAACAACAGAAATTTCTGCGTTTTCTACTAGTGTAAGCTTCTGATTATTGATTTTGGTAATAAACTAGCTATTCTTTGGTTAAGTCTTGCTAGCAATTGCAAAATGATTCTAGCACAATCCTAGCATGTATTTGGGGACACTTGCATGAGTTAAAAAAATTTAAAACAAGCAATAAGTCACAATGAATTCACATCGTATTAAACTCATAAATATCAAGGGTACTTATCTCTTCTATATATGTCCTTTATTTGCCTTTTGAACATGAAAAGGGTCTTTGACTTTGGTTCTTTGTTTTTTGCTATATATATATTTACATATATATACATTTACATTTGATTTAAAAGTTGAAAGTTGAATAAAATATTCTAGACACTTAGTTAAACCTCTACTTCAAAATCAAAAACACCCTCCAATTGCTAGGTTAAAAACAATCGAGCGACAAGAAAAGCACACAAGCTTCCAAAATTCTCCCAATGCAGGCAATACCAGCACGCCAGCTCTATAAGAAGAAACACGAAACACAGCACTCGGAGTCCTAGCAAAGGGATGAATGACGAGACGGTGAGAGAGCTGAGAAGCTCCCAGTGCAGAAGAGAACAGAGGTGGATCAACAAGCATCCACGAGAATGCCCAGAAGCGTGGCGACGTCGGGAAGACAGGAAGGCAGGATTTGAACGGGAGCTAAAGGTGCGGAGGTTGGGACCGATTCTTCTTTTTCTTTCTTAAATTTGTAAACATGTAAAAAAAACTTTGAAATTCAATGACTTTCACACCATATGTCTAAAGTTTGTGCACTCCTTCTCATGAAGAATTTTCCAACGGTACTAAGAACAATGCAAGTGAACTCACGATTTCTTAAATCTCAATGTATCAAACAAAAAAAACACTAATTTAAAGTATAGATTAATTTACTCTATATTAGAATAGTATTTGATCAATGTTTATCGGATCAAATACCACTGGATTCATATTATACTCTATAATTACAGAGGGCTTCTAGGCCGTACAAAAATTAACATATAGATCCTGTGCAACATTGAATATGAGGGCAACACTCTACAAGTACGTTCATGGGAGAGGCCTCAAAGTGTAGCCGTCACGAAGTATGGCAAAGCTTTGAATTCCATGCTAAGAAGTCTCCATTTTAGTCTTTATAGCCTCATATGGTGAAACTTTGATTTCATGCACTCCATTCGTACTTAATTTAACAACTTTAATTTAATTTAAAGTTTTTTGATTGGTCCAAACACCCCAAATCACTAACTTTTGCAATTTATGACCATTTCCCTTAAGATTTAAACCGCTTGGAACTAATAGGTAGAAAAGATTTGTTTGTTGCTTGAAAGGCCAATAGAACAACATTCAAGCACCTACCTTAGGATTTGAAAACCAACATATGAAGATTCAATTATGCTTGTTTTACCTCTATATTGGAGATAAACCGCTCACAATAATATACAAATAAGATATCAATTTAATATTTCAAATGGATTAAGATATTATAAATATAAAATAAAAATAGGATTTTTAACTCTTTGAGTTCCAAAGCTTTCATTTTGGACTAGTTTTTTTAGCATAAAAAATTTGATTTTGTATGCAATAAGCCATAAAAGTAAGTTAGAAAGTAAAAGGGGTTTATGAATATTAGTTTTTGTCCCTAAGATTTTTGAAAATCTTATTTTGTTGAATTCAAAAATCTAAAGTAGATATAAATGTAGCACGAAGGCAATCAAATATTACAAAATAGAATTGAACTTAGTAGTATCAAAATTCAAGCAAGGCAAGAAATGAGAAGCCGATAGTTTAGTGGGGGCTGTTACGGGGGCATAAAAACACTGTAGAAGCTCTTCGCCACACCATTGAATTTTGAAGATTCTTTCCAATTAAGAGGTAATTTTTCAAATAATTTGGTTTTTAGTTAGACAATCTTGATAGGAATTTTCACTTATAGTGTGCAAGTTAGAAAGAATGAATTTGCAGTTATAGCATTATGCACCTAGGACTAGTAGGAAATAGACTATAAAGTTTAGGAATTTCTTGAGCTACAAAGGTTGATAGAGCCCAAAAGTCAACCATTGCAACCAACTAGAAACCTTAGAAATTCAATAAATAATTATATTTTTTTAGAAAAATATTAAAGTAGATGTTTTTAGTGATTTTTGTCAAGCCTAAAAAATTCCAAAAGATTCTAATAGCAGCATGTTTTGAAACTAGGAGTTGAAGGATCTATCAAATATTTTGTGGACCCAAATTCCATCCCTAAACAATTTGGAGGCTTTAGAGGTCCGATTCAAGCCTGGAGGGTCTTTCTTTACTTTCTCAAACATTTTGGATATGTCAAAATGGTTAGATCTTAAGGTTAAGAATTTTTTTTATTAAATTTTTTCTTGAAATTCAATTGGTGAATGTCCGTTTTTAGCCTTGAATGACAAAGATTAAGGGGTTAGAGGTATTCTAGGCTAATTTAGAACTTTTCAACCCATTGGCATAATTAGTTGGTCATTTGAAGTTATGCTTTAATTTTAGGTTATAGGTTGGTCCACCAAAAATTTCTATTTTGTCTTAGGCATCAAATAAAGGGCTAGAATGGTGATGGAGGATTTGTTGTGTGGTCTAAAATTTATATAAAAAAGGGCCTTCTTTCCCTTCTTGAGTCTTAACTTACATTTTATTACCACTTTTCATTTAGCATTTCCAATACATTGGATGTAGCTTTTACTATTCTCTTTTCCAACTTTTGACTTTCAAATTGTTGTGTTTTGAGAAAACTATAGAAGCCCTTGCTTTTGTAGAGTCACTTAGTCAAAGTTTTTCAAAAGTTTGGAGCACCTAAAAGCTTAAGATCTAGATACTTGCCTTATCCTTTATAACTTGAGTCATTTTAATGTCCTCCACATCTTTAAGACCATATTAGAGTCTTGGCATATTACGTATCTCAATTTGCTATCCTAGTTAAATAAATAGATTGGATTCAAATTAACCCTAAAAGGTCCATTGTCCCTCTAGAATACAAATGAAATTTTGAACACATACCTATAGGCTAAATTCTTGTCATGGTTTTTTGAAACTTTTTTTGAAGATAGAAAAACTAATTAGCTTCATAAGAATATAATATTTTTTCAATTGATGCCCAAGAACAAAAGTTATGTCCAAATAAACAAGAGGGGACAACAAAAAAGAATTTGAATTTGAATTAAAAAAAAACACAAAAATAATCTCATAGATTATATTTTTGTGTACATAGAAATCTTTTATTCATTCCATTTGGATTTGTTATAAAGGTACATAACAAGGGGCCCATTAATTATTTGAGGGTTGTAGCAGCTAGTTATGACCGACTCCCGAGACTACTAGATGAAACTTGCCAATGAAAGGAGACCCCTCAAAAGCCAACCAATTCCACAACTAAACAATTGCCCTTTACTATTGCCCTTTACTATCGACTGCATACCAATAGACCCCCAAACCCTTGCTAATCTTGAAATTTGACCTAATATATACAACCCCTAAATGGTTCAATTTAAATCAAATACTTGTTTATTTTTCTAGAAATAGTAAAAAAATAAACCCTGTTCCAATGTAGATGATTCCAAACATCTCCTGTCTTCAAAAACAAATGCCATCCTAATGCAACACAAACCACAACAATATGATCACACTATGGCATACAAAAGAAACTAGAGAAAGCATCGCACCCACAACAATTTCTCATGTCTCATGTACCATTAACCCCAGCCTATTAAAATAAGCCCAACATTGTGCACAAAAATCAATGTTTATCAATGTTTATGAACATTTTTCTAAACTAAACATTTTTCTAAACCTCCCTACCTTTGCTTTAACTGAAACTGGGAGGTCACATCCAAGCAAGTGAACTCACTCAATAAGAACTCCAACTGGGCATACTCTCTCTTGCAACCCACATCGCTAGTGACAAAGCAAGCAAACCCAAAATCAAGGAATCGGACTCCTGCTTGTCTCCCGTTTGCAACCAAGATATTGCTAGGCCGGATGTCGCCGTGAAGAATTCCACACTGATGCACAACAGCAAGAGCATCGAAAATCTCCTCCACCATTGCTTGGGACAAAGGTCCTACATACCCAAATACATCACAAACAATAAGCAAATGCCCTCTTGAGCAATAACCAAGCAACACACCATAAGCAATAAGCAAGCATAACTAAGAAGCAACACACAAAAGGCAAGGTTAGTAACATACCCATTCCAATTTCATGACCCATAATTTCCTCCATGGCAATGTACACGATTGATCCCCCACTAGTAGTCCCGTATGAAACTAGCTGAGGTACATACTTTCCCCAAACCTCCTTCAACATGTGATATAGGCCTCAACCTCTGTCAAGAGAGCCTAAACAAACAACAAAATCTACATTAGCGGAACAAATACATCTACAAGTTTCATGGTCATGTATTTCATCAGAATAGAAATGGTTCACAAAGAGTCTCACCTTAGCACGATCTGAACCAACAGGTGCCAACTTAACAACAACGCTTTGACCCTCGTAAGTGCCTCGCACAATTTTGCCACTCCATCCGGTAGCAAAGTGATGCCGTGCCAAATGCAGAAGTTCAGCAGGAGTCTCAGACAAGACAAAACCCTGGCTCCTGCAAAAAAACATAGTGGAAATTGAATAGTAAGATAATGACAGTAACTCGGTACAAGAATAACTCACCAAGCTATGTAATAGGCAATACTACTAAATACACATCCTCAAACAACAAATCAGAAAAGCACAAACAAAATTTATACAAACGGTAATGGACTTACCGAGTCCGCATACCCTTCCATAGCCCTATACCAATTTCTGCTTTCCGCTTTCTCGTCTTACCATCTTCAGAACCAGGGGTGGTCAAACTTCCTGGAGCAGTGGCCAGTGCATTCACTTTGCGAACTATACAAACACAAACTCGTTAATATTGTCCAAAAAACAAAATCGTTAATAATGTGCAACAAACAAAAAAAACAAATAAAATCATGGAAAAAGCCAATAACAAACTCATACCTGCCCTCTTGAAAGACACCGGTTCATTGAATGATTTCTGCAAGATGTAGGCAAGAGTGGCAAGGAAGTTTGGGTCCATCCTTGGAATGCCATCAGAAATGAAGAACGTCTCACCGTCCTCCCCACCACGATGGGCAACATATGTAAGGTCAAAAGATGAAAGAATCCCATAGGCTAAACCCAGGCCGACCATGTAGTCGTAGAGCTGTTGGACAGCGTGAAGAATAACAACAGCGTCAGCTGGGGGCTCAGGATCGCTACCAACTCGGTCTCCAATATCGCACAAACTAGGTATTGCTGAAGAGACAGTCCTCCTGAACACGGCAGGCCGCCTCATTTCTACGACCAGAACATCTTTATCATTCACACGCAAAACCATATCAGCTATCTCTCGAGAAGAAGATGCCAACATCGCCGCCTGCTCGTCCGCTCCTACATCAGACTCTAAGGAACTCGGCACTGACACTTCGTCAAGTACCGAGAAGTTCTGTCCAAGAGCCATTCCCAAGAACTCAAGCACATTTTGAAAAGCATGCGATGCAGAGCGCTCGCTGCTTGTACGTAACGTCAGGATAGTGCGCACTATTGCTGGGGCCAGTGGTTCCAGATGACGAGTAGAGTCATCGCACTGCTGAAGATAATCGCGGACAGAGTCAGCAAGGTCCACCCATCGCTTCAAATAAAACGACGGCCGAGGAAGAATTCTACGGCTAGGAGTACCACCAAAATCGGAAACACCAACAACGAGAATTCGCTGCTGAAGCCAGTCTTTCAATGTCATGAGACTCGCGCTAGGCCCAGACATCTAAGATACAGCAACCAAAAAAATACAATGAGAACTGAATTCCGAGGACGGCCAAAAGCTAAGCAGCACTTCGACACAAGGTAATGCACACAATCTCTCTAAAGAATGAAATATCCAACACCTCGACAATCAAAATTAACAGACCCGAAGAACCTTAACTACCGCCAAGCAAACCCTAAGGAACCCTAAGCACCTAAGAACTCTAAGCACCGCCAAGCAAACCCTGAGGACCGGCGACCAGACCCTAAGCACCAGCCAGGGAACCTTCAGCAGCAAATCCAACAAACTACAACCTAACAACAGAATCGGAGAAAGCAACAAGAACTCACAAATCAAGGTTTACAATCATCTATACAAGGACGGGAAGGCTATCACGCAAACAAGATCATTCCTCTACTCGATCTCACCACGCAGCTTCACACGCAGCTTTAACTTTGAGAAGATCGCTACTAAACTCCAAGAACGTGCTTCCCGGATCGCTGCTTTACTCCAAGAACGGATCGTGCTTCCCGATTCCCAATTGTGCTTCCCGATTCTTGATTCCCGATTTCCGACGACCACAAAGTACCCGGAGCACAAGTGCATGAAACGTAGCTTCAACGTGCTTCCCGGATCGTTGGTTCACGATTCTCAAATGTGCTTCCCGATTCCTCATTCCCTACTGCCGACGAAATGCACTATTCCTGAAGCAGACGACGACCACAAAGAACCAGGAGCAACGCAGAAGACAGGCAAACTCGCTGCGACTCAAAATGGAAGCTAGGGGTTCTACCGCCTACGGGAGTGATGACCCCCGAACCTGGACACCCCGAACCTAGCCACCCCCGAACCTGTCCATAGATTCCATCTTATTCTCTCATTAAGGACTGGTCGACCACTTTTGGCATTCGTTTGAGTACCTCATGTAAGCTCAAATACATTAATGTTTTCGCTTTTTTCGAAACACATGGACAATTTCCATTGATTTATGAAAACAGTACACAGAAACCAGAGGAGCGCGTCCCCAGCGAAGCAAGTCACTTTACACACATTTTTTTTTCCTTTTTTACATACATTAATATTTCAATTCTATGCTAGTATATACAATCATTAATAAAACAATTATTCTTATTATAATATCCAGTGATCAAGGTTGACATTACTTGCCAAATGATTAATTAAAGTTGACAAATGTGATTCAACAATGTGTAAAATTTTTTAAAAAGTATGGTTTTTTCAGATATTTTTCCTTGAAAAAATAACATTTCAAAAATTTTGGCATCTATTTTTAGAATATTTTTTGTTGACCACATGACTGCAAGGTATAATATTTGTCCCTCGCAATAGGATCCAAGATCAAAACCAAACTCAATTGCTAAAACAACATATACAATTTTTCAACTAACATACACATTCTATATGTGATTATTTACAAGTAGATGCATTCTATAACTAACCTTAATTCACAATTAAGAATTACAATTATTCATGACTATGCACAAAATAGTTTTTTAGTTGTGTTTCTCCTTCACAAACTTTGTATTTAGTAATTAATGGTGAACATGTCACTATTCTAATCTAATTAAACTACAAGTATTAATCAAACATTAGAGGTATAGAGGAAGAGATATGGGAATTGATTAGTAATTCATCCATTTTTGAAAGTTGCACATGAAATAAAGTGAAAGGTATCGATTATACTACCATATCTAAATAGGAAGTTTGATTTAAATGATTATTTTTAAATTGCCATAGATGTTGCTAATTTTGGGGCCAAACAACCAAATCTAAAAATAAATGTAAAGATGGTTTACCCAAAATCAAAAGAATCTATTAAAAATCCATTGAGTGAATTACCAACCTATCATTTCACCATCTATCATTAAAAAAAAATTTGATGGAGACATGAAGGAATGAATTCTTTAACATTTAATGAAAATGAAGGGTGGAGAGGTTGTTTTTATAATGAAAACCATTGGATGTCTTGAATCCTCAAAGAACGTGGGATAATTTGAAGATGAGATCTTGACCACTCATTGCCAGAACATAGGAATTTTATTCATGTAGAATTTTAGACCTCATTTTGGCATAGTAGAATAACTTTTTATAAAAAACTTTGAACTAAGAAAAGTTGGGAAATCAAGCTGAATTTCATCTCCCAAAACCCATTTATGATTTTGAGCCTCCAAAAAACATTAATGGGCAAAATTTAGAGAAGATGTTTGAAAATGTCAAAGAAAATATCCCTTTCAACCCCTCTTTGAAATTTGTCCATAACTTTTGATTGGAGGCTCAAAATCTCAAATAGTTATTTGGAGATGAAAGTTAAGTTGATTTTTTTTAATTAAATTTGTTCAAAGTTTTGTAGAAAAAGGTGTTCTACTATGCCTAAATGAGGTATGAAATTCCACTTTGAACATGATTCTTGATTTGACTTAACTTATGAGTGGTTGAGGTCCTATTAATCCTAACTTTGCATATCCTACATGGGTTGTTTTACCTCCTACCACCCCACTTGTATAAAGAACTTGTTTTCTCATCTTTTTACATACAACATAAGTGACTTCTAAAGTTACATGAGAAAAAGAAGTGACAACTATTAGAATAATTATAATAGAATTGCAAAATCAACATTGAAGGTAGGTTGCTACAATTCCATCAATCACCCAATTTTGTCAAATTCTAGCAAATTATGTCATTGTAGAATATCAATCTAATATTGCTTAGATATCTCTTAAATTTGGAGCACTCTAGTAAGATATCTTGGATATTCCTAGATAGGCATTCAATAAGATGAATGCACAATCAATACATTTTGATGGAATTGGGTCATTGCTGGATAGACTACAACCCAACAAATTGATAGCAATTGATGGGGACATTAACACATAAAGGAAGCAAGCCCCCATGACCAAGAAAGTCACCCAGATGCTTGGATTATTGGACAAATAGATGCATTCTTAGTTTCTACAATAAATAGTCCAATCTTTCATTGACCACTTTTTGGCCTCAGCGTCTCTTAATTCCTAAAATCCCAAGCAGTTTGAACAAAATACAAACGTATTATAAAATATAAGTAGAAAGTATCCATATGGTTAAGTTTATAAAGCTATTTTAGATTGTTTTCAAATGAATTTTGAAGATATACTATCAAAAATTCACCAAAAATACAATTTCTATCTTTAACATTTGAATTTTTTGGATTGATCAAAATTGTGGTTTCTATCAATTTGTAAAAAAATGCATAAGATTTAGTGATGAAAACATCAAAAGAAATTTCAAATAGCAAATTTTTTAAAATTAGGAAAAATTCTAAATACTTTGTGCTATTTCCCTTCTAATTTTTATTTGACCATAACAATCTTAGTTTGAATACAAAAATTGAAAGACAACTCAACCTAGTTTGCACCAAAAACAATTGAAAAAAAGAATTTTTGTCTCCAAAAATGTTGCCCGAAATTGGGCAACAACCAAAAAATAGTCACTTGGGTGCTTAGGGACCAAACAATGTTTTTTGGCAATATAGAAATTTTGGTCAGCTTACCAGGATGGAATTTCCATATTCTTTGAAATTTTCACACAACATGTGATTGAGAAGTAGCTATAAGGGGCAATAGCTTTTGTAACTTTTGACTACATAGTAAAAAAGTTATTGTATGATATGTAGTTTTTTTCTCATCTTAGGCAACCCTAGCAGTTGAAAAAAATCATTTGCGAAGGAAAGAAATTTGAAATAGTTTTTTTAGATTCATATATACATGGGAAATTTCATTAAAATGACGATATTCCATGTGCCATTTTCACAGTGTATCATTCCCACAGTTCAGACCAAGCGGTTCGAAATCTATTAGTATACTAGATTTCAGATTGCATGGTTTGAATTGTGGGATATCAAAGTCACATAATATTCGCCATTTTAATGAAATTCCCCATATACATGAAAAGATTTGAATCATTTCATTTTCATTAATAAAATGAAAGTTACGAGGAGTTTTAATTTGTGGCCAATTATGGCATCTCTACTCTAAAACAAACTTTGAAGCCTTTTACATAACTCAAATTTTCAATATTTTGGAAAAAAAATAAAAGCTTAGTAAGTAGATTGTTTGTTACAACATTACAACCATTAGGATTGGCATTTTTCAATTCTATAACAAAATTCTTAATAATTTTATAAGTGTTTTAATCATTTTCTACTTCTTTCTACTTACTATTTTTTTCAAGCATGAGTACAAAAAAAATTGAAATTTTATATGTATTTTCAACTTATTTCTTCTACATATTATGAAAAGTTGCAAGTTGAAGGGTCTATAGATTTTTTGATAAAATGTTTTAAAGCATTAGGAGGCCTAAAAAAGCCCACAAGTTCTCTAGAGTTCTCAAATTGTGGAAACTCACCACATCAACAATCTAAAGTGGTTGAGAGAATGCCACATCAGATAATGTATTTAATTAGTTATTTAATATTTTATTTAATTAGTTATTTACTAGCGGTTGGCACTTGCTATGCTATGCATTCACCATTAGAATTTCATTAGAATTTTTTATGTATTAGATAGAATGCAGAGCAAGAATTTCAATAAATCTTTAGATAAAAATTACTAAAATCTTCATATAATTTTTTTTGGAAATAATCATATACTGAAATAAACAATAGAAATTTAATGAATGATGAATGATATACAGTAAAAGATACACATACATTAGAATGCATTAGAAATTTGACTCAATTGTTACAAACAATGGCAACTGAAATAGAAGAATTTAAAGGAAAAATTTGTAAATCTCAAAAGCTTCGTGAACAATTTGATTGTTGTGAAATCCAAAATTGGTTCAATCTAATAAATTTCTCAAATCATTTGGTAGTAACAATAGAAAATTGAAATTAGAAGCTCAAAGCTCACAAAAACACAAAATCATAGAAATGCAAAAGAAGTATAAAGCCAAGAAAAGCAATGGAATTGCTACCTTTATTATATCATCATATTGATCCTCTTTAATATCACCTCAATTGCAACGACTATATTATTTCTATAATATCACCCTTTGTAAAAAGTGATATTACAAAGGTGATTGTGAATTGCTACTCTATTTTAGTAGTATCACATTGTGTGAAAATATGATTTCTATGTATGCATGATTAGAAATATTTTTATAAAATAATTAAAATAATTATTTTAAAGACTTATCAAAATCATTATCATGCAATCTATTCAAATGTATCAAATTTTTACTAATATGTGATACAATGAATGCATAGTATAGCAAGTACAAGCTCCTAGTATTAATGGTAGCATTTGTGATATTACAGAGGGACTTATGATTTTAGTAGTATCATTTTTATTTCATTATTTTAGTTTTAAAAATTTTAATATTTTTTAAAAATTAAAATTCTAAGAGCGTGTTGCTAGTTCACAACAAGGAAAGCTTTTCCACAACTTGCAACCAAGCAAGTTTTGTTGGATATGACCGTGTAGGCCCAATAGAAAGGCATCTTGCTTACGAGCTTCGAGATTCTAGGTCTGTAGCATTCTCACGAATGCCCCGCATATGGTCGACATCTGTGAACCACTGTAATGGTTCACCTCTAAGATGATGGAAAATATAAAAATTATGTATGAGATTTCAAGTTCAAAAGTGTTAGTTCATTAGATTAAACTATAACCATTAGTTAGAAGGCTTTTAATACATTAGATAGGAATCTATTTCAAAATTACAAACTAAAAATATTTAAAAGATAAGAAAATACAAAAAGGGAATTGAAAACCAAGATTAGAAGTTGAAAATAGAGCTAAATATAAATTGAAAACCAACAAAAAAGAAGAAATATGAAATGCACAAAAGAAGCCATCAAACATATAACTACTAGGAAGGCACTAACATAGTGATAGGAGTACTATTTTAGGTAAAAATAATAATTAAAAGGTATTTTTCAATAAATTAAGGATGGATGAAGGTAATTAGGAGTGTGAATTAGTTGGAAAGTAGGTAAAGGTCGAATTAGGGTTAGGAGTTTTTTTTTCTTTCTCTTTCTCTCTCGCCTCTCTTGTGTTTTTGTGGGTATGAGCATGTTTTTGGGTGTGTATGAGGTTTTGAGGAAAAGGATGTTAGGAAGTGATGGCAAGGAATTAGGATAGGATTAGAGCCAATTTGTCGAGTAGGTTTCCACCTTGGGGGTGGAAAGTGAAGATTATGGAGAAATGGGGGAGAGGAAGTATGTTGTTGCGGCTAGGGAAGAGCGCCAACTTTGCGGGCATCCAGCGGGAGTTCTACAAAGAATTTGAAGCTGAAATTTGGAGGGATGAAGCACGTGGAAGTTAGCTTTCCAACAAGCTATGGCTCGTCCCCAACGGATCTTGGACGAGATCACGGCAACCGATTTAGTGCGAGGAGGTCTGCTGCCGCGGCGAAAGGAGAGCACCAACTTTGTAGGCATCTAGCGGGAGTCCTACAGCAAGTATGAAGCTGAATTTTGGATGGGAAGTGAAGGGTCAAGGTAGCTTTCCAAGGAGACTATTTTCAAGCCAATTGAACAAGTATAGAGATGGAAATGGCCGTTTTAGTGGCCGCTGGTCTGCTATGGGACTGAGGTGATGTTCACTCAATGTTTGTACTTGGTTGAAGTGCAATTTTGATTGCAAGTTTTATGGAATTGTTGGTTGTTTTTGGATTATGTGGGTGGTGAGCTTTATGGACAAATTGGGGTGAATGTAGAAGCACTCACTTAAGATTTAAGAGACATGTAAAAGAAGAGAAGGTGGAAAGAGAGTGGGGTTGAAGGTTTTAGATGGGATTAATGTGTGCTGGAATTTCTCAATTAGGGCTCAAATCTAGCCCTTGGAGCTCTCAATTGCACTTTTGAGCTCAACTTTCACCTAGGAAAATACCCTAATTCACAAGGTTGGTTAGGAAAAGAATCTAAGGAGGTTTTAAGGCAATTGGGTAGAAGAAGATGTGCTGGAATAAAATTGAGATGCCAATTTTACCCATTTTGAGCCCTAAGTGGAGGTTTTTAAGTGCCATTTTGACCTAGGAGGATGCTACAACTTCTTAGGTGATGTTTTAGAATATTTAGAGAGTGTCATTGGACCTTTGAGGGAGTTGGTCAAGCTACCCTTTTCCCACCTAACCTCATACACATGAAAATTGGATAAAAAAAACTTGATAGAGTCCATTGCTTGGAGGCGTTAGTTAGAGGTCCCATACACTCCTCCCGGCCCAACCTTGTGGATGCATTTTGCCTCACGGTGAAATTCACTCACAAAGACTTATCAAAATCATTATCATGCATTCTATTCAAATGTATCAAATTTTTACTAATATGTGATACAATGAATGCATAGTATAGCAAGCACAAGCTCCTAGTATTAATGGTAGCATTTGTGATATTACAGAGGGACTTATGATTTTAGTAGTATCATTTTTATTTCATTATTTTAGTTTTGAAAATTTTAATATTTTTTAAAAATTATAATTCTAAGAGCGTGTTGCTAGTTCACAACAAGGAAAGCATGCTTGAAACGGCCTTCAGTTGCCCTCAAATCTCTTCTAATGTTCAAAAATTTTAGGA
Organism: Climacium dendroides; assembly: GCA_950106755.1. Lineage (NCBI taxonomy): Eukaryota > Viridiplantae > Streptophyta > Bryopsida > Hypnales > Climaciaceae > Climacium > Climacium dendroides. Next base: position 17,766,096 of record OX467089.1, read on the forward strand.
GGGTGTATCCTAACAAATTAAATAAAGGATCCTATATTAGATTTGCTAAAAAATAAACATAGATGAAGATTCTAGCCTTGCTTTGGAGACTAATATTCAACCAAGGGGAGTTGGAACAATAGCTCTACAGTCTGTGTGCTCTTCCACCAAAGGTAAATATTTGGAGGCAACCAAGTTTAGTGGTTGATAGAACTTAGAATGTGGCGTTTTGTTGCCAAAAAAAAATTGCTAATATTTTGAAGCAGTGTTGGACCTCCAAACATGCAAGAATTTAGAACTTTAGGGGTGAAGGATTAAGTTGCCCTTCAAATGACTCTGCCTAGCATTGAAAATTGCACAATGCCCTGCCTAAAAGTTTACCCCCCAAGCACTTCCACATTGGCTTTTTAGAATGATGTCCATAATGAATTGCAAAGAACTATGACATGATAAACTATTTTCATTCATTCATTTTTGTATTTAGAGCTACACAAGTTTTGAATCCTTTTACACAAAATAGTGAAAGTAGATTGCTTTAACAATTAGCTTACCTTACCCCAAGAAAGTTATTGTATGAGCCATCAAAGTCAACAAATATTTCTATGGATGTTTCCATTTGTATACATGGAGGTTCTTATTACAACAATACCTAATTCAAAAGTAGTGCATTCTAGTACATTAACTTTAAATATTTATGTAGTGTCAAATGTCAAGAAATTAATGAGGAGCAATCTAATTTCACTATTTCGTGGATTGTAGACACTTGGACACCTCATCTACAATTTTTATTTAAATAATATGAATAAATATATCAAGATCGGTTGGAATTTTTAATTGCTAAAGGGAGGGACCATCTATGATTTGCGGAGCATCTTGAGCAAAGACATGTAAAGTAGAGGGCAATTGCTAATTTCTCTCATTGATGGACCAAAATTGTGAAAGTGGAATTGTGAAGGTGTCACCAAATTTTGCGTTGCTATGTATAACCATCGATGGTTGTTGCATGAAGTGGAGCTATTGGAATTCAAAAAATATATTTAAAAAAATACAAGAATTGAATAAATAATAATTAAATAGATATATTTGCATTTCAACAACCATTGATTCCTCCTTTAATCCCTCAAGGCCCAAGGCCTTTTTGGATTTAAAAACATCATAACTTTTGAAGTGCTATAAATCTAACTATCAATAAGTTATACAGAACTTAATCCTACAATCTTGTAGTGCACATGTTGTAGATGGCATGGATCAAATTTGAAGTCATTTGACTATGTAGATTAAAAGATTATAATGTTTTAGTGTTGAAAAAGGATACAAATTTTTTCCTAAATACACATTTGGAGGTGAAATTTGAATTCTAAACCTTCTCAAATGAAAACACTTTAAACTACAAAGTGCTTGAAACTTAGCATACAAATACATTGGTGAAAGAAAATATCATTCAATTGACTCATTGTGTCTACAAAAAATGGCTTTGAAATGTCAAGAAAAGTTGCCAAAAATTACATCCAAGGCTGAACCTCCTTCTACTAAAATGCCTCTCAATCACTCATTATTTCTTAGATTTATATGAAATTTTATTGACATAAACTAGACTAGTATGTGCAACTTTCCCAAAAAGAATTATTGAAAATGGACATTGTATGAAGAAGAAATAGGCCACCAAAGGTCACTATAATGAAAAACTATTAGGGTTTTGAACTTCGAGTTGCTCCCAAACATTCAAAACAATTTAGATTGATATGAAAATTTTACCACAAGAACTAGACTTCAAGGGGAACATAATCCAACAAACTTTATTGAAAAAAACCAACTGTATGAAGGAGATACAAGCCCCCAAAGTTGCAGCCATCAAGTATAATTTTGTGAACTCAAATTATACTTGTGAACTTCGATTGGATTTCAAGAAACTAATACATCTTAGATTGATTTGAAAATTTTACCACACAAACTAAAAAAATATGCGCAACTTCTCCAACAAGTTTTATTGAATTTGGACATTATATGCAAAAGTTACACTACTTTGAATTGGACTCAAATTATGTAAGGCTACTTTTGAGCCCCTTGGGCGTTGAGGGGTTAAGCAGCCAATCTTCCAGTTGTTGGAGGGGTCCATCCAATTGGAGTTTGCCCGTCCATCTAGGAACTTGTAGTTATGGCTAGACATGTAGACTCTATTAGACTTTTGAATACATGCCGTAATGAGATGGATAACCTCTTGAAGTACAATCTCATGTAGACACTTTATTTTGTTGTCTAGCTTAATCCTTAAAGGATGATGGGGTGACCTTGGAAATCATCAATTTTCATGACTGTGTGAATCATTGGCTTAAAATATTGCAAAAGCACTCATTAGAAATCAAAGTATTGTAGAAGATCTCCCCTTTTCATACAAAAATCTGAAAATGAATAGTTGCACTTCTATCCTATATAGAAAGATTCTCTATCATCCATTGGATACCAAATGTTTGCCTTGATGTTTAAGGGTTATAAAAGGAAGGCCCAATTCACCCTCTAAGAATGTATTTATGTTTTTCATGGACTAGAGGCTTGATGGGTGGTCGGACGTATAGAAACTCCGAAATAGTGCAATGGAAGGTTGCTTGAGGTGAAGATATTGGAGGTTCGGTTTTTTTAACACTCTCAAAAATTCTTTGGAGGGAGGGAATGTAAAATTGGATGGTTTTATTGTTCCAGCAAGGTTTAATCCCACAATCTTTTTTGAAGACATCACAATATTGCATGCTAGCGCTAGTAGTTGACTATTACCATATATAGGTTGAAGGCATTCAATGCAAACATGTAGAAGGCTAAATTTTCAAGTATTTTTATTCTTTACAAGCTAAATAATTTGAAGGTTTAATGCATGGTAGTTTAACAAACATTTGGTGTCCTTCACAAAGGAAAGTAGTTTGTGTGGGAATGTGATCCCACATGCTAGACCCATAATACTAGCATATGACGGAAAAATTCAAAAATTGTCTCCTTCAAAAGGAAAATTTTTGAGTTCTCCTAGGAAGTTAGGGCAATTTTGGAAAACCGGATTTCCGGATCCGGTAAAATTTCATTAGGGCTAAAAAACTAATTCCGGAACCCTAGAAAGTTCCGGAAATCGGATGACGACGCCGACCCTAAAAATCGGAAACCAGATCCGTACTAGGGATAGGGTTTTGCCGCCCAAACCTGTCCCGTACATTGGGCCAGTATAAGAGGGGGACTGTAGCCGGCAGTGGGCACGCGTATCTCTTTGTTTGTTCTCCCGCCAGTGTATTCCGTCTTCCTAGCTTTGTTAGACTTCCGGTAGATTGAGGGATTGTGTGAGTTGCGATCGTACAGGGGTTACCGGAGTGAAAGTTGGTGAGCAGAGAGTTAGGGAGAGATTGTGTGAGGGTTGTTTGTGAGCACGATGACTTCTAGGGCAAGCCGACGGAAGTTGAAGGATCTGCCTGAAGACTCGGAGGACGAGATGCCGCCACTGGTGCCCCGACTGAGGACCATTCCAGTGATGAAGGTGGTTCCGGAGATTCCGACAGAGGAGGACCGGTTGGTGCGCTTGCGGGAGAACCTCACCAACATGGGGTGTGATGGGCTCCTGGAGGTGCCGTGGGGAAGGCCGTCTACAAGTTCCGGGAGGCGCCGGATAAGGTTATGGAGAAGAACCAGGAGGTGATGGAGGGCGAATTCCGGTCGCCCGCCAATCCGAAGGAAGGTCATCAGGTTTCCGACCTGGTGAATCTGGAGTACCGAGATGTGATAGCGTTTCTTAACCCTATCCTCCATCCCACCAAGCCGTGGCGAGTAGTAGCGAAGGTGGCCTCCGCCATCTTGGGGAGCCTCTAGGGAAAAATGATGATGGATTGGGCGGCCATCATCCATGAGTTAGTCGGGGACCTGGTACGTTCCCTCCGGTTCGGAAAGAAGAGTCAGAGTCCTCTTCCGGCGTATCTGTCTCATCTATACGCTCATCACTCTCTACTCAAGGCCAACGAGGAGAGTGCGTATCAAGACCTAGTCCAACTCCAACAGTACAGGGGAGAAGAACCCTCGCCTCGAGACGAACCGGACGATGAGGAGACGGAGGACGAGCAGCCGCCCTCTCCTCTGAAAAAGAGGAAAAGGCGGAATAGGCCGCCGCCTGTGAATCCGTCAAAGGAGCCTCCCGCACCGGAGCCACAGGAAGAAGTTCAGGAGTAGAAGACAGAGACCGGACCAACTCCAGAAGACGTCCGACCTTCCATGCAACTAGTAGGGCCGGTACGACCGCACACTGTTGCCACTCAGGCCGAGGCCGGACCCTTCCGAACCAAGAGGATAGAGATAGAGGAGGGAGATCGGACCACCATGTGACTGGGAAGGACGCCCTTAGAAGACATCTAGGAGATGGCTCAGCACCTGGTGTGGTGGGCGGATGACCTCATCCAAATATGCGAGAACTACGATGGAGCTCTCAACCGGGTGTGCCGGAAGATGGCACTAGCCGACCGGAATGCCATCTTCCGGAGGATGGATGCGTTGGTGACGGCGGAGCAGCAAAACGGCCTCCTCATAGAAGAACGAAAGGAGCTAGGGATGTTGCGCGTAGAGAACCGGACGTTGCAGGACCAAGTACGGGACTCAGAATCCAGATGTGTGGATTTGGAGAGCACTCTTCGCACAGCCCGGCTCATAGAAGAGGACCATCGCCGGCAAATAGCGGCCCTGTGTCAAGGAATAGTTCGGCTCCGGAGCTCTTTGGACGTACCGGCGGATTATATCAACAAAGTCTGGCTGTTTGAAGCCAACCTCAACGCAACCGCCAGCTCAAGCCGGGTTCCTATCGTCAAGTGTTTGTTAGAGCAGGCGAAACAGATGGATGCATCCTGGACCGAGATGAGAGAGATGATGGAGTATTTGACTCCCACTGAGTCGGATCCGGTACCTCAGTCTCCCCCATCCGCGCAAACTTTGGTGGTTCCGGAAGGCAGCAATCCGGAACCTATGGTTACGGAAGTATCACTGGTGGTACCGATGAATCCGGAACTTTCACCACTAGCCGAAAGACCAAAAGGAGTGGACTGGGGAGCCGTGGTACCTCAGGGAAGCGAAGACCTACTTCCGGTGACTCCGACCATCGACCTGACGGGTGCTTCTCCGGAAGTTCACGCTAGTCAGACGGTACAGTCTTCTCCGCGTCATAAGAAGACCCAGAAGGATTCCCGGGGGAGTCCGGAAGTTCAAATAGTCGGGACCCGGAGTGTAGACAGGGACACCAGTATCGTGGAAGTCCAAAGATGGGGGGCTAAAGGGGTCCGAATTTGTTTTCTCCGGAGAGTAGCCGGAAGAAGGTAAAGCTAGATCTTCTGAAGGACTTTATTCCTCCCAAGGATCCGGATTCTAAGGAATAGTGTGCAGTAGTGTAGTATAGCGGCAATATCGGAGTCCGGCCGTCAAAGTCGGAAAAATAGGATCTGGGATTTACCGGAAATCTAGCGGGCCAGTAGGAATGTTTTGTAGGATTTTTAGGATGATGTTAGTCTTAGTACAAATAGGAGTTTTGATGACCTTTCTGGTCATTCACAATCATCTCATAGTTTCAACATTGTACCTTTTTTTGAGCTTAATTCTAAGGGTTTGAGTATCCATTCTCTTATCTTTCTTGTACATGGTCTATGTTTGTGGGAGGTGTGGGTCCGTTCTTGCGTTTCCGGAACTAAGAACTTACCTTGTGTAGCAAGAGTCGATTTCGTGAGAGTATCCAGATGTACTAACTTGAGGGGGAGATCAACCGGATGGTTCCGGCAGTAGTGTTAGTGTAGTACTGCTCGGATGCCGGTATAGCTTGCGTGTAGGATACAGCCTTAGGTGAAAGGGGTATCTGAGAGGCTGCTAGCAACTTTCGTGTATGGAAGTATTGCAAGACGTGCCCGAATTCCGGATTGCCGGAATTCCCCGTAGAACAGAGTCAAAGCCCCGGCGCAAGCCCAAGAGAGTACAGGAAAAACCACCTGGTCGACAGGAGGCTCAGTGCTCAGTTAAAGGTTAGAATGTCGTTGTAGTTCTTGACCGTCCCTGTGTGACCTAATCCGAAAGGCCTTCTGGATTTGTGAGGCGACGAAACAGGAGGACACTTCCGGTCCATGAAGAGTTAGGTTAGTGTTAGTATTAGAGAGAGAGAGAGTGAAAGAGAGTGTGTTTCCGGACATGGTAAGCATCCGGACGGTGGATCTGGCCACTCGTCATCCAAACCCAGGGATCCCAAAGGGGCACTGAAACGGTTTCCGGATTCTTCCGGAATCCATCCGGCACTAGTGGCCGGACCGGACCTCTAGTCCGGAATAGTCTAACGGAGAGAAAGTGAATGCTTAGATTGGGATAGCCTATAAATCTGTAATCCGCAAGTCCTCGTGGGAACGATTCCGGAGCGATTTACTCTAAGTAGGCCTTTGGTGTGAATTAAAGGCTAACTGGAGGAATACTAGTCCGACTAATCGCTACAGTTTGCAAGGCTTTTTCCTAAACCACATTTAAAAATAAATTTCTATCTTGCATAAGCCTAAATGGCTATCTATGGCAAACCTACACACAACAAAATAAACTCCGACGTTTAACATAAGTATTGTGAATAGAAGATTGTGAAGAAAAAAAAGAAGAAAAATTATCAAATGGAAATCACAACTCAACTTAAGAATTTCAAGTATATGTTAGACTTGTATACAACAAAATACACTTTAATACTTAATATAAGTATTATGGAGGTGGATTTTGAATCAAAACAAAGCAAATGTAAGCATCACAATTCACAAAACCTTCACATAAAAATCTTAGCTCAACATGAGCATGCTAATTACACATTAGACTTGCATACAATAAAAGGCATTTATACAGCCAACATTAGTGTGTTAATATGAAAAAGAATATACATAAATTAAACAACAATTATATTTCCGAAATTCCAAATGGCTATGCAATATGGCAATCTAAAGTTACAATTGTAAAAATCCAATATAAACCTAAGAAACAACCTTACATATCTAATAGAAACTAAGATGCTCAAGCACTCACTACATTCATATGTGGAATAAGAGTGCAAAAGCAAAATAGAAAAGCTATGGTTTAGGATCATTTGATGTGCTTCCTAAACTTCATTTGCAACTACATGAGCTAATTAGAAGCCATGAAAGTCATATCTAGTCTTAATTGAATGCCACTCCTACATAGCCTCACCAAATGGAAATGTGTCAAGTACCCAAAAATGTTGAATTTTTATCTAAACACATAAGGTCCCAAAGGCCATCCATGAGCTTGTTTCTCACTTTGGATTTCACAATGCGTTCTATGGAGAATGTCCTTTCATTTTCAATTGAGCTTAATACTAGTTCCATTGCCAATTCAATCATTTTAAAGTAAATTTGGAAAGGTTTGAAGAAATATTTGATTTGCACCAAAATTTTGCGAAAGCCTAGTCAATGAATTTTGTGTGTAAGGAAGTGTCACAATCTACTCTATGGTTGAACAAAACATGGCCTAATATTGCTCATCAAGGGTATCCTTGTTCAAAGGTAGTGACACCTACACAAGGCTTCAAACCTTCCCTTGGCTTCATCTCATGAACATAACAAACAATACTCAAATTTTAATGCCACCAAGTGCTTGTGAAAGCTTGCATTACAAGCATCTCTTGAAGCTAGAATTGAAGAAAGACAACCTCAAATGCATCTATGAGAGGTTGGTCATGAAATGAATAGCCAAGTGAAATTAGAGATGAGTGAATGAGCTGCCCTTATATTATAATTTCAAAATTAAATAAATTAGAATATACATTAAAGAGTTGAAGAGACAAATAAATTAAAACACACATTACATAACTTCAAGAGACAAACAAATTAAAACGCACTTATAACTTGATTGAAGAGAAATAAATTTAAAAAATTAAAAAGACAAACAAATTAGAAAACACAATAAAACACTACAAGCATAGAACACTCATAAAACACATTAGATTGGAAAGGTCTAAAGTGGGATTCACCAACACATTGGTCTTTCACCAACTTGGCCGTCATTGTCCAATCATTCTTTGTCACTTTTAATTTCATTCGTTGTCATTTTCAAGTTCTCTCTAGTTACAAAGTTGTAGTTCACTACAAAGATGTTTGAGGAAACATTAGATGATTGAAAGGCTAAGTACTCAACCTAAAGACTAGAGGAATTCAAGTTTGGAATCCACCTCATTCAAATGGACTTGGAGATGCTATCTTCAAAGCCCTTCAAAAAGGTAAAGTGGTCGGATTTGAAGGCTATGGACTCTTCAATGTACAAACAATGAAGTTGTAAAGTAGATTGTCTTACAATTGTAACAAAACTGTAGATGTACACGTTATGTGCTTGGATATACTTGGGGCCTTTTTTATCCTCTTCAATGCCATCTTGACAACAAGTGTCCTATATTCACTTAAGATCCTTTGAATTGGTAACAACATGCTATACCATCATGTTTTGACATGTTTTCATATGGAGGTACTAATATGTGAGCCTCCATTTTTTTTTTCATTTGAGGTTCGTGAATCCGTTGGGGACCTATGATTGTGGAATTAGGTGTAAAGATCTATATTACAAATGAACAACAAATGAATATGCTGCTATGCATTTTTGCACCAAAATTGAACCAATATATTTCCAAAAATTGAGAAATATTAAAAAAAGATAGTGTGTATAAACAAATACACATTGAAAATAAGTGTAGTGGTTTAAGATGTCTCACTATAAAGCACATGAATGTAAAGCTACAATACATCATAACACCATTATAGGGGTGACATTTATGAAGTTTCAAATAGAAGGAACGACAAAAGTAGGCCAAAAAGGTCAAATACAAATTTGGTGACAAGTACTACATCATAATCAATGCTTTTGAATGATTAAATGATCAATGCAGTCTTCAACATGGGCCTTTATGCAAATTTAAATGATGACAATGGTTCACCCATTTTGTTTTATTTTTGTAATTATTTTTTAAAATAAAAACAAAAATATCTTGACTATTGAATATTTAAAACAAATTGTGGGAATCCGGAATCCGGAAACGGATCAATAATGCAAGAAATAGGTGCGAAAAATAAAAAAAAATAAAAAAATAATAGTTAGAGTGTGATTTTTGGGCCAGATAACTTGAATTAGGAAATAAGCGTTCCGGCACCACCCGTAACCGGAACTTATCCGGATCCGGAATCCGGACTCATCCGGAACACAGGAACCTACCGTATAGGTCCCGTAGCTACGGAAGTAGGATACCGTTGAGACAACGGACCTGTAGCCGTTGCCCTTAAGACCGTAGAGAGACAGTTTAGTACTTAAGCCGTCTTCCTAGGGTTTCCTCTTCCCTTTTCTGTTCTGTGTACCTGAGACTGTTTGTGTGAGTAGTTGAGAGAAAGAGTGGTGAGTTAGCGACTGAGATAGAGCTACTTTCCCTTTGTTCTCACTTAGATCTTATGGCATCCGGACCAGTACGGAAGACAGCGGTATCTGCCCGGGTTATCTCTCCGGCCATTCCGGATAGCCTGGAACTACACAAGCAGTTAGAGGAGGACTTGACTAGGTTAGGATGTGTCGGTTTACTACACCGACTGTGGAATCTCAAGAGTGAGGAGATGATTCAAGAGCTACTTCACGGTGTTTCGAATCAGTATGAGCTTACTTTGAAAGGACGACCAGTCGCGTGGACCGAGGACATCTGGGCGGATGTTTATCAGTTCCGGAAGAGTGGGAACGGTTTAGCATCGAGGACGGACCGTTTTGTAGCCGGGAAGTTCACGGGGACTACAAACCCTAAGGACGGCTTTGCTATCAGCAAGTGTAAGGACGAGAGACATAGGCGAATCCTAGAGTTTCTGATTCCGATCTTATATTCGGAAAAGCCAACGCGGGTTACCATTACGGTGGCCAACACTATCTTTGGGGCTATGGAGAACCGGATAGTGCACTGGGGTAGGATCATAGCCGGGATAGTGGCTAAATTAGCAGATTACGTGACATGAGCTAAGGCGAGTCTAGTTAGCACGTATTTGTTTCATCTGTACCATCAACAGGAACTTTTGAGTGCGGCGAAAATAATTCAGTATGACACCGAAAAGACGCTCTTGTCATACGGCCTTTCCGGGGAGGAAGCGGAGGATCCGGTCGAGTTTGAACCGGAGGAACTTCCCGAGGAACGTCTGACTAACCCAAGGACCAAAAGAGGAAGTCAACCGATCCGGGGTCGAGAATCAAGCCACCGACAATGGAGAGGGGGGAGTCCAGCAAGGGACCTGAGATGGAAACAAAATCCGCATTTTTCAATGCGGGGCTCAAGTGGATACGTGAAGCCAAGGTACTTTACGACGGATTGTCGGATCTGGTGATAGATACCGCGGAAGTACTGAAGGTGGATCCGGATCAGATCGTGGAAGTTGTCAAGAGACTACCCAAGCCGGAGGATCTGAAGAAGAGGGATGAGCGGATCCAGGAATTGGAGGCGGAACGGAATCTACTCCAAGCCCGGGTGAATTGGGCGGAAGGAGAAATGGTAGCTGCGAAGGAGAAAGAGAAAGAGGCCCTCGCGCTGGTCAAGAATCTAACCGGGGCAGTCAACATCAAAGCCGACATCATCACGAAAGTTGCCTTGTTTGACTCCAAGATGATATCCGAAGGCCACATTACCGAAACCAAGGTAGTTACCATCCTTGTAGACTTCACCGCGAGAATAGAGCGAGTTTTCGAGGAGATCCAGAAGTTGCTGGCGGCCATCGACCCAAACCATGCGATGGATTTCTCCACCTTTCCGGAACTTCCTTTTGTTGCAGGTACCCCAGGAAAGCCAGTGGTGGATCAGGCAACCCGGATGGAGGGCCTGAGGGGGATACTCACACCAGCCGAGCCTTCCGCTAGTAAGATACGGATGACGGAGTTGAATTTGAGGCCAGCCTCGGAACCGGAACCGGAGTCTAGCGCGAAAACGGTTCCGGTGCCATCTAAGTTCTCAACTCCGGAAGTTCCCAAGGCACAAACAATGCCAAATTTGATGGCCGGATCATTCAAGGTTCCGGGACAGCAGGTTAGGGGAGATCTCATCAACCGGATCGGTGGGATGACAAATCCGGCTCGGACTAATCCGAAAGGATTTGTGTACATGCAAGAGACCACGCCGGAGAAAGGAAGCAAACCCGCGACGTTGGAGGATACAACACCAGAGAAGGAGAAGGAAGTCCAAGTTATTGAAGATTCTGACGAGGAGAGTGCCCACTCCACTTCCGGAACCGAAGACGACAGCGATCCGTCTCCAGCAACGCGCCATATCCAAACTCGGGCCACAGCAAAAACTACGCCAGCCAAGAACACGAAGGGGACGCCTACCAGCCAAGCGGGGAGTCGTTCAAAGAAAGGACGGAAGCCAAGACATTAGGATTGGTAGGAGAAGAAGTATAGGATCCGGAATGGGGTTCCGAGCTTGGACCCGGTTTCCGGAATTTTAGGCGGATAGTAAGGAAATCCGGTTATCTCGGACGGCTGTTAGCAATCTGTCCGGATATCCCGGGAGGATCAGGGATTGGTGGCCTGGATTTCCGGGTTTTCTTTTTCAGGCTTTTAGGAGTTGACTTTGGGTTTTTGTGTTAGTATTTTAAGGGCAGGCAAGTTAGTTGTCTGCCATTCCATTCCATCCTACTCCATTCGATTTTAGTGCTTTCACGTATGTATTACAATTCTCTTTTCTTAATCTAAGTTAGCCAGGGTGCTTCTAGCTGCACTTTTGCTTAGATAGGGTCTTTTGGCTGAGTGTATGCATGGGGGGGTGACCTGGTACTAGAGAAAGAGAAGGGAGGGAGAGGAGGAATCCGGATCTTGGGCTACTGATCTCTTGGTGTTGAGCTGAGTGGGGGGAATGCAGACTGAGTAAGGGAGTGAAAGTGTGACGCGCTTTTAAATTGCCGGAACGGCAATCCGGGTAAGAAGGTAGAGGGCCCTGCGAGTCCAGAATCAGGAGGGTTCTGTGCGGAGATAAGCAACCGCCAAAGGAAAGGAACTCCCGCTACTCCGGAAAGTCTATCAACCTCCCCCTTGGTACATTGTTCTCCCCTTGAGACTCTATTCCTTTGGATCTATGAGTTCGGATCCGTCGTTGTAGTAAAGAGAGGTGTGAGAATTGCTCTCTGTGACCTGATTCCGGATCGACCAATCCGGAAACTATGAGAGGATACTCCTTCCTCCTCCTCCAGCTGTGTTGTCTTGGGTGTGTTGTTTAGTAGATTTTAGAGTATAGAGAGGATAATTGTACAAGTGGTGAGCCCCCACCCCTTTCTAGATCAAGGGCGGACCCTCTGAGGGTAAAACAGAGGCAACAAAAACCAGTGACGGAAGAGAGACAGAACTTAGTTCCGGGTGTGTCCGGATCCGGAACGGAATCCGGAATGTACTAAGTTTCCGGAACGAGATAGGGTAAGTGAAATAAGGGAGATTAAGTGAGTAGTTATAATCCGGATGTTTCTAATTCAATCGATATCATACTAGAGTTCCCTGGAACGATAATTCGTGTCATCTTGCAACCATTTGTCGTTGTAAGGATACTTATGGCTAACTGCGCGTACGACACAAATATAGTAGTTATATATTATACACTAAATAAATGTATTAACTCTTCATGACTCTTCATAGAAGCGTCCATTATTGAAGTTGTCAACATCCAAAGTTTCTCTTTAATCATCTCTGGACATTCATTATCATCTCTACACATTCATTATGAGTTTCATAGTGACACTTTATTTGCTCTAAAAAGGCCATGATGTACTTGAGATTGGTAATAGAAAGCTTTTTCTTCAATTTTGAATGAAAAGTTATCTTCACCAAATTCTTATTGCATAAAGTAAATGATTTATAAAAATAAGCATAATTGCTTTTGATGACAAATGTTATACATAGTAGAGCAAGAAAATGTTTATTCAAATTAACACCAAGAATAGAAGGAAGACCTAAAATTGAAATGATGAAATATGAAATGAACATGGTATAATAGCAATAGCAAAAGCAAATAAGCTTTAAAGACTAAGAAGTCAAATGAAATGAAAATTGATAAAAAAAATTGAAGAGATTATCATATTGACTTCATGAAATATTGCCAATATAGTTGCAATGTCTCTTTTGACCTCTAAAATAATACTCTCAATAGTATAATGCTATAAGAAGTCATTTGTAAGATCTCAATTGATAATAGGCAATTGTGCTTGCAAAGAATGGTTGTGTTACGACTCAGTCGTAACAGCTGGACGTATTCATCACCGGTTGCAAGAAGACCTCTTACCTGGGACGGAGGTTACTCGAGACGGTTATCTTCATGACAGTTACGGTGCATGCCTCGAGAGTCCAGTTGTTCCTTTAAAGCTCAGTGAGGGGAGCCATGTCCCTCACTCGACATTCTGTTAATACCCAGCATGCTTGTACGCACTTGCTTCCATCTTGCATTGCGAGTTTAGATACTAAACTGGATTAAACAGAGAGTTAACACTAACCGAGGAATTACCTTTTGATTTCGGTCAGGATGACTTGATTACGTAGGAATCAGCATGAGTCTCGAATCTCAATATCATCGGAGAGAATGCCTAAGCGCTGAGATTGCCCGTCGGAGTGTCGACAGAATACGAAGCAGTGTGAAGGAATCCTGACAAAATGTCGAGTCCCTGACTGTCCACGCTCCACAGGATGGGTTTGAAGATGTGAGAATCCGGGCAAGACCTATGATCGAATTGTTTTTCCTTGAAACTGGGTTACGGGAAAGATGCCGGGAATTTTCATGATTACGGTTGATTCATAGCAGTGATGGAAGGGGAAGGAACTGCCAGGGAGGGGGGACCACCGACGTAGGAGGGCATGGGTCCAGATTGGGCGGCATTTATCCAACAACAGATTCAATCGGTGTTCCAGGCCGCGATACCTCATATCGTGCAACAAATTTCAGAACAAGCTGTCCTTCCTCCGTTACCAGTGTCCCCGTTGTCCGGTATACGAGCGGGTGGTCGAGAGGTCCCTGGAGCGGATCGATGTTATGATGAGCGGACATCCGGCGGAGAAACTAGGGTAGCTAAACCCGAGAAGTTTTCAGGAAAGAAGGGCGGAGAGGTTTACAAATGGTTTGCCCAAATCCGCCTTGTGTTTCGTGGAAACGCTCGGGCTTATCGTTGTGATGAGGACAAGGTAGCTTTTGCCCTGTCTTATATGACTGGGGCGGCACAGAACTGGGCCATGCCGATTCTACAATCCTTGGATGAGGGGCGTCCGCATGAGTTATTGAGTAATTACGATATGTTCCGGGAAGCAGTCATCGCCGTCTATGGTGATATGGATAGGAGAAGCAATGCGGAGGATCGATTGGGAAAAATAAAGCAAACCGGTTCGGTGGCTAGTTACATATCCACTTTTAACGAGAATGCCGCACAAGTCGATTGGAATGAATCGAGTTTGGTAGCGCGGTTTCGAGGAGGCCTTAAGGATGAAGTTCTTGATTCCATAGCCACGGCAGAAACCCAACCTCGTAGCCTCCAAGAATGGATGACCATGGCATCCCGAATTGATGAGAGGTTATGGTTGCGGCGACAAAACCAACGAGCTTCTATTCCATTTACGAGTCCCAAGGAGCCTGTTGTACGATTCCATCCAGCTCCAGGGTCATTAGGACCCACCCCTATGGAATTAGATGCGGTTCATGGATCCACTGCGCTGGCAAAAACGGCCAGTGAGCGGATGGAGTACCAAAAACAAGGGAAGTGTTGGGGTTGTGGGTTGTTGGGGTATGTTCGGGCAAAATGTCCAACAAATCCTTCGAAGCCACTATCATTTGCGGCAATGGAGGCAGAATGTTCGGGAAAAGACCAAGCCCGGGACTAAGGACGGTGATTCAGTACCCGGGCCGACGCCAGACCGCATCGATCACAATTCCACATTGGGAAATGGATAAGGGTTGCGAAGATTCCATTGAGGACCAGGATGGAGCAATAATGCCGATATGTTTGCGGGCAACTAGTGATTCGGGAACACATCTGACGTTAGATGCGGACATCAACTCGGTGACAGCTATCACTCTCATTGATTCCGGAGCAACCGGGGTGTTTATGCACCCGCAATTTACCCAACGGTGTCATGCTACAGTCAGACAAAAAACTACACCAAGGGAGGTTCGTGTCATTGATGGCAGACGGATAAACTCTGGTCTCATCACCCACGAGGCCATGGTGGAGTTGGTCGTGGGAGACCACCGAGAATCGTTGGTGGCAGATATCACCAATACGGGGCGTTATGCTTGTATTCTAGGAATTCCTTGGCTGGTCCATCATGACCCTACCATTCGGTGGGCACGGAAGGAAGTGCTTTTTGATTCAAAATATTGCCAGGGAACTTGCGTGGCTCATCAGTGCGAACAGGAAAGCATTGGTCTTGCCACAGTCAGTGGAGTTCGGGGGGGAATGGAGCTTCAGCATCGGAAAAAATCTGATGTGAAGAAAAAGGCGGTCTGTCCGTTGGTCAGTGCCTCAAAAAAACAGTCTCAGTCCATATTAGTGGCCCCAAAGCACGCTGTAGTTTCAACAGCTGCTTTTCGTCTCTCGGCCAAAGATGCTGAGGTATATGCGTTGGAGGTATCGGAGTTAATCAAGGAAACCAAGGATTCGTCAATTCCCGTGGAGTATCAGGATCTACGAGAAGCTTTTAGCGAGTCAGCCTCCAATGAACTTCCGAACCATGGAGTATCCGACATGAAGATCGAATTCAAGGAGGGCCAAGAACCTCGCAATACCGGGTTACGACCAATGTCACCAGTCGAGCTGGAGGAGCTGCGGCGTTATCTCGAAGAAAATTTGGGTAAGGGTTGGATCAGACAGTCCAAGTCCCCCGTATCAGCCCCCATTGTATTTGCTAAAAAGAAGGATGGTTCGATACGAGTTTGCGTGGACTACCGCAATTTGAATCAAGTCACAATAAGAAATCGATACCCATTACCTTTAATTCCGGAATTGACCGACCGATTAGTGGGTGCAAAAATTTTTACAAAATTGGATGTGCGACAAGCATATCATCGGGTACGGATGGCTCATGGCCATGAGTTTAAAACGGCTTTTAAAACTCGTTATGGCCTATTTGAGTACTTGGTAATGCCGTTTGGATTAACCAACGCCCCGGCCCAATTTCAGGCACACATGCAGAGTATCTTCAATGATTTGTTGGATATCTCGGTTGTCATTTATTTAGATGATATTCTCATTTTTTCAAAGAATTTAAAAGAACATCAATTATTAGTACGGGAAGTTCTCAACCGTTTAAAAGAAAATGGTCTCTATGTCAAGGAATCAAAATGCGAATTCCATCGAAGCTCCGTGGAATTCTTGGGAATGATGGTTTCAGATAAGGGATTGGAGATGTGCCAGGACAAAGTACAAGCTATCCGTGATTGGCCGATTCCAAAAACACTTAAAGAAGTTCAAGCTTTTCTAGGATTCGCGAATTTTTATCGACGGTTCATTATTGATTATTCAAAGATAACAAATCCCCTCACTACGTTAACAAAGAAGAATTGTAAGTTTGAGTGGACACCCCAAACACAAGAGGCGTTCAATGCACTTCGGTCTCGATTTCTTCAAGCACCAGTATTGATTCATCCTAATTTTGATCGAGCATTTGTGGTGGAGACGGATGCCTCGGATACGGCAACCGGAGGTATTTTGTCACAACAAGGGGAGGATGGACATCTCCACCCTTGCGCTTATAGAAGTTCGAAAATGTCCTTAGCAGAACAGAACTTGACATTTATGATAAGGAGTTTTAGCTATTGTGTTGGCATTGCAGGATTGGCGTGTTTACCTGGAAGGGTCCCCACATCAAGTAAGGATCATCTCAAATCATAAAAATCTGGAGCACTTTCTCACAACCAAGCAGCTCAATAGGCGCCAAGCTCGATGGTCTGAATTCCTTTCAGCTTTTAATTTCACAATTCAGCATCGACCGGGAATACTCAATGGGCGAGCAGATATGTTGTCCAAGCGTACTGAAGGAAATCATGACCACGAGGGGATTTCGAAACCCCTCCTTCGACTGGCTGCATTGGAGTCATGCCAACCAGTCTCTAGCGACGCACAACTCATGGATCACATCAAGGCCGTTAGTTTAGATGATTTAACACTTCAACCAATATTGTCATTTTTCAGCAATGGATCGGATCGAGCTCCACGGGATATTCGTCAACGTTTCCAAGCTTATCGCTTCACTGATGGAATATTGTATTTTCGTGATAAAGTGGTTGTCCCCGATAATGAGGAACTGAGGCGGCAAATATTGAGATCCCGCCATGACGCCCCAGCTGCGGGTCATCCAGGTCGCACCAAAACGTTGGATCTAGTGTCAAGGAGGTTTTATTGGCCCACGATGAGTCGATATGTACATCGCTATGTCGACGGGTGCGATTTGTGCCAAAGATCGAAATCCACACGCCATGCGCCCTACGGCCTGTTGCAGCCAATTCCACCAGCTGAAACTCCCTGGAAGCGGGTCACGACCGACTTCATAGTTAAGTTACCAAAGAGTGGTGGTTTTGATTCGATTATGGTTGTCGTTGACAAGAACACTAAACTAGCGCACTTCATTCCGACAAATGAATCAATTGATTCTAGTGGGGCAGCAGCATTGTATCTGCAACACGTCTGGAAACACCATGGGACACCGGATGAAATCATATCAGACAGGGGATCGGTGTTTATTTCAAAATTCATGAGACGGTTGTGTCAGCTTCTTCGGATTCAGCCTTCTCCAACGACGGCATTTCATCCGCAATCCGATGGGCAAACGGAACGCGTGAATCAAGTCCTTGAACAAATTTTGCGTATGTTCACAACCCGCCGGCAAGATGATTGGTCAGAATTACTCCCAATAGCTGAGTTTGCATATAATAATGTTCTTCATTCCGCCACTGGATTCTCTCCGTTTTATGCGACTTATGGGTATCATCCCCAGTTATCATTTACTACACCGACCTCGTCCACAGTTCCGGCGGCGGAGGAAAGAGTAAGACATTTACAAGAGGTGCACGAAGAAATTAAAGTGATGATCCAGGTTGCTGCGGATCGAGCTAAACGGAATTACGATCGCAGGGTTTAGTTGCAGCCAAGTTTCCAAGTGGGGGACAAAGTCTTGCTTCGCTCTAATAACATAGCCACAACAGCTCCTTCGAAGAAGCTGGCTTCTAAGTTCCTGGGTCCCTTTTCGATTACCGCCAAGATATCAGACTTGGTGTACCGACTTAAGCTTCCTCGAACGCTCCGGATACATGATGTTTTTCATGTGGCACTCCTTGAGAGATATCAGCAGGATACCATTCCAGGCCGTCGGCAAAGACTACCACCACCAGTTCTAACTCCGGAGGGGGACATGGAGTGGGAGGTCCACGATATCCTTGACTCTCGATTCTCAGGTCGTGGCAGGAGGCTACATTATTTGGTATCATGGGAAGGTTACGGTCCTAAACAGAACTCTTGGGAGCCCGCTTCAAATTTACGAAACGCACCCGATGTGGCCAGAGAGTTCCACCAGCGTCACCCACAAGCGCCGGCTCCATCTCATGTTGACCCTTCATCTCCTGAATTCGCAAATGGAACGCTAGAGGGGGGGTATTGTTACGACTCAGTCGTAACAGCTGGACGTATTCATCACCGGTTGCAAGAAGACCTCTTACCTGGGACGGAGGTTACTCGAGACGGTTATCTTCATGACAGTTACGGTGCATGCCTCGAGAGTCCAGTTGTTCCTTTAAAGCTTAGTGAGGGGAGCCATGTCCCTCACTCGACATTCTGTTAATACCCAGCATGCTTGTACGCACTTGCTTCCATCTTGCATTGCGAGTTTAGATACTAAATTGGATTAAACAGAGAGTTAACACTAACCGAGGAATTACCTTTTGATTTCGGTCAGGATGACTTGATTACGTAGGAATCAGCATGAGTCTCGAATCTCAATATCATCGGAGAGAATGCCTAAGCGCTGAGATTGCCCGTCGGAGTGTCGACAGAATACGAAGCAGTGTAAAGGAATCCTGACAGGTTGCCATCTCACACAATAAAGATCTTGTTAGAGAAAAACTTGAAATCTTCATTAGTTTTCAATTATTTCTAAAATGCAACATTTGTTCATACTCAATTGGCATTTCACAATTTAATAATATCATTAGTGACATCTATTGTCTTTCTTTCATTGTTCTCCAAGGCCATATAGAAAACTCCATTTCTTTCTATGTAACTACAAATAATAAAGTATGCTAGATTCATGAGATCATTCTTCAACAAATGGCCTTACAACCAATAAAAAAATCATACAACATACAAAAATATTGATTTTTTATTTTGCCCTTGATTGATACCTCCATTGCTCAAGATGAGAAGAAGTGTTAATAATTTTTTTCTTCAAAAAGCCATGCAATTGTAACTCTCATTGATCTTGAGAAAGAAGTTGAAGTGTAGTATCTAATCTCTGTGCTTGTAATCCCTTTGAATCAACATCTTTGAAATGATATCCAAATATAATTGGATGAAACAAATAGCTGCTAGTTTTGAAGCACTTCATGGCATTCCATTTATTTTAGGAGCCATAGGTGGTAGCCACATTCCAATTGTAGCACCATCTCATGATTCTATAGCATATTATTGCCAAAAAGGATATTATTCATGTTTATTATAGAAGGTGGTAGATACTGATTGTAAATTTTGGGATTATGATTTTGGATGGGCTAGACGGATCATGATTGAGCCTTATTTCAGAAATCTAAAATTGGGAAGAAAACTATGAAAAGTGCATTCTTACCTTACAAATTTATTGTTGATGTTGCGTATCCTATGAGGCCTTGGTTTTACTCACCATTTAAGGGTGAAAAGGAAAGTTTGCCAAGAGAAAAGGCACACTCGAATTTCATTCAATCAAACACTCGTATGGCAGTTGAAAGGGCATTTGGAATTCTAAAAGGAAGATGGCGCATTTTTCTAAAAAGAGTTGATATGCCACTTTAGAATGTACCTGATATTGTTACGGCATCCTTGTGTTTTCATAATCTGTGCATCTTGGAACATGATGAATTTTCTATGGAATGGGTAAAAGAAGCAAAAAAAAGAGTTGCAAGTTGAAGCAAACATGGCTTTAGGAAAAATGCAAGAAATGAATACATTTCATTCCCTAAAATCATCATTGAGGGAAATGAGGGAGCTACAAAAGGTACATCCACAAGGTGAAGACACTCCATTCATAGAATCAAGTAAAGGAGAAAAAATTGACAATAAAGAATACCTTGGATGTGAAGAAACAAAGAAAATGAGGCAAGAAAAAATGAAGATGATGTTGGTTGATTCAACTTGAGTTCATCTATTACTAGTGGAGACTTTTTACAAAAGTCAATTAGCCACAAATTCAAAAATTCAATGGTAAAATTGTAATTAAGATGATAGTGATTGTAGCTTAGATGAAGATTGAAGAGTAACATGTAGTAATCTAGAGCATATTGATCAAATGGTCAAATTGGTAGTATTGGTAGTCTACCCTTTCAAGCAGTGCATTTGTCCTCTCAAAGTTTTTCATAGATGAAGAGTAACATGTAGTACTTTAGAGCTTATTGATCAAACGGTCAAATTAATAGAGCTCATTTGTTCATCTAAAGGTAAACAAAACTTTTATGATAGAGCCATTCAAATCTTTGAAAAAATGGTTGAAACTAGCATAGGTTTGATGTTGGTGTAAAGTGTAAACATGTTTGTTGATGATGGTGCATTTTCTACATCTGGGGCCAAATCAATTTGAATTTATTTACTATCCATGGTTGTAGCCGAGACATGCTTCATTACTTGCCCCGCTTGGTGATACCACTCATCTAAAGCATCATAGAATTTGCTTTCATGCTGATCATTGCCCAAAATACCATTAGCATAAAAAATGAACTTGAATTTTTTACGACATGCAGTGCGGTTGAATTTAGGTAGTATAACAACCATTCTAGTATGAAGCTTCACCCAAGAGTCAATTCCTACAAGCAAAAGATTCAAAAAACATAAAGAAGGAGTCAAAAATGGCATTGAAAAAACAATCATAATACATATGTTCACTGTGAAAGAAAGATTGTGTATGGTATAGAGGGAAGATGGAGGTGGCATCGAACAAGGAAAGGAAGTAGGTGGAAGGTATAGCCACATGATACAAAGATTCTTTATTGTAATGGTAGAGATTAGGTTTCAAACTCCAACAACCTTTAGGGCCCAATTTTCCCCAATCCACAATATGAAATTTTAAAAAAAATTAGGGCAAAAAATTTCATACCTTATTTTTTGGTGTTTCCACCAATGGGAGGTCAAGAAACCTTGAGTTTGGCCTTTCAACCCTTCACACTATGTGCCAAAATCCAAAGTCTATTGCTTATATGGCTACCTATATGGCACAAAATTTGACGGACTGTTGACCAGAGTTTGGGTTGGCCAAAAATGGAAACCCAAACTCTAGTCAATTTGTAAGGGCTAGAGGTTGGAGGTCTGATCGGAAGGGAGATTGAAGCCAAATCTACAATGGAGAGCATTTACATATATAGAATTGGAGGTTTGGCTAGTCAATGGCAACTGATTCTAAAGCTATTTTCAAGTGGACTGACATTTGAAGAAGCAGTTGGTCACAATTGGGATGCAAATTCTTTAAGGTTTTTCAGTTTTTTATGTTAGAGTTAAACATGAAGGTCTCCCTCGTTCACAACAAGGGGGGTAGACAAAATTTTAACTAAGAGTAGTACAATAAAATACAACATAAAATTCTATTAGATCCTAATTTTGGTACTTCAAGGAGAGATTTGATTCATTCCATTTGGATTAGTAATGAAAAAGCTATAGACAAACTTGTTTTGAGGACAATCTCAACATTTTAAGATTGAAAACTTGTAGGATTCATTTTTGTAAGCAATCTTTACATTTTTTCAAAAATAAAAGTTCAACATGGTTTTAGTTGGTTGCTATAACAATCTCACCATTGGAATTAGTGATTTTCAATTCCATCTTTAGTTTGAGCTATTAATGATTTAGTTTTTCCTTCAATCTCATGCCTCCTTCTACTTAATAAGTTTTTAAAGAATGAAAATCAAGTGTGTTCTTTAGATTTTTTTTTCTAGACTTCCAACTCAAATCTTCAAGACAAAAACTTTGAAACTCAAAATGTGTAGTGCAAAAATTTTAAGCTAAGAAGATTCAAAGCCTTAAAATCTAATTAGGCAAGGTGCAAAAAATCCAAATTTATTCACTTCAATGCAAATATCTTGCAATCCATACAGTCAAAGTTTTTGAAATTTCTTCTACCATTCCTATATTAGTCTAGTGCAAGATCTTGCAATTAGGTATGCAAAAAAAATTAAAAGTCTTTTACACTTTGCAATAGAAATGGTAGTTGTGAATGATTTTCGATGTAAAAAAATGCCTTGAGAATTTAGGGATTAACCCTTGCAAAATCTGGCCTCTCCATTCTAAAAAACTTTCTTGTTTGACTACTATAACCTTTTGAGTAGTACAGTCAAAGAACGTGTCCTTTTCTCCATACCTCTAGGTCTCTCTTGACTACCAATTGGTACGGTTGAATTATGTGGATCTTTTTCTATAAGGAAGCTTGAGCAGAATGAAGTCAAAAAGGTCTGGATTTCATTGAATTTGCTCTGGACGCTTAGGGATTAAGTTTCATTTGCATTTTGTAATTTCTATAGATGTAAACAACTACATCCCTCCAATGAAGATAACTTTTATGCATTGCCCAAACTAAATGAACAAGAATGGTGTGACTATTAGACTCTATCCTAGATAAACAACAATGCTAGTATAGTAAACAACGACCAACTGGACCCCACTCCAATCAACCCCTAACTGTGATGTGCAGTGTGAATGTGATTGTAGATAGAATTTGGAAACTTAGATTTAGAAAGCAGAGTGGATTCCATAGTCACTATTCCAAAGGGGAGAGGTGGCCATTCAAAGGGAGTCCACGGTTGACCAACAGCGACCCACCTTCCCCGGCCAAGCCGCCGACGGAGGCCACTGGGAACAACCTCCTTCCCCGCAAAAGTTGTAAAGCTTTTCATTTCGATTCCCCCTTTTCCCATAGAGTACAATCCCGCACTCCCGGTAAAGTTCACCTCTGCTATCGACCGTTCTGGATGATAAAAGGGGACTCAGTCCTTGTTTTGACGATCTGAAGCTGCTGACGCAGTGAGATCACATTAGATATCAACTTGCGGGTTTTATTTTGTTCAATTGCGTTTAACATGAGCATCACGCACGCTGGCAGCGGCGGTGAGGGAGAAGAGGAGCCTAACGCGGAGACTGCACCAAATGAACCGAGATCTGGAATGCACAGTGGAATGCAAAACCCGGCAGGTTCTCAAAACCAACGAGGAGCTTCAAATTTCGAAGAAGAAGGCGGAGATGGCTAGTCACGCCAAGTCGGATTTTCTAGCCAACATGAGTCACGAGATCAGGTTCCCAACTCTCACTCCCATTTTACGAAATCCAGTAGGGTTTATCACAGTTCCCAATTAGGGTTTATCACAGTTCTCAATTCATTCTGGCATCTGCTTGTAAATTCAGCATCGTGCGATTCTGAGGCCCATCATCTCGTTGCTAAACAGTGACCCCTGCTTTCAAATTTGTGATTCTGAGATCCATTTCCTCGTTTCAAACAGTGACCTCTGCTTTCAAATTTTCGGTTCTGAGTCCCATAACCTCGTTTCGCCCTTGATTTCCAATTGCGTCGTTTTCCAATTGCGTCCTACAGAGCTCTGAACTTTGACACCGCATGGTCATTTGCAGGACGCCGATTCATGGGATTTGGGGGTTGACTGCGCTGCTCCTTGAGTCGGAACTGACTGGGGATCAGAAGGAGAGCCTTGTTTCAGTGAAGGAATGTGCAGATCTTCTCCTTCACATCATTAATAACGTTCTAGATCTGGCGAAGATTGAAGCGGGACGACTGGAAGTGGAGACCGTGCCATTCAATGTGTGCAAAATGGTGTCCAGCACGTTTCGGATGATGGAAGCGAGAGCTCACGAGCGCGGTCTGAAGCTCTGTTGGGACGTTGATAGGGCTGTGCCGCCCTCGCTGGCTGGCGACGTGGGAAAACTCCAGCAGTGCTTGATCAACTTAGGTTTTCATTTTTCTCACATTTTGAGCTTTTTTCCCCAGATGTGTTCCTTTGCTGCTGTTCATTTCCTTTATATTTTCTTTCTGTGTTCACTCAACCCTCTCTCATGGCACACTTTATAACTGAGAATGTGTCATGTTGTGTACAAATGTGAACTCAAATTCTCTAATGACACGCTCCGTAATCTCTTTCTATCCTGAGAATGTGTCCTGTTGTGTGCAAATGCACACTTTCTTTTTGCTAATGTACATTCAATTTTTTTTTAATGGTGTGTTTTGTAATTGCGCATTCTGTGTGTGTCTGGAGACTCTGAAAATGTTGTGTACACATCTAATTTGACAATTTCCACATGCCAAGTTGTGAACACATGTGAGAGTGAGTATTTAGAAGCCCCCGAGGTGTCATTTGAGAAGGTTGAGTGTCCTTTAAATTTGTGTCTTTTTCGTTCAGTGTTTTGAAGATGCCTGTCATTAATTTTCTGGGCTTTGGGTTTGCAGTTGGGAATGCGCTGAAGTTTACGCATGAAGGGTGCATATCCGTGCACGTGAGCGTGGCGTCTGACTCGTTGGTTGCGTCAAGGACGAATGCACTGCATGGTAACTAAGACACTCTCCTGTGTTGCCTCTTTTTTTTTTTCAATGCTTTAAAAAGTGACACTAAAACAAGATCTCATTTGGTTAACTCTGATCCGAAAACTGCTGCGAATGAAGCGTCTGTTGAGGATAGTTATCTATGGATGCAAATTTTGTGTATGCTGCACTTTTCTTACTGGTACGAGCACTGTTGTTGTTGCAGCTCACAGCAGTCGAATGGATACTATGTCGGAGTACGAATCCGGAGTCACTGGCACTCCAGAGAGCATGTTCATTCACTTCGAAGTTCGTGATACTGGCATCGGAATCAACAAGGAGAAGCTGAAGGATATGTTCAAGCCTTTCACTCAAGCAGATGCGTCCACTTCTCGTCTTTACGGTGGGACTGGCCTTGGTCTCTGTATAGTCCACAGGTACTACTACGAACTCCGAATGCTGCCTTGGAATTCCTTACTCATTTGGCCTCAAGGCTCGCAGTTCCCTGTTTTCAAATTCGCAGGGATTTTGGGTTTTGAAATGCGACTAATGATATGAAGAAAACAATTTTAAAAATTCCTTGGCATACATTCTGAATCCCGATCAGTGTATGACATCTTGAAACATGAAGTAGAGGTATCTCAAAGGCCAAGTGACCCAAGAAACACTATCTCAAAGGTCAAGTGACCCAAGAAATTTGATGAGAATATTACCAAAACAAAGAGAAATGCAACCCAAGTGGTTTCGAAATTTTCTACAAATTTTCAAAGTTGAGAACATAGTGTAGGCTATATGTAACACTGAACTCACCTTGAATGGACACCCCTGAAGCATGAAATGCCTCCACTCTCATTTAGTTGCTTCTGAAAAACTCCTCACCTCACCTCGCATTGGTTGCATCTAAGAAATTGTGTTGACTTTGAATCAAGAAGTGTTCGTTTTAGCTCATTTTTTTAGGTGTGGGAGAATGGAAAATGGCACTTTCAGGTGTTTCTCTCTTAAAAATTCCATGAATGTTCACATCCCGTTTGTGTCATGTCATCCAGGTTTGTGGAGCTTTTAGGCGGCACAATATGGGTGGAGAGTGAAGAAGGAACTGGATGTCTAAGGGAACGGATTTTAGGTGACGTTGAAGAAAACAACCCATGTTTTTTTGACAACAATTATCTTCATTGGACATCATTATTGACATGAAAAATATAGGTTGTTTTTTTCAACGTCACCTAAAATTCGTTCTCGTTGACGTCGATTGTTTTTTTGAATGTCACCTAAAACAAGGTTTTCTTATAGTGATTTGTTTTAAAAGTTGAAAGTTGAATAAAATATTCTAGACACTTAATTAAACTTCTACTTCAAAATCAAAAACACCCTCCAATTCCATGTAATGGGTTGATATTAATCAATTTTTTTTATCACAGCCAACTAACACATACCACTCAAATGTATTATTCTAAATAGTACATAACAACCAAGCACCTAATTTAATTTTAGTACAATTTCTAATTGGATCATAGAAGGAAAAAGATGGTGATTTTTCATCCTTGCAAAATATTTAAAACATAAAAGATATTTAAAAGATGATATTAGCATTGCCAAGTTGTGATTGGTAAAAAATGTGAGTTGTAGACTACCAAAAATGTGACAATAGGCCATGCACATAAGCTTCACGACAGTGTTCATTCAATTAATAAAATAATGCCTTTTCAACCCAATTATACATTACCTTTTTTTTCCATTGGAAAGCAAGAGATGGCAAAGCTTGATCATAAATTAGAAATCCTAATTGGGTCTACAATAGATTTGCTTACCTTATAGCATAATAGAAAAGTACTCATTAGAGTTAAACAATTGTTATGCATGTCTAGGTTGTCAACAAAATCTCAATTAAATACTACCTCCATCCTAAAATGATATTGTTGAACAAAATGTTCTAGATTAAGGGAAAAAATAACATTTGAAAAACTAATTTTGCACTATAAGTACAATTTGGTGCTCTCCTAGCATTCTAAAAAATTTGAGTTTCGGAGCCCTTTTCAAAGTGTAGTTTTGAATTATTAAAAGTTAGATTTTTTGAGGCATTTTCAAGGAGCACCATTGGTCAATTATTTGTTGAGTACAAGGTTGTCATTTTTTAGGCATTTAGTATATGCCCAAGACTACGTGTCGCCTTTTGTTCTACTTCCTAAAGTTTCATTTCCTTCAATCAAGCAATATCCAAAGAGATGCAAAAAAATAAGAATGAACAATCATGTTGATTGACCCCTTTAGTCATTTCATTAGTCTTTTGATTGATGATTGCATTGATGGAGGGGAAACTACTACTTGGAGTTGTTTGGTTAATCTCAGATAGCAATCAAAAACCAAATTTGACTAATTTGCAATGTCTTAAAGTGCAACATGAAGATCATTTTGGGACAAAAAATTAAGGCTAAGAAAAAGATCGTTTTGGGATAAAGGGAGATAAATAAAACAAATAAATCCTAGGGCTTGTAGCCATTCAAAATAACAAATCTTCACATAAGGTAAACCAACCCATTTCTGTCACCTACTTTTGGCCCCAATTCTCTTCATTTTATGACAAAATCAAAGAATACTATGACAAAATCAAGGATTTTATGACAACAAGGGATAACAAGTCACTCCATTAATAGAGAATATTTAGTACTTGATTAGGGATTTTAGGTTGTTTAGGGGATGTTTATGGCTCTAGTCTAGAGGCGGTTTTGTAATTTCAGGGCTAACCACTTCAAAAATGCACAAAAGTTACAAATTTGATCGCAAAATTATATTTCCACTTGGGTTTGACTCATGAAACAAGCACACACCTCTGAAAAATATGTGCCCCTCTTGGAATTGGCCCTAAGATGTCCAGATTTGGAATCTGGACATAGGTGGTAACAGGCTTGTCTACCTTACATGAGCAAGTCATCAACAGCAGCAAGCTTATTGGCAGAGACAACAGGAAGGACAAGGCACAGCAAGGACCGAAAGCACTCAAAGCTGCATCGCTCAACTTCCAATTGTAAAATTATTGAAATGAATGGTCCTACAACAATGTACTGTACTCTACAAATCGAAATCTACAAAAAATCTCACTAAGAAATGAAATGAACTCTCTAATTATTCCCGGGGTAACATGTGACCAATCGTTTTGAGAAGCTGTTGAATGTCAATTTTCTATATGCAATGTTGACATATTTTGGTCATGAAAACTAGCCAAAATACAAGCATTTCGTAGAATGAGAATGACAGGTTCGGATTTGTGGATGTTCTTTGAAGACTAGTATGAAATCGTGAAGCAGAAGAAGGTAAAAAATCAAACTTAGAAAAGCATTGAAATTAGCTTACCTGGACATCCATGAGGACAAGGTCGAACTGGTCGTGCTGAGCACAAAGAGTTTCCAGAGCATGCTTCCCATCCCCCACAATCGTAACCACATGACCATGTTTCTGAAGCTGCCGGCACGCCACTTTTTGGTTGATGGGGTTATCCTCCGCCAGCAGGATCCTCAACCGAAGCTTCTTCTCCAGCAACAAACTCTCCAGCTTTGTCGAAGAGTCTCTACTAAGCACTGAAAACGACGATGACACTTCAGGCAAAATTTTACGTAACCTGAATGGAGGTGTGCCAGGACCTGAAGTTCTTGCCACAACCTCCGTTTCGTCATGATCAAGTGAAGAAGTTGGCGCTATTACCGAGGGCAACGCTATTGAAGGCTCAAGCTCTGTTATGGAAGGGGATTCTTCAACATCATTCAAACTCAGTCTCGGAATAAAATGATCTCTCGTCGCACTCCGCAGCTCTTTGAATGCTTCGAAATCTGAACTTGTAGATCGCCGTGCTTGACTGGATGCTTCATCTATGATGCTAAATGTTGTTGAAGGCTCAAGATCTGTTATGGAAAAAGATTCTTCAACATCATTCAAACCCGGTCTTGGAACAAAATGATCTCTCCTCGCACTCCGCAGCTCTTTGAATGCTTCGATATCTGAACTTGACGATCGCCGTGCTTGACTGGAGGTTTCATCTATTATACTAAATGTTGTTGTCGGGGCTTCGTTACTACTAGCTCTAAGTTTGCTGAACGGTGGTAAGGAGAATTCCCTTTTTCTTGAGACGTAGGTTGAAAGGTCGTCCATTGAAATCACGGTGCTTTCTGCTCGTGGATAATATTCTGGATTGAATACCAAGCCGTCCATCAGGCTCCATGGTTTCTTGAACACCTTGGTTGGAGAATTTCCTCTTGAAGAAAACTCGGCTGATGGAGACTTAACAGAACTAAGCACTAGAGGCAAGCAAAAGTGAAAGGAACTTCCGGTTCCTTCTTCACTCTCCACCCATATTGTGCCGCCTAAAAGCTCCACAAACCTGGATGACATGACACAAACGGGATGTGAACATTCATGGAATTTTTAAGAGAGAAACACCTGAAAGTGCCATTTTCCATTCTCCCACACCTAAAAAAATGAGCTAAAACGAACACTTCTTGATTCAAAGTCAACACAATTTCTTAGATGCAACCAATGCGAGGTGAGGTGAGGAGTTTTTCAGAAGCAACTAAATGAGAGTGGAGGCATTTCATGCTTCAGGGGTGTCCATTCAAGGTGAGTTCAGTGTTACATATAGCCTACACTATGTTCTCAACTTTGAAAATTTGTAGAAAATTTCGAAACCACTTGGGTTGCATTTCTCTTTGTTTTGGTAATATTCTCATCAAATTTCTTGGGTCACTTGACCTTTGAGATAGTGTTTCTTGGGTCACTTGGCCTTTGAGATACCTCTACTTCATGTTTCAAGATGTCATACACTGATCGGGATTCAGAATGTATGCCAAGGAATTTTTAAAATTGTTTTCTTCATATCATTAGTCGCATTTCAAAACCCAAAATCCCTGCGAATTTGAAAACAGGGAACTGCGAGCCTTGAGGCCAAATGAGTAAGGAATTCCAAGGCAGCATTCGGAGTTCGTAGTAGTACCTGTGGACTATACAGAGACCAAGGCCAGTCCCACCGTAAAGACGAGAAGTGGACGCATCTGCTTGAGTGAAAGGCTTGAACATATCCTTCAGCTTCTCCTTGTTGATTCCGATGCCAGTATCACGAACTTCGAAGTGAATGAACATGCTCTCTGGAGTGCCAGTGACTCCGGATTCGTACTCCGACATAGTATCCATTCGACTGCTGTGAGCTGCAACAACAACAGTGCTCGTACCAGTAAGAAAAGTGCAGCATACACAAAATTTGCATCCATAGATAACTATCCTCAACAGACGCTTCATTCGCAGCAGTTTTCGGATCAGAGTTAACCAAATGAGATCTTGTTTTAGTGTCACTTTTTAAAGCATTGAAAAAAAAAAAGAGGCAACACAGGAGAGTGTCTTAGTTACCATGCAGTGCATTCGTCCTTGACGCAACCAACGAGTCAGACGCCACGCTCACGTGCACGGATATGCACCCTTCATGCGTAAACTTCAGCGCATTCCCAACTGCAAACCCAAAGCCCAGAAAATTAATGACAGGCATCTTCAAAACACTGAACGAAAAAGACACAAATTTAAAGGACACTCAACCTTCTCAAATGACACCTCGGGGGCTTCTAAATACTCACTCTCACATGTGTTCACAACTTGGCATGTGGAAATTGTCAAATTAGATGTGTACACAACATTTTCAGAGTCTCCAGACACACACAGAATGCGCAATTACAAAACACACCATTAAAAAAAAATTGAATGTACATTAGCAAAAAGAAAGTGTGCATTTGCACACAACAGGACACATTCTCAGGATAGAAAGAGATTACGGAGCGTGTCATTAGAGAATTTGAGTTCACATTTGTACACAACATGACACATTCTCAGTTATAAAGTGTGCCATGAGAGAGGGTTGAGTGAACACAGAAAGAAAATATAAAGGAAATGAACAGCAGCAAAGGAACACATCTGGGGAAAAAAGCTCAAAATGTGAGAAAAATGAAAACCTAAGTTGATCAAGCACTGCTGGAGTTTTCCCACGTCGCCAGCCAGCGAGGGCGGCACAGCCCTATCAACGTCCCAACAGAGCTTCAGACCGCGCTCGTGAGCTCTCGCTTCCATCATCCGAAACGTGCTGGACACCATTTTGCACACATTGAATGGCACGGTCTCCACTTCCAGTCGTCCCGCTTCAATCTTCGCCAGATCTAGAACGTTATTAATGATGTGAAGGAGAAGATCTGCACATTCCTTCACTGAAACAAGGCTCTCCTTCTGATCCCCAGTCAGTTCCGACTCAAGGAGCAGCGCAGTCAACCCCCAAATCCCATGAATCGGCGTCCTGCAAATGACCATGCGGTGTCAAAGTTCAGAGCTCTGTAGGACGCAATTGGAAAACGACGCAATTGGAAATCAAGGGCGAAACGAGGTTATGGGACTCAGAACCGAAAATTTGAAAGCAGAGGTCACTGTTTGAAACGAGGAAATGGATCTCAGAATCACAAATTTGAAAGCAGGGGTCACTGTTTAGCAACGAGATGATGGGCCTCAGAATCGCACGATGCTGAATTTACAAGCAGATGCCAGAATGAATTGAGAACTGTGATAAACCCTAATTGGGAACTGTGATAAACCCTACTGGATTTCGTAAAATGGGAGTGAGAGTTGGGAACCTGATCTCGTGACTCATGTTGGCTAGAAAATCCGACTTGGCGTGACTAGCCATCTCCGCCTTCTTCTTCGAAATTTGAAGCTCCTCGTTGGTTTTGAGAACCTGCCGGGTTTTGCATTCCACTGTGCATTCCAGATCTCGGTTCATTTGGTGCAGTCTCCGCGTTAGGCTCCTCTTCTCCCTCACCGCCGCTGCCAGCGTGCGTGATGCTCATGTTAAACGCAATTGAACAAAATAAAACCCGCAAGTTGATATCTAATGTGATCTCACTGCGTCAGCAGCTTCAGATCGTCAAAACAAGGACTGAGTCCCCTTTTATCATCCAGAACGGTCGATAGCAGAGGTGAACTTTACCGGGAGTGCGGGATTGTACTCTATGGGAAAAGGGGGAATCGAAATGAAAAGCTTTACAACTTTTGCGGGGAAGGAGGTTGTTCCCAGTGGCCTCCGTCGGCGGCTTGGCCGGGGAAGGTGGGTCGCTGTTGGTCAACCGTGGACTCCCTTTGAATGGCCACCTCTCCCCTTTGGAATAGTGACTATGGAATCCACTCTGCTTTCTAAATCTAAGTTTCCAAATTCTATCTACAATCACATTCACACTGCACATCACAGTTAGGGGTTGATTGGAGTGGGGTCCAGTTGGTCGTTGTTTACTATACTAGCATTGTTGTTTATCTAGGATAGAGTCTAATAGTCACACCATTCTTGTTCATTTAGTTTGGGCAATGCATAAAAGTTATCTTCATTGGAGGGATGTAGTTGTTTACATCTATAGAAATTACAAAATGCAAATGAAACTTAATCCCTAAGCGTCCAGAGCAAATTCAATGAAATCCAGACCTTTTTGACTTCATTCTGCTCAAGCTTCCTTATAGAAAAAGATCCACATAATTCAACCGTACCAATTGGTAGTCAAGAGAGACCTAGAGGTATGGAGAAAAGGACACGTTCTTTGACTGTACTACTCAAAAGGTTATAGTAGTCAAACAAGAAAGTTTTTTAGAATGGAGAGGCCAGATTTTGCAAGGGTTAATCCCTAAATTCTCAAGGCATTTTTTTACATCGAAAATCATTCACAACTACCATTTCTATTGCAAAGTGTAAAAGACTTTTAATTTTTTTTGCATACCTAATTGCAAGATCTTGCACTAGACTAATATAGGAATGGTAGAAGAAATTTCAAAAACTTTGACTGTATGGATTGCAAGATATTTGCATTGAAGTGAATAAATTTGGATTTTTTGCACCTTGCCTAATTAGATTTTAAGGCTTTGAATCTTCTTAGCTTAAAATTTTTGCACTACACATTTTGAGTTTCAAAGTTTTTGTCTTGAAGATTTGAGTTGGAAGTCTAGAAAAAAAAATCTAAAGAACACACTTGATTTTCATTCTTTAAAAACTTATTAAGTAGAAGGAGGCATGAGATTGAAGGAAAAACTAAATCATTAATAGCTCAAACTAAAGATGGAATTGAAAATCACTAATTCCAATGGTGAGATTGTTATAGCAACCAACTAAAACCATGTTGAACTTTTATTTTTGAAAAAATGTAAAGATTGCTTACAAAAATGAATCCTACAAGTTTTCAATCTTAAAATGTTGAGATTGTCCTCAAAACAAGTTTGTCTATAGCTTTTTCATTACTAATCCAAATGGAATGAATCAAATCTCTCCTTGAAGTACCAAAATTAGGATCTAATAGAATTTTATGTTGTATTTTATTGTACTACTCTTAGTTAAAATTTTGTCTACCCCCCTTGTTGTGAACGAGGGAGACCTTCATGTTTAACTCTAACATAAAAAACTGAAAAACCTTAAAGAATTTGCATCCCAATTGTGACCAACTGCTTCTTCAAATGTCAGTCCACTTGAAAATAGCTTTAGAATCAGTTGCCATTGACTAGCCAAACCTCCAATTCTATATATGTAAATGCTCTCCATTGTAGATTTGGCTTCAATCTCCCTTCCGATCAGACCTCCAACCTCTAGCCCTTACAAATCGACTAGAGTTTGGGTTTCCATTTTTGGCCAACCCAAACTCTGGTCAACAGTCCGTCAAATTTTGTGCCATATAGGTAGCCATATAAGCAATAGACTTTGGATTTTGGCACATAGTGTGAAGGGTTGAAAGGCCAAACTCAAGGTTTCTTGACCTCCCATTGGTGGAAACACCAAAAAATAAGGTATGAAATTTTTTGCCCTAATTTTTTTTAAAATTTCATATTGTGGATTGGGGAAAATTGGGCCCTAAAGGTTGTTGGAGTTTGAAACCTAATCTCTACCATTACAATAAAGAATCTTTGTATCATGTGGCTATACCTTCCACCTACTTCCTTTCCTTGTTCGATGCCACCTCCATCTTCCCTCTATACCATACACAATCTTTCTTTCACAGTGAACATATGTATTATGATTGTTTTTTCAATGCCATTTTTGACTCCTTCTTTATGTTTTTTGAATCTTTTGCTTGTAGGAATTGACTCTTGGGTGAAGCTTCATACTAGAATGGTTGTTATACTACCTAAATTCAACCGCACTGCATGTCGTAAAAAATTCAAGTTCATTTTTTATGCTAATGGTATTTTGGGCAATGATCAGCATGAAAGCAAATTCTATGATGCTTTAGATGAGTGGTATCACCAAGCGGGGCAAGTAATGAAGCATGTCTCGGCTACAACCATGGATAGTAAATAAATTCAAATTGATTTGGCCCCAGATGTAGAAAATGCACCATCATCAACAAACATGTTTACACTTTACACCAACATCAAACCTATGCTAGTTTCAACCATTTTTTCAAAGATTTGAATGGCTCTATCATAAAAGTTTTGTTTACCTTTAGATGAACAAATGAGCTCTATTAATTTGACCGTTTGATCAATAAGCTCTAAAGTACTACATGTTACTCTTCATCTATGAAAAACTTTGAGAGGACAAATGCACTGCTTGAAAGGGTAGACTACCAATACTACCAATTTGACCATTTGATCAATATGCTCTAGATTACTACATGTTACTCTTCAATCTTCATCTAAGCTACAATCACTATCATCTTAATTACAATTTTACCATTGAATTTTTGAATTTGTGGCTAATTGACTTTTGTAAAAAGTCTCCACTAGTAATAGATGAACTCAAGTTGAATCAACCAACATCATCTTCATTTTTTCTTGCCTCATTTTCTTTGTTTCTTCACATCCAAGGTATTCTTTATTGTCAATTTTTTCTCCTTTACTTGATTCTATGAATGGAGTGTCTTCACCTTGTGGATGTACCTTTTGTAGCTCCCTCATTTCCCTCAATGATGATTTTAGGGAATGAAATGTATTCATTTCTTGCATTTTTCCTAAAGCCATGTTTGCTTCAACTTGCAACTCTTTTTTTTGCTTCTTTTACCCATTCCATAGAAAATTCATCATGTTCCAAGATGCACAGATTATGAAAACACAAGGATGCCGTAACAATATCAGGTACATTCTAAAGTGGCATATCAACTCTTTTTAGAAAAATGCGCCATCTTCCTTTTAGAATTCCAAATGCCCTTTCAACTGCCATACGAGTGTTTGATTGAATGAAATTCGAGTGTGCCTTTTCTCTTGGCAAACTTTCCTTTTCACCCTTAAATGGTGAGTAAAACCAAGGCCTCATAGGATACGCAACATCAACAATAAATTTGTAAGGTAAGAATGCACTTTTCATAGTTTTCTTCCCAATTTTAGATTTCTGAAATAAGGCTCAATCATGATCCGTCTAGCCCATCCAAAATCATAATCCCAAAATTTACAATCAGTATCTACCACCTTCTATAATAAACATGAATAATATCCTTTTTGGCAATAATATGCTATAGAATCATGAGATGGTGCTACAATTGGAATGTGGCTACCACCTATGGCTCCTAAAATAAATGGAATGCCATGAAGTGCTTCAAAACTAGCAGCTATTTGTTTCATCCAATTATATTTGGATATCATTTCAAAGATGTTGATTCAAAGGGATTACAAGCACAGAGATTAGATACTACACTTCAACTTCTTTCTCAAGATCAATGAGAGTTACAATTGCATGGCTTTTTGAAGAAAAAAATTATTAACACTTCTTCTCATCTTGAGCAATGGAGGTATCAATCAAGGGCAAAATAAAAAATCAATATTTTTGTATGTTGTATGATTTTTTTATTGGTTGTAAGGCCATTTGTTGAAGAATGATCTCATGAATCTAGCATACTTTATTATTTGTAGTTACATAGAAAGAAATGGAGTTTTCTATATGGCCTTGGAGAACAATGAAAGAAAGACAATAGATGTCACTAATGATATTATTAAATTGTGAAATGCCAATTGAGTATGAACAAATGTTGCATTTTAGAAATAATTGAAAACTAATGAAGATTTCAAGTTTTTCTCTAACAAGATCTTTATTGTGTGAGATGGCAACCTGTCAGGATTCCTTTACACTGCTTCGTATTCTGTCGACACTCCGACGGGCAATCTCAGCGCTTAGGCATTCTCTCCGATGATATTGAGATTCGAGACTCATGCTGATTCCTACGTAATCAAGTCATCCTGACCGAAATCAAAAGGTAATTCCTCGGTTAGTGTTAACTCTCTGTTTAATCCAATTTAGTATCTAAACTCGCAATGCAAGATGGAAGCAAGTGCGTACAAGCATGCTGGGTATTAACAGAATGTCGAGTGAGGGACATGGCTCCCCTCACTAAGCTTTAAAGGAACAACTGGACTCTCGAGGCATGCACCGTAACTGTCATGAAGATAACCGTCTCGAGTAACCTCCGTCCCAGGTAAGAGGTCTTCTTGCAACCGGTGATGAATACGTCCAGCTGTTACGACTGAGTCGTAACAATACCCCCCCTCTAGCGTTCCATTTGCGAATTCAGGAGATGAAGGGTCAACATGAGATGGAGCCGGCGCTTGTGGGTGACGCTGGTGGAACTCTCTGGCCACATCGGGTGCGTTTCGTAAATTTGAAGCGGGCTCCCAAGAGTTCTGTTTAGGACCGTAACCTTCCCATGATACCAAATAATGTAGCCTCCTGCCACGACCTGAGAATCGAGAGTCAAGGATATCGTGGACCTCCCACTCCATGTCCCCCTCCGGAGTTAGAACTGGTGGTGGTAGTCTTTGCCGACGGCCTGGAATGGTATCCTGCTGATATCTCTCAAGGAGTGCCACATGAAAAACATCATGTATCCGGAGCGTTCGAGGAAGCTTAAGTCGGTACACCAAGTCTGATATCTTGGCGGTAATCGAAAAGGGACCCAGGAACTTAGAAGCCAGCTTCTTCGAAGGAGCTGTTGTGGCTATGTTATTAGAGCGAAGCAAGACTTTGTCCCCCACTTGGAAACTTGGCTGCAACTAAACCCTGCGATCGTAATTCCGTTTAGCTCGATCCGCAGCAACCTGGATCATCACTTTAATTTCTTCGTGCACCTCTTGTAAATGTCTTACTCTTTCCTCCGCCGCCGGAACTGTGGACGAGGTCGGTGTAGTAAATGATAACTGGGGATGATACCCATAAGTCGCATAAAACGGAGAGAATCCAGTGGCGGAATGAAGAACATTATTATATGCAAACTCAGCTATTGGGAGTAATTCTGACCAATCATCTTGCCGGCGGGTTGTGAACATACGCAAAATTTGTTCAAGGACTTGATTCACGCGTTCCGTTTGCCCATCGGATTGCGGATGAAATGCCGTCGTTGGAGAAGGCTGAATCCGAAGAAGCTGACACAACCGTCTCATGAATTTTGAAATAAACACCGATCCCCTGTCTGATATGATTTCATCCGGTGTCCCATGGTGTTTCCAGACGTGTTGCAGATACAATGCTGCTGCCCCACTAGAATCAATTGATTCATTTGTCGGAATGAAGTGCGCTAGTTTAGTGTTCTTGTCAACGACAACCATAATCGAATCAAAACCACCACTCTTTGGTAACTTAACTATGAAGTCGGTCGTGACCCGCTTCCAGGGAGTTTCAGCTGGTGGAATTGGCTGCAACAGGCCGTAGGGCGCATGGCGTGTGGATTTCGATCTTTGGCACAAATCGCACCCGTCGACATAGCGATGTACATATCGACTCATCGTGGGCCAATAAAACCTCCTTGACACTAGATCCAACGTTTTGGTGCGACTTGGATGACCCGCAGCTGGGGCGTCATGGCGGGATCTCAATATTTGCCGCCTCAGTTCCTCATTATCGGGGACAACCACTTTATCACAAAAATACAATATTCCATCAGTGAAGCGATAAGCTTGGAAACGTTGACGAATATCCCGTGGAGCTCGATCCGATCCATTGCTGAAAAATGACAATATTGGTTGAAGTGTTAAATCATCTAAACTAACGGCCTTGATGTGATCCATGAGTTGTGCGTCGCTAGAGACTGGTTGGCATGACTCCAATGCAGCCAGTCGAAGGAGGGGTTTCGAAATCCCCTCGTGGTCATGATTTCCTTCAGTACGCTTGGACAACATATCTGCTCGCCCATTGAGTATTCCCGGTCGATGCTGAATTGTGAAATTAAAAGCTGAAAGGAATTCAGACCATCGAGCTTGGCGCCTATTGAGCTGCTTGGTTGTGAGAAAGTGCTCCAGATTTTTATGATTTGAGATGATCCTTACTTGATGTGGGGACCCTTCCAGGTAAACACGCCAATCCTGCAATGCCAACACAATAGCTAAAACTCCTTATCATAAATGTCAAGTTCTGTTCTGCTAAGGACATTTTCGAACTTCTATAAGCGCAAGGGTGGAGATGTCCATCCTCCCCTTGTTGTGACAAAATACCTCCGGTTGCCGTATCCGAGGCATCCGTCTCCACCACAAATGCTCGATCAAAATTAGGATGAATCAATACTGGTGCTTGAAGAAATCGAGACCGAAGTGCATTGAACGCCTCTTGTGTTTGGGGTGTCCACTCAAACTTACAATTCTTCTTTGTTAACGTAGTGAGGGGATTTGTTATCTTTGAATAATCAATAATGAACCGTCGATAAAAATTCGCGAATCCTAGAAAAGCTTGAACTTCTTTAAGTGTTTTTGGAATCGGCCAATCACGGATAGCTTGTACTTTGTCCTGGCACATCTCCAATCCCTTATCTGAAACCATCATTCCCAAGAATTCCACGGAGCTTCGATGGAATTCGCATTTTGATTCCTTGACATAGAGACCATTTTCTTTTAAACGGTTGAGAACTTCCCGTACTAATAATTGATGTTCTTTTAAATTCTTTGAAAAAATGAGAATATCATCTAAATAAATGACAACCGAGATATCCAACAAATCATTGAAGATACTCTGCATGTGTGCCTGAAATTGGGCCGGGGCGTTGGTTAATCCAAACGGCATTACCAAGTACTCAAATAGGCCATAACGAGTTTTAAAAGCCGTTTTAAACTCATGGCCATGAGCCATCCGTACCCGATGATATGCTTGTCGCACATCCAATTTTGTAAAAATTTTTGCACCCACTAATCGGTCGGTCAATTCCGGAATTAAAGGTAATGGGTATCGATTTCTTATTGTGACTTGATTCAAATTGCGGTAGTCCACGCAAACTCGTATCGAACCATCCTTCTTTTTAGCAAATACAATGGGGGCTGATACGGGGGACTTGGACTGTCTGATCCAACCCTTACCCAAATTTTCTTCGAGATAACGCCGCAGCTCCTCCAGCTCGACTGGTGACATTGGTCGTAACCCGGTATTGCGAGGTTCTTGGCCCTCCTTGAATTCGATCTTCATGTCGGATACTCCATGGTTCGGAAGTTCATTGGAGGCTGACTCGCTAAAAGCTTCTCGTAGATCCTGATACTCCACGGGAATTGACGAATCCTTGGTTTCCTTGATTAACTCCGATACCTCCAACGCATATACCTCAGCATCTTTGGCCGAGAGACGAAAAGCAGCTGTTGAAACTACAGCGTGCTTTGGGGCCACTAATATGGACTGAGACTGTTTTTTTGAGGCACTGACCAACGGACAGACCGCCTTTTTCTTCACATCAGATTTTTTCCGATGCTGAAGCTCCATTCCCCCCCGAACTCCACTGACTGTGGCAAGACCAATGCTTTCCTGTTCGCACTGATGAGCCACGCAAGTTCCCTGGCAATATTTTGAATCAAAAAGCACTTCCTTCCGTGCCCACCGAATGGTAGGGTCATGATGGACCAGCCAAGGAATTCCTAGAATACAAGCATAACGCCCCGTATTGGTGATATCTGCCACCAACGATTCTCGGTGGTCTCCCACGACCAACTCCACCATGGCCTCGTGGGTGATGAGACCAGAGTTTATCCGTCTGCCATCAATGACACGAACCTCCCTTGGTGTAGTTTTTTGTCTGACTGTAGCATGACACCGTTGGGTAAATTGCGGGTGCATAAACACCCCGGTTGCTCCGGAATCAATGAGAGTGATAGCTGTCACCGAGTTGATGTCCGCATCTAACGTCAGATGTGTTCCCGAATCACTAGTTGCCCGCAAACATATTGGCATTATTGCTCCATCCTGGTCCTCAATGGAATCTTCGCAACCCTTATCCATTTCCCAATGTGGAATTGTGATCGATGCGGTCTGGCGTCGGCCCGGGTACTGAATCACCGTCCTTAGTCCCGGGCTTGGTCTTTTCCCGAACATTCTGCCTCCATTGCCGCAAATGATAGTGGCTTCGAAGGATTTGTTGGACATTTTGCCCGAACATACCCCAACAACCCACAACCCCAACACTTCCCTTGTTTTTGGTACTCCATCCGCTCACTGGCCGTTTTTGCCAGCGCAGTGGATCCATGAACCGCATCTAATTCCATAGGGGTGGGTCCTAATGACCCTGGAGCTGGATGGAATCGTACAACAGGCTCCTTGGGACTCGTAAATGGAATAGAAGCTCGTTGGTTTTGTCGCCGCAACCATAACCTCTCATCAATTCGGGATGCCATGGTCATCCATTCTTGGAGGCTACGAGGTTGGGTTTCTGCCGTGGCTATGGAATCAAGAACTTCATCCTTAAGGCCTCCTCGAAACCGCGCTACCAAACTCGATTCATTCCAATCGACTTGTGCGGCATTCTCGTTAAAAGTGGATATGTAACTAGCCACCGAACCGGTTTGCTTTATTTTTCCCAATCGATCCTCCGCATTGCTTCTCCTATCCATATCACCATAGACGGCGATGACTGCTTCCCGGAACATATCGTAATTACTCAATAACTCATGCGGACGCCCCTCATCCAAGGATTGTAGAATCGGCATGGCCCAGTTCTGTGCCGCCCCAGTCATATAAGACAGGGCAAAAGCTACCTTGTCCTCATCACAACGATAAGCCCGAGCGTTTCCACGAAACACAAGGCGGATTTGGGCAAACCATTTGTAAACCTCTCCGCCCTTCTTTCCTGAAAACTTCTCGGGTTTAGCTACCCTAGTTTCTCCGCCGGATGTCCGCTCATCATAACATCGATCCGCTCCAGGGACCTCTCGACCACCCGCTCGTATACCGGACAACGGGGACACTGGTAACGGAGGAAGGACAGCTTGTTCTGAAATTTGTTGCACGATATGAGGTATCGCGGCCTGGAACACCGATTGAATCTGTTGTTGGATAAATGCCGCCCAATCTGGACCCATGCCCTCCTACGTCGGTGGTCCCCCCTCCCTGGCAGTTCCTTCCCCTTCCATCACTGCTATGAATCAACCGTAATCATGAAAATTCCCGGCATCTTTCCCGTAACCCAGTTTCAAGGAAAAACAATTCGATCATAGGTCTTGCCCGGATTCTCACATCTTCAAACCCATCCTGTGGAGCGTGGACAGTCAGGGACTCGACATTTTGTCAGGATTCCTTCACACTGCTTCGTATTCTGTCGACACTCCGACGGGCAATCTCAGCGCTTAGGCATTCTCTCCGATGATATTGAGATTCGAGACTCATGCTGATTCCTACGTAATCAAGTCATCCTGACCGAAATCAAAAGGTAATTCCTCGGTTAGTGTTAACTCTCTGTTTAATCCAATTTAGTATCTAAACTCGCAATGCAAGATGGAAGCAAGTGCGTACAAGCATGCTGGGTATTAATAGAATGTCGAGTGAGGGACATGGCTCCCCTCACTAAGCTTTAAAGGAACAACTGGACTCTCGAGGCATGCACCGTAACTGTCATGAAGATAACCGTCTCGAGTAACCTCCGTCCCAGGTAAGAGGTCTTCTTGCAACCGGTGATGAATACGTCCAGCTGTTACGACTGAGTCGTAACACAACCATTCTTTGCAAGCACAATTGCCTATTATCAATTGAGATCTTACAAATGACTTCTTATAGCATTATACTATTGAGAGTATTATTTTAGAGGTCAAAAGAGACATTGCAACTATATTGGCAATATTTCATGAAGTCAATATGATAATCTCTTCAATTTTTTTTATCAATTTTCATTTCA
Source organism: Climacium dendroides (assembly GCA_950106755.1). Lineage (NCBI taxonomy): Eukaryota > Viridiplantae > Streptophyta > Bryopsida > Hypnales > Climaciaceae > Climacium > Climacium dendroides. The sequence goes on from OX467089.1 coordinate 17,807,918, forward strand.
TTTGACTTCTTAGTCTTTAAAGCTTATTTGCTTTTGCTATTGCTATTATACCATGTTCATTTCATATTTCATCATTTCAATTTTAGGTCTTCCTTCTATTCTTGGTGTTAATTTGAATAAACATTTTCTTGCTCTACTATGTATAACATTTGTCATCAAAAGCAATTATGCTTATTTTTATAAATCATTTACTTTATGCAATAAGAATTTGGTGAAGATAACTTTTCATTCAAAATTGAAGAAAAAGCTTTCTATTACCAATCTCAAGTACATCATGGCCTTTTTAGAGCAAATAAAGTGTCACTATGAAACTCATAATGAATGTGTAGAGATGATAATGAATGTCCAGAGATGATTAAAGAGAAACTTTGGATGTTGACAACTTCAATAATGGACGCTTCTATGAAGAGTCATGAAGAGTTAATACATTTATTTAGTGTATAATATATAACTACTATATTTGTGTCGTACGCGCAGTTAGCCATAAGTATCCTTACAACGACAAATGGTTGCAAGATGACACGAATTATCGTTCCAGGGAACTCTAGTATGATATCGATTGAATTAGAAACATCCGGATTATAACTACTCACTTAATCTCCCTTATTTCACTTACCCTATCTCGTTCCGGAAACTTAGTACATTCCGGATTCCGTTCCGGATCCGGACACACCCGGAACTAAGTTCTGTCTCTCTTCCGTCACTGGTTTTTGTTGCCTCTGTTTTACCCTCAGAGGGTCCGCCCTTGATCTAGAAAGGGGTGGGGGCTCACCACTTGTACAATTATCTTCTCTATACTCTAAAATCTACTAAACAACACACCCAAGACAACACAGCTGGAGGAGGAGGAAGGAGTATCCTCTCATAGTTTCCGGATTGGTCGATCCGGAATCAGGTCACAGAGAGCAATTCTCACACCTCTCTTTACTACAACGACGGATCCGAACTCATAGATCCAAAGGAATAGAGTCTCAAGGGGAGAACAATGTACCAAGGGGGAGGTTGATAGACTTTCCGGAGTAGCGGGAGTTCCTTTCCTTTGGCGGTTGCTTATCTCCGCACAGAACCCTCCTGATTCTGGACTCGCAGGGCCCTCTACCTTCTTACCCGGATTGCCGTTCCGGCAATTTAAAAGCGCGTCACACTTTCACTCCCTTACTCAGTCTGCATTCCCCCCACTCAGCTCAACACCAAGAGATCAGTAGCCCAAGATCCGGATTCCTCCTCTCCCTCCCTTCTCTTTCTCTAGTACCAGGTCACCCCCCCATGCATACACTCAGCCAAAAGACCCTATCTAAGCAAAAGTGCAGCTAGAAGCACCCTGGCTAACTTAGATTAAGAAAAGAGAATTGTAATACATACGTGAAAGCACTAAAATCGAATGGAGTAGGATGGAATGGAATGGCAGACAACTAACTTGCCTGCCCTTAAAATACTAACACAAAAACCCAAAGTCAACTCCTAAAAGCCTGAAAAAGAAAACCCGGAAATCCAGGCCACCAATCCCTGATCCTCCCGGGATATCCGGACAGATTGCTAACAGCCGTCCGAGATAACCGGATTTCCTTACTATCCGCCTAAAATTCCGGAAACCGGGTCCAAGCTCGGAACCCCATTCCGGATCCTATACTTCTTCTCCTACCAATCCTAATGTCTTGGCTTCCGTCCTTTCTTTGAACGACTCCCCGCTTGGCTGGTAGGCGTCCCCTTCGTGTTCTTGGCTGGCGTAGTTTTTGCTGTGGCCCGAGTTTGGATATGGCGCGTTGCTGGAGACGGATCGCTGTCGTCTTCGGTTCCGGAAGTGGAGTGGGCACTCTCCTCGTCAGAATCTTCAATAACTTGGACTTCCTTCTCCTTCTCTGGTGTTGTATCCTCCAACGTCGCGGGTTTGCTTCCTTTCTCCGGCGTGGTCTCTTGCATGTACACAAATCCTTTCGGATTAGTCCGAGCCGGATTTGTCATCCCACCGATCCGGTTGATGAGATCTCCCCTAACCTGCTGTCCCGGAACCTTGAATGATCCGGCCATCAAATTTGGCATTGTTTGTGCCTTGGGAACTTCCGGAGTTGAGAACTTAGATGGCACCGGAACCGTTTTCGCGCTAGACTCCGGTTCCGGTTCCGAGGCTGGCCTCAAATTCAACTCCGTCATCCGTATCTTACTAGCGGAAGGCTCGGCTGGTGTGAGTATCCCCCTCAGGCCCTCCATCCGGGTTGCCTGATCCACCACTGGCTTTCCTGGGGTACCTGCAACAAAAGGAAGTTCCGGAAAGGTGGAGAAATCCATCGCATGGTTTGGGTCGATGGCCGCCAGCAACTTCTGGATCTCCTCGAAAACTCGCTCTATTCTCGCGGTGAAGTCTACAAGGATGGTAACTACCTTGGTTTCGGTAATGTGGCCTTCGGATATCATCTTGGAGTCAAACAAGGCAACTTTCGTGATGATGTCGGCTTTGATGTTGACTGCCCCGGTTAGATTCTTGACCAGCGCGAGGGCCTCTTTCTCTTTCTCCTTCGCAGCTACCATTTCTCCTTCCGCCCAATTCACCCGGGCTTGGAGTAGATTCCGTTCCGCCTCCAATTCCTGGATCCGCTCATCCCTCTTCTTCAGATCCTCCGGCTTGGGTAGTCTCTTGACAACTTCCACGATCTGATCCGGATCCACCTTCAGTACTTCCGCGGTATCTATCACCAGATCCGACAATCCGTCGTAAAGTACCTTGGCTTCACGTATCCACTTGAGCCCCGCATTGAAAAATGCGGATTTTGTTTCCATCTCAGGTCCCTTGCTGGACTCCCCCCTCTCCATTGTCGGTGGCTTGATTCTCGACCCCGGATCGGTTGACTTCCTCTTTTGGTCCTTGGGTTAGTCAGACGTTCCTCGGGAAGTTCCTCCGGTTCAAACTCGACCGGATCCTCCGCTTCCTCCCCGGAAAGGCCGTATGACAAGAGCGTCTTTTCGGTGTCATACTGAATTATTTTCGCCGCACTCAAAAGTTCCTGTTGATGGTACAGATGAAACAAATACGTGCTAACTAGACTCGCCTTAGCTCATGTCACGTAATCTGCTAATTTAGCCACTATCCCGGCTATGATCCTACCCCAGTGCACTATCCGGTTCTCCATAGCCCCAAAGATAGTGTTGGCCACCGTAATGGTAACCCGCGTTGGCTTTTCCGAATATAAGATCGGAATCAGAAACTCTAGGATTCGCCTATGTCTCTCGTCCTTACACTTGCTGATAGCAAAGCCGTCCTTAGGGTTTGTAGTCCCCGTGAACTTCCCGGCTACAAAACGGTCCGTCCTCGATGCTAAACCGTTCCCACTCTTCCGGAACTGATAAACATCCGCCCAGATGTCCTCGGTCCACGCGACTGGTCGTCCTTTCAAAGTAAGCTCATACTGATTCGAAACACCGTGAAGTAGCTCTTGAATCATCTCCTCACTCTTGAGATTCCACAGTCGGTGTAGTAAACCGACACATCCTAACCTAGTCAAGTCCTCCTCTAACTGCTTGTGTAGTTCCAGGCTATCCGGAATGGCCGGAGAGATAACCCGGGCAGATACCGCTGTCTTCCGTACTGGTCCGGATGCCATAAGATCTAAGTGAGAACAAAGGGAAAGTAGCTCTATCTCAGTCGCTAACTCACCACTCTTTCTCTCAACTACTCACACAAACAGTCTCAGGTACACAGAACAGAAAAGGGAAGAGGAAACCCTAGGAAGACGGCTTAAGTACTAAACTGTCTCTCTACGGTCTTAAGGGCAACGGCTACAGGTCCGTTGTCTCAACGGTATCCTACTTCCGTAGCTACGGGACCTATACGGTAGGTTCCTGTGTTCCGGATGAGTCCGGATTCCGGATCCGGATAAGTTCCGGTTACGGGTGGTGCCGGAACGCTTATTTCCTAATTCAAGTTATCTGGCCCAAAAATCACACTCTAACTATTATTTTTTTATTTTTTTTTATTTTTCGCACCTATTTCTTGCATTATTGATCCGTTTCCGGATTCCGGATTCCCACAATTTGTTTTAAATATTCAATAGTCAAGATATTTTTGTTTTTATTTTAAAAAATAATTACAAAAATAAAACAAAATGGGTGAACCATTGTCATCATTTAAATTTGCATAAAGGCCCATGTTGAAGACTGCATTGATCATTTAATCATTCAAAAGCATTGATTATGATGTAGTACTTGTCACCAAATTTGTATTTGACCTTTTTGGCCTACTTTTGTCGTTCCTTCTATTTGAAACTTCATAAATGTCACCCCTATAATGGTGTTATGATGTATTGTAGCTTTACATTCATGTGCTTTATAGTGAGACATCTTAAACCACTACACTTATTTTCAATGTGTATTTGTTTATACACACTATCTTTTTTTAATATTTCTCAATTTTTGGAAATATATTGGTTCAATTTTGGTGCAAAAATGCATAGCAGCATATTCATTTGTTGTTCATTTGTAATATAGATCTTTACACCTAATTCCACAATCATAGGTCCCCAACGGATTCACGAACCTCAAATGAAAAAAAAAATGGAGGCTCACATATTAGTACCTCCATATGAAAACATGTCAAAACATGATGGTATAGCATGTTGTTACCAATTCAAAGGATCTTAAGTGAATATAGGACACTTGTTGTCAAGATGGCATTGAAGAGGATAAAAAAGGCCCCAAGTATATCCAAGCACATAACGTGTACATCTACAGTTTTGTTACAATTGTAAGACAATCTACTTTACAACTTCATTGTTTGTACATTGAAGAGTCCATAGCCTTCAAATCCGACCACTTTACCTTTTTGAAGGGCTTTGAAGATAGCATCTCCAAGTCCATTTGAATGAGGTGGATTCCAAACTTGAATTCCTCTAGTCTTTAGGTTGAGTACTTAGCCTTTCAATCATCTAATGTTTCCTCAAACATCTTTGTAGTGAACTACAACTTTGTAACTAGAGAGAACTTGAAAATGACAACGAATGAAATTAAAAGTGACAAAGAATGATTGGACAATGACGGCCAAGTTGGTGAAAGACCAATGTGTTGGTGAATCCCACTTTAGACCTTTCCAATCTAATGTGTTTTATGAGTGTTCTATGCTTGTAGTGTTTTATTGTGTTTTCTAATTTGTTTGTCTTTTTAATTTTTTAAATTTATTTCTCTTCAATCAAGTTATAAGTGCGTTTTAATTTGTTTGTCTCTTGAAGTTATGTAATGTGTGTTTTAATTTATTTGTCTCTTCAACTCTTTAATGTATATTCTAATTTATTTAATTTTGAAATTATAATATAAGGGCAGCTCATTCACTCATCTCTAATTTCACTTGGCTATTCATTTCATGACCAACCTCTCATAGATGCATTTGAGGTTGTCTTTCTTCAATTCTAGCTTCAAGAGATGCTTGTAATGCAAGCTTTCACAAGCACTTGGTGGCATTAAAATTTGAGTATTGTTTGTTATGTTCATGAGATGAAGCCAAGGGAAGGTTTGAAGCCTTGTGTAGGTGTCACTACCTTTGAACAAGGATACCCTTGATGAGCAATATTAGGCCATGTTTTGTTCAACCATAGAGTAGATTGTGACACTTCCTTACACACAAAATTCATTGACTAGGCTTTCGCAAAATTTTGGTGCAAATCAAATATTTCTTCAAACCTTTCCAAATTTACTTTAAAATGATTGAATTGGCAATGGAACTAGTATTAAGCTCAATTGAAAATGAAAGGACATTCTCCATAGAACGCATTGTGAAATCCAAAGTGAGAAACAAGCTCATGGATGGCCTTTGGGACCTTATGTGTTTAGATAAAAATTCAACATTTTTGGGTACTTGACACATTTCCATTTGGTGAGGCTATGTAGGAGTGGCATTCAATTAAGACTAGATATGACTTTCATGGCTTCTAATTAGCTCATGTAGTTGCAAATGAAGTTTAGGAAGCACATCAAATGATCCTAAACCATAGCTTTTCTATTTTGCTTTTGCACTCTTATTCCACATATGAATGTAGTGAGTGCTTGAGCATCTTAGTTTCTATTAGATATGTAAGGTTGTTTCTTAGGTTTATATTGGATTTTTACAATTGTAACTTTAGATTGCCATATTGCATAGCCATTTGGAATTTCGGAAATATAATTGTTGTTTAATTTATGTATATTCTTTTTCATATTAACACACTAATGTTGGCTGTATAAATGCCTTTTATTGTATGCAAGTCTAATGTGTAATTAGCATGCTCATGTTGAGCTAAGATTTTTATGTGAAGGTTTTGTGAATTGTGATGCTTACATTTGCTTTGTTTTGATTCAAAATCCACCTCCATAATACTTATATTAAGTATTAAAGTGTATTTTGTTGTATACAAGTCTAACATATACTTGAAATTCTTAAGTTGAGTTGTGATTTCCATTTGATAATTTTTCTTCTTTTTTTTCTTCACAATCTTCTATTCACAATACTTATGTTAAACGTCGGAGTTTATTTTGTTGTGTGTAGGTTTGCCATAGATAGCCATTTAGGCTTATGCAAGATAGAAATTTATTTTTAAATGTGGTTTAGGAAAAAGCCTTGCAAACTGTAGCGATTAGTCGGACTAGTATTCCTCCAGTTAGCCTTTAATTCACACCAAAGGCCTACTTAGAGTAAACCGCTCCGGAATCGTTCCCACGAGGACTTGCGGATTACAGATTTATAGGCTATCCCAATCTAAGCATTCACTTTCTCTCCGTTAGACTATTCCGGACTAGAGGTCCGGTCCGGCCACTAGTGCCGGATGGGTTCCGGAAGAATCCGGAAACCGTTTCAGTGCCCCTTTGGGATCCCTGGGTTTGGATGACGAGTGGCCAGATCCACCGTCCGGATGCTTACCGTGTCCGGAAACACGCTCTCTTTCACTCTCTCTCTCTCTCTCTAATACTAACACTAACCTAACTCTTCATGGACCGGAAGTGTCCTCTTGTTTCGTCGCCTCACAAATCCAGAAGGCCTTTCGGATTAGGTCACACAGGGACGGTCAAGAACTACAACGACATTCTAACCTTTAACTGAGCACTGAGCCTCCTGTCGACCAGGTGGTTTTTCCTGTACTCTCTTGGGCTTGCGCCGGGGCTTTGACTCTGTTCTACGGGGAATTCCGGCAATCCGGAATTCGGGCACGTCTTGCAATACTTCCATACACGAAAGTTGCTAGCAGCCTCTCAGATACCCCTTTCACCTAAGGCTGTATCCTACACGCAAGCTATACCGGCATCCGAGCAGTACTACACTAACACTACTGCCGAAACCATCCGGTTGATCTCCCCCTCAAGTTAGTACATCTGGATACTCTCACGAAATCGACTCTTGCTACACAAGGTAAGTTCTTAGTTCCGGAAACGCAAGAACGGACCTACACCTCCCACAAACATAGACCGTGTACAAGAAAGATAAGAGAATGGATACTCAAACCCTTAGAATTAAGCTCAAAAAAAGGTACAATGTTGAAACTATGAGATGATTGTGAATGACCAGAAAGGTCATCAAAACTCCTATTTGTACTAAGACTAACATCATCCTAAAAATCCTACAAAACATTCCTACTGGCCCGCTAGATTTCCGGTAAATCCCAGATCCTATTTTTCCGACTTTGACGGCCGGACTCCGATATTGCCGCTATACTACACTACTGCACACTATTCCTTAGAATCCGGATCCTTGGGAGGAATAAAGTCCTTCAGAAGATCTAGCTTTACCTTCTTCCGGCTCTCCAGAGAAAACAAATTCGGACCCCTTTAGCCCCCCATCTTTGGACTTCCACGATACTGGTGTCCCTGTCTACACTCCGGGTCCCGACTATTTGAACTTCCGGACTCCCCCGGGAATCCTTCTGGGTCTTCTTATGACGCGGAGAAGACTGTACCGTCTGACTAGCGTGAACTTCCGGAGAAGCACCCGTCAGGTCGATGGTCGGAGTCACCGGAAGTAGGTCTTCGCTTCCCTGAGGTACCACGGCTCCCCAGTCCACTCCTTTTGGTCTTTCGGCTAGTGGTGAAAGTTCCGGATTCATCGGTACCACCAGTGATACTTCCGTAACCATAGGTTCCGGATTGCTGCCTTCCGGAACCACCAAAGTTTGCGCGGATGGGGGAGACTGAGGTACCGGATCCGATTCAGTGGGAGTCAAATACTCCATCATCTCTCTCATCTCGGTCCAGGATGCATCCATCTGTTTCGCCTGCTCTAACAAACACTTGACGATAGGAACCCGGCTTGAGCTGGCGGTTGCGTTGAGGTTGGCTTCAAACAGCCAGACTTTGTTGATATAATCCGCCGGTACGTCCAAAGAGCTCCGGAGCCGAACTATTCCTTGACACAGGGCCGCTATTTGCCGGCGATGGTCCTCTTCTATGAGCCGGGCTGTGCGAAGAGTGCTCTCCAAATCCACACATCTGGATTCTGAGTCCCGTACTTGGTCCTGCAACGTCCGGTTCTCTACGCGCAACATCCCTAGCTCCTTTCGTTCTTCTATGAGGAGGCCGTTTTGCTGCTCCGCCGTCACCAACGCATCCATCCTCCGGAAGATGGCATTCCGGTCGGCTAGTGCCATCTTCCGGCACACCCGGTTGAGAGCTCCATCGTAGTTCTCGCATATTTGGATGAGGTCATCCGCCCACCACACCAGGTGCTGAGCCATCTCCTAGATGTCTTCTAAGGGCGTCCTTCCCAGTCACATGGTGGTCCGATCTCCCTCCTCTATCTCTATCCTCTTGGTTCGGAAGGGTCCGGCCTCGGCCTGAGTGGCAACAGTGTGCGGTCGTACCGGCCCCACTAGTTGCATGGAAGGTCGGACGTCTTCTGGAGTTGGTCCGGTCTCTGTCTTCTACTCCTGAACTTCTTCCTGTGGCTCCGGTGCGGGAGGCTCCTTTGACGGATTCACAGGCGGCGGCCTATTCCACCTTTTCCTCTTTTTCAGAGGAGAGGGCGGCTGCTCGTCCTCCGTCTCCTCATCGTCCGGTTCGTCTCGAGGCGAGGGTTCTTCTCCCCTGTACTGTTGGAGTTGGACTAGGTCTTGATACGCACTCTCCTCGTTGGCCTTGAGTAGAGAGTGATGAGCGTATAGATGAGACAGATACGCCGGAAGAGGACTCTGACTCTTCTTTCCGAACCGGAGGGAACGTACCAGGTCCCCGACTAACTCATGGATGATGGCCGCCCAATCCATCATCATTTTTCCCTGGAGGCTCCCCAAGATGGCGGAGGCCACCTTCGCTACTACTCGCCACGGCTTGGTGGGATGGAGGATAGGGTTAAGAAACGCTATCACATCTCGGTACTCCAGATTCACCAGGTCGGAAACCTGATGACCTTCCTTCGGATTGGCGGGCGACCGGAATTCGCCCTCCATCACCTCCTGGTTCTTCTCCATAACCTTATCCGGCGCCTCCCGGAACTTGTAGACGGCCTTCCATGTGTTCACTGTCCATAGGTTTGGCTTCGCCCGGATGGTGGTATCCAAGATGTTACTTTCCGGACGAAGTATGTCAGAAACCAGACTCTCCTCCCGGATACCCCATGGCACCTCCAGGAGCCCATCACACCCCATGTTGGTGAGGTTCTCCCGCAGGCGCACCAACCGGTCCTCCTCTGTCGGAATCTCCGGAATCACCTTCATCACTGGAATGGTCCTCAGTCGGGGCACCAGTGGCGGCATCTCGTCCTCCGAGTCCTCAGGCAGATCCTTCAACTTCCGTCGGCTTGCCCTAGAAGTCATCGTGCTCACAAACAACCCTCACACAATCTCTCCCTAACTCTCTGCTCACCAACTTTCACTCCGGTAACCCCTGTACGATCGCAACTCACACAATCCCTCAATCTACCGGAAGTCTAACAAAGCTAGGAAGACGGAATACACTGGCGGGAGAACAAACAAAGAGATACGCGTGCCCACTGCCGGCTACAGTCCCCCTCTTATACTGGCCCAATGTACGGGACAGGTTTGGGCGGCAAAACCCTATCCCTAATACGGATCCGGTTTCCGATTTTTAGGGTCGGCGTCGTCATCCGATTTCCGGAACTTTCTAGGGTTCCGGAATTAGTTTTTTAGCCCTAATGAAATTTTACCGGATCCGGAAATCCGGTTTTCCGAAATTGCCCTAACTTCCTAGGAGAACTCAAAAATTTTCCTTTTGAAGGAGACAATTTTTGAATTTTTCCGTCATATGCTAGTATTATGGGTCTAGCATGTGGGATCACATTCCCACACAAACTACTTTCCTTTGTGAAGGACACCAAATGTTTGTTAAACTACCATGCATTAAACCTTCAAATTATTTAGCTTGTAAAGAATAAAAATACTTGAAAATTTAGCCTTCTACATGTTTGCATTGAATGCCTTCAACCTATATATGGTAATAGTCAACTACTAGCGCTAGCATGCAATATTGTGATGTCTTCAAAAAAGATTGTGGGATTAAACCTTGCTAGAACAATAAAACCATCCAATTTTACATTCCCTCCCTCCAAAGAATTTTTGAGAGTGTTAAAAAAACCGAACCTCCAATATCTTCACCTCAAGCAACCTTCCATTGCACTATTTCGGAGTTTCTATACGTCCGACCACCCATCAAGCCTCTAGTCCATGAAAAACATAAATACATTCTTAGAGGGTGAATTGGGCCTTCCTTTTATAACCCTTAAACATCAAGGCAAACATTTGGTATCCAATGGATGATAGAGAATCTTTCTATATAGGATAGAAGTGCAACTATTCATTTTCAGATTTTTGTATGAAAAGGGGAGATCTTCTACAATACTTTGATTTCTAATGAGTGCTTTTGCAATATTTTAAGCCAATGATTCACACAGTCATGAAAATTGATGATTTCCAAGGTCACCCCATCATCCTTTAAGGATTAAGCTAGACAACAAAATAAAGTGTCTACATGAGATTGTACTTCAAGAGGTTATCCATCTCATTACGGCATGTATTCAAAAGTCTAATAGAGTCTACATGTCTAGCCATAACTACAAGTTCCTAGATGGACGGGCAAACTCCAATTGGATGGACCCCTCCAACAACTGGAAGATTGGCTGCTTAACCCCTCAACGCCCAAGGGGCTCAAAAGTAGCCTTACATAGTTTGAGTCCAATTCAAAGTAGTGTAACTTTTGCATATAATGTCCAAATTCAATAAAACTTGTTGGAGAAGTTGCGCATATTTTTTTAGTTTATGTGGTAAAATTTTCAAATCAATCTAAGATGTATTAGTTTCTTGAAATCCAATCGAAGTTCACAAGTATAATTTGAATTCACAAAATTATACTTGATGGCTACAACTTTGGGGGCTGTGGAAATCCGGAATCTGGAACCGGATCAATAATGCAAGAAGTAGGTGCGAAAAATTTAAAAAAAAAAAAAAAAAATTATAGTTAGAGTGTGATTTTTGGACCAGATAACTTGAATTAGGAAATAAGCGTTCCGGCACCACCCGTAACCGGAACTTATCCGGATCCGGAATCCGGACTCATCCGGAACACAAGAACCTACCGTATAGGTCCCGTAGCTACGAAAGTAGGATACCGTTGAGACAACGGACCTGTAGCCGTTGCCCTTAAGACCGTAGAGAGACAGTTTAGTACTTAAGCCGTCTTCCTAGGGTTTCCTCTTCTGTTCTGTGTACCCGAGACTGTTTGTGTGAGTAGTTGAGAGAAAGAGTGGTGAGTTAGCGACTGAGATAGAGCTACTTTCCCTTTGTTCTCACTTAGATCTTATGGCATCCGAACCAGTACGGAAGACAGCGGTATCTGCCCGGGTTATCTCTCCGGCCATTCCGGATAGCCCGGAACTACATAAGCAGTTAGAGGAGGACTTGCCTAGGTTAGGATGTGTCGGTTTACTACACCGACCATGGAATCTCAAGAGTGAGGAGATGATTCAAGAGCTACTTCACGGTGTTCCGAATCAATATGAGCTTACTTTGAGAGGACGACCAGTCGCGTGGACCGAGGGCATCTGGACGGACGTCTATTAGTTCCGGAAGAGTGGGAACGGTTTAGCATCGAGGACGGACCGTTTTGTAGCCGGGAAGTTCACCGGGACTGCAAATCCTAAAGACGGATTTGCTATCAGCGAGTGTAAGGACGAGAGACATAGGCGAATCCTAGAGTTTCTGATTCCGATCTTGTATCCGGAAAAGCCAACGCGGGTTACCATTACGGTGGCCAATACTATCTTTGAGGCTATGCAGAACTGGATAGTGCACTGGGGTAGAGTCATAGCCAGGATAGTGGCTAAATTAGCGGATCACGTGACTCGAGCTAAGGCGAGTCCAGTTAGCACGTGTTTGTTTCATCTGTACCATCAACAGGAATTTTTGAGTGCGGCGGAAATAATTTAGTATGACACCGGAAAGACGCTCTTGTCATACGGACTTTCTGGGGAGGAAGCGGAAGATCCGGTCGAGTCTGAACCGGAGGAACTTCCCGAGGAACGTCTGACTGACCCAAGGACCAAAAAGAGGAAGTCAACCGATCCGGGGTCGAGAATCAAGCCACCGACGATGGAGAGGGGGGAGTCCAGCAAAGGACATGAGATGGAAACAGAATCCGCATTTTTCAATGCGGGGCTCGAGTAGATACGTGAAGCCAAGGTACTTCATGACGGGTTATCAGATTTGGTGATAGATACCGCGGAAGTATTGAAGGTGGATCCGGATCAGATCGTGGAAGCTGTCAAGAGACTACCCAAGCCGGAGGATCTGAAGAAGAGGAATGAGCGGATCCAGGAGTTGGAGGCGGAACGGAACCTACTTCAGACCTGGGTGAATTGGGCGGAAGGGGAAATGGTAGCTGCGAAGGAGAAAGAGAAAGAGGCCCTCGCGCTGGTCAAGAATCTAACCGGGGCAGTCAACATCAAAGCCGACATCATCACGAAAGCTGCCTTGTTTGACTCCAAGATGATATCAGAAGGCCACATTACCGGAACCAAGGTAGTTACCATCCTCGTAGACTTCACCGTGAGAATAGAGCGAGTTTTCAAGGAGATCCAGAAGTTGCTAGCGGCCATCGACCCAAACCATGCGATGGATTTCTCCACCTTTCCGGAACTTCCTTTTGTCGCAGGTATCCCAGGAAAGCCAGTGGCGGATCACGCAACCCGGATGGAGGGCCTAAGGGGGATACTCACACCAGCCGAGCCTTCCGCCAGTAAGATACGGATGACAGAGTTGAATTTGAGGCCAGCCTCGGAACCGGAACCGGAGTCTAGCGCGAAAACGGTTCCGGTGCCATCTAAGTTCTCAACTCCGGAAGTTCCCAAGGCACAAACAATGCCGAATTTGATGACCGGATCATTCAAGGTTCCGAGACAGCAAGTTAGGGGAGATCTCATCAACCGGATCGGTGGGATGACCAATCCGGCTCGGATTAATCCGAAAGGATTTGTGCACATGCAAGAGACCACGCCGGAGAAAGGAAGCGAATCCGCAACATTGGAGGATACAACACTAGAGAAGGAGAAGGAAGTTCAAGTCATTGAAGATTCTGACGAGGAGAGTGCCCACTCCACTTCCGGAACCGAAGGTGACAGCGATCCGTCTCTAGAAACGCACCATATCCAGACTCGGACCACAGCAAAAATTACGCCAGCCAAGAACACGAAGGGGACGCCTACCAGCCAAGCGGGGAGTCGTTCAAAGAAAGGACGGAAGCCAAGACATTAGAATTGGTAGGAGAAGAAGTATAGGATCCGGAATGGGGTTCCGAGCTTGGACCCGGTTTCCAGAATTTTAGGCGGATAGTAAGGAAATCCGGTTATCTCGGACGGCTATTAGCAATCTTTCCGGATATTTCGGGAGGTTCAAGGATTGGTGGCCTGGATTTCCGGGTTTTCTTTTTAGGCTTTTAGGAGTTGACTTTGGGATTTTGTGTTAGTATTTTAAGGGCAGGCAAGTTAGTTGTCTGCCATTCCATCCTACTCCATTCGATTTTAGTGTTTTCACATATGTATTACGATTTCCCTTTTTTTAATCTAAGTCAGCCAGGGTGCTTCTAGTTGCACTTTGCTTAGGCGGAATCTTTGGCTCAGTGTATGCATGTATGTTTGTATCCTGGTACTGGAGAAAGAGAAGGGAGGGAGAGGAGGAATCCGGATTTTGAGCTACGGATCAGTTGGGGGTGGAGCTAGTGAGAAGGAATGCAAAGCTGAGTAAGGGAGTGTAAGTGTGACGTGCTTTTAAATTGCCGGAACGGCAATCCGGATAAGACGGTAGAGGTTCGTGCGAGTCCGGAACCAGGAGGGTTCTGTGCGGGGTTAAGCAACCGCCAAAGGAAAGGATCTCCCACTACTTCGGAAAGTTTGCCAACCTCCCCCTTGGTAAATTGTCTTTTCCTTGAGATTCCATTCTTTTGGGTCTATAAGTTCTGATCCATCGTTGTAGTAAGAGAGGTGTGAAAAGTGCTCTGTGTGACCTGATTCCGAATCGGCCAATCCGGAAACTGTGAGAGAATACTCCTCCCTCCTCCTACAACTGTGTTGTCTTGGGTGTGTTGATTAGTAGATTTAGAGTACAGAGAGGATAATTGTACAAGTGGTGAGTCCCCACCCCTTTCTAGATCAAGGGCGGACCCTCTGAGGGTAAAACAGAGGCAACAAAAACCAGTGACGAAAGAGAGACGGAACTCAGATCCGGGTGTGTCCAGATCCGGAACGGAATTCGGAATGTACTAAGTTTCCGGAACGAGATAGGGTAAGTGAAATAAGGGAGATTAAGTGAGTAGTCACAATCCGGATACTTCTAACTTAATCGATATCTTACTAGAAGTTCCCTGGAACGATAATTCGTGTCATCTTGCAACCATTTGTCGTTGTAAGGATACTTATGGCTAACTGCGTGTACGACAAAACCCTTAAACACGCCTAAACAGAACTGACAGACCTAAACCCTTAAACATGCCTCAAGAGAACCATTGCACTCCTACAACAGTGATGAATGGAGTCAGGTTTTTACCTGAAACCCCAAACCCTGCTTCAAGCTGCACGTCCTTGAGATCAAGCTGCACCTCCTTCAGATGCAAACACACAGCACCACCCGGCAGCTTCAAGTCCCCCCGATCGAATGGAACTCCAAAATCACACAGAAAACAATGCTCAAGGTCCGCTTCTTCACGACGCCTGCCTTGAGGTCCGCTTCTTCATAGCTTCAAGTCCCCCCAATTGAATCGAACTCCAAAGTCACACACAAATCAATGCGGAAAACAAGGTCCTCTTCTTCACGACGCCCGTGCTAAAAAAATGCGTGTCAACTGCCGGCAAGTGCGAAATGCACAAACAACAAAGATGCAACAAGAGATTCACGAGGGAACAACAGAGATTCACGAGAGAACAGCAGAGATGCACGAGAGAACAGCAGAGATTCACGAGGGAACAACAGAGATTCACGAGGGAACAACAGAGATTCACGAGGGAACAACAGAGGTGCACGACAAAACAACGAACATGCACGAAAATGCGCAGACACCAAACCCTAGGTTTCCAGAACTCTGCAGGCAAATACCCGGCGGTCTAGGTACCTGGTTCTTCCAGGTGGTTTTAGGTACCCGGCCTTCTTCAATACCTGCCTTTGATACCCGACCATCTTCAATACCCGTCCCAAGTACTTGGACCGTGATATGTCCCTTTTTGTAGCCTCACATAATAATAGATACCCTTTTTCCAAAATTTGGTTTGTTTATCATACTACTAAAATCATAAGTCTCTCTGTAATATCACAAATGCTATCATTAATACTAGGGGCTCGTGCTTGCTATGCTACGCATTCATTGTATTACATATTAGTAAAAATTTGATATATTTGAATAGATTGCATGATAATGATTTCAATAAGTCTGTAAAATAATTATTTTAAATATTATGTAAAAATATTGTCAATCATGCGTACATAGAAATTGTATTTTTACACAATGTGATATCATAGAAATAGAGTAGCAGTTTGCAATCACTTCTATAATATCACTTTTTACAAAGGGTGATATTATAGAAATAATATAGTTGTTGCAATTAAGGTGATATTAGAGAGGATCCATATGATGATATTATAGAGAAGGCAAATCCATTGCTTCTCTTGGCTTTACACTTCTTTGCATTTCTATGATTTTGTGCTTTTGTGAGCTTTGAGCTTTCATGATTTCAATTTTCTATTGCTACTACCAAATGATTTTGAAAAATTTATTCAATTGAAATGATTTTGGAATCCACAACAATTGAGTTGTTTAAAAAGCTTTGAAGATTTATAAATTTTTCTTTTCAATTCTTCAATTTGGATTGCCATTTTTTGTAACAATGGAGTCAAATTTTTAACCCTAAACCCTAATGTATGTGTATCTTATATAGTATTTACCATTGCATATGTTTCATTCATCATTCAATAAATTTCTATTGTACATTTCAATATATGCTTACTTTTTTAAAAAATTATACAAAGATTTTAGTCATTTTTATTTGAAGATTTATTGAAATTTTTGTTCTGCACTAGCAGTTGGCGCTTGCTATACTACGCATTCATCATGAGAATTTTATAAGAATCTTTATGTATTAGATAGAATGCAAAACAAAAATTTCAATTTATCTTCAAATAAAAATGACTAAAATCTTTGTATAATTTTTTTTATAAGTAAGCATATATTGAAATGTCCAATAGAAATTTATTGAATGATGAATGGAACATATGCAATGGTAAATACTATAAAAGATACACATACATTAGAATGCATTAGAAACTTGACTCCATTGTTACAAAAAATGGCAACCCAAATTAAAGAATTGAAAAAAAAAATTTATAAATCTCAAAAACTTTGTGAACAACTTAATTGTTGTGGAATCCAAAATCACTTCAATTAAGTAAATTTCTCAAAATCATTTGGTAGTCGCAATAGAAAATTGAAATCATGAAAGCTCAAAGCTCACAAAAGCACAAAATCATAGAAGTGCAAAGAAGTGTAAAGCCAAGAGAAGCAATGGATTTGCTACCTCTATAATATCATCCTATGGATCCTCTTTAATATCACCTTAATTGCAACAACTATATTATTTCTATAATATCACCCTTTGTAAAAAGTGATATTACAAAAGTGATTGCAAACTGCTATTCTATTTTTGTAATATCACATTGTGTGAAAATACGATTTTTATGTATGCATGATTGAAAATATCTTTACAAAATATTAAAAATAATTATTTTAAAGACTTATTGAAATTATTATTATGCATTCTATTCAAATATATCAAAATTTTACTAATATGTGATACAATAAATTCGTAGCATAGCAAGCACGAGCCCCTAGTATTAATGGTAGCATTTGTGATACTACAGAGGGACTTATGATTTTAGTAGTATGATTCTATCTAATATATAAAAAAATTATAAAATTCTAATGATGAATGCGTAGCATAGCAAGCGCCAACCTCTAGTTGAAACAAAAATACTAAAAAGTTTGTTTACAAACATGAATATCACAAAACTTCATTTGAATAACGTAACATTTTTTGTACTTAACCACAATAGTCAATCCTTCAAATTCAATCCCAATGATACCTAAAAGCTTCCTCACATGAAAACCTATGTAGAATACATATTTTCATTCCTGAATTTTTTAACGGGAATTGGAAGTGAATCCTTTACCTTTTAATCTTTAAATATTGATTTCTTCATTTGGAAATCATTCTTTTTTTCACTATCTAAATCATTGGCTTTAGTCAGGTGTACGAACTTTCATTTGTATACTAACTACTGCCAGAGACCTCCCATTTTAACAAAAAAAATTCGATCATTATTAGTTGCAATTTTGTTCTAGGCATTAAGTGCATACTATAAGAACGATTGACTAATAGTTTCCTTAGATGAATTGGTACTGATTGTAGTAATTACCCCTTTTTATTGTGTAACATAATTGATGTAATTCTAAAAAAACTGAAAGAGCACTTATGAATTCCATATAAAAACTTAACTGACACCCTTGGTCAAAGACCTTCAGACCACTGTCTTGTTCCTAAAGATTTCAATATAAATTTTTAGGGAAACTTCATTTATAATTTGAATTATACATATGAATTTCTTTATGGCGGTAGAATTCTTAGCTTATTTATAATTATTCACCATCCTAGCACTCTTCACGATGAACCTTGGAGTGACTAGCCATCAAAACACTTCTATATACAAATTCTTATTGATTACTTTGAAATAACACAAAAACAATCACCACAAATTTTGCTCACTATTAGTCATAACGTAATGTTCATTAAAATGAGAGTATTCCACCAAAATGAGAGTTACAGAAGTCTAATTTCATTTGAAAACGGAGAAGAGAATTCCTCAAACAATATTCAAATCATACAAGAATTAAAATCAGATGAATACAAGTAGGAATCAAATATCATAACCACAAGGTAAACGTTCATATTGACCTTTCACTTGTACACCATGAGTTGATCTCCAACAATCACTTTTATAATATCATTTTTTCCACCGGGTGATATTATAGAAATAATATAGTTGTTGAAATGATGGTGATATTAAAGAGGATCCATAGAATGATATTATAGAGGTAGCAAATCCATTGCTTCTCTTGGCTTTACACTCCTGTGCACTTCTATGATTTTGTTCTTTTGTGAGTTATGAGTTTTCATGATTTCAATCTTCTATTGCTACTACTAAATAATTTTGAGAAATTCATTCAATTGAAGTGATTTTGGATTCCAAAAGAATTAAGTTCTTCAGAAAGTTTTTGAGATTTTTATTTGAAGATTTATTTGAAAGTTTTACACAACAATTCTTATAAAATTCTAATGATGAATGGATAGCATAGCAAGCGCCAACCCATTTCTTGCTCTGCATTTTATCTAATACATAAAAATTCTACTGAAATTTTGAGGATGAATTCATCGGGTAGGATTCATTGGAAAAATTATTTTAAAAGAACCGTATTGCTTTCCTACACTTCTTCAATTGAAATGGATTTCAAAACGAATACTCTAAAAATCATGCTATATTTAATAAAACCCAAACCAATAAATTATATCGGTTTGCCGTGCAAGCATGTCCAAAAACGTAACACACAAGTTGCAAATGTTCAAAATAATTAGGATTCATGGAAAAACTTAATTTTAAGACAACCCTATTGCTTCTCCACACTTTTTCAAATGAGTTTCCAAAAAAAATACTTTAGGATTGATTTTGTAATTAATACAAACCAAACCATTCATTTGTATCAGTTTGACATGGAAGCATGTTCGAAAAAATAACACACAAGTTGCAAATCTCTGCGAAATAATTCGGATTCATGGAAAAATTAATATTGCGAACATTATAAAAAGAATTTGAAAGTGCATGCAGTATAATTCCTTAGTGTGTACTAAAACCTTGAATTCACTTCTAAATTAAATATTTGTTCAATATTTCAAAAACATGATATGAAATGATTTATTAATCTACAAAAATATCTGAATCCGAGCCCCTAAACCCTGGAGACTCTAAACCCTAGAGATCCTAAACCCTAAAGATCCTAAACCCTAAAAACCCTAAACCCTAAACCCTAAAGACCCTAAACCCTAAACCGTAAAACCCTTATTGATAAAATCACATGCAAACACTTGGGTGGTGCAAAAGGTTGTGTTTGTCTAAATTTACAAACAGACCCTAACTTCAGCAAAATCAAATTGACTTCCAAAAATTGCAAAAGAAAAAAAGACAATGAAGATCTCTTGTCTAGATTCCGTTACAAAAAGAATCTAGAAATTAGTGCTTAACGGTGCAAGAAAGCAACCTCATAAGTACTTAATAGCTGTCAGTGCCTATTTCT
The DNA here is from genome assembly GCA_950106755.1 of Climacium dendroides. Taxonomy (NCBI): domain Eukaryota; kingdom Viridiplantae; phylum Streptophyta; class Bryopsida; order Hypnales; family Climaciaceae; genus Climacium; species Climacium dendroides. The sequence continues at coordinate 17,827,757 of OX467089.1, forward strand.
GTCATGAACAGTGTAGGCGGGAATCAAAAATCAAAGGAATTTGCAGAAGGAGTTCGGGATTTTCAAATTCCGTCCTATAGCTCCCGCCTTTGCATTCACGCCTACACATTGCCGCCAAAATTGTTTTGAATGTTGTTGCGTCCGCGCGCATTAGGGTACTCTCCTTCTCCATCGCGAATGCATGGACGTTCATGCGAGATTTCACTTCTCTCATGTCATTACTGAACTCTATCAACTTCTGTACTTGTACTATCTAGAGTGTCGGAGTATTGCACTTTGAGGATCTCGGTGAACGCGCTTGTTACCTTCCGTATGTCCTCAGGTTAGAAGCCTTTAGCATTTTCAAACATTTTCATTCAATAGATTCGACATAGTTACTTTGTAAGCACATAGTAGTTTTTTGAGTGTGTATAATGTTTCTTTCAGCGCTGCCATCTATTGTCGAGTTCCTAGTTGCTGAAGTTGGCAGAGTGCGTGTGTTTCCAACGTTTATTACTGAAAATCGAGTTGCACGATTATGAGTTTTGGGCTTCCTCAATTTTTAGTGACAAGGTTTTTATTCAATGTTCAGTTCTCGACATATGAGTTGCAGAATTCTGAGAGTGCAGTGCCCGATTATCTCACCAAGAAACCCGGAACACGAGATCACGGTTACTACGAGACTGGCAACACAATGTCCGAGAAATCCGGAACTGTTTAGGTCGAGTCGACCTGAATACGAACAACGGTACATGAGTAATTGTAATGCACTTCAGGTCGAGTCGACTTGAATGTGAGATTGTCTACATCAGTCATTCGTTCATGCAATTCAGGTCGAGTTGACCTGAATGTGAGATTGTCTACATTAGTCATTCGTTCATGCAATTCAGGTCGAGTCGACCTGAATGTGAGGTTCTCTACATTAGTCATTCGTTCATGCACTTCAGGTCGAGTCGACCTGAATGTGAGATTGTCTACATTAGTCATTCGTTCATGCAATTCAGGTCGAGTTGACCTGAACTGACCCATATGATAGTAATTGAAGTAATGTAAAACGTATCCTAGGTAGATTGAATAGTTCTGTCATCGAATTTCATTTATGAAATTGTATACATGGCAATTCAGATCGAGTCGACCTAAACCGTATCTATAATTGTAATTTCGTTCAAGTGAAAATCTCGTAGATGTCTTGCTGAAATTCCCGATATTCAGAGATTCAGTCACCAAGAATTCTGTACGTAATGATAATAGTGTGCAGATGGGATTCGGCTCACTGCAAGTCCTCATTTCAGGTCGGTTCGACCTGAAGTGTGGATACTCCCATCACAGACTTCAGTTCGAGAAGTTCGGGATTTTTAAAGGAATAAAATTGGGAATTCCCTGTGGAATTGAACAGATGAAGATGGGATCATTATTTCAGAGTACAAGGGACACTTCAGGTCGATCCGACCTGAAGTTCAGGATTGTACTCAGTCTTCTTACATTTAAATTTTCGGCTGACAAAAATTATACAAGACAGGGGTCAGACACTTCAGATTGATTCGACCTGAAAACAGTGTTTACATATATCTGAATTTATAAGAAATTTTAATGAATGATGTCAATTGCAGTTGAAACCTAGGCTTCAGCAAATAGGTTCGTTGGTGTCATAGATGTAGCTATAACATTTGGTCATTCAGGTCGGGTCGACCTGAACATGAATGAAATTGCATGATCTATGCTTCAATTCACTTACCCTATTTCACATTGCATTTTTACAGGTATCCATGGATACTATAGATGACCCTGATGACATGGACATGTCATCGGGTTCTGAATCCACTAAATTCAGACATGATGAAGAGGATTTCATGGCATCTTCAGAAGACGAATTTCAGAATGTCGAAGCAATGAATTTTGGGGTCCCGGAATGCGAAGGTCTACCACGTCGGCTTTGGAATACTCGAGTTGTCACCTTGTACAATGAGGCTGGAGTGCTTGTGGGTGAAGGTGTTTGTCATAGTGTGAACTTTGACCTCGTTTTGGGTGCCAATGGCCCTCTTGGTGACACCCACGTGGCGATCCACATCTCCAAAACACATAGCGAAGAGGACCTACCAGAGGAACAAGTGTGCTCATTGTTGGCTTGGCCTATTCATCTTGTCCACTGTCGTGGAGCTAGCCTTAGAGACCATGAGGCTAGGGACAAATTCAATTGTCTCCAACAGGCTCTTTTAAATCCGCCCTCTTCGACGTCTTCGAGACCATACACAAGTATGGTCCGAAATGCGCCCCGTGAAACAAATTTGAAATCGAAGGAGTTGCTTACTCAAGATTCCATCCATGCAGTGTCTACTAAAATATGTTGTAGTTGCAACTGTGTTTAGCCATTTCCTAGGGATAAGATTCGAGCCTTTCGTGAACGCATGTATCACAACTCCACGTTCAAACACAGGACCTACATGAAAATGGATGTGCATAGGCAGGTGCATGTTGACGAGCGTGGTAGATGAATGGTGTCAATTGACAATACACCGGTATGTATGCGAGCGTGGATGCATATAGCTGGGGTCCCTGAGGCCACATTCTATCGCTACCAATCGTACATGAGGCGTGGTCGAGAGGCAAAGGACCATGGCAATAAGGGAACGGTGAAACCGAGGAAACACACTCAACAAGCTATAGCAACATTGAAGTGCATTCTGGAGAAAGAGTCAGATCACATGCCTCATCGTACGAAGACCCTGAAGTCAGGAGAGAAAGTTGTGGCCAAGATCCTACCTTCCACCTTCCAGTGGAAGGGTAAGATGAAAGAACTCAATGATGTCAATGCTGTTTTTGGACTGAGTGAGGTGTCAGCTTCGAACTTGAGTAAGATTAGGTGCTGTAAGTTTCCTGAGTATGAGGTGAAGAAGCTTGGAGACAATTTTGCGCGATGTGGCACGTGTGACAAATTGCAAGACCTCAAGAAGGGTGCTATAAGTGGGTCTCACAATGAATTGAAGTATTCTCGGAAGTTGGATAGGCACAATGAGATTGCTCGAGCTCATCGGGAGTTGTATTATGCAAACCATCACCGTTCAGTAGCTTTTCCACACGAATGCCTCACAGTTATGCACGACAAGATGGATCATGCAAAGACTGCTTCTCCAGTCTTTTCCCACAGGAGTAAGGAGCTTGATGGCCTTGTGAAATTGCTTGTATCTGTCACTGGCATGATTGCTCATGGTCATGGAGATGTGCGTTACGCACATTATGGTTTGGATCTCTTTAAACACGATTCAAACTATACAATTGGTTCTATGGCAAAGTTGTTGCGGGATCTGGAATTGCCATCGAAGTCTTCTTCTCGGCAATTATTTTCTGGGTTAGGGTCTTTAAATTTGTTCAGGGCAGTGCTGCAGGGTAAAGAAATGTGCGACGCGTCACTGCCACCACCTCCAATGAATGCAGTTCCAGTAGTGCCTTTACCTCCTATTTTGAATGTGCAAATGGACAATGCCACCGGCGACAACAAGAATAGATATGTTTTCTGTTTCTGGTCTCTACTTGTTGCTAACAAGATCTTCAGAGAAGTGTATGTCAACTTCATGATTGTTGGTCACACACACGACGACATTGACGCATTGTTTGGAAGATGGAGCATGCTGTTGAAAAAGGAGAACTTCCCAACAATCCCGGCACTCATGAAGTCATTCATGGATGTTGAGTCTATTCCTACTATCCCTCACCTCATAGAGGAGGTGCCTGATTTCAAGCGTTTCATTGCAGGAAAATGGATGGATGGTGATGAAATCCTTGTGGGACACACAAGACCGCAACAAGTGAAGTTCTACCTAGACTCTGTTGGATGCCCAGTTATGAAGTACAAGTTGAAGTGCACGGATGAAAACTGGTTAGGCAAGCACGGTCAAGCCATTAAGTTGTGGAAAGAAGACGATGAAGGACGGAGTCTGTGGCCACGTGGTGTGCCTTTTCCAGTACCACTCAACCCAATGAAAGGTGTCAATGACATTGTCAAAGGTTTATCAGGATTCATAAACTATTGGGACGACTTGTGCAGAGCAGACGTGAGTGGAGAACATCGTAGGCGCTATGAAAATGTGGTGCGCTATTGGCGTGGTGTAAAGGCAGCTCTTCAAGAGCCACTTCCTACTTCTAGTGCTCTAAAAGACGGTTTCTGGCCAACTACTCGTATTCAAGTGACAAAAGCTGATCATTTAGACGAAGATGGTGAAGATCTCGAAGAGCATGGAGAGGATGAGCCTTATGTTGGGCCCTTGAGGGATCGTCCACAACCATCCTTTAGGGTGGCTCGAGATGTATACGAAGGGTATTTTGTTGCATTTCGCCCTGCAGACGGTGACAGTAGACCAGTTTGGATTGCCAGAGCATTGTCTGATCCAAACTCTAACCCCGAGAAACCAAACTGTGTGCACATTCAATACTTTCGGCCAACATCACGCAATCAAGAAGTTCAAGACTTCTATGAAGGATGGGATAGTGATAGAGGTTTGCTTTGGAAGGTTGATGAAACCGAAGAACCTGCGTGGGAGACAACAAACGCTTTAATTACAGCATGGAAGTCTCAAAACAAAAGAGGTACTCGCCAATGCAGAATCAAGATCCCTACAGTTCAAATCGAAATCATCAACTAGAGTTTGGCTTCATATACATGATATGGAGAAATCATGTACATACATTGGATGCATTTTAACTATGACATTCATATGGAGGGTATTGTTTTATTTCTACGTCTTATATGAAGTTGTTTTTCATTGCATAAGTGTTGGACCCTTAATATTATAATAGATGATAGTCGTTTCAGTTTTTTTTAGAGGATATAGGTTTCCGTTGATTGATTCTATTTTAGTGTTTGATACTGCATGATTGTTTTCAAGTGTATGTTTTGTGTTTACAAAACAATGGAATTTAAATATAGTCTTTAATATATATATATTTTTTATTCTTGAGCTATATTTTTTCTATTTTTTAATTCATTTTCTTATTTGTGTATCACTAAATATATTTTATTTGAAATTACATTGCTATTGGAGAAAAAAATGTAGTGGATATATCCACTATTTATTTGGTTAACATGTGAAGCACTTGTCACATTCTGGGTAGGGGGTCGGTTGGTTGTTACAACTTTCCTGCCGGCAAAGCTCACTTAGTAGCACCAAGTCATGTTTTTTCTCTCATGCGCTCATACAAATCCAATGGGAATCGAACCCGGACCGCTTCAATGAGATGAACAACCCCTTACAACCAACTGCGGAGCTTATGACTTGGTGTTCAAAAGATGTCATTCTCTTCACTTATATAAATCAGAATATATACCCTAAAGCAAACTTCATGTATTTCAATAGTCCATCACTAAAAAGACTCTCATTTTAATGGAAATTGTGTATTACAACTAGCAAAGTTAGTGTTTGCCCACCTAAACTAGTTAACATTACAATTCACTTTTTAGGGCCTAAATGGAAAATATTATTATGAGAGGCCCTAAACCTCTCAAAATATTGAATATTGTGTTGAAGTAGGACCAATACATTGCCCGCGCAGTGGATGAACCGTTGGCGGATGAAGCAAAAGTTATCATGTTCGCCACGCGGACATGCGTTAGTAGGATTTGGTGTCAGCGTTGTGCTTTCAGGTTTGTCCTCCAAGGTTTAGGGTTTGCAGAGGGAAAATCAAATGTACAACGACATTGTTAGTGCGGCCGAGGGTGGGAGTGCACCAATGTTTGCTAAGTGTGTGCTTGCTATTGCGGAGCAGGAATTTGCTATTCAGTGATCTTTGTTTACGCACCATTTGGATTTTTGACTGTTGAGTGCATTGAAGTTTCTTTCAGTGTGTGTATGTTTTCGTGGAGCAAAAAACTGGGGTTCAAAACCTTGTCTGTATACCATCTAGAGTGTAGGGTGCAACTAGAGTTTGCTAAGTGTGGCTGTCGTTGTGAAGCCAGAAACTGGGGTTCAAAATCTGCTTTGTACACCATCTAAGGTTTAGGGTGCAACTAAATTTTGGTAAGTGTTTAGCTGTTGTTGAGGGTTTACGATAAAACGTTTGTCATCCGTATTGTTATTTGGTACGCACCCTACCTAGAATTTGAGTTGCAACACTCTTCCTCCGAAGTACGCTCGAATGTTTTGATGTAGATTTAGGATACAAGTTTTCATGTTCACAAAGCTACAAAGATGTGTAGGTGACAACATTACGAATCCAGCGCCATCGTTTGTGTGTATGTAGGTGTGTTGGTGTTTCTTTGTTTACTTTTTCTTGGGGTACGTTTTTTGTTTTGAGTTTAGGCAAAATGCTAGTACAAATGAAAAGCTTGATGGTTTTGAATTACAGTGCATATATCGGTTGCAAGTTTAGGGTGTTGAGGCGGTGTGACTTGGTGGCAGGTTTAGGGTTTACCGGGAAGCACAACGCTGCGGTTTAAGAGAGCCGCACTTTTGTTTTTGTAAGGTGTGTATTCTGAAGGTTTTGATTACATCATTAGATGGTCCTTCCGGAAAATGCTGCCTGTAATTTGTTTTTCCCCTCACTCTACTTCTCAATCTTAGGTGTTGCATTAGATGTAAAGATTTCTGATCCGCAATTTAGAAGGTAGTTGCCAGCAGGAGACGACAAGAAATGATTTGCTACCTCGTAGGGTTTAGGCTGCAGAAAATGGTTTACATGAGCGGATTCATTCTGGTGCTCGTAGAGTTGGAAATAGCTTTTAGTAACCTATAATGATTTATGGATTTGTGTAAGAATTGCTTCATACCAGGGACTTTGCATTCCAGATGCCTACTTTCCCTGTCAATCTCCGTCCAAGCCCGTAATTTACACTCCAATTTGCAGAGCAAATTGCTCGTGGAAATTGAAATAATGTGATTCCAATTATGTAGACTTAGGCTTAGAATGTAGTCATTCTCAAGGTTAGGGATTGGGCTAGGGTTTAAGGTCCTTATCTTGTAAACTTGTTGGTTCAAATTCGTGTTGCTTGCAGATCTCACATCCCTCCTTGTTTTGCTTCTTTCCAGGTCTTAGGGTTACAATGGTCCAACAGCTAAGTGTCAGCGATCTACGTGGAGGACTTGACGAAGAATCATACCGCTCTTGGTACACAGAGAAGCGGAAGGCAGATGGGCGGGAGCGCACAAGGTGCTGTAGAGCCAAAAAAGCGGATAGGGCTGAGATTGTAGTTCAGGCAGCTTCAGAACTGTCTGAGGGAGTACCTATCACCTTGGAACGTTGTCATGCTAGAGCAAGTAGAATCAGTGCAAATATTACTAAAGAAATAGCAGACTTTGCCTATTCTCGTTTACAACATTTTGACTCGAATATACAACAATTAACTTTTCAAAAATTATTAGGAAACAACCACATAAAAAGGCTAATTCCAACATCTTTAAGTAACTTGGAGACTTTTATCTTGCAAGATTCAGTCCTCTCAAGCGTAAGAGAAGGTTTGAAGGATCACTTGGTGGGTGTGAAACCATCCAAAATTGTCATGGCCAAAGATATACTCTGCACATTGGCCTTGTCATCTCAGGTTGGCAGTGGGAGAGGGGTGGCTGGGCTCCTAGGGGTGGACAGGAGGAACATAGCAAAGGCAAGGAGTAGAAGAGAAATTCTGGATGCAAGGCAGGATGCATTCTGGCTCCACCAAAGGAAAAGTATTTGAAGTGATTCGCTTCCTGACCATGTAAAGCTTGTGGTACAGCAGTGGTGGGCAACTGAAACTATTGTATCTCCAAATCGCAAGGTCATCGTCAGCTTCCACAAAGGTTTTAGGCAGTGGATTTCACATCCTACCCATTTTCTCCGGTGTTCACAATTACAACACCGTAACCACTTCCAGTTGATTTGAATTGATCAAGGTTTGATGAGAGTGCTAGTATACTTTGGCCAGTTCTACCTAGCCGCCTGGACCTGCTGGTATGGAACTTAGGAATGTTTAGAACTTTTGTTCTCGTGCTTTAGGATGCTTTGCTTGTGTTGATACTGCTGTGCTTGTGTTGATAGAGCCTTGTTCATGCTTAGAGTGTTGTTTATCGTGCTTAAGGGCGGCATGCTTGTGCTTATAGTTTAAGGGTCATGTTCATGTATGCTTGAGGTGCTAAGATCCTACTGAGGGTGATATGACTATGCTTACGGTGATTGAGTTTGTGCCTGCGGTACTTTGGTTGTGTTGAGGTGGTATTTGTATGCTTATGGTACTTTGTTTGGGCTGAGGTGGTATTTGTGTGCTTACGGTGCTTGTGCTTCAGCGTGCGGTGCTGTATTTGTGCTCACGGTGCTTTGGTTGTGCTGAGGTGGTATCGATGCTTGTGCTTTAGCTTGCGGTGTTGTATTTGTGCTCACAGTGCTTTGGTTGTGCTGAGGTGGTATTTGTGTGCTTACGGTGCTTGTGCTTCAGCTTGCGGTGCTATATTTGTGCTTATAGTGTTTTGGTTGTGTTGAGGTGGTATTTGTGTGCTTACGGTGCTTGTGCTTCAGCTTGCGATGCTATATTTGTGCTTACGATGCTTTGGTTGTATTGAGGTGGTATTTGTGTGCTTATGGTGCTTGTGCCTCAGTTTGCAAGGCTGTATTTGTGCTTACGGTGCTTTGCTTGGGATGAAGTGATATTTGTGTACTTATGGTACTTGTGCTTCAGCTTGCGGTGCTGTATTTGTGCTTAGGGTGCTTTTTTCATAGTTTTAGGTCCCTTTTTTCTTTTGGTTCCTAAGCATGTGCTTCTAGTATTTTATGATTGCTTTACATGGTTCTCTTGAACTTAGGGTGGTATTTAGGTGCTTTTGGTGTTCCTTGGGTGCTTCAACCGTGGTACAAGTAGATGCAGGTGCTACACTTGTGGTTTAGGGTTTCTCATGCTGTTTTTTCTTAATGCAGCTAGAGCTTTACAGTACTTTCAAGGGAAGACACCCTAATCTAGTGTGTAGCTTGAGTTCCTATGAGAATCTGAAGCCTTGGTGGGTAAAGCGCCTCAAGATATGGAACATGTGTTGTTGTCGATACCACCAAGAGCTGATCGACCTCATGATTGCGTTGGACATCATGCGAGCTAACAAACAGGGAGTTCATCTTGATTGTAACTGCCAGTGTGATATGCTTTGTTGTGGTATAGGGTGTGGATCTACTGCATCTAACATGTGCAATGCTCATCGTTTGGTGTATGGGCACTTGAGTCATTTGTAGACTTCAATATTGTGCGAGAAGCCTGAATTCTCAATGTGGCACAAGGCAGCATGTTTAAGGGGTACGTGTGCAGATTGTGGTGTGAAGTTGCTTCCTGTGTGCCCCTTTGAAATGACCTCTGAAAAAGTGGTTAAATGGAAGACCATTGGCTACAAGGTGGTTGGAACTACGGATGAGGGAAACCCCAAGAAGGCTGCGACAGTGGAGTACCGTGAATCTCCCGCTCGTGAGTTAATCCTGTACTTGAAATCTAAACTCCAAAGCTTTGTTTTGCACAATTACATAGTGTCTTGGCAGGATTTGCAATTCAAGGAACTATTTGGGTCAGTTCCTCCTGACACCTTGATCTCTTGTGTAGACTTTAGTGAGAATTACACTCTAAAAGTGCAGAACGAAATCCAAAGCATGCATTGGCATAATGAACAAGTGACAATTCTGGTCCATATCACGTATAGGTTGAACCCTAAATGGAAGATGGAAAATGAAGAGCCATTCTTGTTAAAAAAGATCCATTACTATGTTTCTGATGACAGGACACATGATTCTCTATATGTCCAACATTCCTTCATATTGAACTGGGAACACATGAAGGATCAAGGGTTTGTGCCTAGAAATCACATTGTTTGGTCTGATGGGTGCTCTGGGCAATTCAAATCAGCCCGTGCATGGTACTTTATAAGTCGGTACCCAAATTTGACTAGTTCTGCCATGTTGAGAGACGGTTGTCAAATGAGTTGGAACTATTTTGGTAGTGGCCATGGGAAAGGGGAGGTGGATGGTGCAGGGGCTCTTCTGAAGCGGGAGATCTGGAATGAGCAGTTGAAACCTAGAGGGCTGAAGTTGCAAAATGCTACGGAGATTGTGCAATTCTTGAAGGACCAATCTCAAAGAAGGCATGCTAGCCCTCCAGACGCTAGGCGTACAACACACAAATTTTTCTGAGAGATTCCCAAGATGGGTCCCGGATGTGTTGACCGCTCTGACCCTAGGCAATGCAACAGGGTTCCAGGGAGCATGTCAAATCATCAGTGTAGATCTGTGTCTGCTAGAGATCCGACACTTGTTCAGTTTTGTGCTTTGTCATGTTTTTGTTACATTTGCTTGGATTATTCATCTGAGGCTGGTTGCCACCAATCGGATCATGTGCAGGACTTCACCTTATACAAGTTGAAGCCCAAAGCACCAGGTCAAGCACGGCGACTATACGACGAAGATGAAGAAGTTCAAGTCGGCAGTGTAGGTGAACTAATAGCTGATGCATTGTTTGTGGGAGACAATGTGGCCATGCGGGCACCACTTGAAGATGAGCCCTACTGGTTGATGCTTGTTGTAAAGTTAGCGCATACTGTACAGGAACCCTTCATTGACCTAGAGGGAAACAGTTATGGACCAAGAGATGTAGTGTTCGGTGGTTTCTGGTATGAGCGGCTGCGAGAGGGTAGTCGAACCTACCTACTTAGGAATGATAAAGAGCCTGTTTTTGTCTATAGTCATTTGGTGTTGACATCAAAATTTAGCTTACCTCCTATCACACATGGAATCAAAAGTCGGTTTTCTGGATTTGAGTTAACGTTGGAAATAAAGGAGATTATAGATGAAGCTTGTCGGGATGCAGTGATGCTTGATTAGGGGCCCTCGTGGAGCTTATACAGGCCCTCATGGAGCTCATACCAGAAAGCAATCGGGACTGGCTGGTGCTGTTACTTCATGTTGTTGGGGTGTTTGTACTTGGGTGTTGTTAGTGTGCCATAACATCATGCTTGTGGCTAGTTGTGTACGAGGGTAGGGCGCTTGAGCGTAGGGTGTTAGTATCATGTTTTTCGCCTTCATTTACCGTGATTGAGGTGTAAGCTGATATTGTCTTCAATTGTAGCTTTTATTGGTTGTTTTAGTAGTGTAGGCTAGAGTAGGATAACCTTGCTGCATTGGGCAGTTGTAGAGGTTTGATTCCTCCTTGGTTGAATCTGATCAGTGGCAGGAATTGTGTCACACTTTCTTGTACAGTCATGGCCAGTTCATTTACAAATTGCCTCTTTGAAGCATTGGAATTTTCTTTTACAATGTACAATATAATTGATACATTTTGGAAGAGATAATTATCATTGCATACTTAAGCAATTGCACTGAAGTCTATGAAATTGCAACTTAAAAAAACAAAATCTCCATTTTTAGTAAATTTTTAAAGTTAATTTTTGTGGTTTAGCAAGATAGGCATTTGCAAGCAATTGGTGACTAATTTTTTCAGTTTCATTATGAAAGTATGTAGAGAACATCCATATGTACAACTTTCCCTAGGCAAGTTTATTCAAGGCAAGTTGACAATTTCTTCTATATACTTTTAAATGTTATGATGACAATGTCCAAATTTTCTAAAAATAGATATTTCCTTATTATAATTAGTTTTTTCTATTTGTCATTCATGTGGTAACTAATTTAGTACATTTGATTATGGTGGTACAATTTCTGTGCCAAAATCTAATTCAAAATATAGAGATATTTATTTCATAAAGTCGAGTCATATGACGCCTTAATTGAGCCTTTATTGGGAATTTATATTTTTGTTACTTAATGGGATGTTTTTTAATATGAAAGATGTGCGTCTAGATGTTCAATACATATCCATGCAATCAAATGGCAAAAATTCGTCACCAAATTGTATTCTATAAAATATTATGTAAAACCGTAAAAAAAAGACTTCAAAAATTCACCGAAAATGAAAATTTGTCTTTTTTAAGGTGAAATTTGGTAGGCATTCGTGGGATCATGTGAGAAGTGAGTGTAAATAATGCCAAGATGAAGAATTCCAAATCTTTCATGTTGTACAAGGAAATGTACACAGCAAAAATATACAATTCAGAAATGAATTGGACCTGACTATATATGTGGCATTCTTGGATGAAATTTCTAATCTAATTTCTCGGGTTGAGGATGAGGTTCCTTATGGGAGTTATAATTGAATCCATTTTTTGTGAATATGATTTCTAAATTAGTACTTACATCAAATTCTTGTCAAATATTTTTTTTTTAAAAAGGATGAAATTGATTGATCCTAGTTTGGTGAGTGCGTTAAAATTTATTTTGATTTAAGGATAGACCAACTTTCACATGTCAATCTCAATCCATGATTCAATGTATAATTTTTGTAATTTATTCTAACCCCCGTGGACATTGATCCTAGTTTATATTCGTTTTTTAAGATTTTGATCAAAACCCTTGCCTTTCATTGACATTATTGGATGAAATTCCTATATTTTCTTGAATCATTTGTAAATATGATATGGATCAAATACTACAACATATTTTGTTTTATAATCACCTAATTTTTATAAAATTATTTTTGTAAGCTTACATTAGTACTTCTTGGAAATAATGTATCTTAAAGATCTTATTTTTTTGTGTTAATCCCATTATTGGTCCTTAAAGAATGGTTGTTGTAAAGTTGTATGATAACAAAATTAAATCATAGAAAAACAGTTTATAGATCTACATGTAATTCACAATGTTTAATAAGCTATCTAAGTCTGAATGCATGCTTATCATTGTTTTATCTATGATGGTTTAGCCAAATTTTACACTAAGAGGATATATACTTCACCACAATTAAGTGTACTTATAAAATTGCACTTACACGGGGGACTAACTGAAGAAATGTATTCTTACAGTAGGTAGTGAAATTTATTTTCTTCAATTGAAATATATGTATAATTTAGTCAAAATTAATGCCATTAAGGCAAACACATAACATTCTCATCAATCATGACATGGAAACGAAACCCAACCCTCTTGTAAAATTTAGGATGGAAGTGCTAGAATTTCATTATTGAAAATTTAGTGCACCATTATATTTCAACATCCATCCGTGTTAAGGACCCGAAGAAAATCTTTGGTTATATTAATAGCCTAAATCAAAATTTGGATATACATATCATCCATATTTTGAAAAAAAATGATAAAATGCTAGGAGTAAAAGATTACTCATTGACCTAGCAAACAAGATGTTACAACAAAATATGGTGCAGTGTGGCCCAATTTTCCTAGAAGAGCACTCAAGAGCTCTTGTTCATGTTATAATAATATTTGAATACAATGTTGCACATTATTGTAGGGTATATTAAATACCAAAGCCACGACGTACCCTAAACCTTATACCATACCCTACATCCTATAACATACCCTACATCCAGCATGAATTTTGATTTTATAATACTTGGTCTTTAATAAGGAAGATGAGAGTTGTAGACCTCTTATTTCACGAGAAATGCCAATCATGATAATTAGTCAATCCTAAGTAGTTTATTCAATAATTTATTGTTTTAAATGTCATTTATATCTTCAACTACAAATAGCTTCACTTCGGATTTAATTTTGCAAATGAGGCTTCCTTTGGGAGCCTCCCAAAAAATCAAGAAGCCAAATGTTTGTATTTTGAATTTAAATGAGACTCCCAAAGTAAATGGAAACAAAAGATATAAGTCATTTGTGTTTTAGAGTTAAATGAGGCTTTGAATGGGAACTTCATTAAGATGAATATCAAATGTGTTGTAGGATTTTAGATGCTCTAATCCTTCAAGCAAATTTTTGTGGCAATATTTCTATTGCACTTTAAGACATCAAGTTCTGAACTTTGAACATTGACATACTTACAATCATTATTTCACTATTGTTGCCTACCTTAGACTCATTATAGCAATAGTACTAAAACAAATGTCAATGAGAGTCCCCAAGTCTTTCTCAATGGTTGAATTATAAAGTAGGAAGCATCACCCCAAGCTTAAATCCTAACCCACTAAGCACCCTAAATACCTGGAAAAGTAACGAATTCACAAAGCACAAAAGCACCCCGATCAAAAGCAATGATCTTAGAAAGCACAGGCCCAAGCATTTCAACCCAGTCGCAATGCACATGCAAAGCACCCTAAGCAAGAGTGTCCAGAATTCATATACTGCCAAAGCACTAAAAGTATCATAAACCAGACCGAGGCTCATATGAAATCATCCTACTACTCTACTCTAAGTTACTAGACCTTCATCCCAAAATCACTTGCAAGTAGTCACTCTTTCACCCTCTAAGTGGAGCATACAAACATTTGCCTTGGACAATTTTATTTCATTTATCCAATCAATTGCAATACATGTGACGGCTGATTTGGGTGGAATGAATATAATCTCCGTACCTAGCTCTTACTAGATCCAATACCTGTTGCATATTTCACCTGCTAAGCAAAGCACTTCGCAATTCGGATTTGGACATTACCTCTCAATCTCGGTTGTACTGGATTGGCGTTCCTTTTCCGTTTTTCTTTTATGAAAGTCATCTCTTGTAGGACAATTCTGAGTTCTGGAGGTGTGTTGGAGAGAATAATGTAAACCCAGCATTAATTTTTGGGTTGATTTTTTGCATTGAAGAAGAATAAGCTTCAAACATCAATAAAAGAACAGAGAAGTGATCCACCATTTTGTTTCCAAAGTTAGTCTGCCTTCATCGCTAACGAGTGAGAGTGTGGATCATTGGTGGCCCTATCCAGAAGATTTCCATATTCTTAAAACTTTGAAGTAACTTCAACACATAATCACAGCCAATTTCAAGCTCATTTGACAAATTCCAAGTTGCACCAAGTGCAGAAGTACAGTTAAATCCACATACACTCACACACAGCTCAAATGTTTTTAACCTTGCTTCTAGTGGTGACTCGACTTGCTTTCTCTGCAACTACATCAGTAGCATGGTCTAAGTCCCCTTTCTTACACAAGGGCCTACAACTAGTAGGCTTCTTCGAGGTCTGCAGCGATGACTTTGCGGCATCTATCTCCTTGCTTCCATTGGATAAGGATGCCAAGCTGACCTTCTTCCTTGTACCTGTGTCTTCTACAACAGGATTCAAGGCTCGTTTTAGCGAGGAAGCATACCTTTCTGCTTCTGCTCCATACGGTACAATATCCTCCGATTGCAACCCTAAATAAACCCGTTCCATGGTTGTAAGCATGTTCTGGCCTAAGAGCACGTACACTATTCATTCGTAATTTCAACACCACAAATCTCATTCAAATGCCAGTAGAAGCTATGCACATGAACTAGTGTAAGTCCACAAGCAGCCAACTCATCAAGGGAGCATGTACAATAGAACATACCTTCCAAATCGATTGAATGCAACGATGTATTGCTGTCAAGGCACGCTTCTGTTGAAAGTACACTAGAACCATCTACATTTGCTGGGATAGAATGTGGAGGTAGCTCTTTTGGTGGCGATTCCACTTCTTCTGTTTCTTCAACTGATGGCACCTGTATTTTTGGGCTCCCACAATACAAATTGAAATCTTCCAATTTACTGCCTGAAGTGTATGGAATCGGCAACTGCTCTTGATGAATCGATCCACATGAGCCCCAATCAGATTGTCGTCCACGTGAACGTGACCCTACACATTCATCCGATACGTTCAGTACGATGAAATTGTAATAAGATACATCAAGACAAAGTGCAACAAGCATGCTTGCTCGTTGTGCAAAATTCAACACACGTATTCAGGCTGTGTTCATGGAGCTTGGTAAATACCAGAAAACATACAACTGCAGCAACAAAAGCAAAAGGCTGCAGCAACAGACGCACACCTTTGTAGCACCTAATTCAAGTAGCCAAATACCACCGTAAGAACCAAAGCGAACAAAAAACAAGAAAGTAGAAAAAAAGCACTAGAAGTGCATTCTAGCAGACCCAAACCAACCAAGCAATGCCTAAATTAACTAAGCAAACCCAGTAGTGACCAAACCAACCAAGGAGTGTTGCAGCAAGCACAGCACTACCAAAGCAAGCCGAACAAAATCAAAGCATGTCACCACTATAGAAGCACCGAATGTGCAATATCCACCCTAGCCAAGCACCAGCCTAGGAAGCAAAGCACCACCAAAGCAAGCCAAACAAAATCAAAGCATGTCACCACTATAGAAGCATCAGGTGTGCAATACCCACCCCAGCCAAGCACCACCCCAAGAAGCAAAACACCACCAAAGCAAGCCAAACAAAATCAAAGCATGTCACCACTATAGAAGTATTAAGTGTGCAATATCCACCCCAGCCAAGCATCAGCCCAGGAAGCAAAGTACCACCAAAGCAAACCAAACAAAACCAAAGCATGTCACCACAATTAAGCACCGGGTGTGCAATATCCACCCTAGCCAAGCACCACCCCAGCAAGTCAAGCAACTAGAAAGGAAGTGACTCAACAAGTATCAGATGTGCGTTCCAGGAGCACTGAAAGTACACCCTAGTATCAAAAGCACGTGGAGCACAACTGGCTGTTCTAAAAGCACCCCAAAGCACATTCCAAGAGTACGTAAGAAACTAAGAACCAGCTACAAAGTGACAAAGGCAAGCAACCACAAAGACAAAGCAAGGGACCACTCCAAATGGTGAGTTTAGGCATTCCAGGAGCAAGTACAATACACTCAACGCTAGCCAGCAGCCAAGAAGCACCAAAACAAAGCCCTGAACCGTAAATTAAACCAGCCAAAATTCACAGAAGAAGCCCTACATCAACCAATTCAAGCAACCAAAAAGTAAAGTACGGATAGCAACACTCACATTCTCGAAGGGGAGGCCCAAGAGAATCCTTAAACGTCTCACTAAGCTCTCCAATGGATTTTGCTAGGGTAGTCTTACCACCATTGTCTTGCAAATCAGATTCACATTCACGAAAACCAAAGGATTTTTGCCAAGCAGGGTGAAACGGCTTATCACAGGTCACACATTTGTTCTGAGTATCTACAAGCTTGGTGATGCAAAACAGGTGATAGAAATGTTTGCAGCTTGTCATCACAACATCAAACGAATTGTACCAGCGATTACAAAATGAGCATGGATCTAAACGAAATGAACCTCCCTCATCTTCTGGCACATGTGGGTGAAGAGTAGGCTTTGGCCAACACAAAATACCTCTACCACTCTTCATCTTCACTATGTGATCTGAAATTTCATCCTTCAGTCTTTGTACCTCTTCTATCTCCTTACAGATCATCTTGATGCTCTCTTCAGACTGTAAGATGTCGTAACTAGCATCTTCATACAAATCTTGATCTCTCTTGGCTTTTCTCCTAGCGTCTTCAAAATTGAATTTAGCAAACTCTAACTTCCGAGCTAACACATCCCTATCAGACCCAAGCTCTTGTAGACGTTGCAATCCTAACTGAAACCCCCCATTTCCTTCATCGACATTGTCCTTGAATTCCTGGATCTGTCAAAAAACGGTTCCAAAGCATGAAGCCTTGAATTCAGATTCCCTTACCAATTTGGATTATGAGAACAATGCCATCTAACACTAAATCTTGACTGTCTATCAAATTCACAGACCCACCCGACCCTAAGTCTTGACTGTCAATTGAATTCACACAGCCACCCTAATTTGAAACTATAGTTTGCTCCAAATCTGGATTCCACAGCTTCAAGTATAAGCAAACAAACAAGATGAAACAACAAACAAGTTGAAACAACAAGAACCTAAATTCAAAAATGAACTGTGAATGTTCCACGCTAGGGTTTTGAGTTGGCGTAACAACTCACAATCTTCTCTACTTCATCGATTTGTTGCAGAGTTTTCTCCAAGTCCCCTTGTACAATGTTGATGTTGTCAACGGCCTCCTCCTTGTCAACAAGCCGATCACCCATGCCAAATTTGAAGGCAATAATCTTATCTACAATGGTCTTCTGAGAGGACTCGAGAAGCTGCTGCTTGCTTCTTGTGTTGGCGAGGAACTCCTCCTCTACCTTCAAAACCTCCTCAGCGGCAGCTACTTCCATCACCGAGATTTGAGGCCTTGGTAAAGCGGAAGTCTTGCAAAAAATCGACTTCAATTTATTCTCTTGCGGTGCCGCACCTCGACCAAGAAGATTAATGTAGGAGTTGGAGGGCTTCGAAATACCAGGTGCTAGGCGTAGAAGCTCCTCCGCTTCTTCCTCGGACAGGGCGCGTTTTAAAAGCTCTCCCTCCAACCGGGATGCTTGGACCACGGCTGTGGAAGTTGCTGTAGAGGCCCAATCCACCTCAAACCCCATCTGCTCGGCAATGTAGCCCTTCACGACCCATGTCATAAATTCCTTGTTCGTCACCTCCATCTTGCCATAAATCTTAGAGTACAACTGCAGCAGCTCCTTCTTGGTGTTCGGCTTCAACGTTGTATTTGTGGTCTTGAATGCGATGCACTTGCCCCAAATCTCTTCGATCTTCTCAGGTGTAACGCAAGACATGTCTGAAGCAAGCTTTGGCTTCAAACCCGACCTACGCAATCCCCTCTCTTTCATAAAAAAATTAGCAGATTGGATTTTCAAACCCTGCAGCTCTAACAACATGTCTGCCACAGAGGGACCTGGCTTCGACACTCTGGGTTTTCGCTCCAACAAACCCCTCTTCTCCCTGGACAATTTTGCAGATTCACTCTGACCAACTACGGCTTCCATTGTCAGCCAAAACCTAAACCCTAAACTACCACTACACAATTGACTTTCTTCCAAATAAAAGTGTCCAACGTCAATGAGAAGGTGACGCTCAAGCAAAATCCATACCCTATAAAAGCACACAAGTAACAAACATATAGCTCTAGAGCTCAAGCGCGAAGCTGCAAGTGAGGCCCAATGACACTCGAGCAAAATCCATACCCGTAAAAGCACACACAAACAACAAATACATAACTCTAGAGCTCAAGCGCAAAGCTGCAAGTGAGGCCCAAAGCTCCAGACCCCTAGCGGGAGGGAAGCCAAGCCAGAGCCGTTTGAATCCATAACCGATTCCCCCCATTCCCGGTCTCCCCATGTCCCAAGGCAATCATGGGCTGACACCCTAAAACCGCCCATTCCAAGGTTTTGAATGCATAGGCCAACTACCACAACTCATCTTAATTTTTCACAAAGGAACCCAACAAAGCAATTAAAGGATGTCGTTTTTGGCTCCTATTACCTTATGTGCACCCATTTTATAAAACGAATGGAATTCATATATTAGAGTAGATGGTGTAGGTTTGATTTGATTGTTTGTATTTCATTGCTTGGTATTGCAAAAATGTGTTGAAGTGTATGTTTTGTGTTTACAAAACAATGTTTTCTATTCAATATTCTTTATTTTGTATTCTTCAACTTTGTTTTCTCTATTTTTTACTTCATTTTATTTTGTGTTTATCATTGAGTACATTTTATTTGAAATTACATTGCTATTGGGGAAAGTATCTAGCTTTATTAAGCGATTTAAGCTAAGTCAATATACATACGTACTTTCTGGTCCTATGTTTAAAACCGGAAACACTACAACACCCGGAAAACTGAGGAATGGCTTACTTCTACTGTCCCGGTCCTTCTAACTATCCGGTCCATACATCACCACTACCTCAAGACCTTTACTAATTCTGATCCTGAGTACTTCTGTAGATCAATCCGGTTTGGACTATCTACGCATATCCATAATCCTATCCGGTTTAATTTAGCCTCTATTTCACCATTAGAGAGTCAGGTCGCCGCTTGATTTTAAAAGTGGTAGGCCCACCACTCCTTACGTAATTTATAGTGGCTGAAGACCCACTATCCTATCTCTTACTCTTCTAACTACTACGGATTCAGTTTGGTCCTTCACAACAATCTAGATATCAATCCGGATTGCAAGTCACACAAAGACCCTCCCGTACTACCCTCTTATACTACAACGACCTTGGGTACTGGTTCCTATTCGTGCAAAGTTAGGTAGTTACAAGTAAACCTGTCCGTTCCAACATCTACTAGAGTTGTTCCGTTTACCAACTAGGGTAGTGAGACCTTACAGGAGATCAGACACTCAACCGGATTTTCCACCCGGGAGTTCTAACGCGACTAAGGAATTCCTCCCTATCCGCCTAGCCTAACAACGATTTTCTCACCCGGAATTCTAAACTCTAGACATGCTGAGGAACTAAATGCACTCCCAATTCTTTGCCACCTACTCACATACACTTAAAATAAGGATAGAAACACCAGGGGAGGAAAATCACTTGCAACTCTACCTCTGCCCTCTTTTCTTCCTATCATACAACACTACCACACACACAAGAGAGGCATACAACAAGGAAGCGAATAAAAAATACGAGAAAATTTGCAAAAAAGGGCTTTTCTCCTTTTTCCCTCCTAGGGACTGGTTTATATACAAAACTCTAAAGTACAAAAAGGCAAAAAGTGACATGGAATTCTGCCGCATTTCAGGCTGGACTTTCGGCCCTACCTACTACTCTACCGGATCGGACAGGATCTAGTTCTGTCCTAAATCTCCCTAGTATGCACAAACTTAGCTAATTTACAACCCCAAATCTAAAGTAGGACTCCTCAGATCGGCTTCCATTTGTTCAAAGACTTCACTCAGGTTCCGATTCCGTTCTCCATCTGTAGGTCTAGGGACCGGGTCACCTTGGCCGGAATTGGATGTCACTACAAGAAAACATGTCCGAAATGACAGAAATTGGTCCTAAATGACAGAAATCAGCCCCTCCTAACTGACTAAAAATTGACAGTTTTTTGTCAATTTGGACAATTTTTTGTCAATTCGGATAGTTTTTTGTCCTAATTGATAGAAACTTGTCAAATTTCTGTCATTTAGGAGGGGCTGATTTTTGTCATTTAGGACACGTTTCTCTTGTAGTGTGTAGACTCCAAATCAATTGCACACTCTGGTGTGTTGGCCAATATGGGTATATGCTCGGACTTTTTGGACTTGGGAGTCCTATCGTTTCCCTCCTTGGTAACTAGCTCATCCGGAAACGATTCCGGTAAGGTATCCACCTCCTTCTGTAGCCGGACTATCTCTTCTTCTTGCTTTCGGAACTCGACAGGATCGGTGATGCAGTCGGCTATCTTTCCTGGCATCATGCTGTCAGGTGTCGCGCCTACCAGCTTCCTGATCACGTCCAAGGTCCAGTTCTTGATCTCCCAATCCGCTCGAACGCTACAAATGATGGCTATTAAGTTATTGAATGGATCCCGGGGATCCAATTCTTCCTTAGCAATAACCTTCCCCATTTCTTCCGGAATTGACCTGTTGCGACTCGATGGTGTCCCTCGTCCGTGGGGAGGCGTCGTCTTGTGTCGATTTATAAGCGGAAACAAACCCTCTTCCTCCTCCTCTTCCGTTTCTCGATTCAATCTAGGAACGGATTCCACCTCATCGTCTGTCTCTGACTTTCCATCTTTCAGAAGGGCTCCCTAGGTCTTCCACTCTTTCTCTTCTACGTTCATCAAGAGTTGGTGGTTATGGTATAGGTGGAAGAGGTAGGGGCATATCGGAGTAGCCCTACTCTTCCCCGTTCTCCCAATGAGCTGGACAACCAGACTGAAGACAATCCAAGCCCAATCCACGTTCCAGGTTCCGCATAGGGAACTGAAAATTGTGTTACCAAGGGTGATTGTCATCCTTATTGGCTTTTCCGAGTGGAGGACCGGAATCAGGAACTTAAGATTACGATGGTGCCGGTCGTCTATGCAATCTTCAACTGCATATCCGTCCTTTGGGTTGGGGACACCATGGAATTTGCTCCGGATGAATTCATCCTTCCGGCTAGCCATCCCTAGATTTCCTACCCAGAAGTCATACACCGCCCTCCAAACTTCTTCAGTTGGAGGGACGGATTCCCTTGCAAGGTGTTATTGAACTCATTGGACAACTTGCCCAAGAGCTCTTTCACCATCCGTTCATCTCGGAATCCCCAAGATTTCTCAACAAACCCTTGGCAACCCATGGAAGTTAAATCTTCTATGAATTGGGCTTTTTCTTGTTCGTCGGAGGGAATAATTAAAACTACCTTCTGGAGCTTCACCTCAATTGGAACAGAGCTAGCCGATCCCGCTCTCTTCCTACGCAACAGCGGCATAGACGTAGGTTGTCTCTCCCGGATTCCTTACCAATTCTACCTTACCCTCTCCTAGCCACACGTCCCGTTCCTTACTTCCCTCTCCGATCTCAATCGGAAGCAGTGTCACATACTATCAAATTCTATGAGCACGCTCTTATATGTCACCATACAAATACTACACGAAGGTACGAGGTGCTGGAAACAACATAAGGAATGCCTAAACCGCAAGAAAATGAAAAGAGATAAGACTGGCAAGGTTAGTCCTTAAATAGTCTCAGGACCCTGTACTAGCCATTATGACCTTTTCCAATTCTGACGGCTTGATATCCAGTCTAACCCTAATCTAGTTTGTAGGTCAATTTCAGATGGGTTTCCAGTTCCGACCAATTTGAACTTTGGACTGGATTAGATCCGGTCTATCTACAATTTCATTTTCCATATATAATTCTTGTTTTCCTACAACTTTTAATCAGATCCGGTTCCTCTCCACTAGTTTCCACTCCAACTTCTAGGTAAGCTAAGCAAAACCAAAAATTCAAGTTGCGACAGGCTTTTAAGCAAACTTTGCCATTGATAGATTTACTTCGTGTGAACAATAGTTAGGAGCGGTACACATAGATGGATAAAATATTGGTTCAAGAGCTTTCGTCTTCAACTCATTTACATATTCAAGCTAACACTAGGAACTCAAGAACACAAATTGTCACCTTTTTTTGCAGAAACCTATTGTTTTCTTGAATGGCACGGTTTGCAATTAGCCTCCATATGACAAGGCCATGCAAAATTACAAGGTTCAATGGTGGAATCCACAAAATGAACTATAGAGAACCCATAATCGCCACCAGCTAAATCACCACCATGGTTGTCGCAGTACAAGGTAAGTGAAATTTCCTATTATGCTCACAAAAACCTCTTTAAAGTATAACAAAGTCACTCTAAAGATCGAATCCAAGAGACTCTGTGAAGTGTTTCGTGTTACTAGGTGATTTGAGGAAAATTCTCAATTCAAATACTCTTCTTTCTCACTATTTACCCTTTTCCCCAAATACCGGACAATTCCTTTCTACTACTGTAGGCTGATCCGGTCTAGGCTAATACCCGATCCGAATTAAAATCCATTCATACAACCAACAAGAACCCAACCGGAACTCACACTCCCGACCGGATCTTTATCACTTCATCCGAGAAACTCATTTTTCTCGGTTTCTATTCTGGTTTCGCTTAACCTCTGTTGGCACTTCAGAGGGGTCTGCCACTTGTTCTCGGAGAAGTAGGCCCTCCTCTCCTTCCAATCTTTACAATGATGGAAGATTCACTCAACTAATCTATCTTTCTATTCTAACAGGATCTGGTTTGATCTTTCACAGCAAATTAGGAATAATCCCAATCTGTAGGTCACACAAAAATCCCTTGTACGATCCTCACCAACTACAATGACCTTACTGTCTCCTTAGATTCGTGCAAAACTAAGGTGGCTACAAATGTGTCTACCCGTACCAACACAATCTAGAGCTCTTCCGTTTACTTCTTCAGATGGCGAGCCCTCTCAAGTGTTCGGAGGCTAATCCAGACATCCCATCTGGTAGCTCTAGCACAGTTTGAGAATCCTCTTTCTTACTATCTAGCCTAGCATTGGCTATGTCGTACATGCAGTTAACCGTAAGTATCCTTACAACGACAAATTGTTGCAAGATGACACAAATTATCGTTCCAGGGAACTTCTAGTATGATATCAATTGAACTAGAAGCATCCGGATTGTGACTACTCACTTAATCCCCCTTCTTTCACTTTCCTTACCTCACTCCGGAAACTTAGTATATTCCGGATTCCATTCCGGATCCGGATACCTCCGGAACTTAGTTCCGTCTCTCTTCCGTCACTGGTTTTTGTTGCCTCTGTTTTACCCTCAAAGGGTCCGCCCTTGATCTATAAAGGGGTGGGGACTCACCACTTGTACAATTTAACCTCTCTATACTCTAAATCTACTAAACAGCACACCCAAAACAACACAGCTGTAGGAGGAGGGAGGAGTATTCTCTCACAGTTTCCGGATTGGCTGATCCGGAATCAGGTCACACAAAGAAATTCTCACACCTCTCTTACTACAACGACGGATCCGAACTCATAGACCCAAAGGAATAGAGTCTCAAGGAGAAGACAATGTACTTAAAGGGGGAGGCAGGTAGACCTTCCGGAATAGCGGGAGTTCCTTTCCTTTGGCGGTTGCTTATCTCCGCACAGAACCCTCCTGGTTCTGGACTTGCAGGGACCTCTACCTTCTTATCCGGATTGCCGTTCCGGCAATTTAAAGGCACGTAACTCTCAAATTCCCTTACTCTGCTTGCATTCCTTCTTACTAGCTCCACTCCCCCCCCAAAAGATCCGTAGCTCAAGATCCGGATTCCTCCTCTCCCTCCCTTCTCTTTCTCTAGTACAAGGATACAAACATACATGCATACACTGAGCCAAGGATTCCGTCTAAGCAAAGTGCAGCTAGAAGCACCCTGATTGACTTAGATTAAGAAAAGGAAATCATAATACATACGTGAAAGCACTAAGATCGAATGGAGTAGAATGGAATGACAGACAACTAACTTGCCTGCCCTTAAAATACTAACACAAAAACCCAAAGTCAACTCCTAAAAGCCTGAAAAGGAAACCCGGAAATTCAGGCAACCAATCACTGTACCCCCCGGGATATCCGGAAAGATTACTAACTATCGTCCGAAATTACCGGATTTCCTTACTATCCGCCTAAGATTCCGGAAACCGGGCCCATGCTCGGAAACTCGATCCGGATCCTATACTTCTTTTCCTACGGATTCTAATGCTTTGGCTTCCGCCCTTTCTTTGAGCGGCTCCCTACTTGACTGGTAGGTAATCCTTTCATACTTTTAGCTGGCGTAGTCTTCGCTGTAGCTCTAGTTTGGATATGGCGCGTTGCGGGAGACGGATCGCTGTAAGTTGTCCTCCGTTCTGGAAGTGGAATGGGCACTCTCCTCCTCCGAGTCTTCGATGACTTGAACTTCCTCCTCTTTTTTTGGCGGTGTATCCTCCAAGGTTGCGGGTTCGCTTCTCTTTTCCAGCGTGGTCTCTTGCATGCACTATAAGAAAACGGTGTCCACCTGGACATCCAGCCAAAAACGACGTATATCCGCGTAGACATGATACGTTGCACGAGACGTCAAGGTGTCAGGTCGAGAAAGTGGAGATTTTGCGATGATGTCTGTGTTAGCATTGCTAGATTGCAATCACAACATACTGATGCTACAAAAAACATCTATGCAATGTAAGGCATCCAGGTGGACATCAGATGTTTCCTAGGATGTCCACAATAACATGTTTAGCCACGTCATCATCTTTGGTCAAACATACCTCACAAGTTCAGATAGAATTTTGGTGCGGTCAGAGGTAAAGTGACTGCCCAAGGCTAAAAAGAGGACAACGGGCAGGTTGTGACTCCTAAAAGCTTATGTGGCATTTGATGTGGCGAGATGAGGTGGTTATTGTGTGACGTGGACCGATGAGGTGGCAAGATGACGTGGCTACTGTGTGATGTGGCATGATGACGTGGATATTGTATGACGTGGATAAGAATGATGACATGGCATGCCACGTCAGCATCCATGACCAGTCCATGTTCCGACCTCAGATGTCTCTGTGGACATCACACCTGACGTTCTGACGTCCACATTGACATCACTTCTAGCGTTAACATTTTGTACTTCCTGCGACTGTAACTTCAAACCACATGCTATCCACGGTGCGTTTCATTACGTCTGACTGGACGTGTGGGCGTTGTGGAAGCAACTGTAGGCGTCTACTTTGATGTCAAAAATGACTCCAGATGCATGACATTATTTTATGAAAAAGGGTGAATTTGTACATGATGCACGTCCTTCCTATGTAGTACAAGCGGACTTATGTGTTTACTTAGGTCAGGGGCATTTCTGGGCTCTCCAAGTCATACAACTTGTGCACGTTCTTCAAACTTCATTAGGATAAGATTGCAACCTACTCTTATGATGTCACGTGCAGCACCGAAGTAGATAGATTCTGTCACAAAATGCATGTTCAAGATGCTGTCACGTGCAGCACCGAAGTAGATAGATTCTGTCACAAAATGCATGTTCAAGATGCATCAGGAATACTTGGAAGACATGAACATGTTGATGTCCTTATATTTCGCAGACGTCCTATGTGACGTCTAAATGCTATCACAGCATATACATGTCAATGATGTGAACACCCTATGCTTCTTCCTTAGATGCGATGTCATCGCTAACTATGGCAACATACTCACCACCATGGTCTATGGGTTGGCGCACCGGGTCCACGACTTCTTGCACTGGTTGTAGTCCATCGAAGTCCCTATCATTCACCAACTGCACCATGTTCGGGGTTGTCGTTAGAGGGTGCAATGAGCCACGTCTACCCCTGACCTCAGTTCGGCAAACTACTTTCCAACCAGGCCGATGTGGATCGTCGGAGAAGAATACCTGTTAGCAATGCAAAGGAAAGGCAAATGAATCTGCATGGACCGTTCCATCAAAATGGTTGAAGTTTGCCAACGTGAAGCCATACTTATCCTGTTGCACGCTAGGAGCTCGACTACCTTGTGTGCCCCTCACCCAATCACACAACAACACTGTGACACAGTGATTTCGATAATCCAATACCAAAATCTCTTCAATGTACCCCACATACTCCTGCGTGGATTCCAGTGGCCTCCCATTTTGCAAACCCCAACGAAGCTGGCGTGTAAAACTCACTACCACTCCAAAGTCACGAGTAACAAGCCCACGTTCAGAGCTTCGGACATGGAGGTGCATGCCATGACAGTACATTTGATGGTGGGATGTTGCCTTCCGCTCAGGAAGCTGCGCATAATGTCTGATGTCTTCATCCACTGGACGTCCAGAATGATCAGCCTCCGTCACCGTTGACATCAGCCACTGCGCGAAGGATGGAAACTCACTTAATTCAACTAGATAATGGATAGCTCTTCCTGGATTTGAGCGCCACCATGCAACACGAAAAGCTTCCCACTCCTCCCATCTTTGGGACTTTGCTGCAGTGTAGTCCCTGCATCACACTCAGCAATAATGAAATTAGGACAACGGATTGAAGATTTGACATCATGTATGCCGGGGCCAAGTATAGTGTGCATGGCACATCTGCAAAGGTGTGCAAGAATTCAAGTAGTCCTTAACAACAATTGTGTGTTGAGGGTTTCCTCTTCTACTAACATGTCCACATTGGGGCCAAAACAAACATCAATGCGTCTTCCTACATGACATCATTGAACGCGCCAGCGTCGGATATGACGTCTGCTAGGAGTGTATATAAGGCAACGTGATGTCCAAAGTGGCACTGGAAAGCAGTGCCAGTTACTTACTCTCATCAAGTTTCCAAGCATGGCGCATTGTCAATTACGAACGCATGTGCATACGCTCGCAAAGCGTCGGATAATGCCCTCTTTTTTGGTTTCCTGCTACGTATCACCTCGTCATTCATGATGGGATCTTCGTCTACATCCCAAACATGCTCACCAGTCCCTTGAAACTGTCTCATGTATTCCGTGCAGAAGCCAAGCGTGTCTTCAATGCGATATCCCTCTGCTATGCTACCTTCTGGATGCACCAAAGTCCGCACATAATCCTTCAAAGTCTTCATGTATCGCTCAATGGGGTACATCCACCTACAATGCACTGGGCCACATACAAATAACTGTTCAACAAGGTGCACTGGCAAATGGATCATTATATTCAAGAATGTCGTGGGGAACTCCTTCTCTGTGAGGCAAGTTGCCATAATAACATCCTACATGAGGACATCTTTGTCAGCTTCCTTGATCTCCTTCTCACAAAGTCTTTGGAAAACCCTTCTCATTTTTATAATAGCCAAGCGCACATTCTCATCCAAGATGTTCCGGACAGCCACCGATAGAATCTACACATGAACAACATCTCTGTAAGTCACTCTCCCACTGCTACATTTCTAACACATTTCCCTGTAACTTGCATGAGGGTCACTCGGACATTAATTTTGGACATCCACTACAACATCTTTGTGCTGAATATGACAGACTACTAGAAAACGCATCACAGCCAAATGAAACACTATCATGTTCATGAAGACGTCTTCCTGTGCACTGTCATTAACATACTTCTGCCTTCAACAACGTTACTAAAGACATATGATGTCCACAACGGTTTTGGAGTAGTGACAATCTCTAAACTCCCTCCCTTCCTTGGATAAGTTCAACGAACCCCTGTGTCACGTCCCATGGCAACCTCACCTGCTGCATGAGAATGTGATAATCATGCGTCTTCATATACTATAACGTTCCATTCTGTAGACGTTTGTAAATTGCACCAACATAGTTTGTTGGGGTACGGATATTTGATACTATATCCACGAACTCCTTGCACTCATCTACTGTCATTGCATACGACGCATTTGGCATGTAGAAATCGTCTTGGCGTCTTTGTAGGTCTTGAAGCCAAATTTCTCTACGTATTCCAAGCTGTTGTGCACAGGGTTGTCCCTGTCACGTCGCGTCCGTCCGTCAGGATGTCCGGACGGACATCAGGATCCATCCCCGGCGTCCGTCAGGATGAAATCCAAATGACAACCGGCGATAGAGGATGATTCAGACTACAGAAATGGATGGACGAGCTTCGTCGACAGGCGCTCTGGATGGCTGCGATGGACGGTCGGATGAATGGTCGATGTGGACGGTTGGACTGGACGATCCGGCTGGATGGCCGAGATGGACCGTCAATCTAAACGGTTTGGCTGAACGGTCGATCTAGACCGTCGATCTAGACGGTCTAGCTGGACGGCCGAGATGGACGGTCGATCTGGACTGTCGATCTAGACGGTCTGACTAGATGGGCGATTTGGACGGTCTGGATGGACGGTTGGTGTGGACGGTCCGGTTGGACAACCAAGATGGACAGTCGATCTAGACCGTCAATCTAGACGATCTGGTTGGATGGTCGATCTAGACGGTCGAGCTGGACGGTCGAGATGGACGGTCGGGATGGATGGGCTTTGAATTTGTTGCACTTAACCCCTAGACATCTGGACTCTTCTCCCAAAATGACAATTTGGAAAATACCATTATAAAGTATGATTTAGAAGAATATTTTGGAATTGGTATACAAACAGAAGTTGTAGATTTTGAGTTGTAGATTCCATCCGTAAGGTTAGATCCACCAATGCTATCACCAATCTTTTTCTATACATTTTGAAAGGAAAAATTCAAAATTCCTTCAAAATTCAATTACAAGCAAAATATTATCATTCCTTGATTGAAATTTGTTGAAATGGACTTAAAATGAGGTTGCGTTGACATGGTGATTTTTTGAAATTTTTATACTCCTTACATCTATGACCTCATTTTTGCAAATCCAATTTTGAACTAGGGTCAATGCAAGTTGACCACTTGACACACTTCCACATTTGTAATTTTAGAAAAATGTGTATTCTAAGAACAACAAATCTAACCAATAGATAAGACATGAACTAGTCAACTAGATAAAGTATCACCAAAAATTAGGATGACTTTGATCCAAGCAAAAACCAAACTGAAATAAGAAGCTGAATTTGTTCATCGTCCAAAAAATGGTTAACCCCTACATGCCCAAGGCACCCAAATCTGGTGTTGTTCAAACTTTGAAGTTAAAAAGTTGTTCTTGAATTCTAGTTACAGCATCAATAGTCTGTTCTTAAAAATATGTGATAGTGATTTTTCTATTCTAAACTTTGTGCAAGGGTACCTATTGCAATCTTGACTTGTTGTAGTATTGAGAGGTCTTGGAAATGTGCCTCAAAAACATTGGATCTTGGAGGAAAAATCACATTCAAAATTCATTTAAAATTAAAGAAAATATAGTATAGATTTTTAAAAGCCATAAATTAATTGGGGTTATACATATTAGGTCCTTTAACCTCATATTTGTTTGGTCACCAACTTTTTAAATTGGACTTGTGAAAAGAGGATTGTAAGACTTCACATCATTTTTTTAGTTTTAACACCCTCCTGGGCAAACATTATAATCTTTTACTCCATAAGTGATATTGTTTAGGATTCCTTTTCTATGAGGTTTCTAACATGCCTAGTTCGAATTTATACAATTATAATTTTTTGAAAATTGATACACCTAATGAAAATGTTGACATGTTGTTCAATTTAGAGCAAATTCTACAAAGCTCAAAGCAAACCTTGGGCATCTAGGATGCTAAGGATAAGGGATTAGAGTTCGTTATTGAATTTCTAATTACAAAAGTTGCTAAATTGATTTTACATTATTTGGCAAGAAATTAAAAAAAAATAATCCGTGAGGGTTCTACCATCTAAGTATATAAGATTCTTCTACACTAATAGAAAAACGGCCAATGGATTAACCCAAAAGACAAAGGCAAAGCAACAATACACGAGGTGAAAAGAAAATGATAAATGTACAATGTTTTATAAATGCATCAAAACGTGGTACATTGGTTTAGGCTTTACATTGCTCTGCTTTGTACAACTTTAGAAATTTAATTCTATGCATCTATCTATTTGTACACAGCGTCATCCAAAACTATCTATTCTACTTCTTCAATTACAATGCCTCATGCTATGCTGCTTCTCAAAAATCTTTGCAACTCTTGTCTTGATTGCAAAGTCGTCAAAAGTTGATGTGCGTCAAAATCGTATCTGTTGTGTAAATGGGAGAAAATGGCACTCACAAGCGCAGACTCATGGAAGGTATTGTCTTCAATGTATTTCATTTCTTCCTCAAAACTCAATTCACCTTCGAATCCGACAAGCATGCCTTGAGAGTTAAACATTATGCCTTGTGGATGTGGTGCACGCACAAAAATGGAGAGGTCCGGGTTCCAATGTCCACCAGCAATTTGACCAAAATATAATCGCCGCCCTGGATCACCATCTCCAATTACCCTCTTAATCACCTTTGTCACCTGGTCATCATTCTCCTCGTGTATCTCCGCGACCGTTCTTGTCGGGAGGTGTCGATTGTCGTGGCCCCACTTCCAAAGCCAAGTCATGTCCATCCCCCAATGCGCTCTATTCGTGGGCCTCGGTAAATTTTCTTCATTGTGCTCGTAATGTTCAAGCATGTGGGCTTGGAGGCCAAACATTTTGTACAGCCTCGGATGAAATGGAGCCTTGCATTGTGCACATCTTTTTCGGGTGACCATATGTGGAATGAGGCACATGGGGTGGTATAAATGGCCACATGTACCAAGATGCCATCCACCCTCGGGGCCAAATGGTTCTTGGCACATAATACATGTGGTGCCGTCTTGTACAAAATCGGGAACCAAAGGCCACAGTAGTGGCCTAATCCCATCGCGGTTCGCTGGCTCGTATCGATAGCACTCCGTGTCGTATTGGAATTCCAAGTCTGGAGAACTATTCCAATCGATGCTTGCATTCTCGAGCTTCATTGGCAAATCATCAGTGAACATTTCTTCCACTCGAGGCCACGAGGTCAAGCCAAAATAACGTTCGCCGCCATCATTGAACTCCGCAGCCACTCTCTTCACTTCACGCTGCATCTGCTCAACCTCGCTTAGTGCTAAGTTGCATGTCAACTTCATGTTGCACATTTGAAGCAGCATGCGTTCCTTCTGCGGATTTTGGACCAACCGCATATTTTGAGCACTTAATGCGGTCATGGTCTACTCCAAGCCAGCTTGAGCTGTAGTAAGCACCACCACATCTGCCTCAGCTTTGTTGGCGCGAAGTTCCAAAGCCCGCATAGCGTTTGTCAATTCTTCAACGTGGGCTTTAGTACTTCTAACCTTTGCTTCAGCTCGCTCCGCACGTGCACGCATAATATCCAACGTGGCACCTCCAACACTTGGAAACAAGGACCGTGACCGCACCCTAAACTCATTTGCATTGCTGGGGCCTGGTCTGTCTTCGTCTGCACCGTATGTAGCACGTTCGACCACTACATCAAGTGGTGGAATTTCGTCCGTACTCAACCGCCTTTCACGTGCTACGAGGTCGGCCTCGCATGCGATGAGTCTTGCATTCTCATCCATAAGGGCCTTCACCCTAGCCCTTTGCCCTTCCAACTCTGCAGCATGTTGTCGTAATACGGCTTCCTTTTCTGCTTGCAGCGTTTGGACTAATTGTCGCAAGCGAAGTACTTCATCACCTTCACCTTCCACTCCACCAATCGCATCTTCATTGGGTAGGTCTTCTTCGGTGCCCATGCCACCCTCTACCTCCATCACCTCCGTCCCGGGTTGCTCCACTTGTTCTTCCGGGTTTTCTTGCACATTGGGTACATTGTCCAATAGCACGGCAGGGTTGGGTGGAATGCTGCGAAGTCTATTTGGTGATTGACCATGACGCATCTTGCCGAGGAAGGTTCTCCAATCCACATCCTTCCCAAGAAAAACTTCCGCATATGCCATTTGGCACAACGAAAGGGTCCCATCTCTTCTGGATCTCGAACCCCAAATCGCCAATGCCACTTCAATCAATCTCTTCTTGAAGTGCGGATGTCGGCACTGGTCGAAATTTACAACCCCGCATTTCACATTTACCTCGTATCGGTCAAGTGCCCAATGGCGGTTGATGTGGGCCCAATCTACGAACTTCCGACACGTCACTCTTGTCCACGGTGAATCTTCATTCATCCACCCCTCGTTTGCCATAATCTCCGGGGCATTGAGTGTGCCCCAATCCAAGGTTGCCCTGTTCCCCCTCTTCTTTTTACTTGGGGCTCACCTCCATGTCCTGAACCTCGTGCTGCATCCTCTCCGTCCATTCTGGATACTTGTCCCAAATTCCCTGTACGTGTAGTCTGTTTGCGGATACATTGACAATTTGCTTTGCCTTCTGTTGCGTGAAGGCAACTGAAAAGTGGCAAAACAAATGCCAGATGTATAACACTTCCTCTCGAATTACAATGCAAAGCTTTCTCAAGCCAGGACAAAACAACTCAAAAGAGGAAGCGATTTCAAATGAGCCAACAAAACATACTTATACCTCCGAATTACCGACCTAATTACGCCCGGTGATTAGTACATAATCATGACGTCCAGCTCAAATCCAGACCGTCCAGGGACGTGGGACGGCCCTGAAATGGACGGTCAATCCGTCCACGAAGGTTCGGGACAGGTTTGGAAAGCCGTCCAAAGGTTCGGGTCAGGTTTGGAAAGCCGTCCGAAGGCTCGGGGCGCCGAAAAGAGGATTAGAAAATCATTACGGCGCCGTCCGCGAGTTCCCTCGACGGCTTGCCCTTTGTGGGTTCATGATTGAAATTTTCTATTGCTACGACCAAATGATGTGAAAAATTCATTCAATTGAAGCAATTTTGGATCTAATGATGAGTGTGTAGCATAGCAAGCGCCAACTACTATCATCATCATACTACTAAAATCATAATGGCCTCTGGGATATTACAAATGCTACCATTAATACTAGTGGCTTGTGCTTGCTATGCTACGCATTTATTGTATCACATATTGATGAAATTTTGATATATTTGAATACAATGTATGATAACGATTTCAATAAGTCTTTAAAATAATAATTTCCAATATATTGTAAAATTACTTCTAATCATGCATATATAAATATCATTGCTTCTCTTGGCTTTACACTTCTTTGCACTTCTATGATTTTGTGTTTTTGTAAGCCTTGAACTTTTATGATTTTAAAATTCTATTGCTACTTCCAAATGATTTGAGAAATTTATTCAATTGAAGCGATTTTGGATTTCACAACAATTAAATTGTTCACGAAGTTTTGAAATTTACAAGTTTTTCTTTTGAATTCACCCAGTTTGGGGGGTGCCATTGTCAACGACGCTAGCGTGCGAGCTTGGAGCGGGGAGCTTGTGAGCGGGGAGTAGGGAGCTTGTGAGCGAAGAGCATGGAGCCAAAAATTTCCCAATTTTTTTTCCATTTTTTTTTTTTGGCCAGAAAAATTCAAAAAATTGATTTATTTTGGCTGTTTAGGGTGAATTTGGGACCTATGTCCGTGTACCCCATGACCGTGGATGTATAGATGTTTATGCAAATTTTTAATCTGTTTTTGTAGAAAATTGGGCAATATTGTCTTGTGAACATTGCTGTGGGAACTCTTTACCATTTTCATCACTCATGATACTCAGCGTTGCCGTACGAGCAGGAATTTAAAACATTTTGTATTGCAAAGTTTAGGGCAATTAAAAATAACGGCAAAAACTTTAGAGGGTTTAGGGAAGGCATTGGCCAAAATTGATACGTCAGTGCAAATATAGATGGAACTTTTGATGGGAAAATTTGGCATGAGAATTTTGTAATTGTAATATATAAAGAAGAGTTCATTACAACTGAAGTGCATACAGAAACGTGTCTATGCCTATTCTGGAAGTGTGATCATGGCAGCCTGAAGTAGCAACAACTTCAATTCATTGAAGCTACAGCTTGGTGCATGAATAAATTTGTCTTCATTGGCATCCATCTTGCAAAAGTACCTGTACAAATAGTACAAGTGTTTGCAATTCACGTACTGTTGCCAACCTCCAATTGCAGAAACTGCCATATTCACAAAGTCTGGGCATGTGCATGTGGGAAATTGGCCCATCGTAACTCTGTATGTATTTCTGTTAGAGTTTGACCCTGTCTCTAACTCCACAATTGCACCAAGGCCTGGAAAAGGGAGCAGTGTTACTCCCAAAATTTGTCCTTTAACATTGCCTACGCTTTCCCACTTGTTCCGTTGCTCGGGAGTAGGCGCATTTGCAATCCTTCGAATTGCTCTGTTGGATACACATCTGAGTTTAGTGGCGGAGGGTTGTCATACAAAACCGGCTTGAATAGCTTAGACATGTAGAATAGCTGACGTGGTGATAGAATTGGTTGTTCTTGGAGGTGAAATCCGGCATGTTGCAGCAACAAGGTCTCTTCGCGGGTTAAGTTTGTTCCAGAGAGAACAGGCCAAACCTCTAGCACCTCTGGCCAATCTAAAACCCATTTGCGCTTTGTTCCCTTCACGCATCGCTCAATATCATCCCAACAGAACCAAAAATCAGCCACCACCTCTCACTTACTACCATATTCTTCTTTCCTGCCGCGGTAAGTAGGAGCTGGAGTTCCCTTCTTTCCTTTTGCAATCTTGCTAATGCACTTGATGTTAGACCTGGACTGCTGAGCTTGACATCTTGCGTTGGATTTGTGGCTGATTCTAGTAATGTGCCAGTTGGATGCATCGCAGTCGCTTTCAAATGCTACATTCACATGCCCAGAAGTCTTTGCTTGAATTTGCTTACCTTTGTCTGGAGAAGATTGAGAAGCATTCGTGGTGGATCGTGTTTTGACACGGGGTTGGGAAAAATTGATCTTGTCTAGTCTGTGTGAGTCTCCTTCATCACCGATGGGCACATCCAACTTTCTCTTAGTGCTCCCAAAGATTTCTTCTCCTTCCAAATGTGGCACTCTAGTTCCCATGTCCTCTGCCCCAGGCAATGTGTTCAGTGCCTGTGCAATTTTTTTGGAGTCTCCGCTTCTTCTTGTAGCTCTCAACCTCAACTCCCCTTTTGATGGTCCTGATCCCGCTGCAGAACCTTTCAAGTATGCACGGTAGTTTGTCATTTGCATCCAAGCACGGATACTGTCGTCACATGTGGCATCGAACAAGCTGTTGCCTCGCTTCCCGGACATTTGTAGCCACTTGTTATGCACCGTTTCGGATAGATTGCATGATGGCAAATCCAACATCTCCTCCAAATTCAATTTCTGAATTTTGTAATCAAAGGGATAACAGAGTTAATAACAAATATTCACCACCGTTGTAACTTGTAGCATCTTCATAAATAATTTTCATTACTTTTATAGTTCTATACGACGAAAGACAAGTACTGCCTTCTGATAGTAGAAATCTACTGCTACCGCCGAATACAACACATCTAGCCTACTTAAAAACCCAAACCTAAAATAACTGAAAACAATTATGAAATGCAACTATCAAGTCAGATTTAGGGACACAAGTTTAAAGAATCAAGGGAGTCCCCTCCCCACCTCCGACACATGCCTCGGATCCGAGGCACGTACTGGAGGTGGGGAGGGAACCCCTCAATTTTGTTTCCTAAGAGAGAAAATTTCTCATATTTTATCAAAAAAATTTGAGAGAACTATAACTGTTGCCCCTATTAAAATTTAATTCAGACTCTTCCATTTAGAAAATAGGTAAGGCCTCATCCAATGGACTATTCATGTCTCAAATCGAAGGCATGTTTTCCTATTGTGTGAAGCGTCCCAACTTCTTGATAAATAGAAATAAAATGTTCAACTTAATTAACAAAAAGAAGTTAAGAAAAAGTTCTTTAAGAAGTACAAATAACATCATCATGCAAAGTGAGCCAGAGATTCCTAAGCACCTAAACACATTTGCGGACAAAATTGACTCACCAAGTCCATGAAGCCTCCCCATTGACGGTATCTGAAATGCCAGAAAGCAAGCCAATGGTCCAGGTGATGTAAGCCTTCTTCATTGGCCGCACCAGATGACAACCACCAAGACCGTATTGCGAGATAACGGACCTCTGCTTGATCCATATTCTTTGAATCTTTGTATTGCTTGCACAGAGTTAAATGTTGTTGTTGAAATACTTCTTTGATGTACTTTTGTGTGTGCTTGTGAAGAGAGGTACTCCAATGCAATAAGCATGTCCGCTCACGATTCTCCATTTCAACATTGGCAAAACCAGTGCCATACACTATCCGCACTGCATTCCAATTGGCCATGGCACTATCTGCCATGAATCCCTTGAAGTTGGGGTTTGGTACTCCGTGGCGTTGCATAACCGCGTTTAAACTCCGCCAAAACTGTACCTGCACTTCGGTATCTTCGGATTGCATATCGCATAGTGCAATCGTCATCACCTTTTTGTAGTTGGTATCATACACGTGGCAAGCCATTGTGGTCCACTCCTTTACTCGCTTCACGTGGTCAAACATTAACCACGCATTCTGCAGGTCTCCATCCGGTTGCATTCGCTTCACAAGGTCGACTCCACTTCCTGGTCCCTCGGTGAGCATCTTGAAAATGTAAACCTTCTCTTTGCCTTGACCTGGGAAGACGCTGTCATGTATGAACTCAAACTTGGACTCCTTCTTCATGGTCATGATGTTGTCAATTACCCCTCCTCGGTTGTTTGAGCGGAAAGAAGAGATGACATTTCGAATACTTGGACTACTCAAGTATTGGAAGCGGTCCATAACCTCTTCCATTTCGTCAGCTTTTAGCATCTGCTTCTCTCCATCTCCATTGTGGAATAGATAGCTTCCGAGGAAGTCCTTACTAGCTAAGAGAGTGATTGCAGAGTTAGTGGCTGTGGGTGTTTTTGCCACTTGTTCTGCAATGAGTCCGTGTATTAGGGTGGTAGAGTCCCTGTACATGCCTGTAGCAACCGGGTGGCCATGCTCTCCGAAGTGAATAGCCGCCCTCGTCATTTCAAGGTTTTTAGAATACACAAAATATATCCTAGCCTTGCATGCGCCTAGACACTGGGGAGCCAACTTGCAAACCTTGCACACTAGAGTGGAGTCCTTTGGGGGGGCTTCACCGGGGGCGAAAGGGAACACAGTGTAGCCACTCCACTCAGTTTCGTTTTTCTTCGAAGCTCTCTTCATATACTCACAATTGGCATTCTCACAAGCAAGATGGCCAACACAGTAGGACTTACGAAATGTTAGATTGTCGGAGTTCTGGATATTGGTAGTCACAAGCTTGCACCATGGATGTCCATCGTAGCGCTTGTCCATTCCCTCCAAGTTCTTGGCTCCCGACGAAGATGAAGATGCCCCACAAGGAGGCAATTCGAAGATGACATCTCCGTTGTAAACTGTTGGAAGGAATGGAACTCTTTGGTGCTTCACTATGCTCAAATCCATAGCGGACAACTCATTCCGAGAGCGCTGCATACTACCAAGTCCCTTTAGACACTCCATAATGCTTTCCCTAGTTTCAACAGGATGGGGCGTTGGGGGGACTGAGTGAGAATGAGGAATTGGAGAGACTTCTTGACAAGATTCTACATGAGGATTTTAGCATAGTGGGCTGGACAGATGCCATGCGGAATGAATCCTCCTCTCTTTGAGCACTAATATTGGGGGATTCACCTTCAGATTCACTTGACAACTCTATGATTGGATCTAACTTCTCCTCTTTCACAACAAGAAGCTTGGAAGGCATATGTAGCACAGTTGGAACATCTGTCGACAGACTGGGTGACATAGTGTGAGCAGTGACTGGCATATTCACGGTAGAATTATCTGACTGTCGACTTTGGATTTCTGTTGACGCACCTAGCATGGAGAGTGGAAGTCCGTATGCCCTATAATTTCCTGGACCAAGATACCAACAATGCGTCCCATCATCGTCAAACCTCACAACCGGAACAGATTGAATCACTTCGCCAATTTCGGACATTTTCTCCTCCTCAACGTAGATGGACGTTTCTACGAACCTAAAACGGACGTGCAGAAGGTGACTAGGAACTCTAGCATGACCACCATGAACAATTGGGAACACTACAGGTATATCAAAACCGTCTACTCTAATGGAAGCCATCTTTGCAGCAAAAAGAGAATGTCAAGGAACAAGGAGAAGCCCAAGCAACCAAGAAGATGAGATCCACAGCAAAAAGGTATGGATTCTCAATGATAGTGGTGCATCTTTGGTTTGTCCTATAGCAATCATATGTTAAAACCGATTAGCAAAATCTTAACACCTATCTGCAACATCTTTGATTCAATTTGAAACGATATGGCAGTTGAGTTTGAAGAAAATTAATTAGTTCAAAGGTCATTTCAAATTCTTACGTGACTGCTAAGCACAAGGAACACTCTAACAACATAGTGATGCAGAGAAGTATGCCTCCCAAATAAATATTGGGAACAGTACATTTAGGAATCCAATCAAAATTAATTACTTTAATAATTGAAATGCTCCTTACAAAAGCACTAGCACATATAGCTTGATATGAAGAGGCGAAATTGAATCACAAAGAAATTTTAGTGACAATATATACTGGGATCCACTCAATAGAAATTAGTTTTGTAATGAAAATCGCTCCTTAAAAAAGAACTTGCACAAGGAGGATGACATGAATATGCATAATTACACCCATGAAATTCTATTCCTTAAATTAATGAATGGCATATGTTGAAATTAATAATTATGCTAGGATGCTATTAAATTTACTTTTGGGAAGATGTCATCAAGTAAGGCACAGCGAAATATTAGTGATGATGTTCAATACAGAAAATTTAGTCTCTAATAACACGGGGTACTAACCTGCTAAACAAAAAACTTGGCCAATATAGAGAAATTTTTTATTACCATAATTTGATGACATAGCTAATTTATAAACTACATTTTCACCTTGGATGCCTTCTTCATTTTAAGGTTCTGATTTAGTCAATTGAAATACCCATAGCATAATATTGATTATTGTCTATGCAACTAAATGCATACATGGTACACTAAGAAGTTTGTTTATATTCATCCAACAACATTGAAGGCACTTGGTACTTTATTTCATAGATTGTAGGGTAAATTGCATGAAATGAAATCCAAATTTAAAATTCATGGTTTAAGAGCCCTTCAAATTCTAGGCAACCATAATTGGCAGAGCTAATTAAATGGGGAGCAATTCATGAATAGAGCAACACTAATAAGGATTTTTGGCACACCATTAGAGGGAAGAACAAGTACTTTGTCAGAGTGAATGTTGTACATTGAGAAAGTAGCTTCACCCTGTCAGGGTTTAATTTTAATGGAATCGGCGGTGCCCTCATGTGTACTGACAGTCCTATTATGGTCAGGGCCAACCTATTAAAAAAGGATTTGATGGCCGACGACGGCACAGCTGAACGCGCCCACAAACGAAGCAAATTCGCATGTGTGTTGAACTTGTACATTCAAATTTTGGCGGCTACTGATAGGAATGCCTGGCCAAACGTATAAGGCTTCATGTGCTTCTTTAGTTTTCATTGTCTTTCGGTTGTTTTCTATTCTATGGTATAGTTGAGAGCGACGATGGCGATGCCCTCTCTTTTCCCTTCATGCTTCTAGAGTGTGAGGTTAGTGAGGTTGTTTGTGTGAGGCCCATACAAAGAAGGAAGAGACGAGGGTCCTTTTATTTTTCTTTAGCTAGAGAGCTAAAGCGGTCGAGGATGAAAAGAGGTATACGAGGAGCGCCAAAGTCTGGGGAGACATCGTCTCCAGATCTTCGTAGAGTTCTGCAGTTCGAGAGCGGGAGTATTGTCGGACAAGAAGATGCCCGTGGTGAAAATGTCCAGCTTGTTGGAGAGGCTTCAGCAAACAGTTTGACCTTTGGACGCGGGAAGAACACAGTCGACGTCTCAAATGTAAGCACATCATCTTTGTGTTTCCTTTAAAAACTACTTAGCTCCCTTGGTTTCTTTCCAGTGAAAGAACTGTCTTCACTCTACTCCTCTAAGGAAAGCTTGTAGAGTCATGTGGCCTCCTTGTTTGTTCATGGAACAAAGTTGGAAGGATTGCAATCACATGCAAGTATAATGAAATTCACAGTAATAGTTTAGAAGAAGTAACTACAGGGTTCATGGATGTGCTACAGAAGTTCAAGAATAGAGAGACTTCATTCGAAACAACTGTAACTCAAATATCTAGAACAACGATCGTGAAAGAAAACACTGTCAGGTTTTTCTAGAGTAGATTTTAAATGCTAAAATTAGGGACCTTGGATTTACGCACATACATAGTACTGGGTTTCTATGAGAGACCAAATGACAATTTTAAAATAGCCTTGTAAGTGCTCCCTGTAGAATCCAAGTAGAATCTGCAGCTTGTAAGTTCGAACGCACTTATAAATTTCAACCACATTAGTATTGCACTCTTTCTGTCAATACGAGAATGTTCATGTTGTTATTTCCTATATGGAAAAACTCCAAAGAATGAAACTTACTTTCGTACTAGAATTCAGAAGACCAAAGGTTAGGGTACTATGGCTTGTGAAATTCGAAAAAGCTTTAGCAACAGAGTCGTTTTGAATTTGAATGTCGTTCTCCTTGTGCCCCTCTTTGTCCCTGTTTCTTATATCACATGGAAGGTGACTTGAATTTTGTATAGCATTCAAGGTAAGTGTTTGAACATGCAGAAGTTCTCTTTTGGCAACTGTCTTCACTAAAGCTCTATAGAGAGTAATGAAAACCAAAAATTTGTAAATCTCTTACAGTATCCAAGGTGCTAATATGGGGATGACTTGGGGACTAGTCCCTACACTTTGAAGAGTCAATATACTTTCACAACCGTAAACTACAGAAAATAGGATTGTTGATGAGGAGCGGATTTGAACCAGTCAAAATAAAATTCAATATGTGAAAGTTTTTGAACATATTCTCGTGAGCACAGTTTCTTGGTCTCAGTTCAAACTTTTTTTGCATAATGGACGTAAGTGAGAATCTCCAGCTTGTAACTGATCAAAGATCAAGGCCCATTACGATTTAACGCGAACTCTTGGTATTGATCGTGAATGCATACATTTGATCTCCTAGCTAGCTTATGTAAGTTTGGAAACCAGACATTCTATTTCAAGCACTGCAAGGACCTGTGCATTCAATCGTGCTTGCTGAGGTACTATCATGTGTGAAACAGAGGTAGCTAGCGCTACCAATTCGATATTCTTGTTGGTTGCTCTATTGGAAATGTGTGGATGTGATCAATTAGGTATTAGCTCGCATGCAGAAATCTCTGTTTACTGACCCCATTCATCTGTAGATTTTTATTCAACTGGCTCATGCATGGGGCGGGACAAGCGGATGGTGATATGGGTCGGTCGCCGTCTCCCTACACATTGGTGAAACTAGGATCCTGATTTCTGAAGTTCGGCAAAAGTAACCGGCAGTCAAACCGATTTCTGAAGTTCGGCAGAAGTAACAGGCAGTCAAAC
Organism: Climacium dendroides; assembly: GCA_950106755.1. Classification (NCBI taxonomy): domain Eukaryota; kingdom Viridiplantae; phylum Streptophyta; class Bryopsida; order Hypnales; family Climaciaceae; genus Climacium; species Climacium dendroides. The sequence goes on from OX467089.1 coordinate 17,869,719, forward strand.
CGATTTCTGAAGTTCGGCAGATGTAACCGGCAGTCAAACCAATTTCTGAAGTTCGGCAAAAGTAACCGGCAGTAAAACCGATTTTTGAAGTTCGGCAAAAGTAACCGGCAGTCAAATTTGGAATCACTTATAAATAAGTTCGGTCGATCAGTCTGGCCTAGAAACCACTGTGCATGAAATTAGCCGACTTCACCGATGAAGCAAGCCAAGGATTCACAACGCGGGCGACAAAATTAGAAACCACTGCATTTCCGGCGATGACCTTATCTGGAATTCCGTGGTCCTCCGCGCTCCTCCATGCACATCGTAGTTGGACTCTATGATAACTTGGGTGTGCATCTCCATTTGCAAGCATTCTCGCATTGTACCGAAGTCGGTCCGTGAGTAGGTTTGTGAACTGAGCGTTGGGGTCGTGACTGTGATCTGCAGAGTATGACGATGAGGAGCACCAGGAGCCGTGGCCGTGGAGGCATTCAAGAACTCGGTCCACCCGCTGCGCCGGCTCGAGCAAAGGTAACCTTCACCAGATCTGTTGCTTCATGTGAATCGTGAGTCTGGTGCGTGAGTACGATACGTTAGGCTTGAGTGTGGCGCGTGATACGTGGAGCTTCAGTGTGTTCGCGAATCGCGCATTGATCCTTGTAGCTTGAGAGTGTTGGGGTCAGCCTTTCAAATTCACGCAGTCGGCAAAGATTGAAGCTTGATTTCCTAGAAATGAACATTATCGGAAAGATAGAATTCCGTTCCATCGTGAGTGTCAAGAGAATAGGATCGTGTAGTACGGGAGGGGAATCTATGCGCGCAAAGGGGAAATTTTTTAATTCTGAGCTCCTCCCTGTATCTCCATGTACTAGTCCGTCAAGAGAGTCCGCGCCCGTAGTGAGTGTGGATGTGCAGATACAGTGCCGACAATGGGGAGTTTGAAGACAAGTACATTTTTTTTTGAAAATTTGGGGGGTCCAGGTTAGAGTGCCGGGTGGTGCCTCGGATCCGAGGCACCACCCGGCACTCTAACCTGGACCCCCCAAATTTTCAAAAAAAAATGGAAGATAATCCTGCAAGCTTCTTGATCATCAGCCAGCTGACTCGCGCGGGCTCTCACATTTCCAACAGAGCAACCAACAATAAGATCTCAACGATAGCGCGGGTTGAAACAGAATGTGTGGTTTCGAAACCTACATTATCTAGCTGGGCGATCAAATTCCAAGAGTACGCATTAAATCGTAATGGGCCTTGTTCTCTGATCAGTTACAAGCAAGAGATCCTCACTTACGTCCATCATGCACTCCATTTCTTGAATGAAATCAGGACAAGTCATTTTATTTTGGGAAATTTCTGGGGTCTTGGTCAGTTGGCCAAGTGGTGCCTCGGATCCGAGGCACCACTTGGCCGACTAACCAGGACCCTAGAAATTTCCCATAAAAAAATGTGGAAGTAAATTTCATGCATGTGAGTATGTCACTGATTTTTTTTGGCGCTCGTGACGCGAGTGGTGTTTGTGACGCCAGTAGCGCTCGTGTCGCGAGTGGCGCTGGCAATTGCAGTGTGGCGCGGGTTCTCAAAATAAGTGAAAAGGTCATTTTTTGTTGCTCTTTAGTAGGTCCAGCGGGGGTGCACTAAATGACCTCTGAAAATTTAGGGATCCAAGGCACCTCCCATGGTTTAGGATTTAGGACCCTAGTACTGCCAAAAAGATTAAGGCATCCTGAATGAAAGACAATATCATGGATGTACATGCGTAGAGATGCCTAGTCCAAAATCTTAATTGTCTTTGTTGGAGATGATCTTCACATTTATATTATGTTTTAAGGCTTGCTAGTTTAGATGTTTTTTTATACCCGTTTAAAAATTTTATCTAACTCTATCATTGGTGCCTATCTTCAGACAAGACGAGGCCAAGAAAGAGCTTCACCCACAGTGACACCTATTCAGACGCCAGTGAGTGTTGAGGCAGAATCATCTCAGCCTCTTGTACCGTTGCAAGAGATTGAGATGGAGGTGTCAATCGAATCGGAGGACAAGAACATTGTCGGTGATCAACCAGAAGACGAAGAGGTATTGATTACTTTTGATGATGTCCTAGACACTGTGAACAACTTCCATGATACATTTGAGACCACTGTGCAGAGTCAAGCGTGTGTTCAAGGACCTCAGAAGCGTACACGCCACCATTCCCCACCATTAGCATCAGTTGAGACGGACGATCCGAAACAACCTTGTCAAACCTTTTCGGAATCCCTACCATCCGAGACTTGTGGCAATCCCTTGGGTATAGAGTTCTGTGACTGCGCGTGTAGTAGTGCCCGGAATTTTGGAGATCCAGTCTGCATCCTTTTCAGCTCAGACTCGAATGATGATGTAGAAATTGACTGACTCTAGTGAGATACAGGGATGTAGTTCTTGAGATAGTTGCATTTCCTTGACATTGGTTTTTCCATGAAATCCCATTACAGGAATGATTGATTGTATTCTCTATTATTTCATTATGGATTTCATCAATTTTTCAATGTCATTATGTCTCTACATTTATCATGGCTATTTCAAATGTAATACAACTTCTCATGTTTTAAACTTGCAGATGGATGGCACCCCATCAAACTTGTGGCCTCAAGAGACAAATCTGCAGACTCCAACTATAGGAGACTCAACGCAACCGGCCATTGCAGGGGACGGAGAAGGGGAAGACAAGGGTGACATGATGGAAGAAGACGCACCGGTCATTGTGATGGAGGGAGATGACAAAGATTTTTTGGAAGAAGAACTCCGCCAGTACCACAAGGTGGATTCGGTGAAGTCTATAGCGTCCCTTCGAATGAAGCCAGACCACCTTTTCAGAATGAACATCCCACTCTGCCGGATGGTGTCCATGTCCATAGTAAGGCCTACCTTATCATGCGACCTCGAGTTCCTAGAACACGAGTTCAGCAAGGGCTACCGCGACGGGGCAGCGGTTTTCTACGTGACAACAACTGACGAGGCCGGAGAGAGCTCCCAATTCACTGAAGGGGAGATGGAGGCATGGGGGCCGCTATGGAAGGAAAAGAATGACGCATTCAATGCCTACGTGGAATCCGTGCCCGAACTCAGGTTTTAAAAAAACCTGAAGTTCTATGTTTGCGATGGAAACCATCGACTCATCTCCTGGATGAAGTACATTGGCAAAATGCATTCCAAGGACATTGAATGGCATTACGCAGTGGATGCCATTGTACTTGACACAAAGAAGAGGACGGAGCTCGTCATGCATGTCATGCATGACATCAACAAGTATGCTTTCTAATACCTTCAAGCCTTTCTTATGTACTTTTGCTTCACATTTTAATTTTTTTATGTGATTTTCGGTTGCTGCAAATACTGTGATGAATCTCACTATGATTAATTGTTTTTCAGATCCACCGAGGATTCTCACGTCAAAACCAACTTGGTTCACACACTCTACAGGGTGCAAAAGTATGGCCTTCTTCCCATTGAGCGTTTTCAAGAGATGTTGAGGCCTTCCGAGCTTCGACTGTGTGGGGCACCGAAACCGAAGCCAACGTGGTATTCTATGCCACTACAAGTCTTCACGGCATTTGTATTCAGGGTGAGGATGCTCGGGCTTCTGGAATTTGATGTGTTATATTCTCTTCTATTTTATACTTGCTTTATTTGTATTTGAAGGTGCTATTTTTCACTTGCTTCTGTAGCAAGAGGTTGCGCAGGCTGCAGATGCAGCTGGTCACAAATACAATGAGGTGACAACACAGGAAGACCGTTCCCCCGTGGAACTAGCGCAAGCGATGCGAGCTGGGGCAAACGAGAAACTCGGGAAACTAAATGTCAAGATGTCCAAGTTGGTGGCAGTAGCCAATCCGGCGAACAAGCCAGGGTTTATTGAGGAGGTACCTCCATCCCCTTGATAGCATTCATATGACATTGCGATTAGGAAGTCTGAAACAGTGACTGACTTTATTTTGTTTTTTAATATCAGATTGAGAGACATTGTAGTACCAATGAAGTGCTAGAGATGACTCTGGAGAAGCTACAAATGGTGGCCACTTGCAACACCATGGCAGAGCACAAGATCAAGTTCTTGAAATGGTGGAACTCATCAACACCATCTCGACATGCCAGGCGATTCCCGCCAAAGCCAGTTTCTGAGACATTACTTGGTCCCTTCTTGAACCGCTGTGTGTGGTATGCTGGGGTAAGTGATAATCTTTGTATACATTTGTAGACGTCATTGGATTTGGATTTTCTTTCTTTAGAATTTCTAGAGTTCATTTTCTTTCAGTGCATGATAAATTTTTGTTGTTCTATGATTTCTCAGATCGAGGATGCAGCAGTGAAGTACTTTGATGACGTTGTCCAGCACGACGGCATTGTCATCAATATGAACATCCCGCTACAGCCGGAGACCTTACAAGAGTACCTGGAGGGATGGAGGAGGAAAATTTGGGATGATGGATATATGAACTACCTCAGGGGATCAAATTATTTCAAAAAGAGCGACAATTTCAAGAAGCATGAGGGGTCCGAACAAGCAGTGAGAAGGGTGCTCTATCGGTATGTCTTACACCACTTTTGTAAGGATCAATAAAAAATGCTAATTAATTGGGAATCAATTCAATCTTCCAAGACTTCCATAGCCTGCCTTCAAAGTAGCATATAATTTGTTTCCAACTCAGGTTCACTTTATCTTGACTCTCATTTGATATTTGTGATGGAAATGTCTAGACTAAAACTTCACGTGTCGCTCACTTTTCCTTCAATGTTACATTTCTTTGGGCAATTCAGGTATTTCAAGTTTGAACTTGAGGGAAAAGGTGCAATAAAAAAGGATAACTTCCCAGAATTCCTTAGGAGTTTTCTTGATCGCCATTTAGCAACCTGCATGTACACTTCGAGTCAACTCCAAACGTACACCACGGCTCATCTCAGCCGTGGGGCGTGGTACCTCGATTGCCCTATTAGATACACGCATCCATCGGAGCAAGCCCTCCGGGATTCTTTGGAGGGCATTAGTGGGGTTGACTTAAATGTCGATGAGTTCACAGGTCTCAACGCAGTTCAAAAGGCGAAGGCAATTGCCAAGAGGGACAGAGCTGACAGAAAGAAGGCGGCTAAGCTACATTTGGCACTAGAAATCAAGTCAAAGAGGGAGGCAGACCGCTTGGCAAAGCAAGAGGAGAAGGAGAGGGAGAAATTGAGAGAGAAGGAGGAGAAAACGAAGGCCAAAGGCAAGAAAAAAGATGAGGGCGATACCGGGGTTCCATTGTCTTCAGCAGTTGACCAGAGCTTGCAGTTGGTGGAAGGAAGCCACACCGGGATGAAGAGGAAGGCCATACTTCCAGAGTGGACGGAGAATATGTTGACCCAAGGCACACAAGTCCTGGTGATAGACGACGACAATGTCAGAACGGAGGAGCTTATCTTAAACGTATCCATCATTGATATTATGGAAGATTCTGAGAATTCACCACCAAATCCGTATGTTGAAGTCATGGACTTCATTCAAAAGGTATCGTGAATATTCAAATGTATTTGAATTTTCCTCTCTTTCAATTTCTACATGAGTTTCTTGTTTCTTGTTCAATCCTCTTGTGACATGGTAAACTTCTTCGTCGCAGGTGAATGCAGGGAAACCACGCTCATTCGACGGCAGGGTCACCAGAGATCCTTTGGTGGATCTAATCATCTTCGATTGCCAAGAGAACCTGCCTGTGCCTCTTGTCTCAGAGAAGCGCATTCCCTCGTGGAACGCAGACCCAGCATATGCTGGAATGCAAAATGCATTCCAATTTGCCGAGGAGTATTTACAAAACAACGGTTGTCTCCTGGTGTTTCATTCCTACAGCGTTCAGTCTCGAAGTATGTTTGCAGGGTTGATGAAGATTTTCAAGAACTTGAAGATGAAGAAAGAGTGGTTGGCATTCAACCAATTGGACCTCACGTCGGGAATAAACCTTGGCGAAACAGTAAGTTCTCTATTTTATTTTTCATGTGATTTTAGGTTTTCTTTTAGATGTGATTCTTGGTTTGATATATGGTGTGATTGTCAATGGCATTCCCCTCTTTAATAATTAATTTTTTGATGCAGACCGTGAAGTTCGGAGTCACTCTTTTCATAAAGGACGTGGGTGGAAAAGTGGCATCACTTTTCCAATTTAGGCAGACCACAGCCATGACCAAAGCTAAGTGGAACCTCCAGAAGAAAGACATGGTCATCAATTACATTACTGAGGAGACCATGATGGTAAACAAGGAAACCAAAGTGCCTTGGCGTGGACCCCGAGAGAAAGATGTGAGGTTCCTACAATTTTTCATCGAAGGCTATACCGATGAAGATGACGTAGTTCTCGACTGCACCGCTGCTACAGGTATAATACTACTCAATTTCAAGAAAGAGTTCTAAAATGAATTGTTTATTCTTGTAAAGTTGTCCTTAAACATTGATCACCACATGCTTCTATTGCAGGGGCGTCCATTATGGCTTGTCGTGGGACGGGCCGCCATATTGTGGCCTTGGAGGACATCAATATCTTCAACATTGTTCTGAAGCCGATGAAGAAAGCCACTCCAGTAGAAGGAGTGACTCAAGCTCCAGTGGAAGCTATTGCAGCCCTTGATCTTGATGCCGTACACGTCGAACCAATGGTGTTCACACGCACCGTTAGACCTAGTAAGTAAGTTTTGCTTTGTAATGACAACATTTTTTGTTTTGTAATATACGTTGCATACAAAGAATTTCAAGGCCCTAAACCTTCTATGTGTGGTTCTTTAAGGAACGAAGCAGTGAAGGGAACGCATCCAATGAAGAAGATTCGAAGACATATCTTGAGTCTGAAGAAGTCTTACGATCTTCCAGTGTATGCCGAGAAGATGGCGACACAATATGAACAGTATGGTTGTAGAGATCCTAAACCTCGCATCCCGAAGTATGCTTCAAATGTGGTTCATTTTGTAGACGTTTCAGCTTCTGAGGGTGAGGAGACGCCAGAGTCGTCTTCTAGTGAGGTTTCTATGACCGAGTCCACCGCAACTTAGACTCATAAGATTGACAAATCTTATGAGTTGAACTATGTGTATTCCTTTTATGTTTATTTGATTTGTGTGTGTTATGGCTACAAATGAGGTGCAATGTGCTTCTTGCTTGATACTAAACTTGCCCTAAAAAATGTTATGAAATATACACCCAGAGAGAAACTATGTCTATTGGACAAGTGTGGGAATTATAGAATTTGGAGTTCATTTACAACTGCAGGATTAGGTACTCTGTAGTGGGGCAAAAATAGAGAAAACAAGGTACACTAAATTATTTATTGCAAATTAGTGAGTAGTGCGAAAAAATGTGATTGGAATAAAAATGGAAAGAAATTATAACTCCTTCCAATGGTAACTCCTACATAGTGGGGAAAAAAATGGAATGCAAATCAATGTTGTCACCTTTAAACGGCGATAGTCATGATATGAAGTAGTGAATAAAATGAGGTCACACTTGCCCTTCTAATGAACACATAGATTTGAATGGGAAGACAAACAAAGCTCAACAATTGAACCACTCTACCTAAACCCCCAACAATAAAATATCACTAGTAGATAACATTGCCTTCCTACATCTTTGACTCATTTAGGTACTTTCACCTTCTTCCAATAGTCCATGTGTGATAAGACACCCTATCTCTATTTTATGTGCAACAAAAATCCCTTAAATATAGAAGTATCCTTCATAGTCCACAAATGGCATCACATTCCCTAAATTGCTTTTGCTTTTTTAATCCACGGTTATAGAGCCTACAGTCACCCTAAATCCACGGTCATGGATTCGTTGTCGACCCTCTATTCAACTTTTGATTTTTGCACAAAATTTTTCTTAAAAAAATTCCTGCTCACAGGCTCCTGCTCCCAAGCTCGCACGCTAGCAACCCTGGTGCCATTGTTTGTAACAACAAAGTCAATCTTGGAATGCATTATAATACATGTAGATCTTTTACATATTGCCCATTGCATATATTTTATTCATCATTCAATAAATTTCTATTGTACATTTCAATATATGCTTATTTATAAACAAAATTATATAAAGATTTTAGTAGTAAATGGAAGGTTTATTGAAACTTTTATTTGAAGGTTTATTGAAATTTTTGTTCTTTATTTTATCTAATACATAAAAATTCAATAAAATTCAAATAATGAATGTGTAGCATAGCAAGCGCCAACCACTACCATACTACTAAAATCACAAGGTCCTTTGTAATACCATAATTTTACAGAGTGTGATATTACAGAGGCCCAATACCTTTATAATATCACATTTTAACACCGTGTTATAATACAAAATTGCAACAGCCACTCCACTTCTGTAACATCACACAGTGTTAAAATGTGATATTATAAAGGTACAGGGAATATTATGGATGTTAAGGTATTCTTGGCTTCACACTTCATTCAACTTACATGATTCTATGATTTTGAGAATTAACTAGCGGTTATATAAGGATGTCAATATTTCCATTTAAAGATTATATATTCTTTAATTATCTACATTCTATTCTGTGAACCACCATATTGGTTCACTTTTAATGTAATAGGAAATAAGTAAAATATAGATATGAGTTTTAGATTCAAAAGTGTTAGTATCCTAAATTAAACTAAAACCATTAGTTAGAAGACTTTTAGTATATAGGACAAGAAACTAGATCAAAATTTCAATCCAAAGGACAAATGTAATATATTACGGTTTTAGGCGAAACATTTGTTAGAAAACTATATGAAATATTAGAATCCATTCATCTATTTTTGGATTTGGTCTTACTTCAATTTGAAATTATTTGCTAAAATCACATAAACTTCAGCAACATCAAATAGTCTTGAAAGGAAAATAAGAAAGAGCATTTAAGGTATAGGTTTAGGATATAGGGTGTAGGGTTTAGGATATAGGGTACAAAGTATAGCGTATAGGGTTTAGGATATAGGGGACCCTCGGGAGGGTGGGTGGGACATCCCAAATCAGGGCAGTTCCTCTCAATCCTTCACTCTATAGATCACTGCATAGCAATATATTTCATAACTATTTCTTATAAAGGCATTCCAGTCCCATCATGTAAAAAAAGATTTTAGACATTTTATCCTTCATATATCAAAAAGAAACATTGCTGAGTTATTAGAAATTTACAACAACATTTTTTAATTCCATCTTAATAATCAACTTCCTACTATTATCTCCTCACGTCACATCTAAGTTCATATGTCACTACAATATGAATCTAGTGTTGTCTCCCTATCTTGGTCCGTATGATCTAGAATCACGTTGTCTTGGTGAAATAGTCCCCGAGGCTGCAGACCTCACCTGTCCCCATGAAACACACCACATTACAATGTTTAGTGTTCCGTAGACAAGGTGTCTTCAGTCTGCAAGCTGCTTGTTATCGCTGTCACGAATGCTAGAAAACCAAAAACATGCAATTCCTACGATCATGCAACCAAATTGTGAACGCAAATAATAACCCATGGAAATTATAAATTCACAGCACAAGGGACCTGTGATACAGCCATCCTCTCCCCTCAGTACTTTCAATCCCCAGCTCACAACTTCCCAGTAGGTGGAAGCTCCCCAGTCTCCAAATCACAGCTCCCCCGTAAGCGGAAGTCCCCCAGCTCATAGGGGTCGATTCAAACCCCCACCGATCATTCCTCCACAGGCTCTGGACTCCCAGTAACTCTGTAGGGTTCGATCCCACTCCTACACCGTAAGTCCAGTAGCTTAGCAGCACCAATGCCGCCCCTGTATCGTGATCACAAGTCGATCTAGCACATCCACCAAAAGCACATTGGTTGGATATCGATGTGGATCAATCTGCTTTATAGGTTATTTAAATCTACCATGTCTTTGGACCTGCATGAACTAGCTTGATTGCTTGGGTCACTACATCCGTTACAGATGTACCAGACACAGCTCACTATCCTATACCACATTGACCGGTGGCTACTTCATCACCTGGCCAATTAGTATTGTCATTAAGCCCACTAATTGGGTTTAATTTGGTACTATTTCATAGTGGTATTTAAATATTTTAACTGAAGTCTTTAATCAGCCCCTCCACTATTGATAAGCATGGTTGAGGTTTGATGGGAGGGTGGGTGGGACAAAAATAATCACAATTTTTACATGTTACTACCATATGATTAATTAATCATAGAGCCATGTATTATCAATCCCCATATTGATGGGGAATGTGCTTTACTAAGAACATCATGATGCATCTTGTTCTATGTATTTCCCATTTTTTTGGACCATTTGCTATATTCCATGATAAGTTTGATATCAAAACTTATGTAAGAATATTTCCCCTATTATGCTTTATTGTGCAAAAAAGGAGGGTTTAGGGTTTAGGGTACCCGCCTCCACCCCTGGATGGCGTCCCTTTAGTAAGTGTACTGGTGTACTCCTTACCAAGGGAGCACACCAGGCTTACTAGAAGAAATACAAAATATATATATATCTTTGCGTTTTCTTATCTAAAAATCCTTTCCCTACGTGAAGGAGAATATCATATCATAGAAGGATATGTACAATACCTTAAGTTGTTACAGAGGGTGTTGATGTCAAATCGAACACCTGGGAAGGTATTGCTGTTGATGAATCTCGTGATGGATTCTACTAATCTGCTGCGTTGGAAACCATTCCTCTCCAAGCTGGAGATGAGTCTCTGGATCTCCAAGGTTGCGTTTGATACATTACTTGAAAGATAAAGAATAGGGACTGTTTGTGATAATGCGATTCCGTAAGATTGGCGTATGGGTCTGTTTGATCGGAAAACAATGTATTGCGTATATGCAAAAGGTAAATTCCGTCGCTTATCAAAATTACTCATCTGATAGTTACCTGGTATTTGTTCCAAGGTAGTCATTGAGATATTCATGTTCATGAAATGAGCCTCGATGCCTCTCATGGGGTCCGATTCATCAAATCGAGTTACTTCTGGTTTAATTTCGAGCACCTGCAGTGGATAAATTCAGAATGGATTGCTCGAAATTCTTTCTTGTTCTAGAGACAAGAATTATTGTGTGATGCCATTATTGACAATGCATAGATTGTCAATGTATCTGAAAGCATATCGGAATTTAGCCATGAGGTCTGGCCGATTGAGGCGAGCTAACCTTTGTATGAAATGAGCTTCGTAGTATAACAGGTACATGTTACACCAGAGGGGGGAACACGCAAAGCCCATTGGAATCCCTGTAATTTGTTGCCATACCCTGTCGCCCAGGTTGACATAGCAGTTGTGGATTAGCCATCTATGCAAGTTGGTGAGACGAGATTCGTCCAGGCAGAACCAGTCTCCGGACGGTGCTGTTGTAGCCCATTTGGCCCGCGCAGCTTGTCCATTCTTATCAACACGAATCCAAATGTTTGGTTTGGCTCGTGGATGTAGTTTAGCGTTTTGTTTAAAGCCGATTTTGATGAGATATGTGATTGCACTGAGGAGATTATCATCACCCTCCAGTGGGATCGATTCATAGCATCTTGTGACATCGGCCACAAAGATGTCGCTCATTGTCTGTGGTAAATTGAGAGCCACTTCCACGACTGAATTTACCAACCAAAAAACCGATGTGTCTATCTACATGAAACTTTTGTAGCATTGATTTAATTCCGCAGCCTAATTTTTGATTTCATCCATTACCAACATTGTGGCAATGGTAATCATGTGGGCAATCCCTGAATACACAATATGGGCCGCATTGGTGATCCATCTATACGTACCCTTATGTTGTTTAAAGGTGGCCATGAGATAAGGCAACGCCTCATGTTCCACCGAGATCTCAGGTGCTATGTTTTGCAAATCTACGCATACTTTAAGCAAAACATGAGATCTGAGGAGCCATCCGTCATTTTCTTTGCATGGGTGGAAGTCGGAGCCAGAAAGTCTTTCAGCCGCCATCAGTCTAATGTGCCGTATACATAAGAAACAACAATTGTTGGTAGCTTTATCAAGACCAGAACAAAATAACCGGCTGATTAACTAGGCAATCTCATTCTTGATTTCAGGTTTGGATATTAAGTCTTCTCCAGACACCCGAAAACCATATCTGTTTTGTCGTAGCGCTTTGTCGAGGCGCTCCCGACAAGTCTCCCTGAGCCATATGCGAGTATCCTCAACCGGGAAATCAAGCTCCGTTAAGTCTAGAATGTCACACAATTGGTCAAATGCATTCATAATCTCTGTTATGCATGGGCCAATTTTAGTTGGCTTCATTGGAATATGATTCAACCCTTGTGCTACCGCATGTCGTAGCTCACTATTCTGAATGATATTGACATCCATGGACCGGACATGCATGCTGGCTTGAGCATACTGTGATGTTTCATTCAATGTAAGCGGATCAATAAAGCGATGCAATCTTTTAACATTCATACATGCACACGTATCATTCACGCTCAACAGGTCAAGGAACGAAAAGGATTTGAAAACGCTTACTGGTTTATAAAGCATAGTTGACAAATTGTCATGGTAGCACCATGCTATCACTATATCCTGAACTGCGTTAACAAGGTACGCAAAATTGAATGCTAACAGCATTTCTTCAAAAAGCTTCCGAATATTTACCCATTCCAAGGCTCGGGACTGGTACTTGATTATGATGACTCCAGTTTGCCTTCGTTTGTCGCTCTTTCTTATGCTTCGCCGTCCTAACGGGTCGACAGTGAGGGTCCTGGTCACGTCTAAAACCATAGATCACCATCAGAGTTAGAATATCTAGTTATGAATATTATGTATCAGCAAGCTTCTAACTATAAAATCCTGTTTATGGATCGTTTTCAAAACTCAGAATACGGCCCTTCATAGGAGACATTATCGGCCTGGTATGCCGTGGTTCGTCTGTTTCGGTGATATCCGTGATCATGATACCACTGTTCGGAGTGATTGGGGATGTACTATGTGTCTGGTTGGATCTTCCCCCGCGTGCTGCACTTGTAGCTCCCCGACGCCCACGGTATGGATTGTACGTGTTTCGGCCGCGCCAACTGGACTATTGACGTGGTAGGGCAGACTGTGGAGATTCTGACGGTCGAGTGTTGCAATTGATCCTTGCTCGCTTGTTGGCCGGAGCAGGGCTCGGTGTTGCCGGATTTGCTAGCGTGAAGCTAATTGGCTTTAGCAAACGTTCTACTTTCCTGAATCCTGGGAGATCAGGATATCGAGTCAGGAGTGTGGCAATCGGCGTGGCTGCAAATAATACCGCTGCTTCCGTCATCCACGTTCGGCTCTGGAGGAATACCAAGTGACTCTTGGTAGCGATTCTCCCAATCTCGGCCATCCATACGCAAAATGCTGCGAATTTGGAGATTAACGTTGGATGCATGTCGTCAGAAAAAAATCTCTCCAGGTTGTTCGCCATGAACCACACAGCGTGATCCCACCACATGATTGCACCCTGACATCCTTGTGTTGCTCGCAGGTTGCAGTGACATCGCATGTAGGGCCTCATGGAGTTCCAGAACTCCGTGATGTACTTGTCCTTCCTATCTCTTCCAGTGGACAGGTCTTGTTTAATCTGCACTTTCACCGATTGGGTTGCACATTTTCTATGATCAAAAGTCGACAGACTATACGGTTGCGCCAACTCATGCATGCCTCTAAATATGGATTTATTGTGCATGGCAGCCTCAGTACAGGCCTTGAGTTCCTCCGGTTTTAATCCAGCCCACACCCTCCAAATATGTGGTGGTATCGGAGCTAGCAAGTTGATATTGACAATCGTCCAGACCCGGTGGTTTCTTGTCGACACCAGATCCTCGACGGCTCTCTGTGGCATGAATGGAATTGCCAGATTCTGTATGCTACTTGAGAGGGACGCTTGTTCACGTTCAGCTTGGGAGACCAAAAAACCTTCGTGGACGTCTTCAATGGCCGCCATATGGGCTTCATCTAACCCCAAGTTCTGTAGGAATGGGTGTGCTAAGCCCAGTCCGTCCGTGTCGATCTGATCAAGGCTGCCGCTTGTTTGCGATGACTCGGCCTCCTGTCCCGAATTCTGTCCAACCACTTGTGGATTGGTCTGTTTGAGATACTTCTCAACGACCACAGTGTTACCACGGGCCTCTTCGTATTTGGCTGCATCCCGCTCCGCGATATCCCGTAGGCTGATTTGCATGTCGCGTAAGCGCTGCATGGCTTTCGGTGTCTCGGTATTTGCAAATTCAAAAATACGAATCCAGTGGCCAAGGTCTAGTACTGTAAGGAGTAATAAGGCCTCACCACTTTCAGCAATTTCATTCTGATTCAACATCTCCATGTCATTAGATTGTATGAACGTATGAATTTCTAATGGTTTCATAGCGGCTAGCGTTGCTTGGATAGCAAGTATAGGAGGTGGTAATGGCTCCTTGTAACCTCGTGCTGTCAGATCCGGATGCCAGGAGGGTCCTCCCTTCGAACTCTGAACATCATAAAAATTGCATTGTCAGTTGATATGAGTGTGAAATCTTGATAGGAACCGGAAAATCCTCACCAGATTTTCATGGATAGCTTCTTTTAGGGGACCCTCGGGAGGGTGGGTGGGACATCCCAAATCAGGGCAGTTCCTCTCAATCCTTCACTCTATAGATCACTGCATAGCAATATATTTCATAACTATTTCTTATAAAGGCATTCCAGTCCCATCATGTAAAAAAAGATTTTAGACATTTTATCCTTCATATATCAAAAAGAAACATTGCTGAGTTATTAGAAATTTACAACAACATTTTTTAATTCCATCTTAATAATCAACTTCCTACTATTATCTCCTCACGTCACATCTAAGTTCATATGTCACTACAATATGAATCTAGTGTTGTCTCCCTATCTTGGTCCGTATGATCTAGAATCACGTTGTCTTGGTGAAATAGTCCCCGAGGCTGCAGACCTCACCTGTCCCCATGAAACACACCACATTACAATGTTTAGTGTTCCGTAGACAAGGTGTCTTCAGTCTGCAAGCTGCTTGTTATCGCTGTCACGAATGCTAGAAAACCAAAAACATGCAATTCCTACGATCATGCAACCAAATTGTGAACGCAAATAATAACCCATGGAAATTATAAATTCACAGCACAAGGGACCTGTGATACAGCCATCCTCTCCCCTCAGTACTTTCAATCCCCAGCTCACAACTTCCCAGTAGGTGGAAGCTCCCCAGTCTCCAAATCACAGCTCCCCCGTAAGCGGAAGTCCCCCAGCTCATAGGGGTCGATTCAAACCCCCACCGATCATTCCTCCACAGGCTCTGGACTCCCAGTAACTCTGTAGGGTTCGATCCCACTCCTACACCGTAAGTCCAGTAGCTTAGCAGCACCAATGCCGCCCCTGTATCGTGATCACAAGTCGATCTAGCACATCCACCAAAAGCACATTGGTTGGATATCGATGTGGATCAATCTGCTTTATAGGTTATTTAAATCTACCATGTCTTTGGACCTGCATGAACTAGCTTGATTGCTTGGGTCACTACATCCGTTACAGATGTACCAGACACAGCTCACTATCCTATACCACATTGACCGGTGGCTACTTCATCACCTGGCCAATTAGTATTGTCATTAAGCCCACTAATTGGGTTTAATTTGGTACTATTTCATAGTGGTATTTAAATATTTTAACTGAAGTCTTTAATCAGCCCCTCCACTATTGATAAGCATGGTTGAGGTTTGATGGGAGGGTGGGTGGGACAAAAATAATCACAATTTTTACATGTTACTACCATATGATTAATTAATCATAGAGCCATGTATTATCAATCCCCATATTGATGGGGAATGTGCTTTACTAAGAACATCATGATGCATCTTGTTCTATGTATTTCCCATTTTTTTGGACCATTTGCTATATTCCATGATAAGTTTGATATCAAAACTTATGTAAGAATATTTCCCCTATTATGCTTTATTGTGCAAAAAAGGAGGGTTTAGGGTTTAGGGTTTAGGATTTAGGGTATAGATTATTAGAATTTAGGGTTTAGGGTTTACTTGGAAACATAAGTCATAGTTGAAATTACCATATAGATGATCTTGGTTTTTTTAATTGGGATTATATGTTCAAAGCTCAATTGAATTGTAGAGTTTGAATTGAAGCAAAAATGGATTGTTGAATTAAATTCATATTCTCATAATGCATATTGAAGACCAAAAATCAAAGTATAAGTTTATCTTTCAGCATAGATAGGGGAAGTCCCCTTTTTTTGGTGTATTGGATCAAATGCAAGAAGTAAGAATGTTTGTAATGAATCAATGATTCTATATTATACATTTTTTTTTTCGAGTTTTTTAGATATCTTTTTTAATGAACGATTTTCAAATTAAGTTTACAATATTAGAGTTTAGCTTTTAGAGGGCCATTTTGTCTTTGATTCTGTATATTTGATATGGACTTAGTAAATTAGTGAATGTTTGTATGTTTGAATTGAGTACATGCAGGTTGAATATTCAAGAAATACTAAATTGTGAAATTGTTAGGTGCACTTACATGTAGGGAAGTTTGGAATCAAAATACAATAATCCTAAAGGTGAAATTACTCTACATGGAATTCTAAAATTCATTGCATTTAAATTTGATCCGTATAAATTATTTAAGTTGTGAGGGGATGCCTTGATCGTTGTAATACAAACATTGGCCACGACTTTCTTATTACGGGTGCAAATGAAATGAAGCAATTTTTTATGTGAACATCAAAAATATTCTAGGACTTAAATTAAGATGTTTTGAATATGCCCTTTTGTAATTTTTGTCTATGTTTTTCCCTTTATTTATGTGCAACTAAATAAAATTCCATTTTATTCGAGCATAAACCCTAAACCCTTCATCTGCATTTGAATGTCATTATTGATATTTATTTGTACATCCATAGGAATAAACGTGAACATTTAATTGGCACTCCAAAACTTCCCGCCACCATAGACAATGTAGTATTTCAAATATGGACACCTGTCCTGACAAGTCCCAGGGTGGAAAACAAGATAATTGAAAAATTCCCCGAATAAGGATTTGCAATTAATTCCATGCTTCCAATTCTTTGGGCGACAGATTGTTTCGACGGTCTTTTCGTCCCCTGGACGCCCGTGGATGGGGGACGGAGTCCGTCCTCTTGACGGCATGACTGTCGATCTGGACGACGCGACCGTCCACTCGACGGCATGTCCGTCCTGTCGACGGCCTGACCGTCCATGTGGACGGCATGACCGTCCTCTCGACGGCATGCCCGTCGATGTGGATGTCATGACCGTCCAGCTGGACGGTCATGCCGTCGAGAGGAAATGGGTATATAAAAGGGGTTTGGATTCATTTCTGCCATAGGCTCTCTTGCTCTGACGGTGCTCGCTTGTCTTGGATTGGTTGCAGTCCTTGCTTGGGAGCGCGGGTGTTTGTGAGAAGCTGGTTTGAAGAATAAGGGGGCGGTTTTTCACTTTGTGGAACCCGAATTCCTAATTCCTCTGGATTATCACTACTATCGCAATGGATGGTCGCGATTTCTCGAAGAGGAAGGTTGATGCGTGGTTTTCAGGAGTTGGAGATGGAACGAGTTTAGACCCGTCTGCGGAATCAGAAAGCCAGATTTCAGAGGCTGTAGCTGCAGAAGGAGCCATAGCAATTGTGGGTGTAGGAGAGTCTTCGAAGTCGAAGAAAAAACAACGGAAAATGCACAAGGCCACAAATCCAGAGAAGTGGCCAAGCAAGGTTGCAACTCGCAAATTGCATGAAGTGGCGTTGGGTTTTTTTGAGCAGTATTCGATTCCGCAGTTGAACACAACATATGTGTCGCGCGGATTACAGAGGGTGGATGCCATCAAACAAAAGTTGCACCACATGTTTTGGACAACAATGAGCGAGGATGAGTGGTTGGAAGACCGCACAAAGGAATCCTTCAATCATTGGCTGAAGTCACAAGTGCAAACGTGCATCTTCAACCTTGCCCAAGTTGCGGAAAAAATCAAAGGCTCTCAAAAGAGTGTAGTTCCCAAACAACAAGCATTGAATTTGTTGCACAAGAAGGTGTATTGGTGGCATGAAGCAATGTAGGGACTATCTTCAAACAACATCCGTTCTGCTCCGTGGTTTCAACGAAGTCAAAACTTGGCCTTTGGTCAACAAGCTGCGGGTGGAGTGATTTTTCTTGAGAGAGGAGTTGTGGTGGTTCCGTTGTCTGGCCATAACAAACAAGGATGGCACGGGAGGGTGTGCAAGGTTTGTCTTCAGAATTCGAACCATATTCCCGAGAATATGAAATTAGCTAGGAAGTCGGCCATGCGCGTTGATGACTTGAAGAAGTCAAGGGAGAAGTTGTCCATTGAGGCATTGGTTTGTCCATGCGATCATCTAGGGGTCATCAAATTCTTTGCCATAAATGACATGACCATGGAGTGTTATTCTCAATGGTGGAATGGAGGTACTCTGGGCGCCATGTTTACCCTTGATGAGAAGACCCGAGATCCAGACGAAATTGGGGAGGTGGCTTACCATGCAACTCCACAAACAATGTAAGCCATGAAACGACTTATGGCATACAGACGCAAGCGCACCAAACTTGCGTGGGTGTTGCTCTGCATTGTGGATGTAGTGCAACAATGTTCAGTACTGCACAACGACATCACACCAGAGAACATCATGCTTCACTTTCCGAATGACGATGGAAGAACCGTGTGGATTGGTCTATGTGATTGGGGAATGGGTAGCCGCATCAATGAAGAAACCCCTTCTCTTTACCAATTCAAGCGACACTGGGTGAATTGTGCAAGGTGGAGCCACTACAACGACGCTCAGTGACATTTGCCGTGCAACGTCTAAGTGGTGCTCTAACGTTTTGGACACCACCCGTGGATTGCTACCGCGAGGCCCGGAAAGAACAAAACCTTCAAGATGAACAGGCGTGCAATGAGGATTAGATAATAGTGTATTACCATATAGTTGCAAAATTAATGTTTTCTTAGCAAATGTGATTATTATAGTATCGGCTTGAGGACATCCATAGCAATGTAGCACACTTTGTGCCCTCAATCCATTTTGTACTCGTTTTTTTATATATATAAATGTATTTTATCTAAACATTGAGTGTATCTTTTTTTTATCACACCTCAAACAAGTAAACAACTACAACAAACACCTTGAAGTCAAATTTGACTATCAACCCAAATTTATATTTTTATTCAAAATCAGTAGAATATTTTAATATTTTTTGCTAGTATAAGAATCCATTTTCTACTTATGCCTTTTTTAATTTAATGAAAAAATCTATTTATTTTGATTTTAGAAAAGCTAAACATGGAAATCAAATCATATTAGTTACAATATGTATCAAAATAAATTGAAACTCTTACCATAAATGAAGGATAGAATGAAAGGAACAAAAGTACTACTTCATATTAATGCCGATTTCAATATGTAAGGTATTGAGCCTCAAAATCCATTGCATTTGAAAACATGAAGATCCTATTGTCTTTTGAAAAACATTCAACGTCTTCCATGCCTAAGAATGCGCTTAGAAGTATTGGCATTTGCTTCTGCTACAATTGGTTCATTACCATCACTTTCTACTCGTGGACCTTGTCGAGGCATTGTCCCTAGATAATCACTATCTCCTGGAACCTCACCATCTTCGCCTATACTAGCCCCGATGGACTCGCCATCATCACTGGATGTTGCACTACCACTTTCGCTAGAGGCATTCGAATTTCGACTTCGTTGTGGTCAAATTATAGAAGACAACGTTCGAAGAGGCCGTTGGCCCGTTGCGTCCATAATGCCATCTATACTAGGCCCTCCTATGTGAACTTCTCTTGAAAATGGTTGGGATGCCGCTTCTTCTCTCGTTAGTCTTCTACGTGTTCTAGTACTCACACGTTGACTAGTAGTACCTTCATGTCGTGGATGCTTCCTTCGATTATTGGCACGTGTAGGTGGGTGCAATGAAGTTGGGTTTGTAGTCGTACGCTGGGACACCATACTAGCCAATCGTGTACCTATCGTTGAAGTGGGTCCATGTAGACGAATTCCGGAATTAGATGGCCTGGCTGAACTTTGGATTTGTAGATTCTCTAGTATTGGTGTTTGACGTTGTAGTGCAACATCCCCTTGACTTGGAGGGGGCATATCTAATTCTCCACCATGAGGGGGCCCTTCTCCGTGGGTGGTCCTCGTAGGCAATGATTGTAGTACTACTACGTCTTGTTCACGTCCTCTTTCCATGTCAACACTATCTCTTTCCATTGGGGCATCAACTTGTACATCGATAGGATCTGGATTTAGTGGTCTCGGTGCCACAATGTCTTCATTCGTATTTCCCCCACTTGGTCCAGCATTCCACCCTTGTGGCATTTGTGGTGGACTTCCATCATATCCCTCGTGGTCATTGTCGTTATTATCCCCCTCTTCAAAGTCAAATACAGATGCATCAATTAGAGGACGCACTCCTCTCGCCCCTTGAAATCCATGGAATGGTGGGTCATCGCCATCATTGGAACTATCATCTAAATCGTCATCATTGGGGTTAGAGCGAACCGAACCACGGTCTAGACAATCCGATTCATCGGTCATGGAATCTTCTGACATCATGTTCTCGGTGTACCACCTTGTCGGATTTGCTGCAACCCTTTCTCTAAGAATTTTGGAATTGGTGTAAATGTAAACCAATTCCTGAGCACGCTCTGATGTCAGTCTATTGCGTGATATGTTGTGGACAAACGAATACATGCTCCAATTGTGTTCACACGACGATGTAGAGCACACTTGGGCGAGGATCTTTTTTGCAATTGGTGCAAGTGTATGAGTACCGGCTCCGAGAAGGTCCCACCATTCGTGAGGCTACAAATTTAAAGTGTTTACATCGGGAAGTCCACCAAAAATGCCCCGACGATCTCGAAATGCTTGGTACTCAGACAAAGCTGAAGCAAATGCTTGATCTGGAACAGCCAATTTGCGCAATACTCTCAATATGCCCTCTCTTGCCTCGTCATCATCCATTAGCAAGACTTCGTCAAGTAAAAAAGGATTCAATAGAGCCCCAGCATAATGCAAATTTGTCCTTAGCATGTCCCAACGCTTGTAGAAATCATCGATGGCAGGAATTGCATACCGTGGTTCCAAAGAAAATGGTGGATCCCGTAGTTTCAAAACATGCTTTTCCACCTTTTTCATCACAAGCCATGCCTTGTCTAAGCATGGGTGCTTGCCATCAAACTCTCTAAAAGCAACCAATACGGGCTCCACTATGTGCACAAAGTTTAAACATCTCCTCCAAAATTCATCCGTTCGTACATACCGTCGCACATCGTTGGCTTTTCTTTTCTTTTCCTCTGATGTCAATCTCTCTATGTACTCATTCCATTGCGGATCGTGGACTGTTGATTCTATTGCTACCCTCACATGTACCAAACGCTCAATCATAAGGAACATGGTTGCAAAGCGTGTTTGAACGAGATTCTTCAAAATGAGATTAGGAGAATGTCGTCGAAAAATTGCAAGTGGCATGTGATGTGTGCGAATGTATTTCACAATTGACTTGGTTGTCTTGACCATACTTTTTATCCAATCTTGTTTGCCCCAATCTTCAAGTAGAAGGTCAAGTGCATGTGCTGAACACCCTTGAAAATATAAGTGTGGAAATCGACGAAGTAACAAAGCACTAGCGGCCAACATGTTCGCTGCATTGTCTGTACAAACTTGTACCACATTTTGCGCCCCTACCCTGTCAATATAATCACCCATGCAATTAGCCACATAAGTAGCATCTTTGCGTTCGCTTGTTGTGTCTATGGATCCAAGAAATACCTCTCCACTTGTACATGCCAACATGACATTCATCAATGGTCGATGGTTGACATTGTCCCATCCATCAGAGCATATTGTAACGCCGTACTTGTGGATTGGTGCCTTTGTCTTCTCCGCTACCATTGCCGCCACTTCGTTTTTTGTAGATTTCATGAGGTTTGTACGAAGTGCATGGTACGCTGGAGGTTTGTAGCCAACTCTCGATTCTGATGTTGATTTCACGGCATCCAAAAAAGCCGGATGCCTCGCTACATTGAAAGGTATATTGGCTTCATAGAAGAACTTAGCCCACTTTTTGTCTAGTACTTGCTTGTTTGATGTATTCATTCCTTCTTGCACAGACAATTGCCTCATTGATCGATTGTGGGCCAAACTCGGGTTTCGTGCGTCTAATGATCGTACTTGAGAGCTTTGTCCCCTAGTGTTTTCTCCTCCATCGTTTCTTGAGATTGAGGCATCAGGTTCTTGCTCACCACGTACAACACTCGGAAGTACCATTGATGGAGATGTCACTTCCACATCCTGTCCACTCCTGTCCAAAGTGCTTGCAGGTATATCCCCTCCGCAATTAAAAAACATTAGCTTCACGGCTGCACTAACTTTAGTGCAGGCTCTCACTCTAGGGAGCTTGTCATTTCGTCGGTACCCCAAATGGAAAAGCAACCGATCTTTTCGATAGCTTAGCAAAGCTTTGCAAAACTTGCAAGCAACTTTTCCATCCACTCGTAGTGTGTACCAAGGTTCCCAATGTGATCTTCCTCCACCCATTGCTCTTATCTATTCTTTCCTACTTGCCCCTGCACAAGAAAAAAGATTAGTATTCTGTATGAAATGCGATGTAGAAGCAATACTTGTTGCTCTCACAACAAGTGCCACCACAACACATTCTACTTGGATTTTGCTTTACCGCAATGGTTGTACTCCAACCAAGTCATGAAAGCCAAAATCAGCAAGGAAAAGTAATCTTGAATAGGCGTATGTCCTTAATATACACCTTCAGGGCGTTCCTAAAACCCTAAAACCCAGCTAGATGGACTGACGGCTGATGTGTCGACGGGTGGACCCTAAGTCCAATGGAAACGGCCAGCCGTCCGGGGGACGGCTTCCCATCCTGGGGACAGCCTCACATCCTAGGGACGGCCTGCCATCTGGGGGATGGCCTCTCATCCGGGGGACGGCCTGCCGTCCGGGTGACATCTTCTCGTCCGGGTGACGGTTTACTGTCCAGGCGGCCATCCACAGCTGGACAGACTTCATCCATGCTGAAACGGCCACATCAGTATTGGTGACGGATCCTGACGACGTTATGACACGTCGGGACGGACGCGTCATGACATCCGGACGTGAAAAGCCCACGTCACGCCCGGATAGACAACCCTGACAACATGCAATGGGAAAGACGAAGAGAAAGATATAGTAGACAATCAGAAGGAAGTCTAGGATGGTTGAAAAGGAACACTTCTGATCACCCAGTGACAATTTTGAACGTCTGGATGTTTTTGTGAACATATGTTTGTCACTGTAGACATCTACTTTGACATCGTCATGTCCACTGCACCTATTTGTTCATCACTATCTCTTAGATCGTGGATAGTAGTTCGTGCAGTACTATAGACTTGTGAACCTATAACATCCAACATCACAGTCTATGAATTATTTGTTTTGGTGGCAACCAAATGTATACATCCCAAGGAAGAAAGAAAATTTTTCACAAATATTAGGTCCTGTTTCCAAAGAATATGAGCGTAAACTGCAAATGAGGTTCATTTCCTTAGTACTTCAAAATGGGATAAAAAAGCAATGCCAAGCAATGAAACCCGACATCCAAACGCCTATTTCTTGCAAATTGTAATTGATAAGTGGCTTCTATTCCTTGAAATATCTTTGTAACTCTCTTCTTTTAACTACAGGGCATCAACTCAAACAAAGGTAGGACACGTGAATGTGCTGGAGTTGACTTCCAAAGGCCCTAGGTGCGTCCAGCATCATGTCCAGTAAGATGCATTTATGTCTACAGGAATACCACAATGTCACCCACAGGCTTGTACGTGACATCAACACGTCTGAATAGAAGATAAAAAGGTATTTGCTACACGTGCTACGTTTGACTTGGGGTGCTACGCCTAACATCCTGGAAGGCACTGGAAAGTTATATAAGTTTATTCATAAGGACATTGACATGTTCTGCTTGACGTTAAGTCCTGCACAGGCAGGTCAGAAAAAACATTGGGTTAAGCTACGCAACACTACATCCCATGCACTTTAAGGACTGCAGCTCTAAGCAGTCAGTGGTTTCCATGGCTAAGGAGGGCAGTAAGGTTTGCGCTTTGAAATTATAGTACATTATAGGCACTACTTTCTTAGAAGAAGCTAATTTAGCATCATTTAGAAGCTACTTAGGTAGAGGATAGCCATACAATACAGTAGAAGAAGAATGAGTTGTATTGATGGGACTTTGTTACTTCCAAGAAGAAAAAGTGGTTACAAGTTTCATTTCAATAAGTCCCCCAGAAAAGATGTAGAAAAGATAAAGACAAGGTGAATTCCAAGTTCTACTTTAAAGCTTCTAGTTTTCAAGCTCTAATTTGGTAGAGCCTCAAAGAAATGACTTAGAGCCAAAAAAAAAATTAAAAGGTGAAAGGCAAGTTCTAATTTAGATTGAAGAAGCTTCAAAGAAATGACTTAGGGAATACAAATAGAAGGTCAAAGCCAAGTTCCATTTCACAAATTTTATTTTGAGGAAGCCTAATTCAAACTCTAGGATATTCTTTTCCTTTAGACCCCACTTAGAGAATAAAAATAG
The DNA here is from genome assembly GCA_950106755.1 of Climacium dendroides. Taxonomy (NCBI): domain Eukaryota; kingdom Viridiplantae; phylum Streptophyta; class Bryopsida; order Hypnales; family Climaciaceae; genus Climacium; species Climacium dendroides. The sequence goes on from OX467089.1 coordinate 17,894,304, forward strand.
AAGGTCAAAGCCAAGTTCCATTTCACAACTTCTAATTATTCACTTGGAGAATAAAAATGGAAGGTCAAAGCCAAATTCGAATTTCCTGAGAACATGTGCAATGAGACGCAGTCATGCCTATTAGGACACGACAGTGTCATTTGTGATGTCATGCAAAACATCATCGCAACATATCCCCTTGTCCATTTCAAATTGGCAAAAAACGCATCGTTACTAACACCAAGTCAGACATCATGATGTCCGAGTTGATGTCTATATGTCAATTGTGATGTCTGCTGAAGCACACGAATGTCAACTTCCGACCTAAGGGCCCTCTTGAAAAGTATAGCACCCGACGTCACATATGGGGCTGTCGCTCCGTCATGGGACTTAGACAAACCCTAGGCCCACATTCGGCCTTCCTCTTCCTGCAGCCGCTTTTCTTCCTTCACCTACACTCGAATTTGCAAACTTCTAAGGAGTAGAGTATGTTTCACCAGTTTGTGGACAGCATTGTTGCTGCTGCACTCACCTCAGGGATGGAAAAATCAGTAGCTGTAGCAGATGGAAGCCCCCGTCGCAGCAGGCGCCTAAACAAGACCAAGCACCATGTAGACAATTTCCTCCCTCCTTCGCTTCCTCCTCTCCCTCCTCCCCTCCCCTCCCCTCCCCTCCCCTCCCCTCTCCTCCCCGCCCCGCAAGCCTCCGTCATGGCTTCCAGTAGCTCCCGTCAATTCTAGGAATTAAAATTGGCGTCATTGAATTGTGTTGGCAGATTAGGGTTTCATCCATATTTTCCATCCTTGACACACTGAGGCTTCAACTGATGTCTAACTGAACATCACTAGGAGCGTTGGGGAGTTTAGGCTTGACATTGGGATTATCTTTGTTCTCTTGTTGATGCATCTCTTGTTTGAAGGTGGAGGAGCAACGTGCGGAGGTGGAGCATAGGAGCGTGGAAGCGGAGCGTAGGAGCGTCGAGGCGGAGTGTGGAGGCAGCAAGGACTCCCACGCCCAAGCGGGGAACCCCGGCACCCTTGCATGGAGCCCCCACGCAAGGGCGGGGAGCCCTTGTGCCGCGGCGGGGAGCCCCGCGTGGAGCCCCCCAGCGCCGCCCCTACGGGGAGCCCCCTACCGCGGGGAGCGCCCCTGCCGTGGGGAGCCCCTGCGCCAGAGGAGGGAGCCCCTCCCGCGCCGCAACTCCTTCAGCAGCGGGAGCAGGTCAGGTATGTAATTTTATTTTATTTTTTGGTTTTGGTTTGTTGTAGTCTTGAGTTGTTGTGAATTTTCAATCTCTCTCCTTACATTCCACTACTTTGGTTTCCATTTGTAGGAGTGATCCTTGTGTTGGCTTTTGAGAGTAGCATGAGAAAATCCTTCATGAGATTGTTTGATTTAGGAGCGGTTTTCAGGAGCCATGAATCACCTTGGATTTCAGTTTAGCAAGTTTATGAGTTGAGCCATCCATGAGTGTTCAGCCTACTGCAACGGAGGATCTACATTGCTTGGAGGCACAAGTTGTTAGACTTTTAAGGATAGTTGATTTTATTTCCATCGTGTACAATGAAGTACTCATTTGCTTCCTTGTGACATTGTGGATGTCAGGGGGACTTGCACATGCTTTTGTGGATGTCAAAGCAGACATCAATGTGTCCATTTGGCCAATTTTCTTTTTCTTTTTCATTTTCTGCTTGTAGGTGGGTGAACATCCATGGTGGCGTGGTAGTGCTTTTCCGGACACTTATGTGTCCTTGATGATGTCACAAAGAGCTGCAGGGGACATTATGTCCATTTTTTCGTGTCCTATTCGCAGATGAGACTATCATATGGACTCCCCTGTGGCGTAGTAATGTTTTTATAAACATACAGATGTCCAATGTGATGTCCTACAGTGCATCACATATCACGTTCTTGGTTCTTAAGTGTCTTGTATACAGAGGAGTCAAACAGTGGGCGTCGGTTGAATCGTCCTAATGTTTAATTGGACATCCAGGTGCTGGAATTGATGTCCACGAAAGCACACCATTATAGCATGTTAGTTGGCCGTTTTGTTCTTTTAGTTTTGAGCTATAATTGCCTTGCGCAGGTTTTTGGGTGAGGATTTTCATTGTTGGCCGCTAGTTGAGATGGCCTCCGATTCTCGGAGAAAGCTGCCCGTGAAACGAGCAGCACCGTCTCGGCATCATGCTGACAGCGACAATGACAACTCTACCGCTGAGGAGGTACACGCTAGAGGTTGGCCACTCACAGAGCAACGGTCGAAGCAAAGTAATGATCCTCGGCATGTGAGTAGTCGTGTGAAGGACAAGGGCAAAGCTATAGCAAGTACTCCACCACCCAAGAGGCGTCGCACGGAAGTGTCACGCATGAGAAGGAATGAAGCACAGTTGTCTATGAGCGAGGACAACTCCGTTGAATCTGAGCCCAGGTGACTAGTGCCACCTAAACCTCTTATGTGGTGTGTTATTGAAAGGAGGTTGGATGTTTATATTCGATTTTGTGGCACAATTTACACCACAGAGTTGCCCAATTCAAATTCTTTTCATGTCCGTGGCATGGGGGCTCTATAGCTAAACCGCATGTACTTCAACATCTACAATGTTTATATGGACATTGTGTCAGACACAGCACGCTGGCTTCTGCATTTCAACGTCTTAGACTTCTGTCTAAGTAGATGTCCAAGTCGATGTCTGAGTTGATCAGTTGATGTTCTAACGATGATCGAGTGGCCGTTGACTTGCAAGTGCTGTTTGTATTTGAGGTTTCATAGGAGCACATCTTGATCTCCTGACACAGACGAGGAAGAAGAATCAGACGACGTAATGGTCATGGAGAAGGAGCCTACCACACCTCTACTTCGAAAGATCAATGTGAAGAAGGAGCGCAACAACAAGCGCAAGCAATATGTGGAGGTGAACAAACGCGGTTCTCCCCGTGGGAAGGCAAAAAGCTATTTGATAGCAAATGTGAAGGCTTTTGCCAAGGGATTGAATCCTTTGTTTGGGTGGGTTGACCAACCATTGGATGAGAGACAACGTTTCTTTGATAGAATCTACGTAGGTAATGTGACGTGACCGAAATAGCTTGAGTAGGTTGTGAGTTCTTTTTTTGAATTTGATGTCCTCCTGGACGTCATGATGCTGAATATGACATTTGGATGAGCATCATCATGCCTTCTATATTGACGTCTGCAGTGGTGTCCAGATGTCTACAATGATGTCTGTGCAGACATCATTGTGTCTGCGAAATTAAACTATCTCGAAAGTCTTATCGTTTGCAAGTGCTTTGTATTGTGACCGTCTTATTTCAGACTGGGAAGTTGGAGGCGACCAAGTGGAGATAAATCCTTCGTGGTTTCCAAAGCATGTGACAAAGACTTTGATCAATGTTCGCCATCATTTGATAAAGTTGATCGATGGGAACTGCCATAAACCACCAGAAGTTGATGCCTCCGTGTGGAGGAGGTTGCAAGAGAGGCGCAGCTCGGACTTTGCCAAGGAAAAGTCCGTGCAGATGCGTGTAGTTTCTAAGGCGAAGGGGTTCAAGGAGGCACAATTGAGGCTCATTGAGAAGAATGTCATAGGTGAATTGATGAGAGTCCTCTACTTCCATCTGTTTCGGATGTCCATTTAGACATCATGTTGCTTTGTAAGATGTCTGCATTTATGAACCTCATGTCTGAAATGATATCTACGTGGACATCAATGTCGAGACCTCTAATTGTTTTCGTGTGCTAGACCCTACAACTTGGACGCATATCTTATGAGTCGGAGGTGAAGGAGGCAACGGACAAGGAGTATGCTCGGCGCCAAGCAGAGACCCGCAAGTCACCTCATGACTATAGTCCAGATATACAAGAACTGCGGATGCCGAATGCAGAGTTGGGAGGGCGCCTTGGTCAAGTAGAAGAGCTTCTCCAACAACTCCTTCATTCTCTTGGAGGCAACAATCTTCAAAGTCATGTTGTCTCAAATGCAGGAGGTGGTGGTCAGAATGTTGGATGCGATGTCACTCCTGTGAAGAAGGTAGTTGTTGAGGACGTTCCCACAGACGTCGAGGGAGATCTTTACGTCAATGCTGACGTCGGTGGTGACGTTGCTGAAGACATTGCAGATGACGTTGAAAAAGAAGTGGACTACCTGAAGGACACCGTTTCGGACATCCAAACTGACAACAACGTTGGTGCAGACATTCAAGAAGACGTCCAATTGTGCGTTGTGCAGACCATTTCCAAGCACAGCGATGCTTTAGCAGACATCATAAAGGATGCGGAGAAGTCCTCCACAGACCTGTATGCCATTTCCATGGATGAAGTTCCCCCCACCAAAGTGCAGATGTCTGTTCTTGCAGCACAAACCGGTAGAGTTCAAGATGTATTTTACACACCCTAAACCGTATGACAAGAGGTCATTGGATGTCATTCATGTTTTTTTCCTCATAAGAATTAGGCTTTGTGTCCTTGCATCCACATGTAGCCCAAAATGCGACAAGTCCACATTCTCTAAAGTGTTTTATGTTATCGCTTTGTTCTAGGTGGCAAATATGCAATCCTTCAGGTCGTCTACCCATTCCAATCGGGTCACAAGGACTGTACCAAGTGCAAAGCCGTCCAAGTTTGTGGCCCCAACAAAGACATTGAAGGCAACTGCATCGAAGTCTTCGAAGGCAAGCCCTTCTATAGTGGCAGATCCCCCTAAGAAGGGAGAGGCACCACGCAAGAAATGAACACACGGTGAAATTCTTACCAATCTTGAAGTTTGTATTGAAATTATGCCGTTCTCAGACGTGGACAGTGGTTCCAAGAACATGGAGTCGTTGATACCTGTGTCAAATGGAATGCAGAGCGTGTTGCAGAGGACGTCCCAAGAGACAGGAAGACGTTAGCCCCAGCAATGGGACGTCGCTGTAGACATTCGTGTGTCTAGAAAGTAGCGGACGGGAAATGAAACTGAAGAGGTTGCCTTCAGTTGAAATTCTCTTATATGTGTTTTGCTTTGTGTTGATTTCTTTATTTGGCTTAGTCTTCATTTTCAGCTTTGGCTTTGTGTTCTACCGTGACCCTCCTTTGTGAGACATGGTTGTTTTTTGTATTGGATTTTCTATTCTATGAATATGGACATACTCCTATTTCAAATCATTGTCAATTTGTGGATGTTGTTGATGTCTGAAGCAGCATCCCGTGTCCCGCCAAGCAATGAATTGTGACGTCAAAATGTCCAATACAATGCATTCATTAAGCATGACGTGTCTCGTAGCACACATCCGCTCAGACATCTTAATGTCCAATTCAATGCAAATACAAAGCATCGGAGTGTCCCAGACAACAAATCCATCGGACATCATAATGTCTAATGCAATGCACACAAAAAACATCAAAATGTCCAACACAATGCACACAAAAAACATCAAAATGTCCAACACAATGCACACAGAAAACATCGGAATGTCCAATAAAATGCATCCGCGAAAACAGTGGAATGTCCAACAAAATGCATCCGCGAAAACAATGGAATGTCCAACAAAATGCATACATGCATTGCAGAAGATGTCCCACGAAACAAGTGTGTTCATAATTGCATCTCCTCCTACTTAGATCTTCTAACGGGACGTTACCGCTGACATCCTACAATGCATCCATCCATCTGCTACCCTACCATGTAGGTATGCTGCCTCGTGCAAGTAGACATCTCTTATGACAGGGACTGCTTTGAGAAGCACGCATGTGCAAATTCCACACGTCAAGATGGACATCTCATTCAACATACAAATGTTTCATTTGACACCATAAAAGCCATGCGGATGTCCACAGCGATGTCTCAGGAGACATCTGGAATTACTAGGGAGACCAGACAAGTGGTCCCAAAAATGCCACATCAGCATCCGCGGATGCCACGTCAGCCGATTCCGTCAGACGCCACATCATAGACGGGCAATGGATGAAAAAAATGACACTCTGGCTTTCCCGCGCCTATGTGGCAGCCACATGTCAACTTCCTAACTCCTAAGCCCCCCGTTGACCGAAGTTTTTTTGGACATCACGATGTCCAGCCTGAAAATCTGCGTGGACATAGCATGCAAAATGCATGTCCACGACAGCGTGGTCTAATTGGATGTCCACCCTGACGTAGACACGTCAAGCACGATGTCCGGATGTCAAAATTGCGATGTCTCGGCGGAGACAATTTTCTTATAGTGATGTGTACAAATCCTTTCGGATTAGTCCGAGCCAGATTGGTCATTCCACCGATCCGGTTGATGAAGTCTCCTCTGACTTGCTGTCCCGGAACCTTGAATGATCCGGTCATCAAATTCGGCATTGTTTGTGACTTGGGAACTTCCGGGGTTGAGAATTTGGGTGGTACCGGAACCAATTTCACGTTGGACTCAGGTTCCGGTTCCGAAGCTGGCCTCAAATTCAGCTCCGTCATCCGCATCTTGCTGGCGGAAGGCTCGGCTGGTGTGAGTATCCCCCTCAATCCCTCCATCCGGTTTGCACGATCCGCCACTAGTCTCCTTGGAATACCCGAGACAAAAGGAAGTTCCGGAAAGGTGGAGAAATCCATCACCTGATTTGGGTCGATAGTCGCCAATAGCTGTTGGATCTCCTTCAAAACTCGCTCTATCCTCGCAGTGAAGTATACAAGGATAGTCACCACCTTGGTTCCGGTAATGTGGCCTTCTGATATCAGCTTTGAGTCAAACAAGGCAGCCTTCGTGACGAGGTCGGCTTTGATGTTGACTGCTTCGGATAGATTCTTGACCAGAGCGAGAGCCTCCTTTTCTTTCTCCTTTGAAGCTGCCATTTCCCCTTCCGGCCAATTCACTTGGGCTTGGAGTTGGTTCCGTTCCGCCTCCAACTCCTAGATCCGCTCCTCCCTCCTCGTTAGATCTTTCGGCTTGGGCAATCGCTTGACAGCTTCCACGATCTGATCCGGCTCCACCTTTAAAACTTCCGCAGTATCTATCACCAAATCCGCCAGACTGTCGTGGAGTACCTTGGCCTCACGTATCCACTCGAGCCCCGCATTGAAAAATGCGGATTCCGTTTCCTCTTCAGGTCCTTTGTTGGACTCCCCCTTCTCCATCGCCTGTGGCTTGGATTGCAACCCCGGATCAATTGACTTCCTCTTCTTAGTCCTCGGATCGGTCAAACGTTCCTTGGGAAGTTCCTCCGGATCAGACTCGACCGGATCTTCCGCCTCCTCCCTGGAAAGTCCGTATGACAGGATCGCCTTTCCAGTGTCATATTGGATTACTTCCGCTGCACTCAAAAGTTCCTGTTGATGGTACAAATGGAACAAGTAGGTGCTAACTGGACTCGCCTTTGCTCGGGTCACATGATCCGCTAACTTAGCCACGATCCCGGCTATGACTCTACCCCAATGCACCACTCGGTTCTCCATAGCCCCGAAAATAGTATTGACCACCGTAATGGTAACCCGTGTTGGTTTTTCCGGATACAAGATGGGAATGAGGAATTCTAGTATCCACCTATGTCTCTCGTCCTTGCATTTGCTGATAGCGAATCCGTGCTTAGGGTTTGCAGACCCAGTAAACTTCCCAGCTACAAAACGGTCCGTCCTCGATGCTAACCCGTTCCCGCTCTTCCGGAACTGATAGACGTCCGCCCAGATGTCCTCGGTCCACGCGACTGGCCGCCCTCTCAAAGTGAGCTCATACTGATTCGGAACACCGTGAAGTAGCTCTTGAATCATATCTTCACTCTTGAGGTTCCATGGTCAGTGTAGTAGACCGACACACCCTAACTTAGTTAAGTCCTCCTCTAATTGCTTGTGTAGTTCCGAGTTATTCGGAATGGCCGGAGAGATAACCCGGGCAGATACCGCTACCTTCCGTACTGATCCGGATGCCATAAGATTTAAGTCAAAACGAGGGAGAAGTAACCCTGCTTCAGTCGCTAACTCACCACTCTTTCTCTCAACTACTCACACGGACAGTCTCAGAAAAAGCAAAACAGGAAAGTGAAGAGGAAAACCCTAGGCAAACAACTTAAATACTAAACCGTCTTCTTATGAATATCAAGACAACGGCCACAGGTCCGTTGTATTAACGGTATCCTACTTTCGTAGCTACGAGACCTATACGGTAGGTTCCTGTGTTACGGGTGAATCCGGATTCCGAATCTAGATAAGTTCCGATTACGAGTTGTATCGGAACGCTTATTTCCTAATTCAAGTTATCTTATCCAAAAATCACGTTCTAACTATAAAAATTTTTATTTTATTTTTATTTTTTGCACCTACTTCTTGTATTATCGATCCGTTTCCAGATTCCGGATTCCCACAGGCTATCTCACCCGGAATCATGAACTCTAAACCTACTGAGGTGTCTTGACTCACTCCTAACACTTACAACCTGTCCACATACACATGCAATCACAAGAAGACACCAAGGGGAGAAGCTCCTCTCCCAATCTGCTCATCTATACTCAATCTCTCCCTCCCTCATCCAACCAATCCTTGGGAAGACAAGAAAAACAATAGAAAATATACAGGAGTTAGCATATGCAAGAAGGAAAAAAAACTCTTTCTCTCCGTCTCAGTCTTGAGACTTAAATTATATACAGAATTTACAGAAAGTGCCTTCGGAAATCCGGCACTGATCCGGCCGAGATTTCGGATCTAAACTTTTCCTATCTTTCCGGGGTAAAGTCCAGTCTAACAAAATTTCCTATCTTCTAAATTCCTAACTACCTACTCATCTTGAGGGGGTCCACCACTATTTGGAGTAGCTATAGGGGAGAGTTCACTCAAGTTTCTACTCTTATCCCCCCCTTCCGGAACTCGTTCCGGTTCTACAAGGGAAGTCACCCCTGTCATTGCCCGCGGAGCCACTGAAGTGGAAGTTCTTCTTCCCTCCTTTTCCTTTGAGATTGGGGTCTCAAACTTCCCATCCAGGATTTCCACCTTATCGAACTCATCTGGAATCGAAATCCCGGATAGGGAGACCAATCCATTCTAGAACTTTTAGATGTTGTCCTCCAACCCTTTAGTGTCCTTCCAGAATTTTTTCATGGTCTCCTCTACTTCTCCAGCAAAGTCAGCTAAGATGCAAGCAATGCGAGTACCAGAAGGTTTCTGATCCTTGTGCATTCCCTCATCAAAAAACTTAGCCTTTGCCATCATGTCACCGGATGCCCCTACCACTGCTGTCATCCGGTCAATTGCCGCTTTGGTCTCCTCCTACAGAGACATTACAGCCTTCACTTGATTGCAACTAGCATCTAAGTCCTTTCGGAAGGCTTGGATCTCCCCTCACAATTGAATCACCAACTCATCCATCTTTCGCTGGTTGATGTTCTGCTTCAGCAACCTTTCTTCTAATTCCCGAACCTCGTCAGGATTGTTGATGCAATTCGCCACGGCTTCCGGTAGCGCACTAGTTGGAGTACTTCCCACCAAGTCCGCTACTTCACAAAGTGTAGTGGTCTTCACCTCCCAATCTTCTCTCACTGCACTAAGAATCCGGATTAGGTCGTTGTATGGGCCCGTCAGATCCATTAGCTAAGACACCGGAGTAGGTCTCTACTTGACCACCTCCACTGGCTCTTGCTTCTTCGAGACAACTGGCTCCATTGGCTCCAGTCCTTTGTCCTTGCGAGGTACTGAAGGAGAGCCCCTTAAACTGGGCGTCCTTTTGGTCCTCCTTTGGTTGAAAGGGACTTCTTCTTCCTCCTCTTCTTCTTCCTCTTCCCAAGTCCTCTTCCTAGGGTTTTCACCCTTATCTTCTAGTTCCAGGCTATCCGGTTCCGTCTCGGATTCTTCATCCGATCCACCTCACGTCCGGAGAGCCATTTGAGCTCTCCACTCCTTGTTCTCCTCTGAAGTCAGGAGACTCTGATTCTTGTATAGGTGGAAAAGGTAGGGGCATACCGGAGTAGCCCTACTCTTTCCCACATTTGAGACCAGGACATTCACCAACGTGTGAATGTAGCCCGCCCAATCCATCTTCTTTTCTCCGCGAAAATGGTGTTCCCAATCGTGGAAGTCACCCGAGTGGGTTTTTCCGGATGCAGGATGGGTACGAAGAATTCGAGCAGCCGCCGATGTCGCGCATTGACACAGTCTTCAATGGCAAATCCGTCCTTGGGGTTGGTCGCTCCCCTAAACTTCCCGCGCACGAAGTCTTCCTTCCGGATGGCCTGTGCTGTACCGCCTTCCTCCAAGTCATAAACTCTCCTCCAAATCTTTCGCGTCCACATGGGCGGAGCCAGTCGAAGGGAGTTATCAAACTGGTTAGGGGCTCTTTCTATGAGCTCCCTAACTATGGCTTCACTCCGAAAGCCCCAAGGTTTTCCCAAGAAACCCGCGCACCCCATGGCAGAGAGGTCTCCCATTAACTCGGCTCTCTCCCGCTCACTACTGGGCTCTAAAGATGCCACCCTTCTCACCCTGATTTCTATTTTGTGTACACTCGTCTGTCCCTAATTTCTACTGCGCTTTAACTGTGGCATCCGTCTCCTCTTCAACTCACTACCTCACTTCTCTCCTAGCCGCATGTCCCGTTTCCTCACACTTGCTTCCACGGTCTCAACCAAGTTACCTCTCGTGCCAATCTTTACACAGATTCTTACAGTGCCCACTCATCCTCAATCAACCGCTCTCAAAAATATACAACCAATTCCTCTCCTCTCTTAGCGCAAAGGAAACTCAACCACTCGCGTAGCAGAAAACAGATTTTTAGAGGCTTATACCCTCACAAACACCTTCACTCTAAAAAAACTCACAACACACTTGCACTCTCACAAACACAAAGCGCTGAGAGCATACCAAGTACGCGAGCGCTCCTAGGTGCAAATGACAATCGAAACCCTAAAGCAGTCTCTTTTGTACCCTGGAAACCTAATCATTACTTTTTCCGATTTTCCGAACGTAGATCCCGGATCTGTTCCTCCGGTCATGGGACTAGACCGGATTCGTTTTCGATATCCATTCCGCTCCATATTCTGGTTCATTCAAGGCTTACTTCCATAGTCTTCCTAACTTTCAGCTTTTCCTTTCTTTCTGTACCAATCCGAGTATACTTTTTCCAAATTCCGTGTTTCAAAACACGATAGAGAGAAAAAATCAAAAAGTTAGGTTGCGATAATGATCACCATAACTCATTCTACCCACTAAGAGTCTTGCAAGGCATTCCATTCATCCTTCTTCCCAACAATAACTTTGAGCGAACTAGACTGAGGAGTCCTTTTGTCCTCTCAAACTCATACAAAGTCACTGTACTGTCCTTCATTTCTAGAAATTCCTAAGAAGGTTGAACACTTTGCAAACTCCACATTTTTACCCCTTCAAATCAAATTGCAAACAAAATAATGCATGAACATTACCACATACTCAATCCTACCCTCGATCTATTGGTTCATGCCATTACTTGCCCTCTTAGAAGTTGTGAGATTTGATTATTTCTGGGACTAGTTTGTCAATAATTGCAGATTGTGTAGAAGCAAAGGAGGAGTTGCACGAGATAATCAATGTTGTTGTTAGATAGTAGTGGTTGTGAATAGAAAAACTCGAATATTTGGTGATGTCTTGTAGTTAGGGATCCTAGCTCTCATTTTTCAGTGACCAATTTCTGATGGGTTGGAGTAGGCTTGTTGTGTTGTTTCTTTTGAGCATTTATGGTGTTACTCTCATCCAAGTGGTATTTCTTATTAAGGTCTTTGGTTGATTTTATTTTTTTAAATACCGAGTTCAAAATGTACATTAGGTTTTAAAACTTCACCTTGATGCTCTTTTATTTCACAGTAGATTGTCTAAGGTTTTAGTAGTTCTGTTGAATGTGTTGATGTTTAGGATTCATTCAATTTAATGCCAGAGATGTTTCAATTCAGCATTTAGGTTTACTTGACTTCATTCTCGTGTTTGTGAAATGAAGTTCGCTCTGAAAGGCTCATGGCAAATATGAACCTCTACAAACTTTGCAAAGAAGGTTACATCCGGAACAATGTCATCAATTTTCTTCAATTTGTGGTCATTCTTGGATATATGTTGTCAAATGGCTTGTCAACAACATTGTCTTTCTGAAAAATTTGAACTCTTTGTAATGAGGAGCTGGATCCACTGCACATGTTTATCACCGCTTACTTCCGTACGTACATGGGGCAAACCTACTTTGAGACTTATAATTTTGTAAGGATTGTTGAATTCTTTAGGCAAGACTTTGGAACAACGGCGCCTACATTTGGATCATAGGGAGAGTTCCCTATTCCGCCTTGTGCTTCTAATGCAACATTAAATACATACAAGTGTATGATGTTTCAATATTGTATGCACAGAGTGTTCCTAGCTATATAGGTTACCAAGTAAGACCCTAAACCTCACATGATGAGTACTATAAGGGGAAGCATATTTTCCTCTCTAGAAAGATAGGAAATATAGGCATTGCAATTTTTTTATAATTTTATTTACAAAATAGCATTTTTTGGCAACATAGTATTTTTGATCATCCATTTATAAATGGAATTTTCATATTTTTTATTTGATATTTTCATACAATATGTGATCAAGGAGTAGTTTTAAGGTGCAACAATTTTCATAACTTCACCTCCGAAAACTCGTTCAACCGAGAAAACTGGATCTAACCCGATGAGTCGACATGAACTTCATCACTTTTTGACTACGTGGTTAAAAAATTATTGTATAATATATAGTTTCTTTTGGAGTGTTGACAACACTAGCTTAGATTCCTTAGAAAAATCACTTTTTAAAGAAATAAAAATTTGAATTTGATTTTCTAAATTTTGTGTATATATAAAAAAAACTTTGAATCAATCCATTTGATTAACAAGATGAAGAATTTTAGTTTGTAAGCAACACTAAAATAAACTTTGAAGACCTTTATTTAATTCATTCAATTTTCAATATTTGTGAAAAAAAATATCATTGGATTAAAAATTTTAGATTGTTTATTGTAACGTTACAACCATTGGGATTGGAAATTTTCAATTTCATACCTAAATTCTTAATAATTTAGCATTTGAAATCATACTCTACTTCTTTCTATTCACTATTTTTTCAAGCATGAATATGAAGTTCTTAATATTTATTTCCAACTTATTTGTTCAACATATTATGCTTAGTTGCAAGTAGGATCTACATATTTCTATATAAAAAGTTTGAAAGATGAAACCTAACCATTTGGAAAGAGTTGGAAATACTTCTTTTTGAAATCCAAGCATCATGATCTCACAATTGGTAAGGTTTCTTATTCTCAAATTTTAGGAGGGAGTACACTAACAAGTTAACTATAAGATCCAATGGTTGAATTTGTTAATGAATAAATATTGATGAAGATTTTAACCTTGCTTTGGATTTGAGTACTTTATAGGAATTCTAGACCTAGAAACATTGAATTTCTTTAAGGGTAATTGTGGTTTTAATTTATTATTATCTCTAAATTTTTTACTATTACTTCTCTTTGTTTCAGATATGCCTCAAAATTTAATACCTTTTGTCTCCCTTTCATAGCTTTTAGAATATATATAGTTAGTTGAAAATTTTAGTTAATTTAAATTAATTTTGCTTCTTAAGTCCTCACTACAATATTTGAATGCAACTTCTTGAAACTTTAGAAGTTTTGAACAGAATACATCCGTCCATTTCAGAACAGAGGCTTCATCGGGAAAAAAAAAGGGTTTGCAACAATACTGCGGCAATAGCGTATCAAACATGCGGAAGACGCTTAACAGTATAATATTGTTTCAATTTGAAACAGTACTGCTTGCAGATGAAAATTGCAGTACTGAAACTTGTTTGAAAAATTACTACAAACAATAAATTTCAATATTATTAAATTTGTTTCCTTCAAACTGGATACGGTATTGTTTCAGTCAAATTTCAATTTTGCTTTTATATTGCTCATGAAATGTGTCAATACACTTTCAATATTTATACATATATTTAAGTTAATTAGACAATATATTGTTTCAGTGCACTTTTCAAAATTGCATTTGTATTGTCCATAAATTGTTTCAATACATTTGAAGTATTGATGTTAGTATTTAAATCATGTTAGAAGTTGATTTGTTGTAATCAACATTGCATGATTGCATTTGTATTGCGATTGTAATGTTTCAATACTGCAAATAAATTGCAACAGACCTACTTGTAATTTTGGTCTACATTTCAATATTTCTTAAATGTCTAACAATTGTAGATTACAGAAACTTTCATATCTACAGAAGGACTACATTTGCGCAAGTTGAGATGTCTCAATGTAGTACATTTCAAGTAGTTGTAAATGTACAAATCACTTACATCTGGCTCTATCTACAATGAAGCTAATAATTCTTGTCTCCATGGATTGAAATGTACCACACAACGGACAAAAGAACTCAAACATTCAATATCAAAGTGCAATTGACTAGAATCAAAATACAAGGAACAACAAAACGTATTGCACAAGAAATTGTGATTGACATTCACTTTGCAAAGTCTTTGAACAAGAATTTCAAAACACCAAATCAAGGTAACTTTATACCAAGTATAGCCCCATAAACATTCAAAATTCCCATTTGATAGTTCACAGATCTACATGCAGCCAAATCCCTTTAGTAGTCATCTTCCCCTTCCTCCCAAAAAGCATCATTTGCATCCTCTTCTGCCCCCCCTTCCAAAACCAAATCAATCTTTGTAATCTGCTCACGCTCCTTCATGATGTCTTCTTTGTAATTCTCAATTTCAGTATCGTGATGTCCATTGCTTTTAAGATTGGAATCTCCTTGTATTGCCAAATTCATCTGGATACATGTACTAGTAAATAACTTCATTACATTCAACTTGAATATAACAATTCATGAACAAAAAATGCAACCCCAATAACAACATACCACGTATGCAAACCATGCTAGTTGCCCTGGTAATAATCGGAGACGTGTTGAACGGTTATAGTTCCTCCCAAACTTCACATAACCAATTGCTCCGCAAAAAGCCTCCGCTCCATAGGGATCATCCCCCTCAACCCTCCACGACATGTCTAGACATCATTGACAATATTCAATATTTAGAATGTCATGAAGAACACGTACATCTTTCAAAAACAAATAAAAATTAAGTCCACTTTTTCAGAAACCAATTGCCATTTTCAAAAACTTTCAATTCCCTCATCCAAGCCTCCTCTTCCACTTTGCTAGCATTTATGGGTTTGGGGATTCCCAAAAGCCTCAACAATTCCATGCATGCACTTGTGGCGAAACGGCCCCGACGGTTGTTGAAGGTTGTTAACACTTTTTTTTTAAGTTCCTTCACCCACGCTCTATTGAAGGCCTTGCGTTGCTCCCTGTCATTCACTGGAACATTGAAAATCTCTAAAATAGCCTCTTTCATATGTTCTTCTGAAGGCTTCATCTTGCAACGCTCTAGATCAAGTCCCAACATCAACCGCTTCGGGATGATGCGCATCTCAGGCTTCACATGTTCCCATGAACATACATGATATTGAGCATGTACAAACTTCTGTGTCTCAATTTGCGCTTGTAATGACTGACAATACGCTCTCAAGTCAGTTGTTTGCTGTTGCAACATTCTGATAATTCCGTTGCTTGGTTGAGTTCCTACACGATAACTAGGACTACCATTTGGACTTGCAGGATTGCCTACAAAAGTGCCTTCATCTCGAATAATCTGGTCCACATGACCATCCCTACTTCTGGGAGTACCTTCTTGTCCTGCAGGTCGAAAAAAATGTTAGTACTCTCAAATAATACAAAAATATTGATTTAAAACTTGTGACCTTCGAATGCTTTTGTTGGAAGTCCTGATACAACAACACACTCCTCTCACACTTCTCCAACTTGGACACATCTACTTGCACCCTGCACAAAGCACAAAAATAATGTATAAGTCAACAACCATAACTCAACATAACGAAACTCAAACGGATCTCCCTAATGGAAGGAAAGCAAGGAATGCAAAGATGGCAGTCTATATTCATAGATTTCAAAAGAACAAAGAAATCAACCCCAACATTGACAAAGAATATAACAGTTGCAAATATAGAACATGCTACGACAGTCAAAAGACTGAGTAAAAAAACAGAGCAAGGCTGTTGAAGTGGATATTCTGAAGCTTCTCGGGGGCTGAGTTCATGAAGAAAAGGAAACTTTAATCTGTCAACGCGTATATATGATACTTGTCAGACCACTGACATCTTCCGTGCATACACTAGATATCAACCATGACCTGGAGAAGACAGGCATAAAACAATCCCATGGAAGGATAGGTGCAGAGAAACCTATGCAGTACCACATGTGTGTGATTATAGGGCCCTTAATCTTCTGAATTCCTTCAAAACTGAAGGTCCCACACTGAAGGCAAAACCGCTGGAAAACATTCGAGGACCTAGGTCTAGTGGATATTAGAAACTGTCTGGAAACAAGATTCTACAAACTCTGCTAGCGAAAAATGAGTGCAAGTGAAGCAAACCAAACATCACACTAAATCCTAAAGTCAAGATAACGACCTGCTCAATCATAGTGCCAGGACTCTTCACTTGTCCACAGCCAATGACAACTCCATCCACAGGACTTATTAGATTGGAAGGGCCAACTTCAAGCGGTCGTGCACCGTCTTTCAGCTTCCGCATGAAAAATGCACGCAGGGACGGGTATTCCTCTATTGGCCTCGATGCTTCATCCAGGTTCGAGTGAAATGCTCTAGCCCACCCCGAGTACACATACGATCGTAACCAGAGTGGCAACTCAATTGATGTTATCTCTCCCCATCTCCTTGAAATCAAACGGAGTGGCAACACCTGCACCGCACAAACTCTCACCATTGAAATTCAGATAGAAATCATATCGCTCGTAGGAGCCTCACCACAAATCAAATACCTCAAAAAATAGGTCCCAGTACAATTACCAAATGCACGCAGAGAATACCGAATACCTTCATTGCCCCACCGCACAAAACTCTCAACATTGAAATTTTGATAGAAACTATGTCGTTCGCAGGAGTGTCGCCACGAATCAAATAATACAAATTCAGAACAAATTCGCCACCTGAACCCCTAAAAAAATCAGGTTTCGGTATAATCAGTCAGGGAGTACCGAATCCCTCACCTGCAAGAATGTGGCTTTCCAGTCCCCTGAAAATTGAATCTCTGCCCCGTACGCGCGCTGCTGCTGGAGCTTGGCGTCGTCGTACAGTCGGCGGGCGTGGAGAGTGGCGAGCATGAGTAAGGTGGCAAGCATGGCCCCAGGGAGAAAATGCGCAGCCCGAGGACCGCGGGAGGAGGAAGCGTCGGGGTGCGGGATAGAAAAAGAAGGATGAGCTTGCGTGGAGAGGGATCAACGTGGACAGGGGCCGGGGAGAGCGGGGGCAGAAGCTCGCAGGCAACGGAGCAAGCAGTGGCGCAGCCGGAGAGCACGGAAGAAGGCCATGGGAGCTCAGGCCTTCACGGGATGAACTTGCACTACATAAGCTTCAATTCACTCTAGTACTTCGAGAGGGAATTCAAGGGACTCACAAGAGTTACTCACAAGAGCTTATCACATACTCACCCACAAGAGCTTCATCTGGCCACCAGGAGAGGAGAGAGAGGAGGCCGGGACTGCAATGCGGCAAGTTGAGAAGGTACAGGACAATGGCGTCGTCAGGGTTTAGGGTTTAGGGATTACGATTGAGAATGTGATGAGACGAAGACGAGCTAGTCTGACGAATTCATCAATAGTTCCGCAAGCTTACAAGAACACACAAGCGACACACATTCAAAGTAGACCAGCTAACTTCCATTGGCGCGCGTGCACCCACCGCTTCGCTTGCGCCGCAGAGCTACACCGACATCAACACAGGTAATGTTTTTCATTATTTTGGGGCATCTCGATCTGCACTGAGTCCATGCCCAAACATATTTTTTCAAAATCAAGATAGCTATAACATGTTATTTTTAGGGAGGGATATAACTCAGCGGTAGAGTGTCACCTTGACATGGTGGAAGTCATCACTCAGTTCGAACCTGATTATCCCTAGCTGGAAATAGTTGGACTACAATCCCTATGGAGACCCCAAAATTCGGAACCCCAGATTCGAAACCCCAGATTCGAAACCCCAGAATTTTAACACCAGATTCGGGACCGCAAATGGTCCACAAGTACCGTGCATTCCAAAGTGCAAATTGGACCAGATGGGTTCGTCACTAACCTTCGGAAGCTGAAGATTGCATGAAAAGGAGGCCGCGAAGCGCAGTCCCTGAGTGCTGGGGGACAAGAGAGGCGAGGAGTGTTGCGGGGAAAGAGAAGAGAGCTGGGAAGTGGAGGATTCAACCGCCATAGCCATGGTTGCTGCTATCACAAATTTTTAGGATGGTTTTTGAAGAAAAGAGGTCCCCATGCGTACGTTTCTCATCTAATTGGCTTCAGTGAGGAGATTGCTGGCTTTCCAACTAAGGTCGGGGATTGAAATTTGTTGGACGAAGGTGATGTACTGGGGCTCCAATCCCTGAGTGGTCGAAAGGCAACTTCTTTGTGTCTTGTCGATGGTGTACAGATGATTGTGCGAATTGGCGAGGACCCGATAGGAGAAGCCGCCATTCGACTACGGCAACAGGGAGTCGTGCAGTACAGCACCTTCAAATTTCCCTTGCGTGTGACCACCACTTGTTGCAAACGAAAGACAATAAATTTCAAAAACACAAACACAACTTACCACGGGCCTCCTGTGGCATTTGTGATGCCTGCGATGGAGATCGCCCTCGACTTGGAAATGGATGCGAAGCTCGATAAGGGTGCGGTCGATGCCCAAGACGTCGCGAGCTGTCTCTTGCTTCATTGTCCATGCTGTCGCTCTGACTAACACCCAGCTAAGTGAAGATTACAATCTCTTAACTAAGTGAAGAAGATTATAAAACTCAAACAACCTTATCCACTCCAAGAGCTCCTAACCCTAGGAAGGGCGGTGTAAAATGTAAGTGGCAACTGTGGTGACCCCGGTGGCAACAACCATGGGACACTTGTAGCTTTGAAAATAGGGAGGACCAATTACTCATCAGTATGTTTAGGTCCACTTATATTTTGCTTAACATCATATGATAACAAGCTAACAAACCGACCCTTTAATCCTAGACCGCCTATGGCTGCATTGGATTAAAAAAATTGTAGCTTTTGAAGTGCTAAAAACATAAATGACACTAAGTTATACAGATCTTAACCGTACAATCTTGTAGTAAACATGTTGTACATGATGTGGAACAAATTTGGAGTCATTTGACCGCATGGATTGAAAGATTATAATGTTTCAGTGTTGAAAAAAGATGCTGAAATTTTCCTTGCAACACACTTGGAGGTGAAATTCGATTCCAAAACCTACTCAAATGAAAAAACTTAAAACTATAAAGTGATTTAAAAACAACATAAAAATACATTGATGAAAAATTTATCATTGAATTCACTCAATGTGTTTGCAAATTGGCTTGCAAATGTCAAAAAATAGGCAAGAAAAGTTGCAAAATACACATATGAGGCAAAACCTCCATGTACTACAACACTTATCAATAACTCATAACTTCTTGGATTGATATGAAATTTTAGCAACACAAACTAGACTAGTATGTGCAACTTTCCCAAAAAAAATTATTGGAAACGAAGAATGTATGAAGAAGATACAAGCCGCCGAAGTTCACTATAGTCCAAGAATGGCGGGATTTTGAATTTCGAATTGATCCCAAACATTAAAAAAAAATTGGATTGATATGAAAAGTTCACCACAATAAGTACACTTCAAGGGGAATCTAATCCAAAAAATTTCATTGAAATTGAACATTGGATGAAGGAGATACAAGCTCCCGAAGTTGCAGCCATGAAGTGCACTTTGGTGATTCAAATTGAGCCTGTGAATTTCGATTGGATTCTAGAAAATCATTATCTTTTGGATTGATTTGAAAAATTTACCACACAAACTAGAAAAAAAGGCTCAAATTTTCCAACAAGTTTTATTGAATTTGGACATTGGATGCAAAAGTTACAGTGGTTTGAATAGAACTTAAAACCATGTGAGGATACTTTTTGTCCTCTTGGGCGGTCTAGTGTTAAGGATTGGTCCCTTATCAAATGGGTTTAGGGAGACTGAAATATTTTTAGCTCATTCCTCATAGAAAGAAAAATAGATGCGAAAGAAAACACAAGTAGTTCCATATTTTTAAAAATATTTTTGAATTAATTATGAATATTCAAAGATTCAAGTAATAAGTACCTATTTGTGACCCATAGGTGTTCCAAAATTTGTCTCCTTGTGACTTATAAAAACATTTGCAGAGATCAAAGACAATGATTGGCTCTTGCAATTACAAAAATAGTTTTTATTCAAATCATTAATGGGCCAAAGAGGTCCTATCCTCTACTGCATCATTGTTGCAATTGTATCTAGTGGATGATGGGATGGCCTCTGTTGTGGTGGTAAACTAATGTTTGAAAGAGGTTTGAAATGGGCTTCCATCAATATTCAAGAGGAGAGTGAGTGAACCCTTAAATGTCAATGAAGACATTTGCCATCCGATGTATGACAAAATATTTTTCTAATAGGATAAAAGTGCAACTATTTATCCTCGGATTTTTGTAGTGAAAAGATAAGGTTTTCTACAATATTTTGATTTCCAATAAGTATTTTTGTAATGTTTAAAGCAAATGATTCACATGCTAACCAAAGGGATATTAACACAATATACTTGAAAAGAGGTTTCCTCTGTTGCATTGGGCCATCCAAAGACAAATTTCAAGTAATGTTGTTTCAATTTGAGTTCACCCTTTGTAAAGTTGTGCTCTTGAATCATTAAACCTTTGTAAAACACAATACAATTTTAGAAAGAATGTATTTTTATTTATATCAAGTCCAGAATACATCAACATTTTTCATTGGTATTAACAACATATATCAAATTATTAACCCCTAAAGTTCCAAGTATTTCCTTTAAAGATACTTCATAATTCAGGTAGATTCCTATGATTTCAATTTTTGACAAGATTTTTGGAATCTTATTCATCCCTACAAAGACCAATGAACGTTGCACATATACTACTGAAGTGATCTCAAGTAGGTGTGTTTGAAGTCCTTTTTTAAATGATGTTCTTCAACAATTGAAACAAGGTGTGAACATGTACCTCCTTAGTGGAAATGTTATTTTTTCTAATCTATTGCATAGATAAAAAATTATGCTACCCTCAACTTTGAGGGTGCTCAAGCAGCTTCAAGCAATATGTGCAAAACTCCTCCTATTTCTTTTTAGATTTGGTAGGCATGTAACATACATGATACAAGATGAAAATTTCCCAAAATTTAAGCATGTAACCAAAAAAAAAATCTCACTTTAGAAGGAGTTAAAGTGTACTATCCTATTGAACAAGATTACGAATAAAAAAATTTCTAACTTCAAACATTATAATCTTTCAATTTGTGTGGTCAAAGTTATTAAAAAAAATTACACACATTTCCATAGTATTTTATTACAAATTTTTATGATTGAATTTGAATTAAAAAATTTACATTTTTTCCTGACTACTTTAAAAAGTGACAATTTTTCACAATTTGTATTCAAATTGTGCCTTGGTCTTCCAAAAATTAAGAACCCAAAACATAAAGAAATTGGAATTTTAATCTTCATTTTATTTGGTGTACAAGAGCAATAGTTATGCCACATAAAACTCAAAATAGACAAACTTTAATTTTTATTTTAAATATTTTATTCTTAAGGGATTATAATTTATGTATAGTCTCCATTACATTTGCAAATGTAATGGAGAAGTTATAGAGCATCTTATTTTGTGAGCACTTACAGCATTTCTATGGGAAAAAAATACAAGAAGAACTTCTTTTAGTGTGTTCTCTCTTAGTGCATAATTGTCATTTATGCAGTTAATAGGTGGACCCAATTTCGAGCACTTTTTTTGAATAAGTATTGTTGAAAATTCACATGCATTAGGTAGCCATTAGTATATTTCTCTAAATGCATATTAAAGAAAGGTTTTACCTGTAATATATTGAATTCTATTTTTACATTTTTTCATCTAGCATAACTAGTTTATAAGAGTTTGAATCTTCTTAGCTTTAATCTTTGCACTACAAACTTTGAATTTCTAATTTTTTATGTTGAAGTATTGAGTTGAAAATCTAGGACAAAGGCTCGAAAAAGAAAATCTTGATTTTCAATGAATAAATATATGTGTTCAGGATCACTTGGTATCTATTATGCAGCTACTTTCTGACCAATCAGAAGAATAGGGTCCATTTAAGAGCACATTACCTTAAATTATCACTAAGGGAAGTGGCTCGTGAAGCAACATTTTCCTAGTTGATTTGCCTTTTTTACTAGCATCTACAACAAAAAAAAATTTAGCTCACTCTTCACAGAAAGAAAAATAGATTCGGAACAAAACACCAGTAGTTTCATATTTTTCGAAGAATTTAGGAAACACTTATGAATTGTCATATGTTCAAGTTATGGGCACCTTTTTTTGACCATTGCTATCACAAAAATCTGTCCACTTCTGACATATCACAAAATGTATAGAAACCAAAAAAAATGATTGGCTCTTTCAATTACAAAAAACATTTTCTTAGAATTCATTATAGGACCAAATAGGTCCTCTCAAAGATCACAGTGTACAATGATTTACACTCAAAAAAGTAGGGTGCTTCTAATGAGGTCACTAATCAATCCATAGGTGTGAATTAGACATTGATTACGGCCTAAGAAATTGTCTTGGGGTCATTAGGTGTCCACTATAGGTCACTTGAACGCAATGGGATGTTTTACCTTATAGCCAAAAGCATTTCTGTTTTGGACAAAAGCAGCACATTAATTGTTTTCTAAAAGTGAATATTAGTACCATTGAAAGGTTTTGAACAAGTAGGTGTGCAAAAAGTTTGCTTTGTTATGTTGGGAGATATAGTGTCATGATTATTAATTAGTATGCCTTGAGCCATTTCCACAACCACTCGGATGTCAGAAGAAATTAGTAAGTCCCTTTTAAAGTCTTGAAATGAAAGCTTCAATAATGTTTAATTTGTTAATTTATAAAATATTTGAAATGAAATGTAGAGTTATTTTTTAATTTATTATTTCATGCAATCTTTGAAATAAAAGTTAGAATAACTTTTTAATTCATTATTTCATGAAATCTTAGAAACTCAATAAATTTCACAGTGTATGATCTAATTAGTAATAGTCCAATGGAAGTGCTAGTAGTAGTAGTGGTCACATATAATTGTCAATTACTTTTTATGTTCAATACTTTGTTATTCCATAACGTTTCAAACATACGTCCAAACAACTAAAAAAAAATTTCAAGTATCCCTCATCATTGAGAAATAGTCAATGGTAAAAAATCATGAAATGAATCCTTCAACCTTCACGTGTTCAAGCATTCATGGGGAATTTCATTAAAATGGCAATTATTCTGTGACTTTGGAATTCTCATAGTGCAAACCGGACGGTCTGAATTCTACTAGTGTTCTAGATTTTTGAAATCTATACCATTATTAAATATCTGAAATCTAGGAAATATGTAAATTTTTAAACCGATTGGTCTGAAATCTACATCTTTCCTAGATTTAATACATCTAATAGTGGTATAGAGTTCACAAATGTAGGACACTAATAGATTTCAACCGCTCGGGCTGAACTGTGGGAATGGCACACTGTGAAAATGGCACATGGAATATTGCCATTTTAATGAAATTCAACATATTCACTCTTGAAGCTTTGAATGTCTTGAGATTAATCCTTTCACTGTAAAGTGTTTTCAAGTTCACCCTTTCATCTTTGAATTAATCCTTTAACCCTTAACCGCAAAAAGCTCAAGTTATTAGAGTAAGTAGTAGTATTAGTTGATTGAAATTGCTAGTAATTTCAATTATCTCAAAGTTTATTTTACTTTTTTTTTTACGCAACCAAAAAAAATATTAATAATAGTCCAACATAAGTGGTAGGAATAGCTTTTATTTTTAAAAACTCTTTTACTTTTAAAATTCATTTCATCCATATAAATAACTATAAGACTATATTTGAAGGTCACTATGTAGTTTTGCATTATACATGTCTTTGAATTTGTAGGGTGAATTTTTTTGTGGACACGTAAACCACCTACTTCTTTCTCTTAGTCAATTAAATAAGTGAAATCTATTGTTTTCTTTGGTATCTTTAGGTTCAAATGGATTTATATCAATGCATTCTATGTGGTAGTTCTTTTAGAACTACTAGAGCTTTGGCCACTCATAGAGCAACTTGCATAGGAAATAAGATTCCACGTGTAGAATCTTCTTTGAGAGGGAGAAGTGTTCACAGAGGACGAGAGTTTGCAACACCAAACTTTAGTGATATGGCAGGACCGAGTGAACCTACTGCACAAAATGAACCTATACAATTTCATTTGGATAATTTAAATCTAGATGATTATGATGATTGTGTAGAAGAAGAGTTTTTGAATTATACTTTTCAAGAGGCCCCAACATATGAATATAACTCAAATTTAAGTCTCGTGCGTTGGATTAGGACAGTGAAAAAATCTTTAGGCCTGTCTAATGTTGATATAGATAGATTATTCACAGATGTTCTTTTCCATCCTAGTTTCAAGTTGAGTGATGTTACTCTCAAATCCTCCTATGACATAGATAAATTTGAAAGATCATTTTATAGTGAGGAAGATGGTTGGGAAAAGAAGGACATTGGTGGACTTATACTACGATATCGAAACCCGGTGAGTGCTTTGGAGTCATTGTTTTCTTCTCCAATGTTTGCTAATAATTTTACATTGAAACCAAAATTTCGGGGTACTCAAGAAAAAGAATATTCTACACCATCAACTGGAGATTGGTGGCATTTTATGCAGGCAAGTATTTATACTCCATTACTTCATTAAGAAATTCAATTTTTTTGATGAAACGTCATGTTGTATTTGGATATCCTAGATTTTCTATGATAAAATTCTTTATTTTAATGAAGGTATGAATTCCAATCAGTGTTTCTTGCCTTCGAATACATTGTAATTGAATTTGTGTGTTTCCAACAGAAGCATGTTAATTTAGAACATGGAGATGGGATTGTAGTTCCATTAATTTTTTTCAGTGATAAAACTGCATTATCCAAGGACGGAAAAATTAGTGGACATCCAATGTACTTTACTATTGCGAATATAGCATGTGAAGATAGGCATGTTGAAGGAGATCATTGTTTGTTAGCACTCCTACCAGATTTCAAAGTTTCAAAATCAACGCCTTTGGAACGTATGCAAGCATTCCAGGATTGTCTCTCACATATCCTTAAACCATTGAAGGAATGTAGCTACAGGTAAGTGTATTGAATAATTGGAGTATTATAGTTGTTGTTCAAAAATGTACTTTATGAAATGTACATCTTCTAAATGATCAAACTATAGAGAAGTAGGTTTTAAATATTTAACTTTATAATTAATTGAATATTTTCATGTTTTTGAAAACAGTGGACTATTGCTAATTGATCCATTTGGAAGAGAACAAAAAGTATATCCAAGACTATATGCATATGTTTGCGACCATGAAGAATCATGTATGGTAAGATGTTGCTAAATACATAAATAATGATTTTGATATTGAGAAACTTTAAATTATAATATGAAATTTATTTAAAATTAAATAATTTGGACTTTTTAAAATCGAATTGAATGAAGGGGTTGATTTCAGTAGCACCTTTATTTTGCAACGGGGGTGCTAGTTTGTGAGCCTTGGAGCGTGAGCCCGAGAGCTGTGAGCTTTTGAGCCTTCAACCTTTTCCAAAAAATTTATAATTTATGGGGCGTGGACCTATAACCGTGGTTAACATTTTGTAGGGCTTTGTGTGTGAGAATACAAATTAGTAGAGAAATAGTGGCTTTAGGATAACAAAAATATAACAAGGGATTAGGGTTCAGGAATAATAAAAACATATAGTGGACTTGAAGAATGTGAAAAGTATAACCCTTAGTAAGATATAGAAGTGATAGAATTCACAATAGAGATCAGTGATGAGAAATACTAGGAGATCTGGATGAAGAACTACCAGGAGATCTACATGAAGAAGTGTCATGGCTATTTGATGTCTCACTAATTGACTCTTTAGCCGAATCATCTATGAACATGAGAACTCGAGGATCTACCTTACAAATCCTTGAACACTGTCTACTGCCAAAAGTAGCAAACTGTGAAGCTAATGCCTCGGCATACACTGGTAAATGAAATGGCTTAGGCGGGCTAAAGAAGAATGGAGCCTTCCCAAAGGACAGTTGATGTTGTGCCGTTCTCATTTTCTTTGCTTGCCTATACAAAAAAAAGACCACACATGAGATCAAAGTACATGATGAAACCTAGATGGATAACTTTGAAAATTTAGGGATAAACTTATTTACTAAATTTTGAAGTCCTCACGACATGACGGACGGGCACTTCTTCCTCTTCCAAATCAATTGGAGGAGCAGGAGTGTGCTCCGGTTGAGGACCAGTATTCGATGCACGGCGAGTTAATGGAGCTAGCAGTGCATCATATATGGACTTTTCTGCTTCCAAGGCCACAATATGACGACCAGTAGCACGGCAAGCATATACACATGAACCTGCATACAAGAAGGAAGTCATTGAACCATCTACATGAACTAGAATGAATACATCAAATCATAATGTGGTTAAAATGCGGGACTCACAAAAACTAACTGGAAATACAAACCTGTAGATGCGGTGCAGTCCATGACAATATCACCAGGCAAGGTCGTTGCTTCCACAAGCATTTGCATAAACGCCCGGGCCTTCTCCCGAGGACCCCGCCAAGGAATCTTCCCGTTTAAAGCCACATCATCCTTCCCACAGAAATTCTGCAAGATGTCGTCTCGACCCACGTTGATGCCTACTGCTTCATGCTCAGGTACATCTTGGAATGAAAACTGGCTCTTGAATCGGCCCTGGGAACCTCTCACGTAAAGTGAAATCGCAAAGCGCATCGTCTGCAAAACAATCAGAATTATTGAATGGCCTCAAAGATGAAATTCAAATTTAGGAACCTAATACAAATTCAAAGAATTTAGAGCATACCATGGCTAATGGGTCGGATGGAGACGCTAGGTGGAGCCTATTCATGCCCCACCAATCCTTCTTTGAAGTAAATTCAAACGACTTTAAATTTCCAAGCAAGTGAGACTTGATGTCACGACTAAATGGGTACATCACAAGGAAAGCACCACCGTTGTGCAAATAGTTGTCAGCAAAATCGAAGACATCAGTAAGACCTTTTGCTGAGAACTCGTTCCATTTGGGAACCGATGTTGGTGGATTGGAAACTGTAGGGACCGGTAATCCCTCTGGGAGATCTACAACTATGAGGTCAACGGCCGCCTGCCCAGTAACCACACCATTGAAGAAGCGCTCTTTGTCTACTGCATGCTGATCACATACAATCCAGGTAAAAAATTAGCCATAAATTACCTATAGGAACGCTACATCATAGACTCAGCCATCACAATAACCTCAATGTCATTGCCTTCATCTAATGAAACCATTTAAGAATGAAGAGATATAGTACCTTATTGAACAACTCTATGATGGCATCAAACGATGCAGGTACAACATCCTCACCAGATGCCAGCAAGCTAGAGACTCCAAGGTTCAAGATAACCTCATCCACGTTATCATGTGCCTCCAAAGTGTAGGCCTTGGAAGGAAGACCATGGAGAAGCTTCTCCTGCGTGAGTGAGAAGGCTGAGGAGGTGGGCTTCATCGCGCCATCACTAGTAGCCTGCTCTGGTCCTTGCGACTCTGCTTTCCTCTTCCTTCCGCTCAACTTACCCTTTGCCTCGGCCTTACCTTTCTTGATATCACGGGCTTTTCTCTTAGCATCATTCTCCTTAGTCTTCTTCTTTGCTAACTCCCATTTTTCTTCCTTCTTCTTGTCAGATGCCTCTCTCTTCCTCAAAGCAGCCTCTCGAGCATCAGCGTCAAGCCCCGCAAATTCATCAAATTGTGGATCCACCACGCCACTGTCTTTGATGGACTGAAAGAGCGCCGTCTCTTCAGGTGGGATGAACCCCTGACTACATTCAAGGTACCACGCCCCTGATTGCAAATGAACACTCGTCCAATTTTTCACTTGAGACGGTGAGAACATGCAGTCGGAGGAGGTCCGGTCAAGCGAGGTGTTGAGGAAAGGCGGTAAGTCAGCTTTCGCAATTGCTTTCTTCGGAAACAATTCAAATTTGAAGTACCTACAGCACAAGGCCGGGACTCAAAGATATTAGTTAACCATGTAGACAATAGTAATCCACAAACATGTCCCTGAAAAGCGAAGAATGAAGAGATTGGAAATGAGGTCCCTCACCTATAGATTACTCTCTTAACCACAAGGTTAGAGAACTTCTGGTCTTTAAAGGACTTTGACTTCTTGAAGGCATCTGCACCCTTAAAAGTTCCTGGGTAGGCGTGGTCCCACACCTTCATCCGCCATCCCTCTATGTAATCCACAAGAGATTCAAGCTCGCCAACAACAGCTATATCCACATGAATATTATCGGAGCGGATGATGCCCTCGTACATCTCGACAACAGCATCCTCAATCTGACCCAGGTCAAAATAATGACATCAATTACTGTCAACAACAATAACTCAAATCATTTGCTCAATTTGCATGATAAATCGTGACAGATTCATACCGCGGCATACCAACACGCCTTGGCAAGGAAGGAGTTGATCTTGTCATCATTGGCTGGTCTTGGTGGAAATCGTCGTGCCTCACGTGTAGGTCCAGATGAATTGAGCCATTTGAGCCACTTCACCTTGTGACTTGAGGCTGCATTTGCTGTGGCAATGAGCTGAAGCTTGTCGAGAGTCAACTCCTGTACTGCATACATGCTCCAATGCCGTTCAATCTGTCAATGATCAAATAGAAACGTCAATCAGTGAAAAAAGCTAGCTCCCGATTTAGATAATATACAATGACAATCGCAAGAGTGAGATCTAGAGAAAATTTAACCGATATTGAGAAACTTAACACAGTGCTAGTGAGGAAGTACATGTCTATGCAGGGATTATGAAAGGATGGATTGAAAACATGGCACACAGTACAAGGATCATAACAACGCAAAGGTAGGAGTAAGGGACTATGGCAGTTACATTCTAAAATACATCAGAAGTCACAGCATGGATGAAGGCAAATTAGTAAAATCTACGGGCTCAATTAGGAAGTACGAACGATGCCCAGCAAGAAGAGTCTAAGAAAACTGAATAGATATTGAAAAAATGAAAATGAATGTCATTAGACAAGCAACCTAGTGACCCAATTCACTAGGGTAAGACACTCTAGTTACATGCTAATGGATCCAATTCAAGAATCCACGGAAGATAGACTACAAGATTTAGGAAGCATGAACTCTCAATTTGGATAGCTAAGTGCTTGTCTCGGTCCAGAGACTGTAATATCGTCGCCAACTCACTACCTCCGAATACTTATAGGAATGGTCAACCTCAATAATTCTAAGTAGGTATGTGCTGAGGGAGTAAAACATGTCTATGTGTACCTCTTGAAGCCAATCGTCTCCTAGTGCTGGATTTGCAACAGAAACTATTTTTGATAGCTTCTTATATAGTAGATGTGTGGCATCCTTTGTAGAAGTCCTCATTGCAGCTGCAACCCCCGCATCAGTAACTTCCTCAAGAAGGGTGTCCTCGTGGTACTTTCGGACAGCTGCATCCGAGGCTACTGTAATTTCTTGCTGCATGCACCAACAATTTCGCATCAAAATACTAACAAAGGAATCCCACTATGATCAAAAGAGAATCCCTTGTTTTGGAACACAGTACCTGAAAGATAAATGACGTAAATACGTCCAATGGCATGGAGTACCATGTCTTCCTCACATTTTGTTGACAAGCTTTGACATCAGCATCACTTAGAAGCTCTTTGAATTTCTCAATTGGCATCGACCCGTACTTGTGAACGCGATATAGGGTGTGTACTAGATTAGTCTTCACATGAGAGTTTTCAGTGTGCCTGAAAACATCCATGAATCGAGTGTAAGACATCCACAAGTTATGCAATTGTGATATCAAAAGAGTGTTGCAATCTACAAAAAATGCAAAGAGGACATGAATAAAATCTTACTTGTTGATGTCGTGCATGACCTGCATCGCCACTCCTACACGCCCTTTTGTGTCTAAAATTATTGAGTCAACCAATATGTGCCAGGCCAAGTCATCACTATGGAGACGTCTAATGTGCCTCATCCATGCGATTCGACAATGATTTCCGTCACAGACGTAAAACTTTGCATCCTCGAGATGCTTGAGCTCCTCCACGCCCCGAAGTTTCTCATTGAACTCATCATTCACCGAGTTCCAATGCAAGCCCCATTCAGCTTTCTCTGAATCTGAGAATGTCCCTCCTTGGCCTTGCTCATTTGCCACAGAGACATAAAAGACTCGAGCTCCTTCTTCGTAGCCGTGCACAAACTCTTGCTCTAGCTTAGTTAGATCACAATTAAGAGTCGGTCTAACCATTGGCATTGGAACCAAACGACAAAGTGGAATTTTCATTCGTGAGAGATGGACTGGGACAAAACGCAATCCCGATATTGTGGCCACGAAGTCAAGCTTCTGAGACTTGCGAATGTCATCTTCTCCCTCAAGCAATTGGATTGAAGAAGAACCACCTCCAACATTGACATCTTTTTGTGGCTCCTCCACCGAGATTGATGCAGGCTGTTGTACCACGTGAGACGATCGTGGTTCTTCCATCGAGATGCTTGCAAGATCCTCTTCCAATGAAGGATCTGTTTTTTCTTGGAATTGATTATCGACCAAGACATCATCATCAGCGGCATCCACCTGCGCAAATAGAAGCAACGTTATTAGGACCTCATATATTCATTGGGATCGTCATGATTCAGAAATCCCTGTGAAGGTTCAGTTCCTTTGTATCTGGACCAACTGGAATTTTTGGAAGCAATAGAATACACCAATCGGCTCTCGGTGGCGAGAGAGAACTCCGAGACCCCACAGCGTGCAGATTTTACCTGCTTACCCGAAGGATCGTAGTGGACTAATTGGGATTAACCGTAAGCAATTGAAACCACAAATTGGCTCTCGGTGGCGAGAGAAATTCCAAGGACCCCATGGCTGGGAGATCCTGAATGCTTCCTTGAAGAATCACAGTGACCCAACTAGAACATAGGTGAGCGGATGATTACCAAAAATTTCTCTTGGTGGCGAGAGCAAGATCCTAAGTCCCCACTAGCTTCAAAGAATGCAAAGTACTCAAGAATATCTAATTTGTCGTACTAGAATTTGAGGATGTAGTTTCTCCCCGAATTTCTATTTCAGTAGCGAGACCCTTACTTGAAGCCCACCTATTAGGATATATACAAATCATTTTGCGGGAAAAAACCCTAATAAAAACAAAGTTTTCAGGACTTGAATCCCGCATGGTATATCTCGGTGACGAGACTCCTGTCAGAGGCCGAGTTTCATGCAGTAGTCCAGAAAACACGGCCCGAGTTACTCGCAGCAGTCCAGCAGTCCAACAAACAGGACAACCCTCATAGGGCTCTCGGTGGCGAGATAAAACATCGAGACCCCACGGCCTTTAGATCCCGCATGCTTATGTAGAGGATCACATTGGACTGACTAAAACCTCTGTAAGAGGATGATTTTCAGAAATTACTCTCGGTGGCGAGACTAGGATCCTAAGTCCCCACAAGCTCTGAATAATGCATTTCAGTAAAGGAGTCAAAGCGGACTATGATTTCCGAATATCTATCTCGGTGGCGAGACAAGGATCCCATGTCCCCACATGATAAACTCAAAGCAGATCAGTTGGGATGATCGCAGCAGTCCCTGATGCCCGAATTTGAATCTAGGTGGCGAGAGAGCAATCCTCATGTTCCTCTGTGTGGACAGAAACCTAAACAATCTGAAAAACATGAACCTAAAGAATAAAAGTCTTCGGCCCGCGAAGCCCGCCTGGAGTTTCTCGGTGGCGAGACAACTGCTGGCCGGCGCAGTTCCTTGCAACACTC
This sequence comes from Climacium dendroides, assembly GCA_950106755.1. Taxonomy (NCBI): domain Eukaryota; kingdom Viridiplantae; phylum Streptophyta; class Bryopsida; order Hypnales; family Climaciaceae; genus Climacium; species Climacium dendroides. Next base: position 17,926,294 of record OX467089.1, read on the forward strand.
CAGCAGATGCGGCCCGGCTTCGTCTTGTTTCTCTAGCCACTTTAATGTGAGAATTCGATGCTGCTGCACACTGTCGATTTGGAAAGATCTAAACAACAATATTTTACGCGTCAACACTTTCCACAATTCCGCCGTCTCGGTGACGAGTGAATCAGAAAAATGCGGTAAGACTTTACTCCAACATGCAATCTTGAATTGATATTGAATGTCTCGGTGGCGAGACTGTCGAGCGACGGACATGAGATTCAAATCATAACGTACTGCAAAATTCAAAATATGATAACCGAGAAAATCCGCGCGATGACTCCCTCTCGGTGGCGAGAACTCAAAATTGAGACTACACCTCGGTCCAGAACTTCTCCCATTTCTAAACTCAATCAGCAACGACTAAGCCAGATAAGGGACATAAGCGACAAGGGAGGGTTCTCGGAAATCTATTGAGGGTATCGGATATCATGTAGGACGCGATTCAGAGGCCATGATTCAAGATTGTACCTTACGAGTATCACAATCCGATGCTGAAACTATCGCAGCCTCTTTCTCCCGCCATGCGAGGTCTCGGCTCCGCCTTGTCTCCATTGCCGCAGCTTCCGTCAAATGTTCACAAATTTGGGATACCTAATGGCAAGAGCAAAGTATTGGAAACTGTAGAAAGACGAGAAAATGCAGACAGGGAGACGCACAGGATGCCAAGCAGTTCACACTCAAGCTAGAGGCGCGACGACGTTGGAGGTGGGGAGGCGTTACGACGTCGGAGGCGGGGAGGGGTAACGACGTCGAAGGCGGGGAGGTAGAAAGAATGATCAGGATGCGGTAAGCGACTGCGAGGGAAAATTAGGGTTACGGGTTGCGGTTTTAGGGCTCTAATTACATCTAGGGACCTAGTAGGGCCATAAAACTACAGACTATACTAAGCCTTCAGAGGATGTCTACTTATCAATGTAGACTTCAGGTTCAATTGGAATTCACCTTAACGTCGGCCATATCCCATTTTTTGGCCAAATTCGTTGTGTACGAGGAGACATGATGATTACAGGTTTTGGACTTCCTTCATCAATATATTAGAATGCGGTATTCATCATGCATAGTATAACTTCAAAATGCGAAAATAAAATAGACAAGACACAATACATTCAATATCAATATCATGTCTTCATTGTTTAGGTGAGTCTAGCATCAACTAGGAAGAACATGCATAGTCCACAGCATATCTGATAAGAGACGTCATACATACATTACACAACTGTTCACTACTTGGATCAATGTCATTTCGTTCACTTCTTTGTGCACCATGGTGATTTGAACTTGATTGCTCCCCTTTCCCTGGATTGCATCTGAGAGATGTCTCTTGTGAGTTTGCCACCTTCTCCTCCGCAGGCTCAAATGATGTTGGGGTCTTGCGAATTAGCCTCTTTCGTTTCATCCTTGACCTCTTCAATGCCTTGTAACTACTGAAGAAGAATGAACTCCTTCTCCTCTTTCTCCGCTTACGAATACTATTTTCAGCACCAGAAGTGGCTGGCCTTGGTGGCATCTACCTCAACTGATCCACTAAAAATTGTCATATGCATGCATATCTTGTCTCACTAGTTAGAATATCAAAATGCATGAAATCTCAGCATAGGAATGTAAGAGACTTCATATAGACTTTTTCTATGTACTTATAGTGTAGTATGTGGTCGTTTTTTAACAATGAATTCCAGTAATGGATGACTTCATAGAAAGTTTTCATTCCCTTTTTTGAATCCCTTGTCTCCTATGATTTGATGCTACTGGCAATCTTCCATTGAGGATTGTTTTCCAAGGTAGTCGTAATGAGGATTTGATTTACCCAAATCCTAGCTTCATTATAGGTCCTGCACTAAACCGTAAAGCGCCCCTTCTAGATTCTAACTGCAGGCAATCTCTCCCCTTTAAACCATTCTCTTGATAATAATATGTCAATAGCTTCATTCAAACTGTACATACTTGAAATATTTTGAAAAGGTCATTACTTCGACTTCTTTAGACGAGCCACCATTGATAGTTCTCTTTATTTGTGTGGCTTGTCCTGTATGTCAATTTTGGATAGCTAATGCACCCATTTACATCTCTGACACTATTTGGGCAGATAGATTTAATGTTCTGGCTTAACTGACTAGCAGTGTTCACCATTTAAAAAAAATCCGTTTTTGTTTTGATGTGGGTCCGTTAGCGTCCTATTTAAGCTTAGGAAGATTGTATGTTCTCAAGTGATATATCATTTTTGGAACTCGTTAGTCTTACCTGTAATGGCATCCATTAGAGCAAATGGGCATGAGGTGCCTCTTCTCATTCACATCGGTAGTATTGGTTTTGTAAATTTGTCAAGCGACCTTCTGCATGTTCGATACGGTTTCCTAGAGTCTTCCATCTACATTGAAGAAGAGATTTATTCTGAGGCAGGAACACTTGTTCAATCGGTTCTCATACCTAGAACTGCTAATCAACACGGATATATTTGGAACTTAGAAGTGGGTCGATATAGAGCGTTTGGTTTGTCATCTGTTTTTGTGGATGCTTCGACTGAGATAGTAACACCTATCTCTGATACATCCACTGCACAATTTCCAATATTGAGATCTGTTAAGAGAGAGTTACATGATCCTTCTCAAGCGGATGAGGAAGAGAACGGTTTCAATGTTGATTGCGTGGTACGTGAGTTACTAAGTCCAGTAGTTGACTTATCCAGCGATTCAGAGGATGAGCATGGAAATAGTAGTCGTCAATCTTTTCCATCTAAATTGAATGATGCTTCTACAAGAATTGAGGCCACAAAGTCTACTGGTTTGCGTGATAGTAGTGCTGGGAGCTCAATATTCTCACGTCCTCCCCTCTATCCGACAGACCGTGATCACCCGAGTGTGCTACAAAGTCTTAGAAAGCTAGGTAGTATTCGAGGATCTAGGAACGAGATTGCAAATCTCAACTTCGATTTAATCGAATGTAAGAAGGTCCAATTCCTTCCAACTAGCTTTGATGGAGACATTATCTTTGAGCTTCCACCGTGTAGGTCGTTTTCTGGATCCAGTTCTTCAAAGAATATGGGTGGCATGGATAAGCGCTATGATGGCCATACATGGTGTCGTACAATCACTTCTAATATTCACAACGAGTTAGGGCTTAAGTTCAGGAAGTCATCTTGTGTTGGTCATTTGGCATGTTCAAATCCTGCATGCGATTATTTGAATCGATGCTCCAGTAGAAACGAAACAGAGTGGATGGGTAACACAGCCACTCCATTCCTTGTAGGATCCAATCCGCCTAGGGACTCCACTATAGTTTGCAAAGTCTGCAAATTACCGTCCATTTGTATCAATTTCTGTGACGGAAGGATTTACTATGTCATGGGTCCATCCCACATGACGAGGGCATGCATCCATCTAGGCACTCATGTCCACCCAATTAGTGATGGATTGTGTAGAGATGCAGTTGATACTATCTCAGGTCTCATTGCAAAAGAAGTTTCAAAAACCCCTACTGCCAAAGCATCAGCCATTGTTTTGGCTGCTAGCAAGGAATTCCTCGATACATTCTTAGTTCACTCTGGTGACGGACCCAAGGAGATGTTGCATGGCAAGGCTCTTGATGATGTCATGGATAAATTTCAAGTCCTTAGTTCGCCAAATGTGAGGAACATCATTGCTTCTTTTCGTAACGCTGGAGGAGGAGGAGGGGAGATTGATCGTCTACTTGCAATGAAGAAACAAGCAAAGATTGAGTTTATTCATGATAGTGTGTTCCCGGGACAGGGACAGAATAAGGTGTATGTCTTCAAGATGCTCGTGGACGGCCCTGAGAGCGGGGTTGACCTTGTAAGGAGGATGCAACCCAGAGGTGATCTGGCAAATTGTTGGCTTATGTTTGATCATGTGAAACGCGTCAAGGGCTGGACCACAATTGCTTGCCACGTATATGATTCAATTTATTGCAAAGTAATGACAATTGCAGTTTGTGACATGCAATCAGAAGATACCGAAGGACAAGTCATTATGTGGAGGTGTCTCAACAAAGTAATGGAGAAGAACGACTTAGCAAATCCTAACTTCAAAGGCTTTATGGCAGATAGCGCACAAGCCAATTGGAATGCTGTTAGAATTGTTTATGGATCTGGAGATCCATCTATCAAGATGATTGACAGAGAACGCACTTGTCTTTTTCATTGGGCTACCTCAATGAAGCAACACACTGAAAAACTCATTAAGCGTGAACTTCAATGCCAACACATGAAGCTGTGCAGAGACTACAAAGATGCTAAGAACTTGGAGGAAGCGGAGAGTAGGTACCTCCAAATCAAGGCATGGTGGTACTCCTCTGGTGAAGCATCAGAGGAATCTCTGAAGGAGCTTGAATTGTGGTTAGCCTTCTGGCACTTCAGATACCGCCAATGGGGGGGCTTCATGGAAACTGTAAGTGTCGCATTCTTCTACCTTTCGATTCATTTGTTCTTTATATGCAGTTTTCACATTGCCTTTTGGATTATTGCTAATGTGAGTGCTAAAATAATGTACAGGATCTATCGGTGGAAGAATTGGCTGACATTCCGTCTTGTAACCTCTCTGAGACGATCCACAACAAGTGGCTACAAGCATCTGGTAAACGCGGAACGGACTTATACATTGCGACATGTGATGATTGGGTCCGTGCCTTCATGCAGATGACCAATTACCGAGTGTACCTTAATGGTGGGCCATCTGGACATGGACCTTCCCGTCAGGACCTAAAGTTGAAGAAGGCAGTAGCATCAATGGACGGAAAACGAATTACTGATGCTTTATGCAGTATGCCTGGTGCTGAAGACATTTGTACACGCATCCCCCACTTGGAAGGAGAAGAAGTGTTTGGGTCCATTAAGAGGACCCTTAATGTTCCTATTGGCTCCGAAGGAGATTCTCATCGCCCAGATAAGGTGAATTTTTCCCACCCACGCGTTCAAATTCGGTCAGCTCCAAGCCATGTTAGGAATACAGTGGATGATACACCACCAGTTCCTCATGTCAAACATGTGTTGGAGACAGATTGTGATCCATTTCAGTGGCACATAGCCCGCCTTTCTGTGAAGTCTAAGAGAAAGTGCCATGCCATTCAATCGGAAACGGAGGTTAAGTGCAAGATGATCATTGTGAGGGGTGCTACAGCCACAGCTGCTCCATTATATAAGGGGCAGAAGCGTGAGTTCAAAGGGTCTAGAGTGGAGACTGATGAATTTTGGTTTTGTCCAGACGACATCAAGCGCTGTGTAATGGGTCCCAGAAGGTCTCATGTTCTTAGCCGACCTGAAATCCCTCGCGTGTGGCCCGTGATGCTTGGTACTGCCCTCACTTCTGATGAAATCACATTGTTTGAAGAAGCAGGTTTCAACCTCCAGGAGCAACTACCTTTGTCTCCACGACGACTCTTCACGTCTTCAAAACTATTCGAGGTTGTAGAATGGACGTACGCAAGACCACCTCATGCTAATAAGCCACCATGTGTTAGGAATGGAAAAAACATTCGTAGGAATGAGAAGGCACCTACTGATGAGCACCGGAATCAATGGGAGAGTGCCCGAAATGTATCTGGAATCATTCTCGGAGTGAACATTTTGCCTTACCCAGGACTTGGAGCTATCATTACTCTACAGTCAGGCGTAGAACCTCACCATATGGTGAACCGGGTCACTCTTTCTAATTTTCCATCTTGCACTTGTTTGTCCTTTAGCACTATGATCTCTGCCTCCATTGGTAAGCGAGGGAAATATGTCAACTGCAAACATCTATATTACATTTTCCGTTACCTTTGCAAAGTAGATTCGAAGAAGGACCCCTTCATCCATGCTCCAAGCCTCAGCATGGATGAAGTCATGAAACTACTTGAAAATGCAGGGATGATCAAAATGAATTCTTAAAACTGTAGTTAGAATATGTAGAACCGTCCTATACAAGCCCAGCATGTAGAGTTAGATTCATATGTATTTGGAACTTTGAGTGAAAATACTACATGTACGGAACTATGTATGTTTTATCTATAATTTTGCAGAGTGATTAGTGTGTAACTTTGATTGTTGCATATTCTTCTCCCTATAGGCAATGTGAATGCTTTATATACTATGTGTAATGTATGAAATGTGTGGAAGTATACTGCAATGCTTCTCCCTCAATTTGTGTTTGGTTAGGACTTAGGAAGTACACAAGTGGGACTGATTTTATATTAAAGCCTCACAAAATATTCCTATCCACCTAATCCTAGTGTACACCCATTTTAATTTCTTTTTTTTAATTTTTTTTTCCACTCCTCCCATCCAAACAGATTGAGGCCATCGACAATTGAGTATTGAGCTTTATTAAACTTAAGTTAATGAACTTCAATATTTAAAAATTGGGACAGTTTGCTTCAACAAGCCAAACTTGAAATAATCAATAACTTAATGATTTTTTACCTTCAAATATCATTAATTCATGAAAGACAAAAACTCTTAAAGTTGAGCCACCTATAGTTGACCACTTAAGCACTAGTGGGCAAAAATTAGGCCATGACAAAAGTCCAAAAAGTTGTTTGTCATGTTGTAAGTAGGTCCCAAAAAATCACACAAAATTTTGCAACTTTGTCACCACCCTAAACCTCTCTCGATACAAAGAGACCCTTTGAGAGGTTTCATGGTTAGGACTTTCAACCCATTTTTTTTTTTTTTTTTTTTTTTTTTTCGCGACTTTTTCACCCTTGAAAACCTCTCTCGGTACCGAGAACCCCCTTTTAGATGCTTCAAAGTTGGGACTTTCACCCCCCCAAAAGAAAAAAAAAATTATGGTGTGTATGCTAACACAATCCCACGGTTATAGATCCACAGTCATAGGGTTGAAATTTTACTATTAATATTATATTTTTGAAATGTCTCCCCTTTTTTCTCTATTGGCCTAAACAAATTTTAATTTTTTTAAATCAACGCTCTAGGCTCACAAAATGTATGCTCACAGCTCTTGAGCTCACGCTTTTAGGCTCACAAACTAGCGTCGTTGATTTTGCAACTAGTGATAATGCAAATGTGTTGAATTTATTTGAAAAATGGATGAAATTGACAAGTTTCGAATCTATGAATAGGTGACTTGCACGTATACAACAAATAGATGTAAATTTCCATGTAGTATGTGTATGTGTCCAATGGAAGAATTGGTGAATGTGCAAAACACATTTGAATACCGTACGGAGCCTGCAATGAAAACAATCTATAACCAAATGATGGAAGCATCTCCAACTAGGCGCATACAGATTTCGAAACAAAATTCATTGCATCCAGTGGAAGTAAAAGTGTAATCATAAAATGTATTAGAGTTTTGATTTTCTATTGTATAAAAATTTTAATTATAAATTTAGATCCTCAATTGAGTGTCAATCATGTAATACATGCTATTCATCTTTGGATTTCAATTCTATGATTATGAAAGAATTGAAATAGTTTTTGAAATTCTAAATTTCAAAATGCTAGATACTCTTCCTAATGACATTCGGCACTGAAGTTAATCATTGTTGGATGTTGTGGAATAGTGTGCACTTTGGGGGTTTGCTGGAGGAGAGACGGAACTGGGCAATCCTTATAGAGCCATCAATGTTGATATGTTACATCAAGCAGACTTGGGTGTTTTTAAAACATTGATGGATGTTCTACAGGAGATGTCAAAAGAATTGAATCCTAATCCAATATTACAATTAGATGAGAGGATAATGGTAATCAAAGAATCATCAAGGTTTTTTCATTTTCGATTGCCTGGTTCAACGCGAGGAGGTTATTTTACATCAAATGCAAATTTTGTTGCCTTCGAACATCGTTCAGTGATGCAGGTGACGTAAAAACAGAATTCTTGGGAAAAAATAACTATTTTTGATTGGCACAATGAAAATTATAGAATTTGATAGTAAGTGGAGTAATTTCATATTGAATTCACTCCACTCATTATGCTATTGTGTAAGAAAGAAGTGCTAAAAAGTCGATTGAATTAAATTAATTTATAGTAATATAAACTTTTAAAAGACCTTAAAGTATCTTTAAAAATTTGTTCCATTCTTGCCACTGAGTATCTAAAAAAGAATATATTTTGTGTGCAGGTTATCGTATTCTGTTTGCTTGGATTATTGCCAAATTTTTTTATTGAAGCTGTCGTAAGCTTCTTGGAATGGTATGAAGTATCTTGTCGTCACAGGGAATTTGATGAAGACAAGTTCATATTTATGGAGAACTGCATGAGAAGGTATGTATGGTAGAAGTGCTTCTTAATTGATATTGGAAACATCAAAGTTAAATATACAGTTTCTTATAATTTAGAAGTATTAAAATATACTTTAGTAGCTTTCATTAAATTGAAAATGTAAGAAACGGATAAATATTTATTGCAGGACTGTTGAACTATTTAAAGTACATTTAGGAGCATGGCAAAAATCAAATTTCAATTTGATAAAAGTTCACAACATGAAGCATTATGCACCTTCAATCAAACGATCTGGCGCTCCAGTGGAATATAGTACAAATATGTATGAGCATCTTCACATAGCTATTGTGAAAACTGGTTATAGAATAAGCAATAGAAAGAATTTCCTTGATCACATTGTGAAGTATAATCGAAGACTTGAGATGTTGAGAAAGGATGCAATGAAGAATGGAGCTTACTCTCGTTCAATTGGGAAGAATGCAACATTAGACAAGGTACATGAAATATGCATTTTGAATCCATTGTGCTATGTATGTTTCTACTGACATTAATATCAATCATAAATATGAACATGTTAAACTACAACCATAAAGATATATAGTTGTCAAATGTGTTATTTAATTTTAAAGAAATTAAAAGGGAAAAGGGGAGCATTTTTTTGCAGACTTTGGAGATTGGAAAACACATTTTAGCAGGTTTTGTGACAAACTTGAATATAGAACAACTCCAATTGTCTGCACTTGAGCAAAGCCCGTCTACACAGTCAAGAGTCATCCAACAACAACAAATTATAAACATAATTTGTCAAGTGGACATCGTTTCAAATTTGAAGATATGTTTAGATGCCTACCTAAACCAAAATCACATGATAGGAAGTCAGGTTCGTGTTTACACTAAAGTTTATTGTACTTGAATTTTATATTATACATTTCAAACAAAAAATAGAATTGCATCTGAATATAAAACTGAAGGTGTGTACCATTGCATCATTATGCTTGCAGATAATACAAGTTTATAGATCTTTAGCTCTATGTCCTGGTCAGAGCTCTAGGTTTGAAACAACTCCGACATTTACTCGTGCAACGTCATCTTTCCATGGAAAGGAGTGGTTCGGCAACATATCGATACAAATGGAAGAAGATAATGAAACGGAGAGGACATGTTATGCTCAACTCCGCTTACTTTTCAAGTGCAATGTGAAAGAAGTTGGAGACAATTATGAAACCAAAGAATTATGTTTAGTAAAAATGTATGAAGAGGTAGAATTTGACAGTACAGTGAGGTGTCCTAAACTAAAATGGTTTGAAAATATCCAAGGCTCATACAAGGTCATGGAAATAAATAGGATAATGAAGTCAATTCACATTGTACCCGATTTTAGGAATGTAGGTCAATATTTTGTGAATATATATAAGTTTTAAAACTTTGTCTATTAAGTAATTGGTGTCATTGATAACTTGAACCACTGATTTCCAAACACTTTGGAGAGTATGATGTATAGATGAAGTCTAAGCTCGAATTCCACCATGAAGATTGAAAGTTCAAAATTTTTTATTGCTTTAAAATGTAATTAAAAAGGTTAAACATTAAATGATGTAATAGTCGAAGTTCCTTGAAAATGCATTTTTCACCTTTAACACAAATATTTTGTAGTCCATGTGATTATAATTCCTCAATTGTTTTCCATGTAATTTCATTCTAGTTGAAAGTAAAATCTTATGGTTTGTTGAGGGAAAAAAATTCATTTGTTTTACTTCTTGCAATAGAAATGAAAATTTCTAGTGTTTTCCACGCAAGAAGGTCTTGCTCCACAGGGGGAAGGGAAAATTGTAAAATTAAGGTAGGAAGATTTAAAATCACACAAGCATTAAAAAGCATCTTTATAAATTGCTATGAAATGGACATGAGGTGATTTTAAGTTTGGTTCTGTATTAATTAAAGGAATGTAAGAAAAAATCATTAGTCAAATTCGAAGTTGCTCATTTACTTTGCTTTTCCATGTTTCTTTAGAGGTTGCAAGTGAATGGTTCTTTAGAAGTTGCAAGTAAATGGTTCAATATTTCATTTTATTTTTGTACCTAAAACAACCACTACAAAAATCATAAAGTCAAATTAAACTATTAAGCCACAATTATCCTTTTATTTAATTGATATATAAATATTAGATATATTTTACTAGTAGAAAACTTCATTTTCTATATATGTTGTATTTCTCAAATTAAATTTGTGATTTTGATTTTTCAAATTATGGTGATTTTTTAAAGCTAAAAGAAGAAATAAAACTATATCAATTAGAAAATATGTTTGAATAATTTTTATTTTTAACCATAAATGAATAGTAAAATAAAAAACAAAATTCTATAATTTGAAATTTAAAATTATTTAAAAATACATATATATACAAATGAAAAACACACCATGCTATAGTTTTGCATTTTAACACATGGAGCTTTCAATTTCAGTAATTCCTTTAATTTTTGACATATTTCAATTTTTTAAAATGGAATACAAAAGAAACTAATCTAGCTTCACTAATGAAATTGTTGATTTGCCATTACAAAGCAACAACATTGTCCTATTGATTATTACTCTTTCAAGCCAAATCATTTTTACTTGAAAGCTTGCAAGTCAAAACCTTCAAAAAATTGTAGAAAAATGTAAGAGTGTCCAATAGAGCCACAAATTGGCATAGATGTGCACTCTCTAGCATAGAATAAACTCACCAATTTTCAAAGAAGCTCACTTCTCCAAACAACATTTGTGCCTCATTTCCCTAGTTGTGACTAATGTGCTTAACGCCCCCGAAGGGGGGGGGGGGGGTGGCACATTAGTCACAACTAGGGAAATGTACCAAAATACTTGCCTTTTGCCATTGGAAATGGTCGGAGACACACAAACTCATTGCTATGGACACTACGAGATGCCAACACCAAACCACCTTGCACGTGGTAGGCCAAATCATTTTTGTTTGAAGGCTTGCAAGTCAAAACCTTCAAAAAATTGTAGAAAAATGTAAGAGTGTCCAATAGAGCCACAAATTGGCATAGATGTGCACTCTCTAGCATAGAATAAACTCACCAATTTTCAAAGAAGCTCACTTCCCCAAACAACATTTGTGCCTCATTTCCCTAGTTGTGACTAATGTGCTTAACGCCCCCGAAGGGGGGTTAGGCACATTAGTCACAACTAGGAAAATGTACCAAAATACTTGCCTTTTGCCATTGGAAATGGTCGGAGACACGCAAACTCATTGCTATGGACACTACGAGATGCCAACACCAAACCACCTTGCACGTGGTAGGCCAAATCATTTTTGTTTGAAGGCTTGCAAGTCAAAACCTTCAAAAAATTGTAGAAAAATGTAAGAGTGTCCAATAGAGCCACAAATTGGCATAGATGTGCACTCTCTAGCATAGAATAAACTCACCAATTTTCAAAGAAGCTCACTTCCCCAAACAACATTTGTGCCTCATTTCCCTAGTTGTGACTAATGTGCTTAACGCCCCCGAAGGGGGGTTAGGCACATTAGTCACAACTAGGAAAATGTACCAAAATACTTGCCTTTTGCCATTGGAAATGGTCGGAGACACGCAAACTCATTGCTATGGACACTACGAGATGCCAACACCAAACCACCTTGCACGTGGTAGGCCAAATCATTTTTGTTTGAAGGCTTGCAAGTCAAAACCTTCAAAAAATTGTAGAAAAATGTAAGAGTGTCCAATAGAGCCACAAATTGGCATAGATGTGCACTCTCTAGCATAGAATAAACTCACCAATTTTCAAAGAAGCTCACTTCCCCAAACAACATTTGTGCCTCATTTCCCTAGTTGTGACTAATGTGCTTAACGCCCCCGAAGGGGGGTTAGGCACATTAGTCACAACTAGGGAAATGTACCAAAATACTTGCCTTTTGCTATTGAAAATGGTCGGAGACACGCAAATTCATTGCAGTGGACTCTACGAGATGCCTGCAGCAAACCAACTTGCACGTGGTAGGCTAGATTTTCCTAGTTGTGACTAATGTGCTTATCCCCCCAAGGTTGTTCAAAAAGTACTTTTACATGTGGCAAATTGATAAAAAAAATATAATTTAATTCAAGTATAATTTTAAAAAACTCATATTTTTATGTTATTCATTATTTATATTATAAAAAAACTTTCAATTGATATCATTTAATGTTTTATATAAATTAAACACAATAATATTATAGAAAAAATTCAAATCTATTGTTTATGACTCTATTTTGAATCTATTGTGTACTAATACATTTTAGATGGGATTCGAGTAGGTCTATGAGTTTGAGCTGTCAATTGATGCTCTACTCTAGTGTTTAATGATTTCTTGTTTGTTAAGGCAAGCCCTAAAGTATAGTTCTCTATAGGGTTATCTCTAGTATCAAAATGAAGTGTCCCATGAACATAATTCTCGCTTTTTGGGAATCGAGTTTTTGGGAATAGAATTCCATGGGAAATGGCACTCCATGAAACTTATGACTGATCTTGCTGCGGCAAGGGATGCCTTGTACATGTATCAAAGAGTGTATGGTGGCACAGAACCTGACACTGAATGGCGAATTTGGCACAGCATTCATCCGGGGCCTCGTTTTGTTTTTCCAACGAGAGACGAAGGTCAATTGGGCGGAATATGCAAAAAAATTGGCTAATATGCGCTTGCTTAAACCAGCGGTAATTACTATGTTGCTAAAAAATTACTATGTTTTCCAAAAAAGCACTTTGGTCCTTTAGGGGTTTAAAAAAGGATATTTGGATGTCAAAAAAAAGGTGAAAAAGGTGGACCAACCTTGAAAAACACATTTCTTGAGCCTACTACTTTAGTCTATTTGAACATTAGGACTTGTAGCAATGACATTGCAGTTTTGAAACAGTTCAATAACAGTAATGAAATTATTTTGAAATCCAAATTACAACAATGAAGACTATAGTAGAATTCAAGATCAAATACTAATACTGAAAGTGCATTGCTAGCAATACAAATTTTATACTGCAACAATTTTACAACAATAAAGCAATGTGCAATCATAAAAAATATTGCAATTATAATGCAACAGTTTTGAATCATGCCCAAAGTGTTTCAATACTGCAAAGGTACTGACAAAGCATTGGTACATTCGAAAATCATAATTGAAATCGCTTCTGAAACATAAATGAAGCAACTTTGAAAAAATACTGACAAAGTTTCTTCAAAATTTAATATTGCAATAGATTTGAAAATGTAAAACACTACATTTTGTTCCGCTCCAATACTACTGCAAGAATTTATTAAAAACAATATTGCAAAAGAAGAAATTGATTCAATTATGTAAGTATATTGAAACAAGACGATTACAGTATTGCGAACAATACAAATTGCAACCAGACTGCCGCAGTACTGTTGCAATTGTATCCATTTTCCCGATGTTGAGAACAGTCAGTACTACGAGATACCCGTCTTGGTATACCCGGAAAGTACCCCAACATTCGACGGATCCTAACAGTCATGAACGTTGTCGTTTGAGATGGGAAGAGGACCTTGAGAAACGTGAGCTTCTTGCTTTCAGGGGTGCGAATTGCATTGGTGCGTGCACGAGATGGCAGGTGCAAGGAGCGCCGAAGCTTTGTCGGTGTTCAGAGCGCTACTGCGAACGCGGAGGCAATGCTTTGCCGGCGACCCGGAGATGCTGCACGCCTCAGCGAAGCAGATCCGGGACGAATTCGACTCCAACAGGGCCGTGGGTGCTGGGGAGGAGTTGGAGAGTCTGTTGAAGAAGGCCCAGGAAGCGATCGAATTCATGAAAGTTAATATCGTGCAGGCGAAGCTGAATGAGCGAGGCAACTATGGTGCGTTACCTAGCTCCCTGTCCGGCTTTAGGGTTAGGGTTTTGGAGTCTGCTGGATCTGATGCTTGGAAATCCCAGTCTGCCGTGAATTCTTTCGTTGCTGATCATTTCGACAGTTTTATTCTGTAAATCCTGCATTTTTGTGTGCCATTCCTTGGGGGTTTGTTGGTCATTGAGAAGTCGCGTCTTAGATTTGTTGGTGAGTGTTCAAGGTTCGGAAGTTAGGTCGTGGACCTTCATTTTGTCGACAGAATTCGCGAATCGACTTTGCTTGCTTGAGTTCTGCAATTTTGATCACCATGAACAAGGCATCCTTACAATCTCAGCGTAGCTACTTTTGTAAATATAGTCAGAAACTTTAATTTTCTTGTTAACAAATCTTAGAAGATTCCGACGCACCTGATGATACATTATTTGGGAACCTTATAAGGGTTCAAAATTTGATTGGTAGATTTAATCCCAAACAAGTTTGGATATCAATATGTACTCATTTTATAAGATTTCGGGGTGTTGAATATGTACTCATAGTATGAGATTTTTGGATGTTGCTTTCAGGTGGGTGTGGCATTCAGCTAGGTGTCACTTGCAGGTAGGTGCGCATTTAAGGAGTTGTCACATGTAGGTAGGTGTCACAATTAGGTACCTTCATCTGTTTATTGAAAATATTGCCTGGGCTTACAATCTCTTGGTTTTGAATGTTGCAGAAGTCAAGTTAAAACCGGAGCACCAGGGCGCTTCATTAGAGGAAGTAATTCCTTGAAGATCATTTAGCATCGAGGAAATTCATTTCATTCGACAGTGAATTCGCAGAAGACGAAGAAGATGGCGTGATCATTAGCATCTGCAGGAACCAGTTATGTATTGATCAATATCCAGTAACATTGGTGCCTTTCGTTTGCAAGAGTATTTTGCATCGAAGTTAGATGAGGTAGTAGTTTGACGGGAAAACTCCAAATCAGAACGGTACAATTGTTCACTCCAGTTGAGGTGCTTCCGCTCTAGTCATTTTTCAATACACACGGATTGCATTGTCAAAGAACTCATTATTTTGAAGAAGAGCAAGAGAATACCAATGTGAAAGAAAAGGTTTCTAATTGAAATTGTGTGGGTGCCAATCGACCCGTATTCTGAACTCAACAGCAAGTTCTCACGCTCCCTTTGACCTAGAAATCCTGCAGAAGGAAAAAAGGACCTCACAGGATTCCCAATGCCCTCCCCTCGGTCGGAAACAACATCATTCCCACCACAATCGTCGTGAGCGGCACGGTGACATTATCATCCAGCTTGGTCGACACCGGTAGCGACTCCACAACCGTCGCGGCCATGGCCACCACCGCCACCTTCACCAGCGTCACACGCGCGTCCAGTTGATAGAATCCCATCCACTGGAAGTAGCACAAGCACCCATACGACACCACCATTCCAAACAGGAACATGGCCACGCTCCCCGCCCAACTCTTCCCCTCATTCCATGGCAACTTCTTGGCTCCAAACCTCCTTCCCACAATGTCCGCAATCCCGTCGCCGCCACACATCATGGACAGAGCCATCATCCCCACGGGGGAGTCTCGCCAGAAGAGAATGGTGCTGAAGACTAGAACCACGACATAGTACAAAGGGCCGCGAAGAAGCTCCCGGGGGTCGCCTTCTCGGGAGACTGACTTCACCAGGCCCTCGTCTCGGAGAAGACCGAGTCCGTAGACGAGAAGGCGGAGGCCGTTGCAGAGGGGGACGACGGCGGCCATGTACTGAGCCCATGGGAAAGCGCTGTAGAGAGGCCAGCAGAGGACGAAGATAAGGCCGGAAGTGATGTGGACGAGCTTGCGGCTCAGCTTCTGGCCAAGGAGCTGCTGCTTTGTGAGGAAGTCGAAGAGGCGGACCCAGGCCCAGGCGCCGGCGAGGACAAGGACGGTGACGCCGAGGTCCTGGTGAAAGGGAGGCAAGGTGCTCCATGATAGCCCAACTTCGCCGCTGCTGTCAACTGCAACGTGCGCTTGTTGATGATGCGCATTCTTCGAATCGCTGTCGACGAGACTCTGGATGGGTCTGTTCTGGGAGTCGAATTTCACCGAAGGACTTCGAAACAGCTGAGGTTGTTGCTCAGAAGTTGCGCGCAGACGACGGTGGGCCGGGCGAGGGCATGGCAAACGATGCAGCAACGAGGGGGACAGGGGTTTCAGGAAACAGCCACCGCGGAATGCTAAAGAAGAAGATGATGACGAAGATGAATCGAGTTGACTGATTCGAGGCAGAGACTGTGTCGCGCAAGATGCAGCCCCCTGTGGAGCTCTGAAGTACTTGAAAGCCATGGCAGCCATTGCCCAAACAATTGTAGACCCAAAACAGAGTTAATCAGATTCTCTCAAATTGGCAAAGCTAGCATAATCTCCATAGCTCAAGTCCCCATAACAAAAAAGGATCGCGTCACGACACTGGCTGATCGAAAAGAATGAAACCCAAAATTTCCACGAATTTGAACATTCAAACAAAGAAACAGCAACTACAACCTAGAAAATCCTCAAATCGTCCTCGATTCTCCCACAGCTAGGGTTTTTCTCAATGAGCTTCTTCGAAATCGTAATGAGCTTCTTCGAAATCGATCATAAAATTGGTCCCAGTGAAGTTCTTCAAAACCCAACTCTAAAATTGACCCCGATGGGGTTCTTCGAACTTCAACTCTAAATTAGCCAGCTAGTTGGGACACAAACCTCTTCATCTAGTGCGCCCTCGCAACCTCTTTACAGCCGTGGCCACTCCAGAACCCACAACCCGGGCTCCATCATCATGGATGCAACTAAGCTTCCTCCCGTCGGCCAATGTTCACAACAATACCTTCGAAAGTGACATATCCCACCATGCGAGCTCCAGAACTGATACTGTACCTGTCTCTGTTCACTACCGATCACCGAAATTTGCATTGGCGAGCATTGCTATGCCTTGACTGAACTTATCCCTGCAGATAACGGATCCCGTGCATCCCGTGGGGACTCGGTGGCAGGGTATTCCAGGTTGCTAGTGACTTGGCGGGGAGCAGTGGCTGCAGTTGTGGATTTTGCAGTTGTTTTATCATTGGGAACGTTAGGGCTGACGATGGGCACTGACTACTCACCGGCACTAAAGAGTTTGGGAAGATTCAGTATATTGTAACAAATGTAATTATCCACAAGGGACATTAGTCATAGTTGAAGAAATCTTTCACAATCTACATATTGATTCAAAAAATTGTCTAAAACATTCCCAAAAATTGTAATAAATCATAAACAATCATATTAATACATGGGATTGGACATGTCAACTCCAATTTTATTGTAGCATTGGGTGAATAGTGAGGCAGAGGTTCACCCACCTCTCCACCTAAATTAAATAGATATTTTTTAATTCCCCAAAGCGGAACCAAATCCCAACCCCAATCCCCCCCCATCCAACCCCAATCTCCCCCATCCAACCCCAACCTCACCCAAACCCTAAACATCCCCCTAATTTGTAATTTGAAATTGACATGGGCTTGTACAATTGATATGAGATTTTAATGTGTTATATATATATATGTCTTTTGTACTCATATTCATACTCATATCTATACATATACCATATTTTTCTGTATTCGTATCTATATTTTGTATTGAAATCTATATTTTGTATATGTATTCATATCCATCTTCTATACATGTATTTATATTTGTCTTTTTTACAAATATCCATATCTATATTTGGAATCCATATCTATATCTATTTTCATATCCTAGATTGATGGCTTGGAGATTGGTTTTATTTTTTTTCCTATGAAAAAATCTACAATCTGAATTTTTTTTTTTTTAAAAATTAGGGGGGGGGGGGACAAGAGAAGGGGGGGTGCATCTTTTCACCAAATAGTCACATTAGTCACATTACTCATACTTGAGCAATTCTCCCAAAATACTTGCCTTTTGTATTCAAAAATTGTCCAAGAACTTCCCAATAGTTGCAATAAATCCTAAACAAGAATCTTAACATATGAAATTGGACACATCAACTCCACTTTTATTTATTTTTGGCTTAGGAATTAAAATGATTCAAAATTGAAAATAATTCTAAAAGTATCCAATATTCTTGCAAATTTGCACTTTGTATCTTATATAATATATACATATATATATATATATATATATATATATATATATATTGTAGGAGCACGGGAATCTAGTCTTTAGGTTTAGAAGGGAAATAAGGGGAATAGAGCTTTTTACTCCCTATTTTTTTTGTTTTTCGTTAGAAAAGTAGACCGTAAGTAGTTAGGAACCGGATACTGGAATAGGGTTACTTTAGAATAGATAATAGTGTTAACAAAAGTAACCAGAAACCGGAAACCGAAAGTCCGGAAACGGCATAGATAGGTCAAGAGTAGGTCAGAGTGATTTTTATTAGAAACCAGAAACCGGAAGAAAATAAAGGACCGGAGACCGAAAATGGAAGACAGGCAATCCGGGTGTAACGGGTGCCTACCTAGTTCTAGACCACACTTAAGAGTGGGTCTATTTTGGGGAAAACAGTCACCTATAACGGCCCGGGTGAGTGAAGGCCTAGAAATAGGAGGGGCAGGTGACTCAGACCTCCTTTTGCGGGGAAACTACCTTGAGAAGAGATTGGTGAGGAGCATTCGAGGTGTACTTATATGTCAGCCAAAGAGAAGAAGTTACGGGCTCAATTTACGGACCGGATTAAGGACAGACGGGTCTCGAGAGGAGAGTTCACTTAGAAGTTCACGTATGAGTGTAGAGTTAGAAGTGTACTGGTGAGGCGACTCTTGAGGAGGGTCCTTGAGCGGAATAGGAAGACTAGAGTGCGAGTGATTGTGAAACTCCAAAGAGTGATTCCGGTCACTGAGAGGGTTTGAGAGAACAGCCCACGATGGTGAGAGAAGAGGTAGCTGTATCCTTGCGCATGGTGAAGCCGGTACTAGCAGATCCACGAGAGAAAGCGGAGCTAGAAGAAGACCTTCGGCAGATGGGGTGTGAGGGATTTCTAGCCCGGCCATGGAATTTGAAAGACAAGGAGATTGTGAGGGAGGTAATCGGCGCGCCGCTAAGGAAGTGGAAGGGGACGTCGAGGAGCCGGCCCGAAGACTGGACTCCAACGCTGTGGAGGGAGACGTACGATTTCAAGAAGACGGACAAGGGACCGGCTTCTCGGACGGATCGCTTCTACGTGGGTAAGTTCCAAAATCCCCCAACGAAGAAGGATGGTTTCCCTGTGGCAGAGTGCATAAATGGTAGGGAGAAACGTTTAATGAAGTACCTAGCAGCCATCCTTAGTCCAGAGCGACCAAACAAGATTACAGTCACCTTGGCGAATACTATTTTCGGTGCACTGTCGGGTGACCGGAAAGTAGATTGGGGCGTAGTGATGAGAGATCAGATCAAGAGATTGGTAGGAGGTATAGGGAAGTCTAAGCCTTCCCCTATAACCCCTTTTCTCTACCACTTGTATCAAGCACATGGCTGGCTTACAAATAGAAAGTTAGATTCATACGATACGGCCAAAGCCATGTCAGAATTCGAGATAGAAGACCCGGATGAGGAAGCCAGGCAAGAAGAGGAAGATTCAGAGGTAGACACTATACTGGTCGAGGAAGCTAAGTCTTAGTGGAGGAGGCAGGACCAGAAGGAAAAAGACTTAGAAATAGGAGAGGGTAGTAAGGGAGTCGATCTGGTCTGGAACTAGGATCCCCTAGGTCGGATTGTAAGGGAACTCAGTGAATTCAGGGTCCAGTACGGGAAGAACCAGGAGACCATTCAAGAACTATGTCAACTGTTGAAGATTAGTCAACCACAGCAGCTCGTTTCCCAACTGGACCGGAAGATGAAGGAGGCGGTGAAGAAAGAGCTGAGCGAATCCACGAGTAAGGTGGACTAACTAACGAGGGAGTTGGAGGAGAAGAGAGAAGAACTGGACCAACAGAAGAAATTCTCCAAAACAACCGCAAAGAACCTTCAGGCGATCTGGGAGATCATCGGCAATCCGGGCGAAGTTATCAACAAAACAATGTTGTTTGACGAAAAGGTGATGGAGACCGGAAAGAAAATTCCAGCCAACCTGATGATGGCGTTAGTGTCCTACCACCGCAAGATGGAGGCAATAGTGGAGCCACTGCGCAAGGTGATGAAGGAGGTAGAAGAACGAAGAGAGCGGGAGCAGGGACCGGAAATGGAACCGGAACTCGCACCAGCACCCCTTCCGGTCACCGAAGAAGAAGTATAGGCAAAGGACAAGGTGGAGGACGTGTTAAGCTCTTCCATCCGGTCAGAGCCTAAAGGAAAAATGACTTCCCTACTAGGGGAAGTAACTGACGTTGCTCTTAATGCAACGCGAGCAGTAGAGGCTGTTGAGGAAGAGAAGACCGGAGAAGTGGAGACAACAAGTAAGGCGAGGGAACCATCGGAGGAGGTGAAGGCCGTAGCTGAAGAGAAGACGAGATTTGGACCGGAACCATCCGAGAAGAAGAACGTGCCCAAACCAGGGCTGAGCACCAAGTTTATCGACCTAAGTGAGTTATCTCCAGCTTCTTCAATTCCTCCTACAAAGACACAAAAGGTATTTCCTTCCACTCTACTCAACTTAGCTTTGGGAAGCGAAACTGGGTCAATGGAGGAAAAGAAGACCGGATCACAAGGGCAAGGATCCGGGAAGGGCAGAACGATTGAGGAAATCACTCCTCAAAGTGCTAGGGCCAATGTTCTGCCCACACCAACCACGCAGAAGAAGAAACCTCCAATTATGTCAACACAGAAGAGGAGGACAATTCTAGAGGACGATGACGAGGAGGAAGAAGAAGAAGAAGAAGAGGACAAGGATGAAGAATCCGGTACTGAGGAGGGCTCGGAGCCGTATACTGACCCGGATCAAGCACTGGTAGAGACTCGAGCAACGAAGGCTGCAGCATCTAAGAAGAAGAAGCTTACCACTCGGGGTAAGGTACGCTAGGGACAGAAGACCGGAACCGGGAAGAAGCCGGCCGCGAAGAAGTTAAAAACTTAGAAAGTTACGTAGGGTAAATTTCTGAGGATAGGGTGGTGAAAATCTAAAGTTTTGGGATAGTTGTACATAATTAGGAAGTTTACTTTTTGAGTGACACGGCCACTAGCAGTTGGAAAGTGACCGGGTCCGTAATTATAGGATTTGAGATCCACTTTTAGCGGAAGTAGTGGGAGTTTGAGTGAAAGTCAACAGGGCTAGAAAATAGTAAGGGAATGAAATGTGTTGGGCCCTGATTGGCTGGAGCGTTACTTTTAGGTTAGGATTTTGAGGGAGTAGTTTAGTATTTAAATCCGGGACTTCTTTGGTCCCAATGTGCATCTTTATCTTACCTTCTTATATTCATGAATACTTGGGAGTTCGCTCTTGGCGTGATTGAAACAAATCATAGTTGTGTGTACTTGACACTTGTCCGTGTTTTGGAAGTCCAGGCTAGAAAGTGAGTGTAAGTGGATACAAGGTGTATCCGGATGCTGAGTTTATCCGGTCCAGTATTGAATTAGTGCGTGTGGATGGAGGTAGAAGGGATCTCTAGTATGGACTAGGAATGGACTCGGAAGAAGTACGGATTGAGGATCACTCTCCGGAAAGAGTAAGGGTTAGCATGCCTCCGCAGCGCTCGTTTCCCCTCTCTTCCCCGCTAGTTCAGACCGGATTTAGGACTAATTCAGTAGGCTGTCGTTGTAGCATTGGTTAGGAGGAATTAGACCGGCTTGCGTGACCTGCTGGACATGACTACGTTTCCTTTCCAATTGTGAGGACGGTCTGTTTTCTCATTTGTAGGATTTGAAAGTTTATTTTTGAAAGTTTGATCACATAGTGAAACTTCTGACACTTTAAAATCGGAAGGTAGGAGTTAAGCTTCCTTTCTGAATCCCAATTAAGCGGATCCCTCTTCGAGAGGTTAAAATCGACATGGTTACGAGTAGAGATCTAGACCGGATGTGAATACTAGAGGTTAAGGTTAAATCTGTGGAAACGCGGATTCCGGTTACGGTCTGTAAAACGTAAATACATGTAACTACCAAAGGTATGTGAATAGAAGTGTTGGAAGAGTTACATGGTAGTGTAAAGTTGTGGGGTAGTAAACTAACCAATTAGAGAGTCTGTGTGATAAACAAGCGGGTGTTAAACCGGAATCAATCCGGTCAGTGTTGTTAGATCGGGAAGATCCGATCTAACGTGTATTAGTAATTGTTGGACCGGAGGAATCTGGTCGTGTTTGTCTAAGAAATCAAGGAGACCAAGGGGAAGTTCCGGTCTATTGTTTTGCTTGGGGTTTTGTGTTTGTGTGTTTCGTGACCATCACTCTACCATCTTCCGGTAATTGTGAACCTAGGAAATTCGATCTTCGTGGGAACAATACTCGAGTCACTTTAAGGCCTCTTTTAAGAAATATTGAGCCTTAGAGAAGGATTTTTGCTTTCCTGTGCTATGACATATATATTCTAAAAAAATTGTCCACACACACTCAAAAATTGTGGAAGGTTTTGTATATAGATGTAGGACATTAGCCACATTAGTCATAATTGAGCAAAATCTTCTACAACTTTTACCTCTCAATTCACAAAATTGTCCAATTACATCACTTATGTCTTCATTTAGAAAGGGACTTGGATGCACTGCTCCCCTTGCTTATCCGCAGTTTTATTCCTAAAAAATACAAGAGTTACTTATTTGCCATGCATCATAAAATCTGAAAATTTTGAATTCATATAGGCCATCAAAGACCTCAAATTAATTAAGAGTGGTGTAGAAAATAGATCAATCAAGTACAAAATAGGGAGGGTTTTTTTAACATGCATCCCTGAGAAAAAACTAGAGACTTTAGGAGGACAAGTAAGGGGGTTAGTCCATTCTAACCTACAAATGTAACTACCATGTTGGCTTTTGACTTGTCAAAATACAAAATCCAACAATGACAAGGGGCTATGAAGGTCCCTTATACAAACTAAAATTCTACTAAGGATGAGGCTAATCTAGAAGCCCCGTGCCACTCCATCTATCTCAAAAATCCATTGGTAGGGTTGTTTTAGCAATGGAAAAGAAATGCTCCGAGTGTATTGGTATGGAAGTGTCCTAACTTTATGAATTCAATGAACATCGCCAAGAAGATTTCAAGTTGGAAATATCTAAAAGCAACAATTTTTCTAGTCCTTACAAATGTCAAATTACCCAAACAATGAGGTTTGATGAGATTATTAGCAAAGTCAAGAGAAATGCTAAGTCGCTTTGTAATTTCTTTGATACTTTTATCTTGGAATACACCAATGACTTCAACATTGTATCATGATGAGAAAGCATGTGTGGATATGGTCTTAAATGTTTTTAGTGTAACTAATTCAAAGATAAATACTACAAGAAAGGGTGAGGGATTCCAAATATTTTAGATTGAAGATTGATGAGTGTATAGACATTTCAATTAGAGGACATTTTATTGTTTTTGTTACATTCTTAAAATCAAGTTTGCCTATAATTTGTTAGTTGGGTTTATTATTGAATATTGATAGTAGATAAGAAAAAGAATTCAAAGGTCATATTTGACTATCTCATGGGTGTTGTGAAGAGATAGGGGATTGGACATGTCGAAATGCTTTAGATTTGGGTCTAATGAAGCAACCATAATGGTAGGGAAGCATGTAGTAGTGGTTGTTCAACTCAAAAAAATAAACCTTTTCATGATTTTTACCCATTGTATAGCTCATCAAATTAATTTTGTAAATTTTGAAGCTTCAAAAAGTGTGTCTTGTAAAGCGTGTATGTTGATGTTGATTCCATTTTGAATACTTTGGTTGGTTTGCTCTCTAGGTGGCAAGCTATGACTACATTATCTGACTCTTTGAAGTCAATATTAGTCTTTTTGCGTAATACCTTTCTCTCTCATAATGATGGATCTCTACATTGTTGTTTAGTAAATTGAGCAACCTTAAATGATTTGTTTTTTGCTTTGTGTGAGTGCTCATTTGGTCACTCATGATTCGGAATTGTTTTTTTTGGATTTTATAAAGTTTTGAGTGTAGTTTTATATACAAAAAGCCCAAAAAAGAGTGAATAACCAAAACGGAGATGTTACATACCAATATGACCATTGGTCCTAATTGAGGCATTTCTTGTTATTTGTAACCAAATCCTGCATGTAGATAGGATAGAAACCTAGAAATTGTACAAAATAACCATGTTTAGTACAATTGCCCAACTTATCTAAACCTAACTTTTAGTGACAGATCCTAACCAAATTGGTCCAAGGGAACTATGTAAAAACCTTAGTATAGATTCCCAAAGAGAGGTTTTAGTTTTTCCATTCCATTGGCAAAATAGTAGAAACTCTAATTGTTAGCTTGCAGGTGAAGAAAACTCAAGACGAATCATAGGAGGGCATCTACAACTTAAGTACGGTAGTTCGAAGTGGAAATCATGATAGGAGTCCAACGGAGCAATCAGCTCGCCAAGATTCCCTTCTATTTGGAAGATTCTCTTTTTACCAGAAGTTAAAGGAGATAGCAGGATTTGATTCTCCTTCCTTACATGTGCAAAATGAGAATATGAGTTTGCACATCCCTTGTGGAACTCCATGAGAGGTTTCATGAAAATTCTCGGTTTTTTCTGATCTTCAAAAAATCTTTTTCCGGGTAGTCAATCGTTGGAAGTAATGATGGAAAATTCCTAGAAATTACCCAAGCAGCGGTAAAATCTCACTAAAAATTAGGGTATCTTCCTTTATGTTAATAACAAGCTCCAATAAATTTTGTGGCATTCCAATAGTTAGAAGATGCAAAACCATCAAGATCCTCCAAAATTGGCAAATTTAAAGATTAATCGTGGAGTTGACTAGCGTACGAGGAGCATACGGAATCGGATTAAGGTTGAAGCGGGGTCTTTTCTTACTCCCTTACACCTACTAAAGAGCCTAGGCTAGTTACTTTTCTTAGAAAAGTTGATCTCCAAAAGTTGAATTTTTATCCAATTTTGGTCTTCCAATTAGCGCTAGAAATCTTTGTGATTTTGACGTAGGAAAAAGGGTTGGGGGATCCTTAAGATTGAAAATGGCCTTCTGAAGCCAATGGCGCAATCCGTTTGTGATTTGGAGCATTTCTCCAAAAGTTAGAAATTTGGACTAGCGTAGAAGTGAAAATTGGGCAAATTAGATGAAAATCTTCATTGATAAGATTACCTTGTAGGAAAAGAGAGGAGGGGGGTGACCTTGGGAGAGTATATAAGGGCACCCATTCTCCTCTCAAAACACCCCTTAGGTTCATTTTGAACTGCCTAGTTTTCATTTGGGTCCATTTAGTTGGATTTTGGCCATTTCGGCCACGTTGCCAAATTTCCTTGTTTTTGGAGCATTTCAAGCTCCTTTGTTGTTGTTTTTTGGAGCCTATTCTAAAGGACGTTGGGGTCCCTTTGGAATGCTTGCTAACCCATACGTATTACTTAGTCGTTATTGAGGTCATTTGCACACTAACACCAAAGCTATTCAGGCCGAATTCTGGCGATGCCGTTAGTCCGAATACTTTGGAACTTATTGATTGTGTTTTAAGAGTCTTTTGTTTACTAACTTTGTTCCTAACGGAACTTTGGTGAGGGATTTCCAACCATTGGTTTGTAAAAATCCCCCTAGAGTTTTATTGAGGGAATATGTGGTCCAAAGTGTGGTTAGGAAGTCTTTGAGGAGATCTTGGGTTGGATCCAAGACTCTTAATTGTCCCCATACCGTATCTCTTGCCAAATGTGGTAGAATTTGAAGCTAACCCCTCTAATACGGCGAAGCTATCACCCTTAGCATATGTCTTTAGAAACCCACTAGTTTACCATACATCCAAAATACGGGCCTAAACCCCCCGAACAGCGGAGCTTTGCTCTTAGAGACAATTTCTGTCTTTTATTTTATTTAAAGGGTCCCCATACGGAGACCCTGTGTGTGTGGTGGGGCGAGCAACGGCCCAAGTTTGGTTTAAAAAAAACCCAAAAATCCCAGATCAAACGAGGACCAGCCAGCAACTTGATACAGCAGTCAGTACAAAGCCAGTTGGCGAGTTCGTAATCAAGTCATTAGGCTAATTAAGTTGGTCTCAAACTAGCAATTAAGGTGGTTAATCCCCTTACTACATCTGGTTCCCCAACAACTAATCAGTCAATGGTCGACTAGAGGAACCAAACCACTTTTTCACATACATATATGTGACATTGGGAAGATTTCTTAGGATTGATTTGACACTGGGTATCACTTTTGTTTTCCCAAAAAAATATTAGACTGCCAAAGAATAATTTGCATAGAAGTAGTTGAGATTAGAAGGGGAGAAAGATTAGTACTACTTGTCAGATTTGATTTTTTCAAGTAAGCCAGAGAAGAGACTTCCCACCAACCAAAGTTAATTTCAGAGCTCCAACAATTCCAAGTGCAACTTAATCAAGCCAAAGCTACTTCAATTTCAATTTAATCAGGACCAGGCATCAGTTAACTTGTGATTAAGTCAGGATCAGCCAATTGGGCTCATTTCACATCAAGCCAGGTCATCAGGACCCAAGTCAACCTGTTGCCTTGCATTTGATTCAATTAGAACCAGCATTCATCTCGTTCCACTCAGCCTGTGCTTTGGCCTTGCAAACAAAACTCAAGCTCTGGATCTTTGTTGTGTGCATCCTCTGTAGTGATTAGTCGGACCAGTATTCCTCCAGTTAGCCCTTAATTCTCACCAAAGGCCCATTTAGAATAAACCGCTCCGGAATCGTTCCCACGAGGACTTGAAGTTTACAGATTCATAGACTAACTTCGACCTAAGCATTCACTTTTTCTCCTACTTGCTACTCCGGACTACATGTCCGGTCCGGCCACTAGTGCCTGGTGGGTTCTGGAATTGTCCGGAAACCGTTTAGTTGCCCCTTCCGGGATCCCTGGATTTAGGTGACGAGTGGCCAGATCCACCGTTCGGATGCTTACCGTGTCCGGAAACACGCTCTCTCTCTCTCTCTCTCTCAACCTCTAATACTGATGCTAAACTAACACGTCAGGGACCGGAAGTATCCTACTATTCCGTCACCTCATAGATCCGGAATGCTTACCGGACCAGGTCACGCAAGGACGGTTAAGGACTACAATGACATTCTAACATTAACCGGACACTGAGCCTCCCATCGACCAGGTGGATATCCTCGTACTCTCTTGGGCGTTGCGCCGGGGCTTTAACTCCGTCTATGGGGAATTCCGGCAATCCGGAATTCGGGCACGTCTTGCAAACTCCCGTACACGGAAGTTGCTAGCAGCCTCTCAGATATCCTTTCACCTAAGGCTATATCCTACCCTCAGGCTATACTAGCATCCAGGCGGTAGTACACTAACACTACTGTTGGAACCATCCGGCCGATCTCCCCATCAAGTTAGCGACGTCCGGAAACCACTCACTAAGTCGACTCTTGCTACTCAAGGTAAGTTCTCAGCATCAGGAAAAGCACGAATGGACCCACACCCCCCACAAGCATGTACCGAATATAAAAAGTAAGAGAATGAAAACCTCCAAACACTTGAATTAGGCTCAAAAAAATACAAGCTGAAAATAATGGGACGGATGTGAATGACCACAAAGGGCCATCAAAACCTTAACTTAAACTAAAACTAACATCATCCTAAAAATCCTACAAAGCATTCCTATTGGTCCGCTAGATTTCCGGTAATTCAAGATCCTATTTTTCCGGCTTTTGACGGACGGACTCCAGTACTGCCGCTAACATATACACTACTACCTACTATTCCTCTGAATCCTTATCCGTGGTGTGGGAATGTGATCCCACATGCTAGGCCCAGAACACTAGCGATTGACGAGAAATCTCGAAAATTGTTCCTTTAAAAAGAAAGTTTTTGAAGTTCTCATAAGAAATTAAGAAAATTCAGGAATATCGGATCTCCGGATCCGGAAAAATTCCATTAGGTATAAAAACCTAATTCCGGAACCCTAGGAAGTTCCTGAAATCGGATGACGGCGCCGGCCCTAAAAGCCGGAAACCGGATCCGTACTAGGGTTAGGTTTTTCCCACCAAAACTTGTCCCGTACTTTCATTCATCTAGTCATCTGGCCAATATAAGAGGAGAACTGTAGCCGGCGGAAGACACGAGTGCTTTCTTATTTCCTTACCTCTAGGTTTTTCCATCTTCTCAACTCTTAGAGATTTCCGGTAGACTAAGGGACTGTGTGAGTTGCGATTGTGTAGGGGGAACCGGAGTGACATTTTGTGAGAAAGAGAGGTAGGGAGAGATTGTGTGAGGTTTTCCTATGAGTGTGATGGCTTCCAAGGCAAGCCGGCGCAAGTTGAAGGATCTGCCAGAAGACTCGGACGAAGAGATGCCGCCGTCACCGCCCGGCCAAGGACGATTCCGGTGATGAAGGTGGTGCCGGAAGTTCCCATCGAGGAGGAGTGGCTGGAGCACCTACAACGGAACCTCACTAACATGGGGTGTGAGGGTTTTATAGAGGTTCCTTGAGGCATCAGAGAGGAGAGTTTAGTGTCTGATCTGCTTCGTCCGGAAAGCAGTATCTTGGATACCACCCTCCGGACGAAGCGAGAATTGTGGTCGGTTAACATATGGAGAGCCGTCTACAAGCTCCGGATGGCATCGGACAAAGTTATGGAGGGCAAATTCCGAGCGTCGGCCAATCCGAAGGAGGGTCACCAGGTTTCCAATTTGGTGAATCCAAAGTATCGGGATGTGATAGCGTTTCTCAACCCTATCCTTCATCCGACCAAGCCAAGGCAAGTGGTAGCCAAGGTGGCTTCCGCCATCTTGGGGAGTCTTCAAGGTAAAATGATGATGGATTGGGCAGCCGTCATCCACAAATTGATAGGAGACCTTGTGCGTTCCCTCTGGCTGATGAAGAAAGGTGTGAGCCCTCTTCTGGCTTACATCTCCCACGTGTATGCCCGGCACTCCCTGCTCAAGACGAACGAGAAGATTGCCTATCAAGAGCTAGTTCAACTCCAGCAGTATGGAGGAGAAGAACTTTCTCCTCGAGAAGGACCAAACAATGAGGAGATGGATGAAGAGGAGACGCCCACTCCTCTAGTGAAGAGTCCATGGCGGAATAGGACTCCACTAGTAAGGCCGATAGAGGATCCTACCGCGCTAAAGCCACTGGAGGAGGAAGTTCCGGAACGGAAGGAAGAAACCAAACCGGCTCCGCAAGAAGTTCGACCTTCTTCACAAGAGGTTGGACCGGTGCAACCGCAAGCTGGTCCCGCCCAGACTGAGACCAAACCCTCCCGGATCAGACTTACGGAGGCGGAGGAGGGAGATAGAATCGAAATCCTATTAAGGGGACATTGATAGAAGATATCGCGGAAATGGTCCAGCACATTGTATGGCGAGCGGACGATCTTATGAAGGTTCTCTTCAATTATGAGGAGACCCTCAAGCGGGTGTGCCGGAAGATGGCACTGACTAACCGGAATGACAATTTTCGGAGGACGGATGCATTGGTGGCGCCGAAAAAGCAAAATGCCCTTTTGATAGAGGAGCAGGAGCGGTTGGTGACGGAGTTGGGGGCTTTACGAGTGGAGAAACGGACATTGCTGGATCGAGTCCAGGAATCGAAATTCAAGTGCGTCAAATTGGAGAGCAATCTACGCACAGCCCAAGAGACGTCTAGAGTCATAGGAGAGGACCACCGCCGGCAGATAGCAGCACTGTACCAGGGTGTGGTTCGGCTCCGGAGTTCATTGGAAGTACCGGTGGACTACATCAACAAAGCCCGACTGTTCGAGGCCAACTTCGATGCAACCACCAACTCGAGCCGGGTGTTTATCCATCATCAAGTATTTACTGGAGCAGGCGAGATGGATGGACGCCTCCTGGGTCGATTTGCGAGATATGATGGAGTATCTGGCTCCCGTAGAGTCAGATCCGGTAACTCCTTCTTCCCCTTCCGCTCAGACTTTGGTGGTTCCGGCGGGTGATGATCTGGAATCCATCGTTATAGTAGTATTCTCGGTGGTACCGTTTGGTCCGGAGCTTTCACCACCGCCCGGAAGGCTAGAAGGAGTGGATTGGAGTGTTGTGGTACCCCAAGAAAGTGAAGACCTCCTTCCGATGACCCTACTCATTGACCTTCAGGTACTCCTACGAAGACTCATGGGGGCCGGTTGATATAGTCTTTTCCTCGTCAAAAGATGACCCAGAAGGATTCTCGGGGAAGTCCGGAAGTTCCGATAGTCGGAATCCGGAGTGTAGATAGGGACACCAACATCGTGGGGATCTCGAGATGGGAAGCAAGGGGTCCGGATGTGTTTTCTCTAGGGAGTAGCCGGAAGCAAATCAATCTGGACTTGTTGAAGGACCTTGCTCCTCCCACGGATAAGGATCCAGAGGAATAGTATGCAGTAGTGTATATAAGCGACAGTACCGGAGTCCGGCCATCAAAAGCTGGAAAAATAGGATCTAGATATTATCGGAAATCTAGTGGACCAGTAGGAATGTTTTGTGGGATTTTTAGGATGATGTTAGTTTTAATATAAGTTAGGTTTTGATGGACCTTTCTGGTCATTCACATCCGTCCCATTATTTTCAGCGTGTATCTTTTTGAGCTTAATCCAAGTGTTTGGAGGTTTCCATTTTCTATCTTTTTGTATTTGGTACATGCTTGTGGGGGATGTGGGTCCATTCGTGCTTTTCTGGATGCTGAGAATTTACCTTGAGTAGCAAGAGTCGACTTTGTCAGTGGTTTCCAGGCATCACTAACTTGATGGGGAGATCGGCCGGATTGTTCCGACAATAGTGTTAGTGTACTACCGCCTGGATGCCGGTCTAGCCTGAGGGTAGGATATGGCCTTAGGTGAAAGGATATCTTAGTGTTTGGTTAAGGTTAGAATGTCGTTGTAGTCCTTGACCGTCCCTGCGTGACCTGGTCCGGTAAGCATTCCGGATCTGAGAGGTGATGGAAGAATAGGACTATCACAGCATAGAGTAAGCAATTTCCCTATTATACTCACAAAAATCACTCTAGAGCATAACAAAATGACCCTAAAGATCGAACCCACGAGATCCTGTGAAGTAGCTAACTCTAACAAGGAGATAAACCCAATTAAACCTTTTAATTCTACTTTTCCGGTTCTACCTCTGACGACCGGAATGTCAAACAACAACCGGAAGACTCCGACCGGATTGTATCCTACTTCCGGTTTTACTAGTTCCCCGGTTTCTGGACTGACTTCTCAATTCTGGACCCTGCAACTTCCGGTCCTATATACCCTCCTGGGCGGATCCGATCCGGTCCACCCTTCTGTACCCGGTTTAGTTTTACCTCTGTTTTACCATCAGAGGGTTCGCCGCTTGCTTTTGAAAGTGGTAGGCCCACCACTCCTTCCGTGAATTATAGTGGCTGAAGACCCACTTTCCTATCCACTGATCCCCTAACTAACACGGATCCGGTTTGGTCCTTCATAGTAATCCGGATAGCAACCCGAATCACAGGTCACACAAAGACCCCCCGTATGATCCTCTCATACTACAACGACCTTGACACTGATCCGTTCCGTACGAAGTTGGGTGGCTACAAGTGCATCCGTCTGTTCCAACATCTACGAAAGTTCTTCCGTTCACAACGGTGGCAAGACCTCACAGGAGTCAGGATACTCGACCGGATTTCCCACCCAGGAGTTCTAGCGCAGCTAAGGAATCCCTCCTTATCCTCCTAGCCTAATCAACGGATCTCTTACTCGGAATGCTAAACTTCTGTAGCTGTTGAGGCACTGGAATCCACTCCTAATTCTTCATAACCTACTCACATGTACCTAGAACCGGAAACATACATCAAGGGGAGAAACTCTACCAACACCTCCGTACTCACCTTCCTATTCTGACTCCGTGCACTCTTACCAATACTCGGGAAAAATACACAAAAGTTAGTTTAAAGGTAGGTACACAAGGAAATGCCAAAAGAACTCTCTCCTCGTCTCCAGCTCAGAGACTGTTTTATATACAAAAAGCAAAAAGCAAAAAGTGAATACATGATTTCCGCCTCTGAAGGCGCTGACAATCCAGTCCTACCTTATCCTAACCGGATTCTATTCCGGTTCCTATCTATAAGTCCTATTTTTACAATCCTTCCTGTTCCGTCTCATACACTCGGGATCCAATGGTAGGGCTCTCATCAGGTCTCTCCAACTGCTCGAAGACCTCATTTAGATTCCGGTTCCGTTCCCCATCCGTAGGTAGAACCGGATGGTCTTCCTCAGTTTCCGGGGAGTCCAAATCTATCGGCTGATGTCCAGTCGAGGGCATCTCCTTCTTTGCCCTACTTGACTGGGGCGTCTTGTCCTTTCCCGGCTCCTGAGCTACGTCTTCCGAAAACAAGTCCGGAAGAGAAATTTCAGAGAGCCGGACCGGAACTTCTGTCAACTTCTGGCTGCTCTCCACGATCCGGTCTGCTGACTCCCGTGCCTTGGATAGGATCTTCTCCATCTGCTCCTCAAAATCGGTGAGGATGTGCACCACCCTGGTTCCGGATATCTTCTTGTCCTTGTGCACCTCCTCTTCGAACAGGCGCGCCTTGGTGACCGCAGTTCCGGGTCCTCCAAGCACGTCCTTCACTTCTGCGGCCAACTTCTTCATTTCCTCCGCCATCTCCTTTGTCGCGGTGGCGTTCTCGAGCAACGCGAATAGTTCTGCCTTGAGGGTGTCCACCTCATCGTGTTGCCGCTTGCTGTCCTCCTTCATCTTCCGGAGCTCTTCCGGATTGATAACACTCTCAGCCACCTTCCGCGGCAACTAACTGTCCGGTTCCGCTCCGATTAATTCCGTGATCTCCCCGAGCGTCCGCTTCTTAACTTCCCAATCCGTCCGGATTCCGCAGAGGATCCCAACCAACTCGTCGAACGGATCTACGGTTCCCTATCCGGATGCCACATTCGGTCCGGTTGGAGTCTCACCTCTGCGCGGCCGCGGATGTCTCGGGGGCATTCCTCGATTCCGAGCCGGTGTGGTCTTCTGCCTCTTGGCGGGAACATACGGTTCCTCCTCTTCCTCTTCTTCTTCTTCTTCCTCCTCCTCCTCGGTTTCGTTTCCGGAATCCGCTTCTTGGTCGGACTCGGATTCTCCGTACTTCATGGTCCGCTCCTGGGCCTTCCACACCTTCAGCTCCACTTCCGTCAGCAGTTCCTGTTGCTGGTAGAGGTGGTACACATAAGGGCACAGTGGGGTAGCCCTACTTCTCCCCACTCTTGTAGTAAGCTGGGACACCAGATCAAAGAAGATCCGGCCCCAGTCTATTTTCCAGGTTCCGTTCAGTGCTCCGAAAATCGTGTTAGCCAAGGTGATAGTCACCCTGGTGGGCTTTTCCGGATGCAAAACCGGAACCAGGAACTGGAGCAGGCGTCGCTCCCGGTCATCGAGGCAGTCTTCGACCGCGTAGCCGTCCTTCGGGTTTACTACGCTTCCGAACTTGCCCTGGACAAAATCATCCTTCCGGTTGGCAAGCCCGAGTCCTCCTGGCCGGAATCCGTATACGTCCCGCCACAAAGCCTCGGTCCATTGGACCGGATTCCCTCTTAGGGTGTTATCGAACTGATTCGATACGCCACTCAGGATTTCTCTAACCATCTTCTCATCTTTGAAACCCCAAGGTTTCAAAGCTAACCCCTGACAATCCATTAATGATAAATCCTCTCTAAGCTCTCCCTGTTCCAGTTCCTTGGTCGGCATGACCGGAACCACTTTTCTAAGCTTTATTTCACTCGGAGGTGGGGTGTTAGAACCTCTCTTCCGGTTCAGCCGCGGCATGAGGGTAGCTCTATCCGGTTTTCACTCTCTACAGTCCTAACAAGGGAGCGCCGACACTCAGATGTTCCGCTCCACCTGTAAACTAACCTATTGGCGTGCTCACACTCTCAGTCTCTCACGTATCCGCTCGCACTCAAGGTCTCACCCACTCATGTCCGGAGGAGATCTCTCCGTCTCACACCCCTCACTCACTTCCGGACCCTCTTGTACTTCCTCTCCCTTGCCGTGGTCAACAATAAAAACGTTAGGCGCTAAATCAGGACATGACAGCACGTGGAAATCCAGAGACCTGAAAATGGGCAGGGTCAGGCTTTATATAGTCCTAACGCCCTGGACTGTCTTTATGACCGATCGGATATCCGGTCCAGTTCTTGACATCCGGTTACCTCCTAATCCGGTCAACAAGATTACGGTTGGAAATACTATCCGGTTGTACATCTAATCCGTTCCGCTTTGACCTAAAACCGGATTAGTTCCGTAAGGTCCTTTTGTGACTATTTTTGGATTTATCTTTCTCTCTAGATGAATCCGAATACCTATTTCTAATTTCTGGTTCACTCAAAAAGGTAAACAAATAAAAATAAAAAATATGAGTTGTCACATAAGGTGAGAGCGCTTCCCACCATTTGGAGGATTGTCCACAACCCCATCATCGATGGGTTTCATGGAGAAATCCATTATGGACTGCGCGGTGACCATGGAATACATGATGTTGTCCACTCCGTTTTGTGATATGATGAACTGATCATAAAAAGAGAAGGAATTAGCACAAGCAACACAATACTCGCCAGAATGAATTCACATGACCCAAAGTAAATAAAGGATTGTCTTATCGCAAAATTATGAAATAGGCAACGTGCATGATAATTCTACATTCATATAGTGGGCTACAACAGAGATTTACATGCTAACAACCCGCGAGTTCGAATTAACACAAACTGGAATAGAGGAGAGGCCAATACCCTAGGAAAACTACGAATCCCCACCCTCTCCTTTCAGACACTAATGACAAAGAATGTATTCAACGTCTTTCTTTCGCTTCGCTCTATCCGAAAATTCAATTTCCTGCCATGTTCGACCAAGATGCTTCTCACTCCACTCAAGGAAAAGAATATTGGATACGTGGAGTGCGTCCGCTAGCTCCCTAAACACGGTTTGATCTGGTTCTTCACTAAGACTCCAACCTCCCATGACATTGTCTTTTCGAAAGCGGCACAACCCTGTGGACCTGGCCTCGTGCAAGCGTCGAATCCAAGGAAGGAGATTTTCGATAAGGATTCCATCTGTCGTCCCATGCCCTTCATACGACCATGAATCAAGAAGGATTACATTTCTTGAGTCATTCATGAAGTGCTTTGCGGGACTAACGTCGATGAAAATTGTATTTTCCCTCGAGAACCTCGAAGCCTTCAACCCGTATAACTTCCACAAGGGTTTGAGGAGCAAGTCTTCCCTGGTCCCCTTGAGCCAATAGTTCAATAGCTTACCCCGCCCGCTTTTGAACTTCATGATATTACACTGCTCGTACCCCATGATAAACCACGGGGCCTCTAAGCCTCTAAACATATAATCGCAAATTTTTTGGACCGTGGACCTCTTCATTGAGCTCCAGACCGTGACGGTCGCAAAGGAGGTTAGCTCTTGGAGGAAGGCTTTCCAGTGGGGTCGAAGGGACCCGTTTGAAATCGACGAAGCAATTATCTACTGAAGAGCCAAGCTCACTAGGTTCAGCGAAACGCTTCTCTCTCGAAAAATACCTCTTATCCTCAATTACGCACAGCACTCCATTCAGATCCAAGATGACGTTGAGCCACTTCTTTGTCACCGTGGATGTGAACGGAGGTTGAACTAGGCCCTCCTCCTCAACTACCGAAGCGCATGCTTCACTGCTACCCTACTCACGAATTACAGCAAAATGAGCCGACAGTTAAACCAATGCACTGCCAAACCATTCTGAGTACTGTAAAAAAAAGAGGACAAAATCTACTCTTTCGTGTTCAAGCAGGAAGAATGTGATGAAGAAATCCACAATTTCCAGAACCCGACCAACCAGTCAAACCATGACTGAGGACAATGCTAGAACTCACCGCAGCACTAGTCAAACCGCCCGTGGAAGTTATCGTAGGAGCATCGATGTATTCTGGCGGAGGAAAATGCATCTCCAGTAGTGAGTCACCTGGCAACCCTCCTTCCACCTCTCCTCCATCAAGAAGATCGCAGCCAGAACTCTCTATCTCAGCGACCGCTGGACAAGGCGCATCAAGATCCACGAAAGTATCTCCACGCGACATGATTGCCTCCGTGCACGCATCTTGGGGGCTGCAACCCAGAGATGAGACATCCGCAGCAAGATCGAGACATGGCACAACAGAATCAACACTTTGAGAGCCTGCGGCTGAGACAATTGAACACGAAAAGATGTTTGGTAAGAGAAGAGTATATTACAATGTCTCATGAAGAGATTTAATGATACAAAGAGCGTACAGTTTGGCCTATCCTAAAACTAACTCTGCGTATACGTGCTAGGCAAACTAATAGATGCACAGCGGAAGGAGTTTCAACTCGAATCGAGGTGAAATAGAGGCTAAGAGAGTCACGAGGAACAACCTAGAGGAGCACCAGTCACAGGGTCCTGTGACTGCTCCGCATCTACTCCCTCCGCCGGCGTACTGCCTACGATGTCCTCCTCCTCAGAATCCAAAGGGATGGATGCATTATTGTGTTCAATGCCCTCCAGAACTTCATCTTCGCTCTCCACACGGGCCTCTGCTACGGCGTCGACAATGTTGGTGGCATCAGAGAATGGAGTTGGCTGCGGAAGGATGGCCTCGAAGTTCGTCGTATTCAGCGACGGGTTTGTCGAAGCCGTTGGCTGCTGCCTTGTACTGTCCGCGGAAGCGTAAGCCTGGTTGCCAATCATCAACTGGGAAGAGGTCTCAGCAGGCGAATTTTGTTGCAAGGGCTACACGGCCAGCGGAAACTCCATGTTCAACGCACGTATGGTTGATGACAACAAATGAGGCATCGTCCCAACGAAGTCCTTCATCATCTGCTGGTTTTCCACTCTCGCCCTTTTGTTTTCCTCCCTCTGCTCCTACCGGGCCCTCTCGTTCTCTTCCCTGTTGGCTTGTATTAAATCAATCACCCACTTCTGGTCCAAGGGGATTGATTCTTGCGCAGGTTTCTTCCTCTTCTGGAATAGGCGCCTGTTCGAGACCAGGGTCAGGTCCGATTGAGTGGAAAGGGGCGAAGCATTCAATCCCGCAGAAGTGTCCGAGGAACCCTTCATTTCGCTAGAGGCGTGGAAGGCCTCAGACGTGCCTATACCTTGAGCAGTCATCTCTTCGACGACGAAGGCTACCGGATCTTGCCATTCCGCGTCCCTATTTCCCTCTTCTTCCTCGTCTTCTACCAAGTTAATGGCACTATCCCTCCGAGACCCCTCTCTCGTGGCTTCCTCCGACTCCGTCATCCTTTGTTTTCCTTTGGCAGAGCTGGAGGCCCCCTTCATGGCCTTCCTTGCGTGAACTCTTTGGTCCACAAAGTAACTGCAATCAAGGAAGTCATCCTTGTCCAGAAACTCGGATGCCACAGCCAACGCTAGGAACTTCTTGTTGTACTTGGAGTTTCCAATGACGAGGTGCTCCAGCGACTACATCTGCAAGCCAGACGAGGGATGAGGATATCAGATGACAGTTCAACTCGCATCGAGATGAAACTCAAGTGCAGAGGCGACAAACAAATGTAAATGGAAACAAGTACAAGCAGCCATGCAAAATCACAAGAAATGGACCATGCAATTCAACTTGCATCGAGCTGAACTATAAGAACTACATGGAAATAAAACTTACCCACGCTGCGCAAATAATTTTGCCTCCTGCAAAAATGGAGAGTACATTCTCCTGGGGCGCAACGAAAAGACTCAACACCTGCAAATAGAAATCCATGCGCAATTCAGTGTTGTAAATCCGGTAATCCAAGTCGTTGGTAGCCCTGGACTTGGAATACCTGCCTTCAGGGTGCGCCTCAAACTTCTTGGGGATCCTCTTGCTAATCTTAGTCCCTTTCTTGATCAAGAAGATCAAGTGCACGGATTCCTTCGCCCTGTTTGATTTCTCAGGTGCATCCCCAATCCGCTCCCAAATTGACGGAACGTACTCAACGCACTGCACTGTGTACACCTCTCCGTATGATGAAGTCCGGATATGCGACATGAGATCGACTTGGACCTCCATATTACCGCAAATCCACAACCAGACAATAGGATCCTTCACCGTGGGCTGGTCCATTGTGGAAAGAAGACTGAGAAAGGGCTCAAAATACAGTTCGGAGTCCTTCGTCCTCTCCCTGTTGATGGAGCCAGGGATGTTGCGCAAGTCCATCACCGCCAGCTTGATATTCTGGCTGGTCGTCTCCTCCCACACATTGGTATCCCAAGACCCCAGCTCGTCCTTCTCCATGTCATAAGGCTGATAGAAGGCTGTCCCCTCGGGCTTTAGGAACTTTCCCTTGCTCCCCATGAAAATCTTGAAGAACTGAGCAGCCATCGGCGACAACTCCTCGATGCTCTTATTCTTGTTGCAAGGCATCTTCGCGAGGGAGTAGAATTCATCCGGCGGTCCAGTGATGAGGGTGTTCTTCGTTGCCTTCGTCACATTGTACGCCTTCTTGAATTCTTTCCACTTGTCCCTCCGGAAGTTGCCTTCGTTGTTGTATAAGCACAGGCTTTTCTTCAGGAAGTAGATTTGCCTCCGGATGATCTGCTTTCTCTTGCAACGCTCCAGTCACTCCTTTGCAGTGTAGCAGTCCTCGAGAACACCCGTCGACTTCTTCATCGTCACCTTCGGATGTGGTAACTCCTTCTTCCCGGTCCTGCCGAGGAGATGCAGTGCCAGCCTCTTCAGATCCAACTCATTGCAGTTCCCGAGCCACTTAAAGAACTCACGAGACATCACGCCGTCTCTCTCTTGATCCCATCCCTTGGTCTGATTGAACTTTAGCAAGGTATCGGGATCAGTCAGCTCTCCCTAGGAATTCTTGGATATGACTTCGCTCCAGAGGTTATACACTTCCTTGGAAGCAATGATGATCTTCAGTTCGTTGTGGATGTCCAAGTCCTTGTCCTTCTTTGTGCTCAAGGCCCCTTGCAACTTCTTGACATCAATCATCGCGAAACGTAACCTCACCGCGTCCGTGAAGTCCTGCAAGCAGTCACACATTTCAGGCATTAGGCTCCAGACAAATCAACTCGGCTCAAGTTCAAATTGTACTTGAAGGAAACAAAGGAGTGCATTTCCACCTAATCTACATGTGGTGAATTCAACTCGGATCGAGTTGAACGCCACCACTTACCGTGAACTTCTTCTGGTTGTTCATGTCCTTGATGGTCCTCCGGGGCTTGTCCAACGCCTTGCCCAGCTCTGTAGGTTCCTTGTCCGGAGGAGGACAGCCCATTTTTTCCCAGACGAATCTCGCACCCATTATGTTGGTGGCCCAGGTCGGCATGAAGTTCTGGAAATGATTCACCCGGTTATAATATGCAGAGATTTTTTGAATCACGTGGTTGTTTTTATTCCATACGATGAAACACTCCCACGTCTGAAACATCTCTGCCTTCAATTTTATTGCGGGCATCAACTGCATGCGTTTTGAGGCTTCCACGGTGTGCTGCCCATTGACCAACCAAAACTTCATATGCTTTACTTCTTCGAAGCTCTCAGGTTTGGATTTCAGGTTCTGCGGCATAACGCACAGCGTCATCTTCTTGTCTGGGTCGGGCATATTCAACAGGAAGTTGAGTGCCTTCTTCACGCCAACTTCTTCAAGGCCCCGGATATTCAGGTTCTCGGGGGCCGTCTCCAACTGCTCAATCGGAATGACGTATTTCATTCCAATTCTCGGCACGTAGGAATTGTCGTACGCGCAGTTAGCCGTAAGTATCCTTACAACGACAAATGGTTGCAAGATGACACGAATTATCGATCCAGGGAACTTCTAGTATGATATCGATTGAATGAGAAGTATCCGGATTGTGACTACTTATTTAATCCTTCTTATTTCACTTATCCTATCTCGTTCCGGAAACTTAGTACGTTCCGGATCCCGTTCCGGATCCGGACACACTCGGATCTGAGTTCTGTCTCTCTTCCGTCATTGGTTTTTGTTGCCTCTGTTTTACCCTCAGAGGATCCGCCCTTGATCTAGAAAGGGGTGGGGACTCACCACTTGTACAATTATCCTCTCTGTACTTCTAATTCTACTAAACAACACACCCAAGACAACACAGTTGTAGAAGGAGGGAGGAGTATTCTCTCACAGTTTCCGGATTGGCCGATCTAGAATCAGGTCACACAGAGCACTTTTCACCTTACTTACTACAACGATGGATAAGAACTTGTAGACCCAAAAGAATAGAATCTCAAGGAGAAGGTAATTTACCAAGGGGGAGGTTGGCAGACTTTCCAAAGTAGCGGGAGATCCTTTCCTTTGGCGGTTGCTTAACTCCGCACAGAACCCTCCTGGTTCCGGACTCGCACGGACCTCTACCCTCTATTCCGGATTGCCGTTCCAACAGTTTAAAAGCATGTTGCACTTGCACTCCCTTACTCAGCTTTGCATTCCTTCTCACTAGCTCCACTCCCAGACGATCCGTAGCTCAAGATCCGGATTCCTTCTCTCCCTCCCTTCTCTTTCTCCAGTACCAGATCATACACCCATGCATACACCCAGCTCAAAAAGACTCTGTCTACGCAAAAAAAATGCAGCTAAAGGTATCTTGGCTGACTTAGATTAAGAAAAGAAAATTGTAATATATACATGAAAGCACTAAAATCCAATGGAATAGGATGGAATGGAATGGCAGACAACTAACTTGCCTGCCCTTTAAAATACCAACACAAAACCCAAAGTCAACTCCTAAAAGCCTGAAAAGGAAACCCGGAAATCTAGGCCACCAATCCCTGAACCTCCCGGGATATCCGGAAAGATTGCTAACAACCGTCCGAGATAACTGGATTTCCTCACTATCCGCCTAAATTTCCGGAAACCGGGTCCAAGCTCGGAACCCCATTCCGGATCCTATACTTCTTCTCCTACCGATCCTAATGTCTTGGCTTCCGTCCTTTCTTTGAACGACTCCCTGCTTGGCTGGTAGGCGTCCCCTTCGGGTTCTTGGCTGGCGTAGTTTTTGCTGTGGCCCGAGTCTGGATATGACGCGTGGCTGGAGACGGATCGTTGTCTTCTTCGGTTCCAGAAGTGGAGTGGGCACTCTCCTCATCCGAATCTTCAATAACTTGGACTTCCTTCTCCTTCTTTGGTGTTATATCCTCCAACGTTGCGGGTTCGCTTCCTTTCTCTGGCGTGGTCTCTTGCATGTGCACAAATCCTTGCGGATTGGTCCGAGCCGGATTGGTCATCCCACCGATCCGGTTAATGAGATCTCCCCTAACCTGCTGTCCCGGAACCTTGAATGTTCCGGCCATCAAATTTGGCATTGTTTGTGCCTTGGGAACTTCCGGAGTTGAGAACTTAGCTGGCACCGGAACCGATTTCGCGCTAGACTCCGGTTCCGGTTCCGAGGCTGGCCTCAAATTCAACTCCGTCATCCGTATCTTACTGGCGGAAGGCTCGGCTGGTGTGAGTATCCCCCTCAGACCCTCCATCCGGGTTGCCTGATCCGCCACTGGCTTTCCTGGGGTACCTGCGACAAAAGGAAGTTCCGGAAAGGTGGAGAAATCCATCGCATGGTTTGGGTCGATGGCTGCCAGCAACTTTTGGATCTCCTTGAAAACTCGCTCTATTCTCGCGGTGAAGTCTACGAGGATGGTAACTACCTTGGTTCCGGTAATGTGGCCTTCGGATATCATCTTGGAGTCAAACAAGGCAGCCTTCGTGATGATATCGGCTTTGATGTTGACTGCCCCAGTTAAATTCTTGACCAGCGTAAGGGCCTCCTTCTCTTTCTCCTTCGCAGCTACCATTTCTCCTTCCGCCCAATTCACCCGAGCATGGAGTACATTTCGTTCCGCCTCCAATTCCTGGATCCGCTCATCCCTCTTCTTCAGATCCTCCGGCTTGGGCAGTCGCTTGATAGCTTCCACGATCTGATCCGGATCCACCTTCAGTACTTCCGCGGTATCTATCACCAGATCCGACAATCCGTCATGAAGTACCTTGGCTTCCCGTATCCAATCAAGCCCTGCATTGAAAAATGCGGATTCCGTTTCCATCTCAAGTCCCTTGCTGGACTCCCCCCTCTCCAGTGTCGGAGGCTTGATTCTCGACCCCGGATCTGTTGACTTCCTCTTCTTGGTCCTTGGGTCAGTCAGACGCTCCTCGGGAAGTTCCTCCGGTTCAGACTCGACCAGATCCTCCGCTTCCTCCCCGGAAAGTCCGTATGACAAGAGGGTCTTTCCGGTGTCATACTGAATTATTTCTGCCGCACTCAAAAGCTCCTGTTGATGGTACAGATGAAACAAATATGTACTAACCGGACTTGCCTTAGCTCGTGTCACGTGATCCGCTAACTTAGCCACTATCCCGGCTATGATCCTACCCCAGTGTACTATTCGGTTCTCCATAGCCCCAAAGATAGTGTTGGCTACCGTAATGGTAACCCGCGTTGGCTTTTCCGGATATAGGATCGGAATCAGAAACTCTAGAATCCGCCTATGTCTCTCATCCTTACACTCGCTGATAGCAAAGCCGTCTTTAGGGTTTGCAGTCCCGGTGAACTTCCCGGCTACAAAACGGTCCGTCCTCAATGCTAAACCGTTCCCACTCTTCCGGAACTGATAGACATCCGCCCAGATGTCCTCGGTCCACGCGACTGGTCGTCCTCTCAAAGTAAGCTCATACTGATTCGGAACACCGTGTAGTAGCTCCTAAATCATCTCCTCACTCTTGAGATTCCACGGTCGGTGTAGTAAACCGACACATCCTAAC
Organism: Climacium dendroides; assembly: GCA_950106755.1. Classification (NCBI taxonomy): domain Eukaryota; kingdom Viridiplantae; phylum Streptophyta; class Bryopsida; order Hypnales; family Climaciaceae; genus Climacium; species Climacium dendroides. Next base: position 17,969,049 of record OX467089.1, read on the forward strand.
CTAGTCAGGTCCTCCTCTAATTGTTTGTGTAGTTCCGGGCTATCCGGAATGGCCGGAGAGATAACTTGGGCAGATACCGCTGTCTTCCGTACTGGTCCGGATGCCATAAGATCTAAGTGAGAACGAAAAGAAAGTAATCCTACCTCAGTCGCTAACTCACCACTCTTTCCCTCAACTACTCACACAAACAGTCTTGGGTACACAGAACTGAAAAGGGAAGAGAAAACCCTAGGAAGACGGCTTAAGTACTAAGCTGTCTATCTACGATCTTAAGGACAACGGCTACAGGTCCGTTGCTTCAACGGTATCCTACTTCCGTAGCTACGGGACCTATATGGTAGGTTCCTGTGTTCTGGATGAATCCGGATTCCGGATCTGGATAAGTTCCGGTTACGGGTGGTGCCGGAACGTTTATTTCCTAATTCAAGTTATCTGGTCCAAAAATCACACTCTAACTAAATTTCTTTTCTTTTCTTCTATTTTTCGCACCTACGTCTTGTACTATTGATCTGTTTCCGGATTCTGGATTCCCACAGGAATCAGTGCACTCGGTCCAATAGGACTCATACGTCCGGCAGGATTCCTCGTAATCAATGTCCTTGATGTCTCCTCCCAAGTCCTTCGGAATGTCCGTGAGCTCTGACACCATGCTCTCATCACCTTGATGAGATGTTTCGGCCGCGGCCGCGACCTTGGTCACACCTCTCTTGGATGCAGACGGTGGGGTCTTTGACGGGTCCCCTCTGGCAAACCTCTCAGTTTGCTTTAGTTTGGTGTGGCTCCGTCCGGTTCTAGGTGTCCCCATGGCCAGAGAGCTGTGGCTGGCATTATGGCTGTTGTAGTCCCTCAATACGGAGGTAGGCCTCATGTCCTTCTTCTTCTGCAATAACTTCAAGTGAGCTCGCTCGAAGTCCAGCTTCAAATGGTTCAGCCGGGATAGAAGAGTTTTCGGCGCCAGGGGCGATCCGTTGCTTGCCACCCACTTCTTCTGATCGATAGCACTTTGGATGGGGTCAATGAGGTCCTCGAAGTCGGTGTTCATCAGACTTCGAAGGTACTCGGACACGCTGAATATGGTCTTCCGCCCCTCCACCTTGTACGAGAAGATGTATGGTTTGTCCTGGTTTGGGTCAATTGTTTCGCACGACACAAAAATGACCCCATTCGGACCACTACTGAACTCGGTAACGGACTCCGTCAACGACACTGGGAGGGTGGCATCTGATTTCCGAAACTTTGTCCTGAATGCCAAGTGGTTTGTCATGGGGACAAGAACGATGGTCCAGTATTCCACCTCGTGAGGATCCTGCCACTCCCAGCATTCGCCTAGAATTGCTTCATTGATTATATCCTCGGCGTGCTCGGGGGGGATGTCATAATGCTTGTATGTGGCTTGGAGTTTGGATCGTTGACCCTCCATATCTGCATGTTTTTGGACCTTTAGTTTATGAGTAGTTGGAAATTCAGGATTTTGGTTCATCATTATGGATTTTCAACTCGAATCGAGTTAAATAGCGGCTGTGTTGTGAACATGATCTACTATAACTAGTTGTGTCTGATTTGCAGACTTCTGTTCATCTCGAACCGAGTTGAATGACTTATTTATTGAATTGGACTAATCTTATATTATGCTTGTAAACTCTGTTCTCAATGCTTCAGGTTCTGTGAAGCTGTTCAACTCGACTCGAGATGAAATTGGCCTGCTCTATTAGACCTATGTCCTATCCTGATTGTTTTAATCCTTTAAAGAGGTGGTCTTCAACTCGAATCGAGATGAACAGCGTGGCGTCTTGATGGTCTGCTTGTTATTATACTGGAGTAGGTAGGTTTTATCCGTAGACAGTGTATTTATCTCGATTTGAGATGAATCTCGGTAATCTCCGATATATGATTTAGTAATGACGTTCAACTCGAACCGAGTTGAATTGGATTGAACTGTGGCACTGTCGGGTTAAGTTTCATTTTCCGTTTTTAATCTATATTTTTATGGGATTCAACTCGACTCGAGATGAATCTTGCTACGTTTATCTCTTCCTGCTCTGATTAAGGCCGTCATATATAGTGTTGGGTCTTGCGAAGGGTGGTATTCAACTCGACTCGAGTTAAATTGACTTGCATTTCATTGGTTCTGCGTTGATTCTGAACGCTGTTGGTCCTACTGATCCTGCAATTCATCTCACCTCGAGTTGAATTTCAGTTCAGGGTTCTGGTTAACTACAATTTTCCTCTATACACATCGATAATTCTAACTTCGTGTTTGATTCTTAGGGGATTTTGAAGCGGAAATGAACAAAAACAAGTACAAATGCAGTTCTGTCGAGTTGAATTGACGTCGAGTTGAAATGACATCGGATTGAATTCTTTCTCCTCACTGTTGTCACTGTTGCATTTCAATGAAGAGACAGCGAAACATACCCAAATGTAAACGCAGTAGCAACAATCTGAAGCACTTGCTCCTCCTGATGCTGAACTGTCTACTACAAATTTGAAGGACTGTCCAAGAAATTCTGAATTTCCTGTAACCACATGAAAAATGCTATGAGAAAAAATCCAAATCTCAAGACATTTACATGGACATTCACACAGAATCCCGCAATTGCAACACTGATTTAAACTAATCACAAATGCAATACACAACACACAATGCCGCAATTGAAACACTGATTTCCACAAATCACAGACGCAACACACTACTGGAAACGCACAACAACTACGCCCCATGCCCTGATTGGAAAGCAACATCAACAACCTACAAACTACACAGTCGCCTGGAAAAATCTACAAGAAAAAACATAATGAAATTCAAAAACATCAAGTGTATTGCATTGTAATCAACTGGGAGGGAAACAGGATAATACCGCGAGGAAAGCAAGAGCGCCGCTACCTCACGCTCATTCGCCGGCCGCCAGCAGCAACAGAACTTCACAAGCTGCACACACTCATAGAACTTCACACGCTCATTCGCGGCCGCCGGCACCATGAATGGATTAACGAGATTCCCACTGTCCCTATCTACTATCTAGCGAAACCACAGCCAAGGAAACGAACTTGGGAAAATCAGCGGGGAAAGAAGACTTGAACTTGCGGGGCACAGCGCGCGGAGAAGGAGAAAATCAAACCCTAAACTAGCGCAGAAAAAGGAGGATGACGATCACCGCAGAAAGAGGATCACGACGACTTTCCCGGCCGATTGATAACCGGACCGATTGATAACCGAGCCGATTGATACCCGTTCCAGGTACCCGTTGTCAATACCCGAGAGTGAAACCCGTTTTCAATACCCGTCGATGATACCCGTTGAATATACCCAATCGATATCTGGAGTATTAGGCGATGGTGCACGGTTAAAAAAAATTGAAAATTGAAAATTACTCCATGTTATAATTGAATACGATAGAAAATATTAATCTCAAAGCACCATTTTGCAATTAAATAAACCTTATTAAATTACTATTTTCAATAGTTCAGGGTTTAAAAGATTCTTCTTGAAGCCTAGTTTTAACATCAAGAAGTCTATTTTTTGCATTAATAATGCGACTATCAAAATGAATGATTAGAAAATTTCTATTTAAAATTTTGTGCAAGGAAAACCATTACAATCTTATTTCTTTTAAGTGTTTAGGTGTCTTGATCCTCAATTGATCATCAAATGATCCTCAAATACACTAAATCTTCTATAAAAAAATACAAAAGAGATTCATATATAAAAATTGTTGAGTAGATTTTGAGAAGCCATAAAAATATTGAATTTCAGAATGATACATGAGGACATTATAAATAATGGAGTTTTTCACTCATTCAACTCAAGTGCTACATTTATGTAAGTGAAAGCCCAATCAACTTTTAAGGTGTTCCAATTATTCCAAATTCTATCATATTAATACGTAAAAGAAGGAAAACTAAACATTGTACAACTTCAAAATAATGTAAAGACCATCAATGCTTGAAAATCTTTGGACTATGAAAAAAAATTTAAAGCCTACATGAAATGTGTGGAATGATTATTAATATTCATTCTTTATGTATTGTCACTTACATATAATAAGACTATATTAGGATTGAAACGAAATGATTCCACAATAAAGAATTAAAAGAACTTGGGGTATTTGGAACTTTCATTTTTTTTTCCCATTCATTCATGTAGAAATTCCACAAGTTCATCACCTTTGATGTTTGTTAGCACATCAATTTTTTCAAAAAATTAGCTTTATTGAAAACTTGATACAAAGTCTATGTTATGAAGAAAATTTAACCCTAAATCTGTGAATTCTGAATTTTGGAGACCCTAAATCCGAAAACCTTGACCCTAAACCCTAAACCCTAAACCCTAAGATGCTCAATCTAAAAGATGTCCTGGATTTTTGGCACTTTATAGATTCCAAAAAGGCTGAATCTGCATTTTGAAAAGGGCTCAATAGTTACTTCCCCTAAGTCCAGGACACGGGAATTAAAATGGGTTCTAAAGCCGGAATGCATGCAATTTCCAGTCCGTTCAATTCCCTATTTTTCAGGGCTAAGATGATTCCTTTCCAAAATAGGCAGCGACTTTCAGCCAAGCCGTTTGAATTTCTACCTACTTTTCCCGCCAAGGTTATCCCGCCTGTGTCGAAGCTATGTCTCCTCTCCAGCGAACATTCTTGTTTCATTTCCTTTGCTTCTACTGTTGCGTCGCGAGTCAGCCTTCTTCACCCGTTTCGGTGGTTCACTTGCTTGCTTAGACGTCGCCTACTTGTTTTCTGCTATTCTGTCATTTCTGTAGTTCGCTTTGACGCGCTAGTGTATGGTGTTCGACTGAATGGCCGTTCAATATCAATTTGCAAAGTGTGGTAGGTTCTTACATTTCGACGACAACACTCTGCTGCCCCTGTCCACTCATTGGAATCGCAATGTTCTAGTGGATGTACCTGCCTTTTGTGTGTGCAGAACAATTGTTGGATATCACATTGCACATTGCGTTTTTCTTTGCATTTGCATTGCATTGTTTTTTGGCCTTCTCGTGATTCAAATAGAGGAAGCGACAGTCCTCTAATAAGTACGCCAAGTTTTACAGAATCGTTGGGAACATGGTTTAATCACATAAATCCTTGACACAAATTCTAGTAAATCAACTCGACTCGAGATGAATCAATGTAATCCTGTTGATATTAAAGAATGATTGGGCTACTGTTCATCTCAAGCCGAGTTGAAATGTGGGACAAATGACATTTCAAATGAGATTTATACTGTGATGATTATAAGAATACCATTGGACACTGATAACTCTGTCTTCAACTCGATTCGAGTTGAACGGATATTCTGGAGCAACTGTTCAACTCGAGTCGAGTTGATTTCATGATGTGACGTTTTAACTGCAAATTAAAGTCCAATGGCTATATGTAAACCTTGGGCTGTTGTTTATCTGGAATCAACTCGACCCAAGTTGATCTGATATTCTGGACCAACAGTTCAACTCGAGTCGAGTTGATGTGATAATTTGAGGTTTAGACTATGAAGTAAACCATAATGACTATTTGATTGACTCTGGCTGTTTGTTACCCTGTGTTCAACTCGAGTCGAGTTAAATGGATATTCTGGAAGAGCAGTTGAACTCGAGCCGAGTTGATTTGATAATCCGACGTTTTAAATCGGACGTACTCTATAATGACTATTTGATTGCCTTTGGCTGTTGGTTACCCAGTTTTCAACTCGACTCGAGTTGATCTGATTCTCTAGACCAACTGATCAATTCTTGATGACTGCAGGTGATGTTCTAGTGGTCTTGGTATTAGGTACATCTAATGTTTTTTATGATTTTCGGTGAATACGGTTCATGTGGTATTCAACTCGGCTCGAACTGAACGTTTATCCTGATATTCTTGGTGAATTCTCAGAAACTTAATTTATTGGCCTCATTATTCTTAATGATGAAACTTCAACCCCAATTAACTCGGCTCCAGTTTAATGCCTATTTGAATATTTCCAGGTCTTGAATTTTAAGGGTAATGTTATTATTGGATCCTCTCCTTATTAAAAAGGTTTAACTGGAATCAACTCGAGCCGAGTTGAATATTATTTCTACGGTTTGAAAATGATCTTAAATAGATGCCGCTCCTACTAAACATGTAAATACTAATTGAGAAAATTTCAAATCATCGGGCCAGATAGTTCTTCCACTACTTTATATCTTTATATCAGGGGTATTTCTAACTCAATGCGAGTTGAATCTTTAATGCTCACGTATTACATCTAGGATCTAATGCATTACATTATTCAATCAAGGCATGTATTAGAATGTTTTCCACACATTCATGAATTATAATTAATGTGGGCTTGATATTATTGTCTTTGTCTCTTAAAACAACCATAGGACATTGCATTCCGCATTTTAGCCAAATAATATTTGCCAATTCTATTTGTTCTGTATGACGTGTTCTGGCTGGAATTATGCATTGAAATTCTATAATTCAGTGTTCTACGTATTGTGATTCTATTCTTAACATTCAACTCGTTCCGAGTTGAATTGAGTTTACTCTAGTCTCTTCCAACTACCGAATGCGTTGTAGTCTTCCGTCTTTTGGTCTACTCACCTGCTTGTGATTTCTTGTACAGACGTAATGGAACAAGGAATGTTAGTGTTGCCAGAGTACTCCTCCGATGAAGGTGAGATTCACAACGAGCCGGAAGAGACTACCAACATTCCTGACTGTGATGGCATCCCTCGAAGGCTTTGGATGACGCAAGTGGTCATCCTTCACAATGTGGACGGTTTGCCTGTAGCCAAGGGGATTTGTCACAGTGTGAACTCCGACCTTGTCCTCGGTTCTCATGGCCCGCTTGGAAATTCCCTTATCGCGGTTCACATCTCTAAATCGCTGCATGCTGAAGATGTTCCAGTGGATTGGAGGTACTCTCTCCGTGCTTGGCCTATCGAACGTGTGTTCTTGAATGGATCAAGTCTTCACGATCACGAGCTTCGAGACAATTATAATCGTCGAGAAGCGAGTCGCTCACAACCTTCCTCTTCAACGTCCAGACCATATACATTGTCGGTCAGAAATCCTCGTCCTGAGACGTGTGTGAAGGCCAAGGACCTGCTCACTCAAGAGTCTATCAATTCAGTGTCCAGCAAATCTTGCTGCTCCAAGAATTGCATTCAACCATTTCCAAGGGAGAAGATTCGGGCTTTCTGTGAACGTATGTACTACAAGTCATCGTTCGAGTTCCGATACCATATGAAACTAGACGTGCATCGTCAAGTCCATCGTGATGCTCAGGGCAAGAGGGTGGTGACTGTCGAAGGGATTGATGTTTGCTTGTCAGCATGGCGACACATTGCTGGTGTCTCGGAAACAACATTCCATCGTTTCCAAGGGTTCGCTGCAAGAGGTGATCAAACTCAGCCTCATGGAAACTTAGGTATGCAGAAGCCGAGGAAGCATACTTTGCAAGCCATCGCGACGTTGAAGTGCATGCTTGAGAAGTCCGCGGATCACATGCCACATCGTACACACACTCTTCCATCTGGAGAGAAGAAGGTGTCCATGATTTTGCCTGCTACTTTCACGTGGAAGCAGACTATTTCTGAGGTCAACGCAGCAAATGCTGAGTTCGGGCTAAAGGAAGTCTCAACTTCTAATGTCAGCAAGATTAGGAAGCTAAACTTCCCTGAATTCAGTGCCAAAAAGCCAGGGGACAATTTTGCTAGGTGCTCCAAATGTGATAAACTACAAACTTTGAGGAGGACCGCCGTTATTGGTTTACAACGGAAGTGGACTCTTCTATTAGACAATCATCTGGCTACGGCTCGAGCACATCGAGATCAATATTACGCGAATCTCTATAAGTCCAGCGCGTACCCTCACGAATGTTTGACAATCATGCATGACAAAATGGATCATGCGAAAACAGCATCCCCTGTATTCTCTCACAAAAGCAAACAACTTGATGGGCTTATGAAGCTACCGGTTTCCGTGACGGGTATGATTGCTCATGGACACGGTGATGTGCGTTATGCACATTATAGTCTAGACGTTTTCATTCACGACTCAAATTACACGGTAGGGTCGTTAGCAAAACTCTTTCGAGATCTTGAGCTTCCACCGAAGTTTTCCTCACGGGAATTGTTTGCTGGATCGGGTTCCGCTCCTCTATTCCGTGCCGTGCTACAAGGAGCGGATGTTTGCAAATCTTCTCTTCGGCCAAAACCTGAAGTTACAATTCCGGCGACTTCCCTTCCTCCGGTTCTAAACGTGCAAATGGACAATGCCACGGGAGACAACAAGAACAGATTTGTGTTTGCGTTTTGGTCCCTTCTTGTTGCTAAGAAGATCTTCCGTGAGGTTTATGTTAGTTTCATGTTGGTGGGTCATACGCATGATGACATCGATGCCTTGTTTGGGAGGTGGAGTATGCAGTTGAAAAAAGAAAACTTCCCTACTATCCCATCTCTCATGAAGTCCTTCATGGATGTGGATTCTGTACCTACAATTCCTCACCTTATTGAGGAGGTGCTAGATTTTAAAGCCTTCATAGAAGGTTCCATTTTGGATGGAGAGGATGCACTTGTTGGCCATACCAAGGCACAACAATTCAAGTTTTATCTAAACTCAGTAGGTGTTCCAATTATGAAGTACAAGCACTACTGTACGGATAGTGATTGGCTCCCTGAGGAAGGTGGAGGGATCAAATTATGGCGAGAGGATACCGAAGGACGCAGTCTTTGGCCTCGAGGGGAACCGATGCCTGTTGTCCATCTCCCAATGCGAAGTGTGGATGACATTTACAAAGGGTTATCTGGCTTCATCAAGTATTGGGAAGCATTGTGCAATGAGGATGGAAGTGGAGAATATCGGAGACGGTTCGAGCACTTGGTATTCTACTGGCGAGCAGTCAATGCGGCCTTGAAGGAGACAATTGAACCGTCAACTATATTGAAGGACGGCTTTTGGCCTTCTACTCGCGTGGAAACGACGGAGGAAGACGAACTTGATGACGATGGTCAGTTGCGTGAGGAATTTGGTGAAGACGATGCCTTTGTAGGGCAACTCCGCAATCGCCCATTGCCATCTTTTCGCGTGGCCCATGATGTTTTCAAAGGATACTTTGTAGCCATTCGACCAATTGATGGTGATGCAAAGCCTATATGGATTGCGCGAGCCTTGTCTGATCCTTTTGCAAACCCCGATCATCCTAATTGTGTGTTGATTCAATACTTTTGGCCCACATCACGTGAACGAATTGTTCAAGAATACTATACTGGATGGGACTCCACAAAAGGTTTGCGTTGGAAAGTGGACGAGGCCCAGAATCCGGTTTGGGAAGAAACAAATTCATTGGTGACGGCTTGGAAGTCTAGGGTGAAGAAGGACACAATTGAATGTGTCCTTAAAATACCATCTGCTCAGATCGACGTTATCAATGGAAGTTTGTCTGCGTACAATTCCGATTAAAGATGGACGACATGGCATAGGGATCATCCATATTATTTTGTGTTGTATTCAATATTTTGATTTGATGTGTTATTTTTTTGTTTTGCTTTTGCATAACCAAGAAGGATTTTATCTAATTCTATTTTGTTTGCTCTAGATTAGATATATAGATTGGAAATTTACAATTTGATTTTGTAGTATGAAGCACCTTGTGCAACAAATGTGCTTTTACGTTGTATTCAATATATTTTTTATTACTTTATTTTTAAGATGTCTCTATGTTTCCATTCAATTTCCCCATTTATTCACTTCATACATCTCATTTGAAAAGGAATATGAAGTGGAAAAAAGTGGTAGTGGATAAGACCACTTTTTATTCTGTTAACGTGTGAAGCACTTGTCACAATTTGGGATAGGGGTCGGTTGGTTGTTACAACTTTCCTGCCTGCGAAGCTCACTTAGCAGTACCAAGTCATGTATTTCTTCCAGTCGTTCATACGAATTCAATGGGAATCGAACTCGGACCACCTGAATGAGATAAATAGCCTCTTCTAACCAACCGTTCAGCTCATGACTTGGTGTTCAGCACTAGACACAATAGATACTTATATAAAAAATGACTTTTCTCTCTGTCTACTATAAATTGTACTAGGCGACTTTGAACTCCCATTTTAATGAAAATTATAACTTACAACTAAAGAATTGTGTTTCCATCAACTTAAACTCACTTCAACTCGACTTGAATTGTAGGCCTAAAAATGGACAATATTATTTTGGGAGGCTCTCCATCCTCCATTTTAATGAATATGATGTTCTACTCTCTATCATGTACAGCTAAACTTGTAGCTGTTATGACACCTGCCCTCACACAAATAGCTGAAGAATTTATGAGCATGACACCAGAGATACTGGAGGGTGCCGTGGCCTTCAGAAAATTCATTGAATTTGCAGATAAGCTCCAAGAAGAGAAGGTGGAAAATCTCAAGGCTGTGGTTGAGCTTCAAACACAAAACGAGGAGCTCATGAAGGTCAATTATGACAAAGAAGATCATAATCGCCTGAAGGTCAAGTTCGACAAATTGGATAAGCATTGCTCTATGGTGTTCTGGGATAAAGACCATGAAGCCTTGAGAGATATGTATTTTAGTCTTCAAAAAGAAGTTGAGACTTTAAAGCTCTCGAATGGGACGTTGAAGTCCCAAAACCAGAAGTTGGTTTTGCAATTGAAGACATCTGAGGACAATTTACAATGGCATCAGGAGATGTTGAAGACATTACAAAATGACAAGTCATCTGAACATTGCAGGGACGGAGCAAGCCTCTTGGAGGCAAGTCAACCAACTCAAGAAAGCGATCAACTTTCGCTTCCTCTTGACAAGGGCAAAGCTATGGACGAGACTGTAGAAGTCGTTATGGCCATTGTGAGCCCTAAAGTTGTGCCTCCACTCTCATTAGAAGTTGCTTGCACGCAAACGGTGAATCATGAAGTCCAAGAATTAAGGCAACAATTGGACTTGGCAATTCAAGCAAAGAATGACGCGGAGTCTTCACTGCGGAGAATGGAACACGTACAAATACTATACGATATCCTTCCAATGAAGACCGGGGATCTACGGTGGGTGCTGTGGGCAAGGCACCTACAACAACAATCCGGTTTATGCTCTCAACTCATGAGGGGGCTCTTGAAGTATGCAATGCAGTCGGACGAATTGTTGAGCAACTTGCAGTCTTCTCACCTGCATTTGAAAGAGAAGTTCGACGCAGAATTAAAGGATCCTGAAGTGTGCATTACAGTTTGGGGAAACATGGATAGAATGTTCGAGCAGTTGAATCACGGGAGAACCTATGAATCAGACAACATCAATTGGGCGTTGGAAGCGGAAGAAGGATGGGTTCCTCACAACACATTGTTTGCTCATATTGTTCAACATGAGAAGCAGCTTATACCTGGAAGTAATCCCAATGTTCCTTTGATGAAGGAAAAGTGTTCTCTTTGCCAATATCGTTTTGGGCCTGAAGGAGGTCTAACTTTGGGTCAATGTGGCCACTCTTTTCATATTCTTTGCATCCAAAGAGCAGCACAATATTCCGCCCGTTGCCCCAACTGTCGTACTCCTTTGAATGCAAGGTTTTATGAAATGCTAGGAATATTGCATTCTATGGCATCAGGTCATGAATTCAACCGGTGGAACCTTCCACTAGACCAAGCGCCACACAAATTCCAAAATCATTTGCATTGGGGAAAACCAATGGTATGGCTATCAAACGAAGGGATGCATTCATTATACATGGATCCTCAAGACAAGGATGAGTACTTCTGGATGACGTGGGATTTGGAAGTGGAATTGCGTGCCTTCGGGATCCCGGATAATGATGCAAGAGAAATGTTTTGTCGTAGCATGGGGGGGCACTGGAGCACGCAGCACCAAAAATTCTTCTGATTTCCTGATAAGGAATGGAAGAAAGAAGGGCCAAATGACCCTTTTGTAGAAGTGGAGTCTGATCTTAGAGTCACAAAGCAGTACGAGGGGTACAATTCCGATTTGGTCGGGCGGGCCCGCATCTTAGCGAAGTTGGAAGAAGCAGCTAAGGTTCGTTGCATGTTGGACTTGAACACGAAAGCAATGACAGGGCATAAGATGGAAGAGATTGCTTGAGCTTTCGATAAACGGATGGATGATATTATCACCAAGTCAAGGAAGTATCTAGGGGGCGAACCTCCAATAGCTGATAAAGGTGTACCAGCTTGGTATTACGTGCAGAGCGAAGATAAAGTCATCCAGTACCTCGAAGACTTAGTAGATGCTGCTCTGAGGACTTTAAACGCCCATGAAGTGGTCAGGAGTTGTCTCCGAAGCGGAAGAATAAACGGAGAGTTGAAGAAGAGGATGACCACTCTCCAGAAACTAAAAGACTATTTGAGAGGGTTGACATGGAAGTACAAACTGGAGAAGGACCCAGTGGTGGTGAGGCGATACCTCGTCGCAAAAGCAGAAGACTCATGGCGAAGGAGGGGACATCTCGTGCTGCAGAAGAAGATAGTAGTACTGAAAACTAATAGGGAAATGTTTCGTTTTCTACTCTACATCTATTATATTAGTACTAGTAGAAAATAAATAGCTTGTGGGGATTTTAATTAGTAGTTTTCTCTACCAAAAATTATTGTACTTAGGCTATCGCGTTCATCATAGCTTCTTCATAATGTACATCGAATCATAGGTGTATGCCACAAAAGTATGTTTTGATTTCCTTCACTTTACATGTATATCTATATATACATATTTTGTATTCTCTCTCTTTCTTTATATATATAGTTTTTTTTTGGCATATAAATTGAAGAATATGTCTATTTTTTCATTTATTTATTTATTTCATTGTTTGAATTCAATTCAATATGTTCTATTTCAGACTCAATGTTATGCCTCATTTGCTTGCTCGGCCCTTTGAGGTCGGCCGGCCCCGTCCGCCCAGATCGCGCGGTCGGCCTCGTCCGCTCGGTCGGACCTTTTCGTCAGTCGGCCCCGTCCACCCACACCGCGCGGTCAGCGCCGTCCGCTGATTTCTCACGACCGTTGTACTCGGCCTACGGACTGTGCAACGGTCAATTCTTATTTTTGAAGCAAAGTGCGGACTGGGCAGAGTATAAGAGCAAGGTTCAGGTCATTTGCAAGCACTCCTGAGAAGCTGAACGCTAAGATTCCCAAGGGCTACGAGCTGCAAATTGAAAAATTTGTATTCGTTGCTTGGTAATGTATAGTTCAGTGGACAGGGGGGCTTTGGTTTACAAGGCTTCATACACAAATTTTTTTTCGTACATGTGATTGGGTGCAGGAATGAATGTACTATGCGTTTGAAATCGAAGGCTGATATTTGAAGTTTCAAATTGGATCCGCAAACTATTCATTTTTTAAAATGAGTACAAATTCTCATCTTTGGTATACCATTCCATCCCCCGGCAAAGTGAAGTGTAAGGCATGTGGGCTGGAGTTCATAAATCGGAAATGTCGCATGTTGAGCCACTTGGGATACGAAGGCAAAAATGGCAAGCGCGACTCATGAATAAGCCTATGTCCACGATTGACATCGGATATCAAGTCTCTTTTCCTTCGTTGTAATGGGATGTTTCCATCCAAATCAATCATTGAAAATGTAGATGGTCGGAACGCGATACCTCAAACGGAAGGGAGTCGCCATGTTCAACACAAGAAGACTCGTGCACAGCACCAGAACAAGCAGCTCTTTCAGCTTCAAGGGTGATTCCTAGTGACCAAACATCAAGTGACCAACGACCTACACCTTCTTCTGTAACTAGGCCTCAAAAACAAAGCCGATTAGCAAATGGATTTGAAGAAGCCGAAAGACGGAAGTTGAATATGTTGTGGGCTAATGTCTTCTATTCGGCAAACATACCATTCGCGGTAGCTCGGACTGCAGCATTCAAAAAAGCCATCATAAGAACGGTTGACTTCAAAAGGCCATATAGTCCTCCATCGTATCAAGCTCTATGAACTAAATTGCTAGACGAAGTAAAGGCAGATCTTGAGGTGAAGTTGCATAAGAGGACCGAGGATAGTATCCGAAAGTTTGGTGCAACATTGTCTATTGACGGGTGGTCCTCGGTTACGAATCGACCATTGGTAAATGTCATGCTTGTATCTTCCGCAGGGGAGCAATTTCTGGGATCAGTGGACACAAGTGGACATGAAAAGAATGTAGAGTATTTGGCTTCTATTTTGGATGAATTCATACAGAAGGTGGGGCCTCAAAATGTGGTGCAAATAACAACGGACAATGCTCCTGTGAATCCCAGAGCGTGTGAGATTATAACTGACAAATATCCTCACATTTTTTTCCAAGGTTGTGTAGTTCACACCTTAAATTTGTTGCTC